>CM061543.1:74909971-75580804 GCA_030864215.1 Capsicum pubescens | reverse complement strand
TTCATTTCTCGGAGGGTGCCTTTGGTGATCCTTGTTCTCGGTTTGGGCATCCTTAGATTCGGGTTGTTTCACCTTGTATGAGTCACTCTTGTCATTGTTCGAACTCAAGGGAGATTGGGCTTTGAACTTGGACCCCGATTTCTCTCGCAACTCTCTTTCAATTTCCAATGCGGCTTGGAAGATGGCATCAAGGGTTTCAAACTTGTGAAGTTTCAAACGTGAGGTAATTCTCTATTTAACCCCACCTTAAATCAAATGATGTCGTGACTCACTTTCTCCCCTTTATGATCAAGTTTTAAAATGACTTGTTGGAACTCACCGTAGTAAGCCACGACGCTTTTGTTTCATTGCCTCAAGTTATACAACTTGGCAAGGATCTCTTGATAATATCTTTCGGGTAGGTACCTTTGTATCATGAGGTACCTTAGCCGAAACCAAGGAGGGATCTTCCCCTCAACCAAAACATTGCCAAAATGCTTAACATACTCCCACCATGTAGTAGCATAACCATCAAAGTGAGCAATCGCATAGCAACTTTTCTTCTCCTCGATAAGATCATTGACTTGGAAGACCATATCATATGTGGATTCCCATGCAAGAAACTCTTTTGGATCACTCTCACCCTTGAAGATTGGAAGCCCCATTTGATGGTATTTATCCCTACTTCATGGTTTTGGTTCCCTTGTTAGTTTCAATGACCAACTCATCCTTCCTATCCATGAACTTCCCTTCGATCAATATGTATACCCCGTATCTCTTTCCCTCTCATATAAGCATCATCAAATGGCCCACACCCCTTATGTTGGATAGGTCTATTTGGTTTAAGTGGATCTTATAGTGGCGGAGTTAGATTTGGTAGAAAGTGAGGTCTTTGGTTAAGTGAAGTTTGGTTAGGAGAGTTTGGGTTTTGGGGTGGCACATGGGTTCCAATTCCTTCATGTAGGACTTGGTGAAGTGGTGGGTGGATGGGTCTCTTATGTTCTCGGTTTAAGGAGTAAAATGGGGTTTTGTTTGTGATATTGGATGGTTGTCTCAGTGAGTGGAACATTTGGTGCAAGGCCTCAGGAGTAATGGTTGGGGAAATGTTTTGAGGGATGGAAGGTCGACTCCTTTGGCTTTCCACATGTTCTAATCTCCCACTTATTGATGCCACATCCGTATCTAATTTCTCAAGACCCACATTCAACCTAGCCACATCTCGAGTCATAGTTTCAAGGCGAGCCAAGATGTGATTGATGGCATTATTGTCCATTGTTTGAGCATTTAAATCCTCAAGTTTCATTGTGATTGTATCAGAAATAATCCCTTAAGTTATGGTCCATGTAACGCCCCGAATCTGGAACCCGAAATTCTACATAGTGCTCATGACCTCGAAGGACCACAAGCTAACCCATGACTGATATCTATAATTGAGCACTGAATAATATACTGAAAATATGTGGAATGTAATTTGTAAGGCCATAAGATTCAAAACTGAACTAATACTGAATATAAAATAATATTTGTAGTGGGGTATGACAATACCCAAAACTAAGATAAACTGTCTAAAACATGTTGTAGTCTAAAAACCTCTAAATTGTCTGAAATCTGTAGAGTTGATAGGACATGTACCTAACTAACTCTGAACTACTGAAATAATAAAGTAATAAAATAATCATGCTATCCTTGAATGATGAGGACTCACTGCTAGTCTGGCTGCTGAACGTCTGATCTACTAAGGATGCTCGGGAGCTCATGCTTCTAAACCTATGGTATAAAACACCATAGCGCAAATGCGTCAGTACGTTGAATGTACTGGTATGCAAGTGAGGTAGGCTAAATACAAGGGTTCATATGCATGAACAATAATAACTAACTGTATAACATAAACGTGAGAATACATGCATGAATAGGTAACTATAATTGAGATTATGATAACACTGACTCATGAATTCTGATAATGTGGATTTACTGATATCTGAGTACTGATACTGGGATAATGAATGACTGAGTCTACTGAATATTGAGGAACTAATGTCATATAACTAATAAAGGAATAACTATTTCTGATAGTTCTGAGTATGAAGAATTGGTCTGATTGACTATATCTAATAGTCCTGAAACAGAATACTGATAAGATGGGCTTCGTATAATTAATATACTATTAACTAAGTTCGTGATAATATGATTATTGAGTCTGAATATTGATAACATGAGTGACTATATCTGACAGTCCTGATACTGATGGAATTAGTTAGGTTCCGCACTGTATTGATTTGACCGTATCTGAAAGTCCTGGATTTCTTTAGAACTGAACTGAGTTTTATTACTGAAATTGGATATAAAACTGAGATTGTGGGAGGTAATCATCTAACCGACATGCCTGGAAACTGAACTGGTGGGGTCCAACCTGTAACCTCAGCTGGAAGGGTGTCAGCACCGTGCCACGAGTAAAGACAAGAAGTGAGTATACCCTCTCTGACAGGGAGCTCTTACGTCAACCCTTCCTAGTAGGAAACTCAAATGATATGTATAAATCCCTAAACGTATAAGGTGCATCTCAACCTACGCTGGCTACGTAGTTCTGGAACACAAGGATTGCTTCTAAGGATCACACCCTCCACTGAATAACAGGTGAGTCCCTATCCTTGGGTTCACTCGGTGCTGAATCCTACTCCCAACTAAATAAACACTAAACTGATTAACTAAACTGAACTGATACTAATGGTATTGTGTAGCATAGCTAAACTGAGTTCACTGAGTTTCATTGACTGACGGAATGCTACTGAGATCTGAGGACTGGCGGAGAGTACTAAAGTTACTAAGATTTTTGGGAATACTGAGGTTACCAAGATTACTGAGTACTAATGTTACTGAGACCACTGAGGTCCCTGAGATTACTGAGTAAGACTAGACTAATACTGAATTTACTGAGTTTTGCTGAGTCATGAGACTGACTGAATTCTAAGGATCGTGGCTTGACTGAGAGTATTGTGAAAACATGACACTAGCTCTAGGCACACAGCTAAATTATCGGGTATAAGTATCCCCAGGACTCGATAGCATGAAACTGATAGGATATGACACTTCTTGAACATATGACCAATATCAACAATTCATAATACATTAATTTGGGGATTTCATGAAGCACATGGTTATCATAGTCTTGTATATGAATGGAATTGCATATAAACATGTCATACTTTCATCAACATAATATCATGGACATTCCCTCAAACATTCATAATACACACAATATCATGGAAGTCATTCTTAGTCATAGGGTAAAGCATACACTTATCACTTGGGTCACAATTAAGCTATAATGCATAATTTCTATTCTCTTAGGCATTTTATCAAACACCTAGGATGCATGACTTAGGGAATAGGAATGACAATTAAATTAATACAACAAAACTCCATATTTCAACTCAATTTCACATGTTTTAGACCACATACTAGAATAGGTTCATGAACAACACATAAAGATTCCAACTTGGGAATCATACAACTATAATCACATGAACATAATCAACCCACAACAAAATATTAACACTACAAGATTTAAAACATGATTCTTGGGCTTCATGGATGAAAGTAATCAATGAATGAACACTGTGCATACCTTAGTTCTTGATTCTACGAAGATTGACGGAGAGATTCTTCAATTTGAGTCTTGGATTCGAATCCCCAATTGAAAATCCTAGCTTGTTCTTGAGAGCAACTTGAGAGAAACAATATATTTTAGGTGAATTATGGCTGAATCAAGTGTTATTGGGTATATATAGGGGTGAGAAATTAACCCTTTTAACCCTTGGACGCGTATTTTAATTTTGTGAAAATTTCCCGACCTGGACCCTTGGTGCGACGCGACGCTATCGCGTCGTGTCATTGGAATTTGACAACTCTGAATTTGAGCCTTGGCGCGATGCACCATAATCGCGGAGGCTCACTGGATTTTGACGATTGCCATTTTGGCTGGCTCCGCAATGCGTTGATGGCTCAGGTGGCACACTGTCTTACTAAAATAGCTCTAACTCTTCGTCCGGGTGTCGAATTTGGGAAAATTTGATATCGATGGAAATCTTATTCAATTTCACACATGATAAAAAGTGAAAATATTGAAAATAACACATTTATAAAAATAGATTCATCTTTGAAACAAGTCTTTAACATTTCTAGGACGATTTTAAGCTAGGTAGAAGTACGGGGTATTACAATATCTCCCCCTTGGGAATATTCATCCTCGAATGAGACTGATTTAGATGGGGGAAACGATAAGATAAAGTTCATACTGAACATGAACAGCTGAAACATGACTACCTAACTGACATTACTGAGATTCATACTGAGCATGCATATCATATGCATAATTTTATGACTGATTTGATACATGAATGCATGACTGAGAGTACTGATAAAATGATCATGCATATATGATGTTTGAATACATGACTGAACCGACTCATGAACATGCGACTAAACATATAAGGGTAATGATACCAAGTTTGAACTAAAAACTTAGAATGGAACTGAATACCACATTTGTAACTGAAACCTAAACATCAAACTGGATATGCTTAAGAAAAGTTATTACCTTGGGCTGAGTCTAAGCTTAATTACTAAATATGCATTAGTGAAAACATGAGAATGTAACTGGGTCTGGAACGTGATACATGAGCTGAATATCGTGATCTGAACTAAGTACCTTGAATACGTGGCATACGACCATGATTGGAGCTAGAGGGTCAACCTATGGGTACCCACTACTCCAAATAGGATTTTTTACAAGAAGAGAGCGGCATATTTATGTCATGAAAGTTTTGAGAAATTATAGTGTATCTCCCTCTTGGGATACTAGGTCCTTAGACGAATACTGACTTGACTGCGATACTGAGGAAAATTGGGATGATGCATAAGACACCAACAAACTGAATCATGACTGAATATCTGGGATATGAAACTAAGGCATGATACATGAACCAAGTTTAACATGTAAATACCTAGTTGGTCCATCTTAGAATGATCACATTCATGAGATTCCGAATAGTGCGATTAGGTGGAAATATGGGGAAACCAAACCTTATGAACTTGTCCGTTCTGACTACTAAACTGAAGTACTGGCTTTGTGAACTAACTCATGCTGAAAACTTATACTCGACCGGAGAATTTCTATGACACTCTTTCTATAGAGTTCTAATGATTGTAGAGAGAAAATAAATCTTGGCCTGGTTTGAGTAGGACATCTGAATGGGAGATCGCTACATGGCCGGGGTTCTTATATTAGGAGGCAAGGCCTATGAAACATCATCTAAGATTAAGTGACCAAACCTTAAGCACTTCAACTAAGACTGCTGAAAAGGTTCGCACGGTGTTGAGAACGAATGCATAAATATACTAATTTATCTGATTAACTGAATGACTTATAGATGAATGTTGGCATATAAGACTAAACTGTACTTAGTCTAAACGACTAGCCTGAGGCCGTAGATTATTATACATAGAAGGTAAAAACTGACTGAGTGACATGAGGTGACTGGGCATAGATTTATGAAAACTATATTACTTGAAATTGTGAGACCAAGCGTATGAAATGATTCAGAAATATTCTGTAACTGAGGTACTGAAATACTAATGATTGAGTAACTGATAGCTATATGTTATGGTCGGGTAATCCTAAAAGCGAACTAAGTTTCTGATCTGGCTGAACTAGGACTAGGACTGAGATTGTAGCTAAGACCGTAATTGAGACTGTAACCATAACCAAGACTATAACTGGTACTGAATGCTGGTTTTCTATAACTGAGGTTTAGACTGGTACGAGAGCATTGAATTCTGATGGCTAAATAACTGATAGTTGAAAGCCATGGTTTTATAGGACTATCTGAGTCTTTTGTTGGATACTGACTACTGAATGACGCTGTAACTGAGGCCTGCGGAATGGAACATTAACACTACGGAGTCACTGAGGTATCTAAACTGAGAGTATACGTGACATAATCTAAGTTTGACTGAACCCTAAGAGTGAAGTCATGAATCGTGTAGACTAAGCATACTATAAAGAATGACATAAGTGCATGAGTAATGAGTTGCATGACCTGAGTCTGATGTTTCTGTACTCATGGAACTTTATTCGTAACACAGAGTAAGACAAAACTCCTCATACTAGGAACTTAAATCACATACTATTTTTATGGAAAACGTGAGAATATAATCTGGGTGCATGGAATTGTGACATAAAGCATGCATAAGTATCGGGAGGTTTGAAGTACAAAACTTCACATTTCCATAGGAATAGGTCGGGAATCACCTTTCCTTATTGATTTCCTACACATACTGGTATTACTACTAGAACCTGAAGGCTTGGATTTCTGAGATATCATAATCGGACAGTTATTGCATGCCTGTTGGGCTGTGTTAGACCGACTCACTGAGGTAGAGACTGGAAAAGGTCCTGTTAACATTTGGTCTAACCTTAAAGTTGACTGCTATGCAAGGAGTTACAAAGAAAAAGAATATCCTAAATCTGAAGAAGCAAGAACATGTAAATAAAGGATCTGTAACATACCAGTGGCTGCATCATGAGGATTTTCCTGATCCTGTCGGGACTGAAGTGCATAGAGTCTATTTGGGCATTTCCCACTGATAGCACTAGAATTGGCACCCTGCTGATTTGGGCGACCGACTGAGCTGAAGAACGACCGTGTTGACTTTGAGAATAGGGTTTAGGACAGTCTTAGACTTTATGATCTGACTCGCCATATTTGAAACACATATTACTGTTGTCTCTACACACACCCTTATGATGCTTACCACACTCTTCGCAAAGAGAATGAGTAAAAACCCTGCTCTCACTACCCTGGGCCTAGGATCCTGGCGCCTCATCTCTATGGTCATTTCTAAAATTTGGTGTTGGTGAACTAGCTGAAGATAGAACTGGGGATGGAAACTTCTGTCTATACTGAGAAAGGTTAACACCCTGCGACCCTGGAAAAGAAAAACTATAACTACCAGTTTTGGCCCTCTTATTTTCCCTCTCCTTCTTCTTAAGTTTCTGCTCCTCAATCTGCTGAGCATGGACCATAAGCCTAGATATGTCCATCTCCTTAATCAACATCGCAGTTCTACACTCCTTAAATACTCTACCTGATATCCCAGAAACAAACTTACTCATTTTGGATCTACTTTCTGCTACTACATGGGGAGCGTACCTGGCTAACTGAGTAAACTTGAGGGAATACTCGTTTACGCTCATGCTACCTTATCTGAGGTTGATGAACTCTAATACTTTGGCTTCTTTTTGCTTTAGGGGAAAGAATCTATCTAAGAAGGTTGTAGCAAACTCTACCCACTCTATGGGCTCTACATATATACCCATGTCTACCTTCCACTAATTGAACCACGTATTGGCTACATCTTGTAGCTGATAAGCGTCTAACTCTGCACTCTCACTAGAAGTCACTCCCATGATGTCTATGACTTTCTGAACCTGGTCAAGGAATTTTTGTGTATCATCTTCGGACTTAGAACCTAAGAATAAGGGAGGATTCATTCGGGTGAAGTCCTGAATCCTGGCTGCAGCTGAATTGGCCACTGTGTTGGCCGGAACAACAGCTGGCTGTTAATTTTGAGCTGGGACTGAATTGGCTAGAGTAGTGTATACAGTCCTGAATTCTGCATGAGAGACATGCTCATCTAGAGGATCTGCCAGAACGGGCTGAGGTACCAACTGAGTTCTTGTTCTCCTTTAGTTAGTCCCTTTAGGAGGCATGTTCTATAAACGAAAGGAAGAATGGATTAGACTGAGAGAAAATTTTGAGCTTATGCTCACTGGCATGACATGAATACTGAAATAAGGGAAAGTGTTCCTAAAACATCTCATAGCCTCTTATACATAATTGTGGTGCACAACAAACCCATGAACAAGACTCTACTAGATGTGGCTTTTCATACTTCCGAGGATACTGTTGAACCTTAGGCTCTGATACCAAGTTTGTAACTCCACGAATCTGGTACCCAGAATGCTACATGGTGCTCATGACCCCGAAGGACCACAAGCTAACCCATGACTGATATCTATAACTGAGCACTGAATAATATACTGGAAATATACGGAATGTAAGTTGCAATGCCATAAGGTTCAAAACTGAACTAATACTGAATATAAAATAATGCCTGTAGTGGGGTATGAAAATACCCAAAATTGAGATAAACTGTCTGAAACATGCAGCAGTCTGAAAGCCTCTAAACTGTCTGAAAATTGTGGAGTTGATGGGATATGTCCCCAACAAACTCTGAACTACTGAAATAATAAAGTAATAAAATAATCATTCTATCCTCGGATGATGAGGACTCACTACTAGTCTGGCTGCTGAATGTCTGATCTACTAAGGATGCTCGGGAGCTCAGGCTTCTAAACCTATGGTATAAAACACCATAGCGCAAATGCGTCAATATGTTGAATGTACTGGTATGCAAGTGAGGTAGGCTAAATGGAAGGGTTCATATACATGAACAATAATAACTGACTGTATAACATGAACGTGAGAATACATGCATTAATACATAACTGTAACTGAGATCATGATAACGCAGACTCATGAATTCTGATAACATAGATTTACTGATACTGGGACACTGAATGACTGAGTCTAATGAATACTGAGGAACTAATGTCATATTACTAATAAACGAATGATTGTTTCTAATAGTTCTGATTATGAAGAACTAGTCTGATTGACTGTATCTGACAGTCCTAAAACTAAATACTGATAATATGGGTTTTGTATAATTAATATACTATTAACTGAGTTCGCGATAACATGATTAATGAGTTTGAATACTAATAACATTAGTGACTGTATCTGACAGTCCTAATACTGATGGAACAAGCTGGGTTCCACATTGTACTAATTTAACTGTATCTGACAGTCTTGGATTTCTGTAGAACTGAACTGAGTTCTATTACTGAAACTAGATCTGAAACTGAGACTATGGGAGGTAATCATCTAATCGATATACCCTAAAACTGAACTAGTGGGTCCAACCTGTAACCTCAGCTGGAAGGGTGTCAGTATCATGCCACAGGTAAAGACAAGCTGTGAGTATATCCTCTCTGACAGGGAGCTCTTTCGTCAACCCCTCCTAGTAGAAAACTCAAATGAGATGTATAAATCTCTAAATGTGTAGGGTTCATCACAACCTACGTTGGCTACATAGTTCTGGAACACAAGGATTGCTTCTAAGGATCAGACCCTCCACTGAATAACAGGTGAGTCCCTATCCTTGGATTCACTCAGTGTTGAATCCTACTCCCAACTGAATAGACACTGAACTGAACTAATACTAATGGTATTGTTTAGCAGAGCTAAACTGAGTTCACTTAGTTCTGTTGACTGACGGAATGCAACTAAGATCTGAGGACAAACGGAGAGTACTGAAGTTATTGAGATTTCTGGGAATACTTAGGTTACCGAGATTACTGAGTACTGATATTACTAAGACCACTGAGATTACTGAGTAGGACTACACTGATACTGAATTTACTGAGTTTTCTTGAGTCATGAGACTGACTGAATTCTAAGGATCGTGGCTTGACTGAGAGTATTGTGAAAACATGACACTGGCTCTAGGTACACAGCTAAATTGTCGGGTACAAGTACCCCCAGGACTCAATAGAATAAAACTGATAGGATATGACACTTCTTGAACACATGACCAATATCAACAATTCATAATACATTAATTTGGGGAGTTCATAAAGTATATAGTTATCATAGTCTTGTATATGAATGGAATTGCATATAAACATGTCATACTTTCATCAACCTAATCTCATGGACATTCCCTCAACCATTCATAATGCACACAATATCATGGAAGTCATTCTTAGTCATAGGGTAAAGCATACACTTATCACTTGGGTCACAATTAAGCTATAATGCATAATTTTTATTCTCTTAGGCATTTTATCAAACACCACAGATGCATGACTTAGGGCATAGGCATGACCATCAAATTAATACAACAAAACTCCATATTTCAACTCAATTTCACATGTTTCAGACCACATACTAGCATAGGTTCATGAACAACACATAAAAATTCCAACTTGGGAATCATACAACCATAATCACATGAACATAATCAACCCACAACAAAATATTCACAATACAAGATTTAAAACTTGATTCTTGGGCTTCATGGATGAAAGAAATCCATGAATGAACAATGTGCATGCCTTAGTTCTTCATTCTACGAAGATTGACGGAGAGATTCTTGAATTTGAGTCTTGGATTCGAATCCCCAATTGAAAACTCTAGCTTGTTCTATAGAGCAACTTGAGAGAAACAATATATTTTGGGTGAATTATGTCTGAATCACGTGTTATTGGGTATATATAGGGGTGAGAAATTGACCCTTTTAACCCTTGGATGCATATTTTAATTCTTTAAAAATTTCTCGACCTGGACCCCTAGCGCGACGCGGCGCTATCGCGCTGTGTCACTGGAATTTGACAACTCTGAATTTGAGTCTTGGCGCGACGCGCCATAACAGCAGAGGCTCACTGGATTTTGACGATTGCCATTTTGGCTGGCTCCGCGACGCGTTGACGGCTCAGGTGGCACACTGTCTTACTAAAATGGCTTTAACTCTTCGCCCGAGTGTCGAATTTGGGCGAATTTGGTATCGATGTAAATCTTATTCAATTCCCAACATAATAAAAAGTGAAAATCTTGAAAATACCATATGTATAAAAGTGGATCCATCTTTGAAACAAGTCTTTAACATTTCTGGGATGATTTTAAGCTAGGTAAAAGTACGGGGTATTACAGTCCAACAAGTCACCAAATAAGTTCACAACATCACACACAATAATAAAACACAAAACCTACAAAACAAAACACACCTTAGTACAAACAACCTCACTATTCTCTGTGGCCTCTCACTTGATGTCACAAATGTTTGTAAGTCGGCTTGTCACTCATGGTGAGTTGAAAAGTAAGTCTACTCTTTAGTCGAAATGGATTCTTTGTTGGACGACTCAAGTAAGTAATGTTCGAACTTGATCCAAGAAGTACTATGATTATAAAAATGACAAAAAGCACAAAAGAAACGTACACACGAACAATGGATTCAAAGGACTAATTGACAATCTAGTAGGAGTTTACTAGTTTGTTAATTAGTTCTAAGATCAACTAATGAAACAAAGAATCAACAATTAGAAACTAGAAAAATCCAAATTTGATCTTAATATTGATGGTGAACAGTAATTAGGGTGATGTGGCAGCATGCAATTGGTCTCAGTCCTACACACTTTAGTCACAAATTTGAAATAGAAGATAATTGGTTTTGGAGGAAAAGTATAAGTCTTGAGTCCTTTGCAATTTTAATCTCAAAAGGATGATCTTTACTTGTACTAGTTCCACCAAACAAGGTTCCTTGATTTAAGGATAGTAGTTGAAAAAATTCATGTCAAGTCTAGGAAGTGATGGTTCAAGTCTTCTCACCAACAAACTTTACAACTTTTATCTTCACCCCTTTTGAATCTATTTGCACCTTTTTTGTTGGTTAAGTTATAAGACTAGGTGAAAAACAAGATTAACACAACAACAATCTTCAAGAACATAACAACAACTTCTCAAGAACACAACAACAACAACAAGACCAATCATCCACCAATCTTCAACGACAAGGCCACACACGGCCAACTTCAAGTCACCACAACATTAGTCCATATTATAAGCTCAACTTTAGATCTAGACTCCTTTTGTATTAGTGAGAAAGAAACCAACACAAGAAACACACTAGACAAACAAAAATCTACTAGATCTAGTTTCAACTCTCGACCAAGAACAAGAACAACTTCAACTAATTTTTTTTTACCAAGAGGGCCCAAGATTGACCTTGTGGGAACAAGATCAAGCCATTCTATGATACCAAATGATACAAGAAAGATCAAGAACACTCAAAACTCACACTCAAAATAATTCACAAGTTCAAGAAAACCGAGGACCTTTTGAGTGACCCCTCTCGGATTCAAGATCTACAATAAGAACACAATGTAATGAGGTGTTTAACACCTATTTTCCAGCTAACCACCAAACTATATTAGCAACACAAGACAAGAACAACAATATTACAACAACAAGACAGTCACAAGATTACATTAATCAAGACAAGAACCAAAAACTACAACAACATACAAGATGGATAGTTAGACCTTGGTTGGAATAATCTTTAGAACCTAAGAATATGGTACTCTTGGACCCTTAACACTACTCACAATGGTTAACCTAACCCTACGTTGACACAAGAAGGCCTTTACCTCCTCTAAACACCAACGTTTCAAGCCAATAATGCAAACATAAGTGAATCTTCACTTGTCTAGCCTTAGTTATGGCTGGAGATCCTAAGAAGAGAACTAAAATATTACAAAGTTGTAAGTCTCAACAATAATCAACTAAGTCTCAAAAACCCTAAGTTGGTCTATTTATATTACAACACAAAATAAGACTAAAATGACAAAAATGCCTCTTTAATGAAAAGGATCCAAAGGGCCGCCCATGGAGTGCATACATAGGGGGATTTTGGGCTTTATTTACACTTAAGCTCGGGCCTTCTCTCAGTTGTCTTTGACATGCTCAAAATATGTCCATCTATGAGGTTGTACTCGTATCAAATACTGGGGCCGCCACTGCTTTGCTTAGCCTTTATATTGTTTTGTTCAGTCATTAAAGTGGCCGCTCATATTTCTTAGATTAAATGGACGTCCAACTTATAATTAAGCTACTCCCATTAAAAGAAGCAGAAGAAGAAAAGCTACTACCATCAGAATATACATTCAGTTTTGTGATCATAAGTTTACAGATAAGTCAAATCTGGTCTCAAATAAAGCTTTTCCTAATACGAGACCAATAAGAAGGGGGACTTCCAATTTTGTTGGTGCTTGATACATCTCCAAGCCATATACACCGTCTCGACCGTGATGGTTGAAGGAACTGTATCTTAATATTTATATTGTTTCTTTCAGAAGTCTTTTCATGTATTATATGTCTACCTCCTATACTGAGCATGATAGATGGATTGAACGTACTCTTGACACTCTAGATCTGCCTCGGAATTCATGAGATATTTTCTTTAACCATCCGCTAAGTTTTCCCATCATCATCTCCATCACCTTCTTCTTAGTTACGGGCAAGCATATGTGCTTTGTTAGATTCTCCAACCCAATCAATCCTAATAATTAACACCAACAAGAAGGCCAAACAAATAACTACTCCAACCATAAATCCTATCAACAATCCTAGAAGGCCAAGTTGAACCTTGAAAGCCAAAATCACCCCCAGTGGAAAGGCCAACAGGTAATATCCACTGATATTTGCATACATCCCTAGCCAAGGCCGAGCCGTTCCACGAACAATTCCTCCACAAACTGCTAAAGGGAAGTTAACAACTTCAATTAAGGCCATTAGCAGCATGATCTTCTTCACTCCTCTTATTATCACTTTGTCATGGCTAAATAAAGGCCCCCAAATTCCTCTTGCTGCTACCATGACAGAGCCACCGAAAAGGCCTGCAATGATACTCAAGCCTAACGACACATACGCTGTCCTATAAGCAGCGTGAGGACTATCTTCCCCAAGTTCATTGGATACACGAATGGATGCACATGTTGCGAGAGAGAGCATAACAGAGTAAATCAAATAATCAAAGTTTAACACAATGGCTATAACCCCAACTGCTTGTTTAGCATTCGGAAGACGCCCTGTGAGCAAAACCAAGATCTCGTAGCACCACCACTCGAGGCAAGTAGTAACGCAACATGGTCCACAGAGTTTGAGAAACCTGATCCAATCAAGAATCCCCTGTTCCCACCAGCCTCCTTCGTTCCACTTTCCTCTCTTTCTATTCTCTCCTATCACAACATAAATGGCCAAAAGAGTCGTGAACAACAAGTCTGTTATCCAATATGCCATGGATACTCCTTCGAGCCCCCTAGTCATCGAAAGTAACACGTTTATCGGTATATGTAGAGTAACCCCCAAAGCAGAGGTTATCATAATTGGGATTGTAACATTTTGTGTGCTCAAGTAAGCCTTCAATGGACACAAGAAAGATGTGATCACCAAATCAGGAAGGAGATAAATAAGATACTTCTTAGCTACCATAGCAATGTCTTCTTGCTGGCCAAATTTAATGAGAATCTTGTCAACATTAAGCCACAAGAAAGAAATGGGAATTGAGACAAATAGTAACAAAAAAACAGACATGACAAGGGTCTTGTGAAGTAACTTATGATTCTTGGCTCCAAAGGCTTGTCCACAAATAGGCTCCATAGCACCACTCAGCCCATTCAAGACTGAGAATCCAGTCACATTCGCGAACGTAAAACCAAGCGTGGCTCCTGCTAAAGAAAGTTCTCCAAGCCTACCGAGGAACACTGTTGTGATGGCTGTCTTTGCAAACCAGGTGAAGTTCATAACCATCAGAGGGAGCACTATTTCACTTTGCAGTTTCATTTCTAAAAACGCATTTTGTATAAGGTTTTCTGGCCATTTTTTGGTCATTGCTTCAGTCATACTAGTGGTGGTATTTGCAATATTAGTGTAATTCTTTATGTTAAAAGAAAAGAGGGGTTACACGAGGATGATAAGTTGTTAAAGAGCATGAGTTTTGTGAAGCAGTTGGTATACTAAAAAAGATTGGATTTTTTGTAATGGCCAATTGAGGAAAGAAAGCAAATAAGAGAGAGAAATCATGGTGGGGTATTTATAGTGCACGATAAGAATGCAAAGGCAAATAAAAAAGCAGAAAGGGGTTTTACTAAAAAGAACAAAATAACACATGGCTGACAAATCTTTATGAAAGACCAACTGTTTTCTCGTGTTGGTGTTGGTGATGGTGATGGTGAGTGAAAAATGATCTCTAAAAAATATATAAATTAAAGATTATAATAATAATAATAACAATAATGCTAGCAAATCAGAGTGTTTTGATTATTCTACGTAATAAAGAATAAAGAGGCAATAATGTTTAAATGTTAGTTGTAGTAAGTAATATGAAGTTAAACATTAAAATAGTTGTAAGAAAAATAATTTCTGCAAAGAAGTCATTTTTTCGCTTAAAATAGAAAATAGTTTTTATGAGAAAAAAAATCTGAAGTCATTTTATCGCTTAAGATAGAAAATACTTTTTATGAAAAAAAATTCTGAGTTACCAAACACTAGAAAATGATTCTCGTCAAATTAACCACGCCCTCTGTTGATAGTTATGTTAGCAGTGAGCTTTTTAACCATTTCAAGTAAATTCACTAACTGCTTACTTCCCTCCTATTTTTCGTTTGATGAAAAAATTCTGTACAAATTATAATTAATGATACTACCTCCGTTTTATATTAATTGACCCTTATTAACTTGGCACACTCATTAAGAAAATATTAATTAGGAATTTATTTTATCAAATTAGTCTTATTAATTATGCTTTGAAAATATAAATTTGAGTAAATACACTTTGTTCAGTCATTTAAATTAAGGATAGTATTGGAAGAATATAATAAAATCCTTTTAATTTCATTAGAGGGACTACTAAATTGAAACAAATATTTTTGGAAAGAGGGTTAACTAAAACGAAACGGAGGGAGTACGATTGTGGCATTAATTGGTAACCACTTTGTCGTTTTAAAGTTGTCCAAATTTCGACCAGTTCATTTTTAGAATCCATCCGTTTTGGAGAAAAAAATATTAAGAAAATGGATATTTAACCAAACATAATCTGAAAAATTAACTTAAAGAGATGAAGGTTAACAATCATATAAAAAAATCAATTTTCTCTGCCACAATCGATCTAACAATTCAACACATCCTCACATATTCAGGATTAGACATTTAAAGCATGAATAATATAACACGGACAATGTGCATATTCAGCATGTGGCACTTAGGTGCGGAGGGCGGTATTGCTTTCAGTGCAAGCCATCTCTCTTTTATGTTAAGAGAATAAATTAATATTTATTTAATTCAATCCTAAAAGTTAGCTCAACATGTGAGGATTATCCAAAACTATATGATAAGATCAATTTTCTCTCGAAACCTATATTTATTCTTGTCCTAAAATTCCTTAAGAATTTCCAATTTTCCATGATGACATAAAGTAGAAATGGAGAATAATGTGGGCAGGATTTGAATTTGAAATTATAGGTGATGCAGAGATTTTCTTACTTGTTCTTAAAGAATCAATTGTAGCTTTTCACACAGCCTTTATAAGCTATTGAAACTTGAAAATTCGAATTTTCACATGAAATTCAGTTAAAAAGTACCACTGCGTTAGCCTGAAAATTCGATTTTCACATGAAAAAGGTAGATACATATATTAACATACCTAAAGGAAATAGGCATAAACAAAGGGAAAGGGATCAGAAGAGAATAAGGTAATTTAAAGAGGTTTGGCACCATACCACTATCTTAAATATGTAGATAATATCGAATTGGAGTATATATATATAACAATACTGGAAAGGAAAAGTAGAAAATGAAAGAAGGAATTAGTTAAGAGCTCTTCTTTTCTAATGGGAGTAATTAAATAATAAGATGGAAGATGTACTCCAAACTAATACTATGCCGAAAGTAGAGTAGCAATAATGCTCTACTGGTCCTCTGCAGCTGTAGGAACTGCATTATTTCTCTCGTAATATTAGTACTCCTACGACAATTTTTACACACGAAAAAGAATAACAGAGACAACTTAGCTCTAAATTAAATTATTAACGTTAATCATAAATGAGTACTATTAAGGTTAGCTTAATCTGGAGATATTATATTGAGACTATAAATGACCAAACGAGAATATATAAGACTTAATACATGGCCAATTTGTCAAACTTGTCAGCATATATGTTTCAGTTAAACACCTCAATTCCTAATAAAATATTTAAATTAGACATTTTCAATTCAAATTTTGAGAAAATTTTTTACGTTTATTTCATTCGTCTTTTAAGTAGTTACTTTAACCACATAAAATATGACATGTACTTTAGTCCATAATCATTGAGTATTCTTCATATTTTATGTGCGGATATGAATGTAGTAGTAATAACTGTATGAAATCAATTACTTGTCTAATCTCAATTAGGACGTATTACATGTTGAAAAGTGGCACCACTCTAGTTGTCCACTGTTTGTTGAGGAGAGGTGAGTGTATATGTTGTAAATTAACAATTAATATATCCCCTAGGGCGTTGGTTATAATGCCTATTATCTTCGCACTAATCTTGATTATTTAATAACTTCAAAAGATATATCCCTCTTACTCCTTGGTGTATGCTTTATATATGTGGTATAATGGAAGACCTATTGAAAATTAAGAATAACTTGAAGGACATCCCAAATTGAAAATGGGGGTGGAAATTCCTTATCTTAGACAAACAAATGCAACAAAACGAATAATATATTCGAATGGGTCTAATGGAATTTCAAATCAGATATTCGAGAATGGATCGAGCAGAATTTTATGGACATCCCAATCTCAAAAGGAAAATATACAAAAACTACCAAATTTAATTTCATAATTAAGTTAAATAACAACATTTTAAAAAAATTATGTGGGATAGCAACAATAGCAATATTTTAGTAGCTCCTTATCCTTTCTTATTTTTTTCTCTTTCTCTCTTTTATATCTCTAACATCTTTTCTTTATCATTTTGATTTTTTTCTATTTTGATTTCTTTTTCTTTTTCATTTTTTTTTCTCTATTCTATTTCTCTTTTTTTGTTACTTTTTCATTTTTTTCTTTATTAATATTTTCCTTTTCATTTTTTTCTTTCTCATATTTTTATTTTTTTCTATTTTCATTTTCTTCCTTTTCTTCTATTTATTTTATTTATTTTTTTAAGCTTCTATTTTTACTCAACTATTTCTCTTTTTTTCTTTTTTCTTTTTCACCCTTTCTTCTTTTGGATTTTTCCCTTTTCTATTTTTATTTTCTTGTATTTTTTTCGTTTATTTTACTTTTCTATCTCTAGCTTCGATTTTTTTTTAATTTTTTTTCTTTTTTTATTTTTTTGGTATTTTTTTCTTTCTCATTTTCTTTTAGGTTCTATTTTATATTTTCTTTGAATTTTTGAAAAATATGGCTACATCGAGCACAAGTCACGGATGATAATAAAAACACCACAATCATTTATTGTATTTGTATTCACATTATTATTTGTATTTTATATTCGTTGATACAATTGTATTCGTATTTTATAGTTTGCACTTGTATTTATATGTATTTTATAGTTTGCACTTATATTTGTATTTTATAGTTCGAACTTGTATTTATATTTTATAGTTCAGACTATCATTTATATTTTATATAATTCGTACTTGTATTTTAAAGAATTATTTTGTATTTGTATTTTATTGTTGACTACATATTGTACTTTTATCTTGTGATTGTTTTTCTTGTATTTTTATTTTTATCTTTTTCATCGATACACATGTATGTTTACAAAATTATTTTATATTTATATTTTTAAGTTGGCCATATATTTATTTGTATTTGTAATTTTATTTATTTATATTTGAATCTGTAGTTGATTGCATTATTTGCATTTTAAATAAGTGACAAAGAATTGTTATTTTTCTTTCCATGAACACTTATGTTTATATTTATTGATAAAAATTATATTTTATTGATAAAATTGAACAATATAAATATAAATGATAAATTATACAAATACAAATGTTACATTTGTATGAAATGATACATGTTTGTACAACTTAAACCATACACATACAAAGGCAAAATGATCTTCTGGACCTCTGTACTATGTCGGTTTTGTAAGTTGGACACTTCTACTTGCATGTTTGTCATCTGGACCCTTGAACCTACTAAAAAGCAATATTTTAATTATTTTTTTATGAGTGTAACACACTCTCCCATGTCAGTTGCCATGTCATTTCCACGTCATTTTCCACGTCAATTTTATATATAAAAAATATTAAATATTAAAATTTATTAATTAATTAAAAAATAAATTGACCCCCCTTCCTCTTGGTTCCCTCTCTCTTCCCTTTTTTCTTTCTCTTTTCCCATTTCGTATTCTCCTTCTCTCTTTCTTCTTCTTCTTCTTCTTCTTCTTCTTCTTCTTCTTCTTCTTCTTCTTCTTCTTCTTCTTCTTTTTCTACTCTCTTCTCCCTCTTCTTTTCTTTACAATTACACTCGATTTTCTTTCATAATTAATGATTTCTAATCTGGGTTTTAAGTTTTGGCTGCTAATCAAACTCATTTTCCATCATAATCGATGATTTTTTCTCTGGATTTTGAGTTTGGACTGCTAATTCACATTGTCGATGATCTGGCTTACTGTAAAAAAGATAAAATTGAAAATGGGAAAGATGGGAAGCAACTAAGCAAAGTATTGAGGGAGAAAGTTTTGACTATTTTTTTCTACTTTCAATGCACCAAAAAACATGTAAGATTGTTGGATTATAGAAAGAAATTGTACATTTTTTCTTATGAATTCAAGATTCATAATACCCATTTTGTAGATAGATTGTTTCAGCTATTGGGTATAAAAAGTTTCGATTTTTTATTGTTAGTAAATGTATAATTTTGATTGTTTTGATATTTTTGTTGGACCTAATTGATTCTTGATTGAATCTAAGGTTTCAGGAGATGTCCTAGCCTTTTTTTATAGTGATGATCATAGTAGTCATGGCTGGACTGGGGTGTGAAGAGCGTTAATTTTAATGACAGCCATTACTGGATGGGGGTGTGAGGGATAGCCATGGCTGGACGGGGGTGTGAGGGATAGCCATGGCTGGACGGGGGTGGTAGCCATGGCTGAATGAGGGAGGGGGGCTGGAAAGAGGTGAGGGGTGGCTGGACGGAGAAAGGGGCGGAAAGGTGGGGTGGGGATTGGTTGGACGAGGTGGGGTGGGGGAAGGGAGAGCTTTTTTTTTTTTTTATAAATTTATTATTTTTAAAAATATTTTTAAAGTAAAAGAGATGGAGGAAAAAAAAGTTCTTTTTAATTTTTTTTTAATTTTAATATTATTTTTATTTTTTTTAATTATTTTAATATAAAATTGGCCAAAAATTGACCCCCACTCGCACCCCAGGTGAGTGACTACACTCTCTTTGTCCTAGTCAGCTATTTAAATGCCACATAGGCAAGGTCAACGGTTAAAGGGTGCAAAATATTACTTTTTAATGGGTTCAAGGGTCCAGATGACAAACATGTAAGTAGAAGTGTCCAACTTACAAAACCGACATAGTACAGGGGTCCAGAAGGTCATTTTGCCCACATACAAATGATACATGTTTAGATATATACAAATATAAATGATAAATTTGACATACAAATATTAACGCTACATTTGTATTAAATGGTGCATTGCATATTTGTATATTTTAGACCCAAATACATACAATTAATACATATGCTTGTTTTTACACAAATATAAATGATAAATTATGCATATTTATAGGTAAACTATTCAAATACAAATAATAAATTTATTTAAAATATATAGTTTGATACAAATAAATATAAAATATAAAAAAACATATAAATATAATATGCAACAATAAAAAAAAAGAATGAAAAAAAATATATATAAATAAAAAGGGAAAAAAAGAAGAAAAAATGTAACAATAAAGTAAGAAAATAAAATATAAAAAAAGTGCAAAGAAAAAAAGAAATATAAAAAAACTAAGGAGAAAACTAAAAAAGAAAAAGGAATATAAAAAATTGCAAAGATAAAAAAACAGTAAAAAAATGAAAAATACAAAGGAAAAAACTAAAAAAATATTATAAAATATAAAATAAGAACAAGAAGAATGGGGGGAGAAGAATGAGTAATTCTTATTTCTCTTGAGGGGACTTTTACAATGAAGGAAAACCCCTTTATTTATAGGGAAAAACTAACTTTGTCCCAAAAGTTGGGGTTTCTAATTTTTTTTATAAATAGATATTCATTATATATGGTAATACATTTAAAATACTCCCCCTTGAATGTCTAATTGCTAGATAATGTGCCTCATTAAAACCTAACTCGAAAAAACCATAGTGAAAAAAAATTCTAGTGAAGCCAAAAGAGTACACATCTCTAACAATACGCATATAGGTTGTCTCATTAAAAACCTTACAACAAAAACTCAGTGGGACAAAACCTCATAAGAAAAAAGGAATACAACACGATTTAACTTCCCCGAATGAGAACATCCTTGAACTTTTGCATCCCGATCTTGTGCACCATCTTCTTGAAAGTTGCAGTTGGAAGAAACTTAGTGAATAAATCAGTCACATTGTCACTTGAATGGATCTGTTGCATGTTAATCTCACCATTCCTTTGGAGCTCATGTGTATAGAAAAGTTTTGGCGAAATGTGCTTCGTTCTATCTCCTTTTACTAATCCTTCCTTAAGTTCCTCTATCCATGTTGCATTATCTTCATATAAAATTATGGGTTCATTGTCACATTTTAAACTATATTTTTCTAGAATGAGATGTATATGGATCTCAACCACACACACTCTCAGGTTTCTTCATGAATAACTATTATCTCAGTATGGTTAGATAAAGTGGCTATGATAGACTGTATTATAGATCTCCAAGATATGGCAGCACCTCCACATATGAACACGTAGTCATTTGAGACTGAGCTTTATATGGGTCAGATAAATATCCGACATCAGCTTAACCAACAAGATCAGAATTTCAATCTTTAGAATAAAATAAGCTCATATCGGTAGTCCCTTTTAGGTACCGAAATATGTGTTTGATCCCATTTCAATGTCTCGTAGTTGGATCAGAACTACACCTTCCTAACAAATTAACCAAAAATTGCAATATTAGTCGTTGTTATAGTTGCAAGGTAGATTAGTACACCTATTGTACTAAGATATGGTACTTCATAACCAATAAAATTTGATATATTTCTCATGTCAATAAATAATCTATTGCTTTTGAAAACTCTCCAAAAGTTCCAATGATTTTCAAGTTATAAATTTATGCAATATAAGGATTATAAATAAGTTTTCCAGAAACTTTTATATGCTTCAAATATTTTGAATTTGTAAAAAGCTTTCATATAAATTTTGTCAAGTGACAATATTCAACGTTTCATGTGTGACATCTTCAAGTGTTTGGATTGCAAATCAAATAAGTTTTATACTTATCAAGATGCATCCCTTCACGTCACTTGATAAATATTGCTACGTCATATCAGCATGCTTTTAAATAAACATAAAATTCATATCATCATAATAATCTTTTACAATATAACTCCAATATTATATCAAAGATATTATCGATGTTATATCATTTTGTATCAGTTCACAATGTGATATAATATTTTGAGATCTCATCACTTTATTATTTTCAGGTACCTGAACCTCTCATGAGTTTCTGTGAAGTGTTATATCGTAATCTCTTCAATAGCACATTACCTTCTTATTATGATCATTTGCTCCTTATCCTTTTCAAGAATAATTTCATTTGAAATTAATTGACCTACCATGCTTTACATATGCATAGAATTTGTCCTTTAGGTACACACAATAGGAGCACTTGCAGCTAGGGCTGGGCATAAAATACCAAAAACCGAATTACCGAACCGAACCAAAAAATTTGATAATTGGTATTTGGTAATTTGGTATTTGGTATGAAATTTGAGAGTAAAATTTTAATATTTCGGTATTCAAAATTGGATTTGGTACAAGATATTAATACCGTTTGGTATTCGGTATTTACCGTATACAAAATTCTTTAATACATATATATATCACGATATGTCCAACTAACCCAATAGACAATAGTATTAGTCATTTTAAAGAATCTCTTGGACCTTGTTAATAACCTTGTTAATATATTCATAAAAAGCACAAAAAAGAATATTAAATAGGGTTTCTATTAAATATACTTTCTGAAGTTTAAACATAGTTTGCATATATACGATATGTCTAACAAACCCAATAGACAATAGTATTAGTCATTCCAAAGAATCTCTTGGACCTTGGTAATATATTCATAAAAAAACACAAAAAAGAATATTAAATAGGATTTCTATTAAATATACTTTCTGTAGTTTAAACGTAGTTTGCAAACCTCCAACTTTAATATGGTATTACCAAATACCATACCGAATCAAAGTTTAATTTACTGATTACCGAATCGATGTTTTAAAGTATGGTATGTGGGTATCTACTCTCAAATATCGATTACTAAATTACCAAATTTGAACTTCAAAAATACCGAACCGAATACCTAACACCCACCCCTCCTTGCAAGTTGTAGCTTAAATATGAGATTATATTTGAGTCAGCAAATGCTTGCAACACATGACTTGAAATATCTTTTGAATGAGGATTTGATGCTAATTCCTAACATACTTCATAGCTCTTATAATCTCCCCCTTATGTTAGGAAAACTAACATACATCCTCCATCTTCTTTGAGAAATTCATCTTTATGTGTCACTGTATATCCTTTAATCGTATACCACACATCAAAAGTATTAGATGAAAAATATGTGGTTCCTGACTCTGAACCAACTTTGAGGGGGAATTAATCATAATTTATTGATTTGCTGCATACAAGTACTTTTATATCAAATATATCATATTTCAATCCAACATAAGAAGTTTTACTCTCATAAGCAATGATTTAGCTAATTTTCTAAAGGCATTTAATGCCAAACCAACATTATCAAGATAAATTGTCTTTATTACACAATCTGAAAATTATATTTGTTTAATTGAGCAAGAAACTTTATGAATGTCAAATTACAGATTGACAATAAACATACATGTGATCATCTTATTGATGCATCTTTTCAACATATCACACGATACGTGAATGGGCCCATATTCACCTTTTATACTTTTCATATTTTATGGGATCCAATCTCAATATTAGTTAGTCCAACCAACTTATCATGAGAACAAACAACATAAATAATTCTTGAAGAATCTTCATTACATGTCCAACACTCAATATGCACATCTTCGGGATGTTATAATCGTTCATTTCAACTTATGCACTTATGTGTACTAGTAAACTCCAAGTTTATCATGACATGTGATTTTTTTCTTTACTTTAGTAAACTTCTTGTTTACTGTGACATGAATTTTGTATCAATAAACAATAAACTCTTAGTTTATTATGACATGTGATCTCATCATTCTTGGATAAATTTTCACATTCGTGATTCTTACCATAGTAACTTGGAGATATTTAAAATTTTAGGTTTTCTACCTCTTCTGCAGGTGGGTTGTGATGTCTTTACAACTAAGAACACGTTCGAATTTATAAGTTATACTAAATACATCCACATTCAGTCCAGGATATAGATTTGTATTTATGACAATCAGAATTCTCATTCCCCGAGAATGAAACATAATCATGCCTTAAACTTATCAAATCTACGATAGCTTATAGCCTCTTTTCTGAAATTGCTACTTCAGAAGTAAATTGAGGCATACATATAATATAGAGAATTTTTTTCTAACATATCTTTCGGAGTAAATCACACCTCAAAGCAATTATTGTTTTGTGCTTTATTATGCCTTCCTACATTCATATAACCACAATAATTATTTTGTCATCTTTCAGATGTATCATATATTGCTACCACATTCACTTCAGGAATGGAGCAAATTATCATCTTTCAGACTTATCATATATTAATACCATATTCACTTCATGGAATGGAGCATATTGAATGGAACACATTTCATGACCTTTCATCAAAAGCAAATTATTTTTCTTTCGTCATTATTATATTATCAATATGATACATTGATATTCAAACTCAATGTCTTATCAATATAAAGACATCGTAGGCCATAAATCAATGGGACTTGAACCCAACATCTTATCATCATGGTGTACCAAAACTCTAACCCAAGATCTTACCCTTTAGATGCGATAAAATATAAATTCACCGTCTTATTCTTAATCAATGACTTATAGTTCAAAGTATTAAAATTTCAACAAAACATAAGAAAAGTATAACTAACAAAATTTAGAACATGATAAGAACATTATTGACTTCATCAATAATCACAGTTTATCAAATTAACAAGTAGGGATAAATTCTAATAACCATATTAGTAAAATGACACCACAAATTCAAAATTAAAAAAAATATTGTCTCGTCAGTCAACATTTCTCAATTTCTCATGGGCTACTAAAATTGACTGCTATCCTTAATTCAAATAATTTGTCCAATTAATAACTTCTTTGAAGTCCTTTTAATTGAACAAGAAATAATCAATAAATTAAAAACAAGACATACTCAAAGAATTGAAATTATTGAATAATTATAACGTTGTGTTTTTACGTGATGAAAAATTTTCTTTCCACCTATCACAGTTGGTTTGAGTCTCATGCTGAGAACATGTTATGAAATTTAAAGTAAGAACAAGAAAAATGGAGAGAGAAGAAAGTAATTATTGTTTCTCTTGAGAGATTTCTTGAGGAGTCTTTTACAATGAAGGAAAATCTCTTTATTTATAGGGAAAAATTAACTTAGGGCTTTGAGTTGTAGGTGACAAAAGAGTTTTAAAATGAAGTGTAGGTGACACAAGTCTTAATTATTGAGTGGAGGTGACAATTACTTTATTATGGATTAAGAAAGTTGGGGAAGTTCAAAAATAACCCATAAGTTTTTTAATTTACACTTTGATCCAAATGTTAGTTAATATAACAGGAAATAGAGGGAAAAGACATGTTTCTCTCTCTTCTAATCCGTTGTTGTTTTCTCTCTCTTCACGATTATTGTTGTTCATTATTGCTGCTGCTTTATTCTTCATCTTCTGCTTCATTATCATCATCTTCTACTTCATTATCATCTTTATTTTCTTCTTGTCGGCCATTATTATTGTTGTTGTTGTTATCTCTATTGCTGCTATCTGACTAATTTTTTAGGTTAAATTTTATTTTCTACATCACTTTCCACTTTGACATTACTTCATAGGTGACTTTGGTAAGTAAAATTATGATTTTTATTTGAATTTTTCATCTGGGTACACAGTTACTGCTGTTTTTCCAACAATGGATAGAACCCGATCATGAATCTAATATAAGTGCCCACAATTTAAATAGATCACTTATCTAGTGCATCAGATGAGTAATTTGTTGGAACAAAAGATTTATCTATTGCAATAGACTAGTTATCTGTTGCATCAGACTGATTATCTATTGCATCAAACTGATTATCTGTTGCATCAGATGAATTATCTATTGCATCAGACTGATTATCTATTGCATCAGACTGCTTATCTATTGCAACAGATGATTAATCTATTTGGAACAACACAAATCAGCTCCTGCCATAAACCTAATAGATAACTAATATGTTTCAACTCTTGCTATGCAAATTGGATTCAAAATTATTTCTTACGTCCAATCGTTGACATGTTGTTGAGAATATAATAGACAGAATGAAAATTAAATAGTCCCTCTGTCTCAAATTACCCGTCCCAAATTTCCTAATTTGATTTCTCATTTTACTTGTCTTTTTTTATTAATCAAGAAAAGATAAAAAAAATACCATGTTTTACCCTTTGCATTAATCACTTTTTCTTCAAATTAAAATGTAAACATCATTTAATGGGGATATTATGGTAAACTAGGCATGTTATTAATTATTTTTCTTAATCAATGTGCCATCTCAATTTGGGACGGGTAATTTGAGACGGAGGAAGTATGAATTAAAGCGTCAAATTCATGCAACAGACTAGTTATCTGATAAAACAGACTAGTTAGCTGTTGCATCAGACTGATTATCTGTTGCATTAGACTGCATATTTATTGTAATATATGAGTAATCTATTTAGAACAACACAAATCAGCCCCTGCCACAAACCCAAACGATAAATCTTGTTATTGCTATTGGATTCAAAATTATTTCTTACGTCCAATCGTCAACATATTTCTGAGAAGATAATAGACAGAATGAAAATTAAATATGAATTAAAACGTCAAAGTTTATCAAACATAATTTTTTTATTAAACTAAAACAAATAAAAATACATATACATAGATGAGACTAAAAGAAAAAAAATAATCTCCTTATTATTATTATTATTATTATTATTATTATTATTGTATGCCGGCCAATCTTTCACAGGTAGTAGCAAGGCCCTCCTCAGTCATCGGATCTCATGAAGCATCCTTGCTCTAACTGCTCCCAGTTCCCATTGCAGGTCACGAATATGCATTCGAAGTTCATTTACTACGTCTTGTAGAAAAGTCATGTCTCACACTGAACCAGTCATATCTAGAACACATATGAATTGAGAAAAAGTGTAAAAACAAAAGTAAAGAAAAGAATATACTAATGTAATACAACGTATACTACAAATTGTCAAGAAAAAAACTTACCTGAGTCAGAAAAGAGAAAGTGGTGGAAGGTGTAATATGAAAGACAAGATGCAATAAATAAATAAAGTATAGTTGAATGAATGAATGAGTAAGGAGGGCCCTATTTATAGAGGATTGAATTTGAATGAGTGGCAAAAAGGCACGACTGTTCGCCTCTATTTATTAATTATATTTTTTATTATTGTGAAAAGTTATGACTTTAATTAAATTAAGAAATATTGTGATAAATCATGACTTTTCAGATTATTATTATTAATTAGTTCATTCCAAAAATCATTTTTATTGAGTAGTGACAACAGATTTTATATCTATTGCATCAGATAACTCATCTGTAACAACAAATATACCATCTGTTGCGACAAATAGAGAACCTATTGCATCAGATAATCTATCTGTTGCAACATATAATCTAACTGCTCACCTCCATTTATTAATTATATTTTTTATTACTGTGAAAAGTTATGACTTTAATTAAATTAAGAAATAATGTGATAAGTCATGACTTTTCATATTATTATTATTATTAATTAGTTCTTTACAAGACCCATTTTTATTTAGTTGTGATAACAGATTTTATATTTGTTGCATCAGATAACTCATCTGTGACAACAAATATACTATCTGCTACAACAAATAGAAAACTTGTTGCATCAGATAATCTAACTATTCACCTCCATTTATTAATTATATTTTTTATTACTGTGAAAAGTTATGACTTTAATTAAATTAAGAAATATTGTGATAAGTCATGACTTTTTAGATTATTATTATTATTTAGTTCTTTCCAAGAATCATTTTTATTGAGTTGTGACAACAGATTCTATATCTGTTGCATCAGATAACTCATCTGTGACAACAGATATACCATCTGTTGCAACAAATAGAGAACCTGTTGCATCAGATAATATATCTGTTGCAACATATAATCTATCTTTTTTTCAAAAAATATTATCACCATATCATTAATCCAAATTTGCTGACTTTTTTATTATATAAATTAAAAAAAATCCTTTTCAATAACCATTTTTTTAATAAAATAATAATCATTTTTATTGAGTTCTGGCAATGATTGTATATCCGTTGAATCAGATAAACCAACAGTTGCAACAGATATATCATCGGTCGCAACAAATGGACAATCTGTTTTAATAGTTTTTTTGATTTCTTCTAACAGCTGATACATCAGTCACAACAGATGGAGAATTTGATGCATCAACAACATTGTTGAATGTGTTTTAGACAAAAAGTTACTTTGATTTTTTTAAATTATTTATTTATTATATAATTAAAAAGTCACAATATTGGATTAATTAATTAACTTATATGATGATTGTTAAGAAAAAGGTGAACAATCGTGACTTTTTTCTTAACAATCATATAAGTTAATTAATTAATCCAATATTGGGACTTTTTTTTATTATGTAATAAATAAATAATTTTAAAAAATAAATTTAAAAATAAAAATGGTGAAAAGTCATGTTCAATTATTAAAATTAAATAACCATTCTTTTACGATTATAAATTGTGTTTATCATTTATTTTCTTATTATTTATTTATGATTCATTTTTCATATTAAATAATCAAAAAGTCATGTCTTTTCACCCTCTCAATAACAATAACTCTTTTTTATTAATAACCGCCTGTTGTAACATATGATCGATCTGTCGCATCAAATTAACCTCTGTTGCCACAAATGCTCAATCCCTACCACCAACCCTCGACATGTTGAGAATAAGGAATAAATAGAATGATAATTAAATACTAAATAAGAATAAAAAATTCAAAGTCAACCACCAAACATAGATTTTTGAATCCCTTGGGTAGATCCGATATACAAAAGGAGGAAAATAATACTTACGCTAAAAGAAAAAACATAACCTAATTATTATTAGTACTATTATTATCATTATTATTATTATTATTATTACTATTATTATTGTCAATCGGATAATTTTCATCCGGCAGCAGCAGGGCCCTCCTCAGCCTTGCTCCGAAGTCGGCCAAATTCCTCTAGAGTTCATCAAACTGCCTTTGACGTTCCCACAAGGACTTGATATAAATCTTCTTGTATGAATCTGAATTAGCCATATTTGTATTATAAGTGTAATAGAATGAACGAGTGAGTAAAGAGGGACCTATTTATAAATGATTGAATTGGAAGGAGTTAGTCAAACAAAAAGCCATGACTGTTCATATCCCTTAATTAAATAAAACTAGTGACTTTTTGAATATGTAATTGAAAAAACAATGGATCTAAATACAACATTTTATCCTTTATTGTATTTTAGAAAGAAAAGAAAATTATTTTAAAATTAAATCTAATAGGTGGGTAATCTGTTGCAAAATATATTCTATTTTTCAGATAACTTACAACATATTGACAATCTTTTGCAACAGATGGATATATCTATTTTCTTTTCTAACAGATATGTCATATGTTGCAACAGATTGATCATCTGCCATAATAGATGTCTGTAATTGTTTCACAATTTAAACAGATGTGGTATCTGTTGCAACTTTCTAGTCATCTATTTATTCAATTTAAGCCATAGATAGGCTAGGAAGAATAAAGCACGTGCAGATGGATGGATCCACTGTCATGTGTGGGAGTTAAGTATTACTGATAAGGTCATCGGGATAACACACATAAAGTATAATATTTTTGTGAATGCAATTTTTAACCGATTAGGCACTGATCATTCATACAAGATCCTGCATTGTATAGTTATGTTTGATGGGTTCGAATTGATAAGGCTGAGGTCCCCATGAAGATAGTCCAGATACCCTATTACGAATTACTAATGATTTTTGCTCGTTTTTATGCGTGTCAAGTTTTGAGAAGGGATCAATATTTGGTGTCATTATAGAGATCCAATAGCGATTGGACTTAACTTTAAGTGTGCATTGGATTCTGAGAAGGCCTTCGAAGCCTCGCACTGCATCAAACACGAACGAAAAACCAATAGAAATTCCCCTGGCCCAAATTTATATGGAAGGGTTGATCGAGAAGATGATTATACGCCAGATGGAGTCGAAGGAGAATATCTGCGATGGAAAAGGGAGTTGATGAAAGACTGTATCATCTGAGAGTTAATTAACGAAGAGACATAGGGTAGAAAGTAACTTCCCAACAAATCTGGCCAATGAAATTATCTTAAAACATGAGAAATCTAAATCAAGTGCAAATATGAAAGTGTATTCGGTAATGTAAATTCGTCTGCTGTCTCTCTGAAAGAAAAATAATGCATATGGACACTTTTCTAGGAAGCTGCAACTAGGTAGCATGGTTAGGATTATCACCTAAATAGAAAATAGCAGAAGACCAAGAAAGTAGCCTTGCGGGCATCGAGGGATGAAATAATGTGCAGTAAGTCTAGAAAACTTATGCTAACAACAACTGCAGTTAAAGTAAGGAATCTAAGTGAAGATGGAAATTTTTGAATTTTAAATTGTATCCCATGCCTTCTTGTTTGTGGTTTCGATTAGGTCCACTGCCGTTGACTTGATCAGAACCACAAACAAAATTGAAAAATAGATTGAGTGTTATTACTTCCTTAGCAATATGAATTAATTGATTGTGTTTTCTTTCCTTATCATGCTTTCAACATTCCTTGGAGAAGATCAGAGGTTTGTTGTAGTATGTGAATCCTGATAATTTTTAAGCTTACCTTCAGCTTGTCGATTTGGTATTCAAGATTGTCGTTGTATATTTGAAGTTGGTATAGAGTTCCTGATCTCTTGTGAGCTCGATCAGGAACAGTTTCTCCTTCAAAGTTGTGGCATTGAAGAAGGCCTTTAGAACACTTTCTTCAGAAATGTTGATGCATATTGAAGATGTGGTCCCAACCGTTGAATAGATCACTTTTATCGAGCGTTGCTCAATGCAGCTTTCTCAACAACCTTCATGGGATTTGATAAATTAATAAGCAAGGAGTTACGTAACATTTGATCTAAACCGACTTTACCAAGCCTATCAAATGTTAAGTAACTCTAGGCTCATTACCCTATAAAAAACTTTACCCGAGTTAGTGGAAAAATCAAACGAGCTCAATCTCTCATCCTTTCTATTGATCGCTCTTATCTAATATAGATGACAAGATATTTGCTATGCAAAAGTCTACACCATCAAAAGAAATGCTTGCCAAAGAAAAAGTGGCATTATCAACTCCTCTGTCTCGCTCAAGTATATGAAAAAGAAAACTTTCAACTCCTCTGTCTTGCACTGTTGAGCAATGTACAAGGGACATAGAAGAACAACATGATCTGAAAAAGGTGAGAAGATAAAAAGAGGAGGAATAGGAAGGACAAGATGAATGCTAGATTTAGTTCATCTTTGTTTGGTTTGTTAAACAAATAAAATGCAAATGAAAATATTTTTGCCTTTTCTCGTTCAAAAGAAAAAGCAGAAATATTTTTATTTGCATTTTATTTGTTTAACAAACCAAATAAAGATGAACTAAATCTAGCATTCTGTTTGTCCTTCCTATTCCTCCCCTTTTTATCTTCTCACCTTTTTCAGCTCATGTTGTTCTTCTGTGGCCCCTGTACATTGCTCAACAGTGTAAGATAAAGGAGTTGAAAATTTTCTTTTTTGGATACTTGTGCAAGACAGAGGAGTTGATAATGGCATTTTTGCTCTGGCAAGAATTTTTGGTGACGGTAAAGACTTTTGCATGTCGGATATCTTGTCGTCTATATTGGAGAAGAGCGATCAATTGAAAGGCTAAGAGATTGAGCTCGTTTGATTTGTCCACTAACTCGGGCAAAGTTTTTTGATAGGGTAATGGGCCTGGAGTTATGTAACATTTGATAGGCTTGGTAGAGTCGTCTTAGATCAAACGTTAAAAAACTCCTTGCTTATTAATTTATCAAATCCCTTGAAGATTGGTTGAGCAACCTGCATTGAGCAATGCTCGATAAAAGTGAGCATTCAATGGTTGGGGCTATATCTTTAGTGTGTATCAATATATTTTGACCTAAAACAAACATAATGACCCTATATGTATCTTTTAAGGCTTCTGAAGAAAGTGTTTTGAAGGGCTTTCACAATGCCACAACTTCAAAGGTAGTATTCCTGATCGAGCTCACAAGAGATCAGGAACTCTATACCAACTTTAAAGATGTCAATGACAAACTTGAAAACCGAATTGGCAAGCTGGAGGCAAGCTTGAAAATTATCAAAATTCACATACTACAGCAAGCCTCTAATCTTCTCCAAGGAATGTTGAAAGCATGCTAAGGCAAGAAAACACAATCAATTAATCCATATTGCTAAGGAAGTAATGAAACTCAAATTGTCTTTCAATCTTGTTTGTGGTTCCGATCAGGCCAAAAACAATGGACCTAATTGAAATCACAAAAAAGAAGGCATGGGATGCAATTTAAAATTTAAAAACTGTCTCCTTCACTTAGATTCCTTACTTTAACTGCAGTTGTTGTTGGCGCTAGTTTTCTAGACTTACTGTATATCATGTCAACCCTCGATGCTTGTAAGGATGCTTTCTTGGTCTTATGCTATTTTCTATCTAGGTGATAATCCCGACCATGCTACCTAGTAGCATCTCCCTAGCAAAGTGTCCATCTACATTATTTTTCTTTTACAGAGACAATAGATGAATTTACATTATCGGATACACTTTCATATTTGCACTTGATTCAGATTTCTCATGTTTTAAGATAATTTCATCGGCCAGATTCGCTAAAAGTTACTTTCTACCCTATGTATCCTCTTCAATTAGCTCTCAGATGATATAGTCTTTCATCAACCACCCATTTTCCCTCGAAGGAATTCTCCTTCCGTACTTTTTGGCATATAATCATCACCCCGAGAAACCCGACCATATAAATTTGGGCTAGGGCAATAACTATATTGGTTTTTCATTCTTGTTATATGCAATTCTAGTCTTTGAAGGCCTTCTCAGAGTCCAATGCACCCTAAAAGTTAGTTCAATCACTATTGAATCTCTTTACAGTTACACCAAAACTAGGTCTATTCACAATGTTTGACATATAAACATGAGCAACAACCGACATTAAATCTTAATAGAGTATCATAACTATATCCATGGTACATCAACCTTATCAGTTCGGACCTACCAAACTTAACTGTAAAATTGCAGATATCTTGTTTGAATGATCAATGACTAATCGGTAAAAACAACATTCACAAAATTAGTGTACCCTATGTGTGTTTCCATGATAAAATTTTCACTAATACATACCTCCTACATATGAAGTGGTTCTATCTGCACGCAGGTTATTCCTCTAAACCCATCTTTACTACAACCTCTTATGTTGGTCGGACAAAAGTTGATCAACTTTCAGTTCCTTATATCTTCAAAGAAGAGGAAAATAAATAATGTCAATGAAAGAACATTATCCATCTGTTACAACAGATATGGATTCTGTTGCAACAAATGTGGAGTCTGTTGGAATACATCAAACCAGGCTTGCTGGTGGTTTGATTTGTTCCAACAGTTGCTCCGTCTGTTGCAACATCAACAACAGCATAAACTACAAAGAAACAACAAATAAAAAATATCAACAACAAAGAAACAACAATATTTTTACCAACACCATCAACAACATCATCAACAATAAAAAAGCAATATCCTTTGCTCCAACACTATCAACAACACCACACCACAAGTTCCAACAATGCCAACCCCACCAACAACATCAATAACAACATCAACAACAAAGAAATAAATAAAATACATACAAAAAAATGATATTGCCAACAAGGCTTTTAAACTTCTCTGACCAGATGACCTTTTTTACATATTGTAATAAAAATTCTCAGTTCGTTTATTCAATACTTAAACGTTCCTTCAATTTTTTTAAATAAATATGATATGGGTAAATGATAATTAAATAAAAAAATAGATGTAAATATCTTGCAAATAAGAAGAAGAGAATGAAAAAGCAATAGTGAACCATACCTTAATGTCAAAACGAGATCAAAACAGCAATTTCAGTCGAGGAAAGATATGAATCGGTTTAGATCCGAAAGGATCTTTATGAGAAAGAGAAGAGAAAAGAGAGAAAAAAGGTTGTGATAACCCTAAAGAGGAGGGAAATAAAAAGATGAGAGATGAATAAAATAAATTTAGGGCTGAAGCTGAAGGAGAGATGAGATAATTCTAGATGCATTGTATACGTAGACGTGGGTTTCAATATTTATTAATTAATATTCATTAATAATTTAAGGGTCATGAGAAAGACTAGTGACATTGAAAAGATAGGATACAACTACTCAATACTCAATAAACTCATTTTTGAGTTATCTAAGAAATATTTTTTACCGCATTTTGTAGTACTACTTTATCTACTTGGATAGAAGCTTGCTTTAAAATTAAAAGAAAAAAAGATTTTCAAATAGATATGTTATCTGTTGCAATAGATAACAATATCTGTATAAAATCCCAACATCACAGTCATCTATTACAACAGATACAAATATCTATTTAAAAATCCCAACAGCTCAATCATTGTGACAACAGATGCAAATGTCCATTTGATAATTAAATCAGATATGTCATCTGTTACAACATATATCAATATTTGTTTAAATATCCCAATAGCTCAGTCCTTTGTGACAACAGATGTAAATATCCATTTGATAATTAAATCAGATATGTCATCTATTATAACATATATCAATATCTATTTGAAAATTTTCAATAGCTCAGTCATCTGTCACAACAGATGCAAATGTCTATTTGATAATTAAATTAGATATGTTATCTATTGCAATATATATGAATATATGTTAGAAATTTCCAACAGCTCAGTCATTTGTTCCAACAGATTTCATTGCAATTTATTTAGGTGGAGCTAGCAACTAGGGATGAATGAATGAGTTCATAGGGTCAACTACAACTTTAATTGAGTCTTTGCAATTGCACGGTGTTGGTATTGCGTTCATCCTGACCCAAGTTATCGATTGATCACTCTAAGTTGAAAAGATTCTCATTAACTTAATGTTAAGCTAGTACCTAAATTGATTTAGGTGGAACTAGGGATGGATGAGTTCTTATTAACTTAATGTTAAGATAGAACATTAATTGATTTAGGTGGAACTAGGGATGAATGAGTTCATTGGGTCAACAACAACTTCAATTGAGTTTTTGCAATTACATGGTGTTGGTATTGCATTCATCCCAATCCAAGTCATCGATCGATCACTCTGAGTATAATACCCCCACCCTTCTCCTAGTTCAAATTCATCTCTAGAACATCAAAGATCTTGCTTCAAAGATGAATATATTTTATTCCAAGTGAATTTTTTAAGATTTTGACTTTTTATCCCATGGAAAATCGAATAAGCTTTCCATCGACACCAAATTTTCCCAAATCCAACACTCGGGCGAAGAGTTAGAGCAATTTTAGTGAGAGTGTACCGCCGGGTACTTTAGCACATCGCGGAGCAAGCTAAAATGGCAATTGTCAAAATCCAGTAAGCCTCCGTGATTCCACCGCATCGCGATGGCTTTCCAGTTCGCAACCAAGGTGGCAACGCATTTCCACCACGTCGCACCAAGGCTCAGTTTCCCAATTGTCCAATTTCCAGTAAGCTGGCGCGATTATGGTGCGTCACGCCAGCATACAAAATTGGGATTTTTTTTCGGTTCTGAATTTTAATTCTAAGGGAAAAACAGTCATTTTGCTACCCCTATATATACTCTTTAATACGAGATTTCTCATTATTTCACCCAAATATATTAGTTTTTCCTCAATTTTCTTCAAGAACAACCATTAGGGTTCATAGCTCAAGACCCAAGTCATCAAGATTCCTCCGTAAATCTTCTGAGAATCATATAACAAGGTATGCAGGTGTTGATTCTTGGGTTTCTTCCACCCAAGAAGTTCAATAATCCTTTTCTAAATTCAAAGATCTTATATTTATGAGTTTTCATGATTCATGTGAATTGAAATTGAAGTTCATATTATTATTGAGTTTTAATTCATGATTTAGACTACCAATTTCAAGAGTTGATTCTAGTATGTGATGAATTGTATGATGTTCATGATAAACCCTCTTCAAGTTGCATGATATTTATGTATTCATGATAATTAAGTATAGAATCTATGGTATAACCAAATCAAGCTCCCCATATGTTTGATAGAATGCTTAAGTAAAGAGAATAGTGCCCTCTTTAGTATGTTAAGCATGAAATCCCCAATTATGTGATAACTAGTGTATGCCAAGCGTTTGTTGAAATTCCTTGGTGAATGTATTATAATAAGTTGTATGCATTATTATCCATGTGTATTCCTTATTGAACAACTATGAGGTATTAGTATGCATTCCCTATACATTTACATGTTTATGACATTCAAGTGATTGACAAGATATCGTATTGATTGTGTTGTGAATGAAAGTCCATTGTCATGATACTCAAGTGTGGTCCTGTCTTATTTATTTATGCTATCGAGTCCTGGGGGTGTTTATACCCAATAGTATCTAGTACTCAGTTCATACTTTAGTGAAACTCAGTAAGCTAACAAGAATTTAGTAGCATTCCATCAGATAATGGAACCTAGTAAATTCAATTAGCTCAGTCAAGCAAGATGAACAGTAACAAATTCAGTTCAGTCTAGAGCAGTTTAAAAATCAGTTCAGTATCTATTCAGTTGGGAGTAGGATTTAGCACCAAGCGATGGAAGGTATGACAGCTTCCCTGTTATTTTAGGCAGAGTCATTAATAATAATCCCTGTACTCCAGAACTGCATAGCCAACGCAGGATGAGGAGTCACCCATTATATTAGGCTTGACTACCTCCCCAGAGTCACTCGGTATATTAGGCTTGACCTCAACCAGGTGTCACCCATTATATTAGGCATGGCATCCTGGGTTCAGAGAGAAGTGTCTTTACCCATGGCACGGTACTGTCACCCTTCCAATTGGGGTTACAGTTTGGACCCCAAAGAAGCTAGAAGGGGTATGTCAGTTAGATGACTACCTCCCACAGTCTCAGTAATAGAATTCAGCTGAGGAGTCACCCGTTATACTAGGCTTGACTATCTCTCAGAGATCACCCGTTTTATAGGCTTGATCTCAGATTCAGACAATCATATTCATTATCAGTAGATTTAGAGGTCACCAATTATATAGGCTTGATCTTATATTCAGTTTATCAAGTATCAGGCATCATTACCAGTAAACTCAGAGGTCACCCGTTATATAGGATTTATCTCAGATATAATAAATCAGTATCAGTATCAGAAAGATTAGACATCAATCTTAATAGACTTAGTTATTTTTTCTCTCAATATTAGTAAACTCAGACATCAGTACTAGTAGACTCAGTCATCAGTAAGTTAGTATTTAGAAACCAGTATTTAGAGTTCGTATTCAGTGTTACTTCTATTCCAGTTTTCGTTTGTACAGTCATGCATGTGTCCTCATTTAGTACTCTCATGTTATTTAGTCAATCTATGTTTATACATAAGCCCTTGTATTTAGCCTTACCTCATCTAGCATACCAATACATTCAAAGTACTGATGCATATTTTTCTCTTACGCTATGGTGTCTTATACCATAGGTTCCAAAGCGTGAGATCCATAACACCCTTAGCAGTCCAGACTCAGTCAGCAGCAGTAGGCGTAGCAGTGAATCCTCTTCATTCGAGGATGATCCTTATTTTATTATGGCATTAGACTCAGTTTATTTTTATTAGATGGAGTTAGTTGGGGACATGTCCCATCAACTCCACAGTTCAGATAAGTTTAGAGGCTTTTCAGATAATGTATTAGTATTTAGTTTTCAGTATTGGGTATTTTTAGATATTTTAACCTTATGGAAAGTTTCCGCCAGTTTTCCGCATTTATTTCAGTATAATATGCAGTGCTCAGGTATAGATATCAGAAAAGGGTTAGCTTGTGGTCCTTCGAGATCATTAGCACTGTGTGGCATTCTAGTGCCAAAAAATTGGGGCGTTAGTTGAAATGAGTTCTCATTAACTTAATGTTAAAATAGTGCCTAAATTGATTTAGGTAGAACTAGGGATGAATGATCTCATAGGGTCAACTACAACTTTACTTGGGTCGTTGTAATTTCATGGAGTTTGTATTGCGTTCATCTCAACCTAAGTCTTCGATCGATCACTCTAAGTTGAAATGAGTTCTCATTAACTTAATGTTAAGATAGTACCTAAATTGATTTACGTGGAACTAGGGATGAATAAGCTCACAGGGTCAACTATAACTTTAATTGAGTTGTTGCAATTGCATGGTGTTGGGATTGTATTTATCTCGACCCGAGTCATCGATCGATCACTCTGAGTTAAAATGAGTTCTCATTAACTTAATGTTAAGATAGAACCTTAATTGATTTAGATGTAACTAGGGATGAATGAGTTCATAGGATCAATAACAACTTCAATTGGGTCGTTGCAATTGCATTGTATTGGTATTGGATTTATCCCGACCTGAGTCGTCGATTGATCACTCTGAGTTGAAATGAGTTCTCATTAACTTAATGTTAAGATAGTACCTAAATTAATTTAGGTGGAACTAGGAACACTACCAGAAATTTGGTCTATGGCAACATAGGCAAAACCGTTGTAGTAGATGAGTAAACCGTTGCTGTAGAGGTATTGCAACGGTTAACAAACCATTTCATCAGGTCGCGTAGGGATAGGTCTTCTGCTACGGTTTTTGTAACAGTTTCATAAACCGTTGCTATATATGGTTGTAGCAACAGTTTTTGCCATCACTATCGCAACACTTATTTGACATCAATTGCAATGAAATAAAATGTTGCCAATGAGTTTTATGCAACGGTTATTATATCTATTGCAACAGTTAAATAAATATATTACACAACTCAGTTGACACTATTGCAACAGTTTTGTCATTAATACTTTAGTTTTTTTTTGTAACATAAACTCTATAGCAATGGTTTAAAAGTTGTTGCCATAGGGTCTTATGCAATAGTTATTTTTATCAATTTCAACAGTTAATCATATTATTGCAACAATTTCATGGTTAATGCTATACTATTTAGTGACTTTAAATGAGTTATCACAACATTTACAGGCTGTTACTATAGACTTACTAGTTTAATTAAATTTTCTATAGCAACGGTTCTAAGTTGCTATTGCAACAATTTAATGTGCTACAAAAATATGTAGCCCTGCAATGACAAATTAATAATAAATACCAATAAACTAAAATACATGAAAATATAAAGAATTACAAAACAGTACGTTATCAATGTTCATCATTAAAATTGTATATCCAAAATATAAGTTTGCCATAGTAGTTAATATCCATAAACTATCGACACAAGTTTCAATGTGCTGTCAATTTCATAAATGTCCTAGAACAAGTTACAAAAACCATCTAAAATCTTCTTAACGTTCTTCAATGTTCTCCTCACTTTCTTCTTCATTTTCTCCACCTACAAAAAAAAAATCATGCCATTAATCTTTGTCAATGTTCTCCTCAATATAAAATTATTTCACATTGTTGTCACAGGGAATATGACCTTTTCAAATGCAACTTCCTCAAAAAGACAAACAATAAGCAATAAAGCCACTTCATAAAACTTTATCAAAATAAAATTGCAAGTAGTTACACCAAATCCACCATATAGTTAGACGAAGTTGCCTAAAACTTTCCTATAAATCCATGCATTTCACTACTGTCTACTTTTGCTAATGCAGAATTTCACAACTATGAATTTATTGTAAGTATCCATTCACAATTTTATCTTATAATTTAGAAAAAAATTCCAAAATTATCATGAAATATATATTTTTTTAAAAACCGGTTCAAGAAAAAAATGTAACAAGGCTTTGCAGAACCAAGAATATATTCACAATCAATGGGCAATTTCCAAGACCAACCTTAACAGTTCGAAACAGAGATACACTGGCTATTACTATCGTTAATCGAGCTCGTTACAACTTTACCATCCACTGGTAACTACCTTTTAAATGACCTTTTATGTGTACATATATATATATTTTTACACTGTCCATGTAAAAATTTGAGAAGTCTTTAGTAGCTCTACATATCCCTTCACTTCACATAAAATCAGTTGTATGTAACTATACAACAAGGACTACATGTCCCCTCTATTCTTTTTTCCCAATTGCCTTTCATACTTAAAAACTTCTTTAGCTTTAGCTAGCTATAATAGGGGGAATTTTTGAAAAGATGGAGGTACAATTACACCTCTCTTTATCTCTCTGTAGGTACAATAACATGACTTCTTTATCTCCCTCTCTCTTTTTCTTTGTCAACAACAACATATATATACCACCATGGTTGTCTTAATTACATATTTCACCTTGCTAACTTACATACATTAATAATGCTTACACTCGCATGAAAACAAAAAGTTAACCACTACCTATAGCATAGTTATTATTACTATCATGTATAATTAAGAACATAACAAGCAACATACATGTAAAACCACACATTCACATGTCCTTCTCAACCATAAAGTTATGCTATCATCAACATATTTTAAAGAAAACATCACATTTCTTTTCCCACTTTCTCTCTGTCTCTCTTATAATTAAAAATTAATATATATACAAGAGAATTATACATGACAAGTCTCACTTAAATAAAAGAGTCTCAATTAATTCAACTTTGTTTTCCTTTTGTTGATGCAGCTAGCTAGCTTATTAAAATTGACATACACAAGAAAGAAGAAGAGCTTACTTGTCCTTCTCAAGCTCCAGTCCCACCATATAGCCACTTTCTTATCAAGCTTTTTTAAGATGCAACCTTCTGGCAATTACAGCCCCAATATTACTAGTTCCTCTTCTTACTTCAACATAGATATTCCATCTCCTTAAATACAATACGAACCCGAATTTGTTCAATATTTCCATGACCTTCATTTCTCCCACCCCCCTCATGATCAGTATAATCTCGATACCAGTATTATGGTAGAAGAAGATTCCAACAAATTAGACAAATAGGAAGAAGAAGATCATGAAGAATTAGTACTAAAAAATAGCAAGAACAAGAAGAATGAGATGAGCAGTACCACTACTAGTACTATGCGTAGGAAAAACAACAAGTGTGCTACTGGTGCTGGTGCGGGTGCTTCAAAGAAAGATAGACACAACAAGATTAACATGGCTCACAGCCCTAGAGACCGAAGAATGAGACTCACTCTAAATAGCTCACAAATTTTTCAATTTTCAAGACTTGCTCGACCTCAATAAGGCCAGTAAAATAGTGGAGTGGCTACGAGTGGCTACTCACAAAGTCAAAATCAGCAATCAACGAGCTCGTTTAAAAAATAAACAAAGAAAACTGCAACGACACTATATCAATTAGTGCATAGTCTCTTTCAGAGTCGTGTGAAGTTATATCTGGTGTAATTAATGAATCAGCAACTAATAACACTAATAATGTTGTTCACGAGCAATAAAAAAAAGAAGGTTAAGTCAATTCGTAGGACAATATTTCATCCAGTTGTTGCAAAGGAATCGAGGAATCAAGAAGAGCAAGGGCAAGGGATAGAACAAAAATAAAGAATAGCCTAAATAATAAGAATAATATTGGTGAATCCCTGAACGAGCAGTAGCAGAACAACAAGATGAACAATAATTTGCTAGTGAATCGAAATAGGCCTCACACGGCTTCACTAGACTTTGAGTTTGTGTTTTGAACAAGAAAATGAGATGAGTAACAAGGCAACAATGCTAGTGAATCGAAAGAGCCCTACACGACTTCATTAGACTTTAGATTCAACAACACAATGTTAACAAGATTACTAATGCTCTCGAATTTCAACAAAAATGTAATGTGTAAGTACCTGGACAACACAGATTAAGGATGAATATAAACTTCTTGAGAAGTTCTGACAGTCTTGTACATCCCATTGTGACTGAATGGCTATTTCAAAGACAAGCAATAGACGTTATCAAATATGTTCAGATCAGAAAAACTGAAGCGAGAAAAGACAATAAAAATGGAAAGTAAGTGTGTCTTTCAACAACAACAACAACAACAACAACAACATACCCAGTATATTCCCACCAAGTGGGGTCTGGAGAGGGTAAGTGTACGCAATCCATACCACTACCTTAAATATGAGATAGAGAGGCTGTTTCTGATAGACCCCCGTCTCAAAATAAAGCAATCTAAGATAATATAAGGAATAAATGAGAAATGAAGAATCAAAAATAGTATGCTCCCTCCCAAAGATAAAGGACATTTACACCTCATAATTATATCCATTATCATATTTTTCCTTTATTTAATTGGAAGCCTGATTGTGGAGTGAAACAAGCAAGAGCCATAGGGATTATGGAAAAAAAGTTTTACCAACTATGAGAAAAGATATATATCTACTAGCATTAATGCCAATCAATGTAATATCACATTACTTCATCCGTAGACAAAGATAAAAGATAGGAACACCAATCGAGATGCTTATGAGCAAGAAACAAATTCATATCACACTGATCATATTAGCGAACATCTTAACTGAAACTCGTATGTAATGTACATATTTAATTTGCCTGCACGGTAACTACTCATTATGGAACTGCCACACAAAAGATCTAGAAGCTAGAGAACCAGAAAAAATGAAATATAGAAGTAGGACAAATCGCTCTAACCTAAATCAAACTAATACGTAGTACAATGCCACCCAAATGATTATACTAGGTGGTCAAGGATCCACCTACAACAAGTAAGAGTGCACCAATGCTAAGAAATAATCACACTCGATCCAAATATATATATATATATATATATTTAAAATTGTGTATTTATAATTCATCCGCACTCATTATCACAAAGAAATAATTAGCGCAGACATAATCAAGCCTACTAAATTAAAACAATAAAGCCACCTCTACATACTGGATAAACTTTTCTGACAGTTAAAAGAGCAAGAAACAACTACATATCACAAAGATCACATTACCGAACAACCTAGCACAACTCAAATGGGTGATGCCACAGAACATCAAAGGTGCTGCTGAGAGCTGGAACCTTTGGAAAGCTGATAGACCCATCAGGAACACCTGGTTGTTCCTTTTTATGCTGTTTGGATAGCTCCCCGACCCTTGCGATAATGTTAATAGGGTCAAGCATGTATTGGTGGCTAAAGGCCCCTGGTGGGATAAAAGGTAAAGCTTGACCTAAATGCCATTAATGTAATGGTCATAGAAGAAATGAAAGGAGTGTGGTGATTTACCTTGAAGTACAAGATGTGTGGTAATTTTACATGGCTGCCTTTGTTTAACTCGTTCATCAACCATAGCAATGTTAACTTTGGGCACTCCTTTTATCACCACTAAGTCCAAGTAACCATTTGAAAACTGCAAAAGCACTAAGTTATAATGCACGTATTGGAAGTTAAAATAGTTGCAGCTTAGTGCTTCTGTGAAATTACAATAAGAATGTATTATCTAGGATTATATAGATAGGCTAGTGTGTTTTCTATGCAAAGCAGGACCACGATATCACTAGTGCTGAACGAAATTTGATTTAACTTCACTAATGGTTTCACCTTCCAGTTCAGCTGGTTCACCAAAAGATTCATAACCTGGTGCAGCCACAAATTTTATACAACTATTTTACCTCCTAAGCCAGAATATTTGTTGCATTCCCTGGCCAAATAGCATCGGACTAAAGTTAACGAGCATAATGATGATGCTTTAAAGGAACCCCGTGTACTAAAAGTACCTAGTATTACTGCCATAAATACACTGTGAGCTACTCAAAGGAAACAGATAGTAAAACGTACATAAAAATCTATTAGAGAACTACCCATCCATTTATGCTTCTCAGACTCGATATCAATATCAGCTATTACACCTGGAAAACAAGAAAACTTCAGCGTCTATATAATATCAATATCACCTATAATTGTCTATTCTAATTCGTTAAATACTTAATTATAGGAGAAAACACAAAGTTGATGATGTAATACCCTAGGCGAGCATCAGCACACTGAAAAATTGGCTCTGCCCCTGTGAAATAGTAGCTACGTCTAGTGATTGCTTGTGACCTATAAGAAACCACCATGTGTGTTGCATTAGACGCATACAAGATAGACCAACAGCGAGTACAACCCACCAAAAAGCCCTAAAAATATGAAGCCAAACATTTTCAATTTCAGATCAAAATCTTTGTCGTCAGTGGCGACTTCTGACGACGACGGCACCACCTCGTCGGAGCTCCAAATCAAAAATTAGCAACGCAATTTGATGGGAAATTACCTTAGCAACCTAAATTTGTCATAGATTATTTTGTAGCAACTATGACTGGAGAGAAAATGATCGCAAAAGTTGAAGTTCCCTTCAGAAATTCCCTTCAGCAGACGAGTTCACAACGGTAATTTCATCTTCAACACAACAATTGGAGGTCAAAAATGTATATTCTAATTTGTTTTTAGTTTAGTGAGAGAAAATTGGAGAAAGAAGGAAAAGGGATTATATTTTTTTGCTTTTGGCGGGTTATGAAAATAAGAGGGGGAAATATAGGGATTTAATAACTGTTGTAATTGATAAATATACGTATTTCCATAGATTATTTTGTATCTACTGTTCATAAGTAATTGTTATAGGGATGCCTATTGCAACGGTTATAAATTAGTGGCAATGATTGTGTTATTAAATCGTGGTATTAGAATCAAACTTTTTAGCAACGGTTGTAACCGTTGCAATAGACTATCTACAGCAACGGTTTATGAACCATTGCTTAAAAAATTATTGCCATAGACCCAATTTCTAGTAGTGGGATAAATGAGCTCATAGGGTAACTAAAACTTCAATTGAGTCATTGCAAATGCATGGTATTGGTATTGCGTTTATCCTGACCCGAGTCGTCGATCGACCACTCTGAGTTGAAATGAGTTCTCATTAACTTAATTTTAAGATAGTACCTAAATTTATTTAGGTGGAACTAGGTATGAATGAGTTCATAGGATTAACAACAACTTCATCGAGTCTTTGCAATTGCATGGTGTTGGTATTGCGTTCATCCCGACCTGAGTTGTCGATCGATCACTCTGAGTTGAAATAAGTTCTCATTGACTTAATTTTAAGATAGTACCTAAATTGATTTAGGTGGAACTAGGGATGAATGAGTTCATAGGATCAATAACAATTTCAATTTAGTCATTGCAATTGCATGGTGTTGGTATTGCGTTCATCCCGACCTGAGTCATCGATCAATCACTCTGAGTTGAAATGAGTTTTCATTAACTTAATGTTAATATAGTACCTAAATTGATTTAGGTGTAACTAGGGATAAATGAGCTCATAAGGTTAACTACAACTTTAATTGAGTCATTGCAATTACATGGTGTTGGTATTGCGTTCATCCCGACCTGAGTCGTCGATTGATCACTCTGAGTTAAAATGAGTTCTCATTAACTTAATATTCTAAAAACTATATATTTTGAAATTTTAAAAATTATTTAAGATCAATTCGGACCTAATTAACATTTTCAAAACTTGTCATTCTTTTCCAAAATTATAAATCAACCCATACAAATCATTCATTTGCGGAAAAAACTTTTTCTCATTTGAAATATCAAGTTCATGATCTTCTATCTCTCTTAACAATACAGAAAATAACTACTCTACATATTGCTCAACCCTTCAAAACAGATCAATTTTCTTCCTAATTTTAACCACATAGTTGTTATTTTTGACTTCACTCTTGCTTGTATCCGTCGTTTTCTCTATATTCATAGATAACAGAGTTTTAGAAGAGTTCTACATTTTCTCTTTATTCTAAAAATTAGGGATTTTTAGTTAATGATGAAAAAGAAGACTTTTAGTTGTATTATCTTCAAGAATGGGTTAACAATTTTGAGTTTCGATGCTAAAAAGTAGGAAGCACCCGAGAAAAATCTAGTTTTTATCTCAGTGTTTTGTTGACTATCATGGTATTTTTGGATGGTGTTTGTGTTATTGGTGGTGTATGTTGGTGGTGGCATCGGTATTTGTATTTTTGGTGGTAGTGTCGGTGGTCTTGGTGTTGGTATTGGTGGCATTGATGGTGGTATTTGTGGCATTGGTGGTGGTATTGGTTGTGGTATTGGTGGTTCATCTGTTGCAATAGGTGAAAGATCTGTTGGGAGATATTAAATCGGTTTTCAAACAGATTTCCCATCTGTTCCAAATGATGGGTTATCTGTTGGAGTATTTTTTTGTAATGTGGCATAGAATAATTTATTGAAATTTGTCTTACTTTTTTTAAAAAAATTATACAGATATCAAATGCAATGCATTTTTTGTTTTTCTATTATTTGTAGTTAAAAGATGTCTCCCAAAAAAAAAGAAACTAAAAGTGGATCAACTTCTGACCACCCAACAAAAATGGCTAGAGTACAGATAGATTCGGAGGAACTTCCTGAACAATCTCAGTCAGGGCAAAATGAAGCTAAGGAAAGTGATAACTCCTTCTCACCAATGAGGCGTGAATTAATATCGAAATCCCAGCATTATCTTGTCAAAACCATTAGTATCAACAGGTTTCGAGTTGCGATGCTGATAGATCACCCTGACAAAGTAATTGGTGATCTTGTACTTAAATGTCAGTTGGGGAAACATTTTGATGAACTTAGGAGTATTATGAAGAATGAAAACATAGATGGGCTTTTTAACAAGAACTGCTTTGCATACTTTCTTGAGTTGCATGCGGACTGCACTCTCTGTTTCCCAATGAGCAAGGTATATGGTCTTCTCAAGTGCAGGATCAAGTACGTAGGGGATTGTAAAGATTCGAAAGAGGGAAAAAAATATGGATGAAATCTGGATCAACTACTGTGGCATGCCGGTTTGTTTTAGATTAAAAAAGTTTTCCATAGTGACAGGCTTGAGATGCAATCATCCAGAAAAACCTCTCATTAAGAAAACACCCCACAAAGGGTCCAACAAACGCAAGGGAAAAAAGATGGGTTGTTAGGCATTTTTGGATGTAGCTACAAAGCAGATGATTTGATGGTATATCTCAAGGATAAAAACATACCAAAGTACTACAGGGAGAAATTATGCTTAGTTTGTTTTGTCCATTCTGTTTTATTGGCAAGAGACGTCAGGAAAGTCATAGACGATGATTTGTTGTCTCTTGTTAATGATTTTGAGAAATTTAATGATTATCCCTGGGATATGACAGCTACTACTTGACTGTCGAATATTTACTGACAAAGCCATCCCCAAAGACGACCATATTAGACGGCTTTCCTTGAGCTTTCATGGTAAAGTTGATCACTATTTTTACTCATCCATTAATTTATATTGAATGTAGTTATTGTGACTTTTTTTGCTTGCTTCCTGTTTACATTTTTTAGGCTTGGGCATGTGAAGCCATTCCTCTCCTTCTAAAGTAGTTTAAGGTTTACCCAGATAAGGTTTCTTATCCAAGGATCCTTAGGTGGTTGGCTACAAATGGAAGTAAAAATATTAAGGATACTAATCTCTTTAACCTTCCGAATGATGTAGTACGTCTTCTTTTAACTAAAATAATTTGACTCAAAGAAAGATATTGAAACATATGTGACATCTATTGCGATAGATGGGTCATCTGTTGTAATAGATTACTCGTCAAATGAATAGATGGGTAATTTGTTGCGATAGATGATCCATATTTTACAACAGATTAACCATCTGTTACTTTGGTCCTCTTAACCTGACTTAACAGATTACCCATCTAGTGCAAACTATATAACAGATGGGTAATATGATGCAATAGATGGGTAATCTGATGCAGTACGTCTTCTTTCAACTAAAATAATTTGCCTCAAAGAACGATATTGAAACAGATGTGCCATTTGTTGCGACAGATGGGTCATTCGTTGCAACAGATTACCCATCAACTGCAATTGGTGCAACAGATTGGTAATTTGTTACGATAGACGATCAATATTTTGCAACAGATTAACCATCCGTTGCTTTGGTTCTTTGAAACTGACTTAACAGATTACCCATCTGCTGTAAATTATGCAACAGATGGTAATCTGATGTAATATATTATCAATCTGTTATGACATACAGATCAGTTGTTGTGGCAGCTAGATCGTCTGTTGCATAAGTTGGCTGTGTTAACATGTAACCCAACCGACTGTAAATTATTATTATATGATCTAAATACCTCTTGTATTTTTTATAGGTTGTGCATCTTTGGACCGTGCCTATTGTTCATGAGTTGGGGATGACTTTTTTTCTTACTCTAGGTCTTGTTGATACAAAAGAAGACCCAACAGTGGAGTTAATAAAGAAGCAATTGGTTGGAGAAATATCCATAAGAAGAGCAGTTAGGCAAGGTCAGCCTAATGTTGAATCTCTTCGCGACCAACCTACTGCAATAGATCTGGGTACTTCTTCTGGGGGTGTTACTAGTGGATTTGTTGATGATGGTGGCAGCCATGCTAATGCTGATGCTGCTACCAGTCGTGATTATGAGCATATTGGTGATCAGGAAAAAATAAATACATTTAAAAACACCCCTTGCACAGTTCCCTCTCACCCCTACATCGGTCTTTCTCACCCTTACAGTGGTCTCTCTCACCCCTTTTCACCCTTTTATTCTCATTGCAAATGCAAAGTGTGTAAGGATAGAGGATAAACTCCTTGAAAAACTAGAGGCTATTGTTGAAGCTGTCGAGGATTTAAAATCCAAGAGGGGTGTCATACCATCCAAGAAGCTGAGAAAGTCATACACTCCTACAGTGGCGGTTAGGAGGAAAATAAGAAACATTAGACAAATACTCTCCATTATGAAAACAAAAAGAATGCAACTCCTCCCGCTCCAAGAGTTGTTGAAGTTCAGGGGACGCTGAAGAAGGTGGACATATATGCGACACTTTGCTACAAAAAGAAGAAGGAACTGCAAGAAATCGTGAATGACAAGACAAAGGTTCCAGAAGAATACACCATTCATTCATTTGCCACCAAAGACTTCATGAATATGACAAATATGCATGAGTGGTACATGGACAATGTAAGTTTACTTTGGCTAACCTAGACTTCCTATCTACTCCATGAAGAAGAAGCTATGCAACAGATGTGTAATATGTTGCAACATCAGGGTATGCTGTTGCAACATAATACACATCTGTTGCATAAGTTGCGTTAGCTGGGTAATCTGAGAACTAATTTAGAGAACCCTCTGCAACAGAATCTTTCCACTGTGTTTTTATTCTTTACAATTACTAACCTATTTAAAAATTATCTTCTTATATCACAGTATGTTGATGAAATTCTCGGCCTCATGAGGGGCAGACAATTAGCGCACCCAGATGCTTATGATGTTGCCGATAGGATAATGGACCTCAACTTCTACAATAATTTCAAGGATAGGTACGATGATTTCCATAGGCGATCTGGTCTCGGTGGCTGTAGATTTGATAAGTTAGTTTCTACGTTCGAATGGGATGAAGACATGATTAAATATGTTAGAGGGAAGAGACCATATCTACACAGTAAGAGCTGGACCAAGGTAAATAAAATTCTTGCCATCATGAACGTGGAAGTCAAACATCTTCTCACTTTTGAGATACTACTCAACGTGGGAAAGATTAAGGTTTATGATTGCAACTTACCTGTCTTGAACGAGGACACATTTTTAACCCACGTGTTGCCACTCTTGAAGTTATTCCCCAAGTTGTTGACGCAGAGTAAGCTGATAGATCATTTTCCGGCGAAAGTCTTGACGAAGAAATCATTGGTTTTTGAAGGTCTAAATAAGAACATCCAACTCCCAAAAAATAAAATTGGTGCAGCGTACGAGTCGTACTCGCTTGCATACATCGAGTGTTTGCTGACATGTATAGAAATGACCGGTATGTGTGACGCCAATGTTGGAAAGATGCAAAAGGTTTGGGTTTATAGGGTACTAACTAAATGGTTGGAGTTCGTGTATAAAAAATAATATGTACAAACACAGAGACGTGCACGATAATAATTTTTATTTCATGCCACTTCACTTTACACGTAGTGGCAATATTTTTTATGTATGGCAAAATTTGAATTTTTATAATGCAATAGATTATCTATTTGTTGTAACAGATATAATACCCGTTGTGACAGATTGATTATCTTTTGGAATAGGTTGGTCATCTGTTGCATTATAAAGATGTTTCCTAGTCCATCTGTCACAACAGATATACAATTTATTGCAACATATAATCTATCTGTTGCAACTGATAGGTAATCTGTTGGAACAGATAAAAAAAGTAAGAAGACCTGTTTAAATAATTTTCAGTAGATGACCTAACTAAATGGTTGGAGCCCGTGTATAAAGAAGAATATGTAGAAAGACAGAGATAAACATGATAATAATTTTTTATTTCAAGCCACTTCACTTTACATGTAGTGGCAATAATTTTTATGTATGACAAAGTTGAATTTTTATAATGCAACAGATTGTCTATCTGTTGTAACAATTATAATACCTGTTGTGATAGATTGATTACATGTTAGAATAGGTTGGTCATCTATTGCATTATGTAGATATTTCCCAGACTATCTGTCACAACATATATACAATCTGTTGCAATATATAATATATCTGTTGCAACTGATAGGTAATCTGTTGGAACAAATAAAAAAAGTAAAAAGACCTATTTATATAATTTTCACCATATGACCTACATGTTGCAACATGTCTAAATTTGTTTGATAAGATATGTCATCTGTTGCAACAGATGTATTATCTATTGTGATATTTGAATCTAGTATTCCATTTCAATTAACATGTTCAAAACTAAGGATTAAATTATATTTATAGACAACATAAAATAAATTGAAGAATTCAGAAAGTACATGAAATAACTCAACAAATAAATGAAATATAAAAAAAATATTATGGGTACAAATGATCTACTCTACAACTAAATCAATAAGTTAAACCAAGGAGGATAGGTTATTTCATTGATGGACTTAAGCTGTAAAGATCTAATAAATATGGACAATTTGTTCTTCATCCGGTGCTATGAAATTTGGCTTTGGTCGTCGTGGATCTTTAATGTCGCTTGCGTACGGCTTTTGAGCTTTCGTTTATCCGTATTTCTATAAAAGAGTAGACTATCTTTTTCTGAGTAATCCGGCATCAAGTCCATCATTTGGTACTTGTAATCCATTGCTCAAATACTCGGCGTAAGCAACAACAAAAGGACCGCAATCCCAGCGTTTAAAAAAAATAGATATTCCATATCTTGCAGTTCATGTAAGCATTGTGAAATTTATGAAATGAAACTAAATCATGGTACTTAAACTTATAGGCTACCAATGTTTTGTTGAGAAATTCCTTCAACATATTGTACATTAAATGGATTACCCATTTTACCCCAGTATGCTTTAATCGTCGACTATCAGTACGAACCTTTTGGTCCAAAAAGCCACTCATATCAAGGTAAGTAGGCAATATTTTAACCATCTTTTGAATCTTAGATGACGACCCGAAACGTCTCCTTCATAATATCAAGTCATAAACTCGGATGTGCCTCTCTTTAAGAACGACGACAACCAACACCCAATGGAATTCATCACCATAATTGATTGGGATGTACACTTCATCGACCAAATGCCAAGGTAAGTCATCTGGAATGCTAAAACCTTTGATGTTGTTGATTAACCATTCCTCATTTTGGGAAACTTCCAGTTGTTGTTGGCAATACCTATTGTACGCATTATTGATGTAAACTTTGTACAAATAATTGTATGTCATGTATCTATATTGTTCTAGTGTTTGTAACTTGGCCTTCTTTCAGAGGTAGTAAGTGTAAGAACCCATAAAATACTAAGCTCAACTCAGTCTTTTAAGCTTGCTAACGGATCCCAGACTTAGAAAATCTTAGCTAAGTATTCAAACGTAGTGTCATTTTGGCCTTCGTAAATTGAAAACTCTATTTCATGACCTCTATGACCTTAAATTATCAATCTCTAGGTTGATTCATGATCAGGAATGTTAGTAGGTGTTCTCGGATGAGTTTTGGAGTTTTTGAAACTCATTTGAACCACGTTTGGGATAAAAAATAGTGTATCGACGCGATCTTAGTGTAGTGCGTCATCCATCACGTTGATCAATAATTTTCATTGGCTCCTAGTCGAAAATTCCAGTGAACCAATGCGGAATCGACGTGGCACATTGGTCATTGCATCAATGCAAATGACACAGTGTATCAGTCTGTGCATTGACAAATCAGTTTTCAGTCATTAAAAAGTCGCATCCTCAGGGTACTAGGGTTTTTTTCCCACGTTTATCAGCCCCCAAAACCAGAGATTAAGACCCTTTAGAGGCTAAATTCATTCATTATTCTCAAATTTCTCAAGAACAGAAACCCTAGGAGGATTAATTTCAAATCAAGAACTCAAGACACTACCACCAATCTTTCAGAATTCAGGCACTAAGGTATGTGAAGTGTTCATCCAAGGGTATCCTTCCACCCTTGGACTCCAAGAAACTCTTTTAAAATTCAAGTTAATTGATTTCATGGATTTCTTATTGGATCTTGAATGTATTAATGATTATGATGTTATTGGTGATCTAACTCCATGATTTGTCCCAAGTTTCATGCAAACTAATTAATTGTGAATTGAACTTTGTGAACTTCATGTTAAATTCTTGAGTTGCAAGTTGAATGTAGAATTCATGATAGTACTACATGTGTATTGAAATTTGAAATACCCATGTTTATCAAGTGTTTGATAGAAATGACTAAGTGAATGTATTGTTAGTAAGTTAGTACCACTATGTTACTAAAGTCATGCAGTGATTCGCTATTCACGCTATTGAGTCCTAGGGGTATTTAATACCCAATAATTTAGTAATATGCCTAGAGCCAGTGTCAGTTATAAAATAGTATTTAGCCATATCGCGATCAGTAGGATTCAGTCAGTTGCAGAACTCAGGGAAACTCAGTGAACTCAGTTCAGTTCAGTTAAGCAGTATGATCAGTAACAGTTCAGTCCATCTTAAAATAGCTTAGAAATTAGTCCAGTGTCTATTCAGTTGGGAGTAGGATTCAGTATCGATTTAACCCAGAGATGAGGGCATTCCCGCCAGCAGAAGATTTGACCCTTAGTAGCAATCCCTACGTTACAGAACTACATAGCCAGCGTAGGTTGAGATATCTTCCTACCAGATATTATGAGGGTTGATACATCTCATTCGAGTTTTCCTGCCAACGAGGGTTGATGAAAGAGCTTCCTGTCAGAAAGGGTTAACTCACAACATGTCTTTACCCATGACACGATATTGGCACACTTCCAACTGGGGTTACAGGTTGGACCCCAGTCTATTTAGAAAGGGGCATGTCGGTTAGATGATAACCTCCCACAGTCTCAGTTTCAGATTTAGTCTCAGTGTAAAACTCAATTCAGTTCTATAGATTTAGGATTGTCAGACATAGTCACTCCATTCAGTATGAAACTAAGTATAGTTCCACAGAGTCATGACTGTCAGATACAGTCATTCAGTTATTAGTAATTCAATATCAATATACTCATATATCAGTTAATCAGTATTCAGACTCAGTATACAGTGTTACCACGATCTTAGTTACAGTTTACGTATTCATGGATGTACTCTCATCCAGTTATACTCATGTCATTCCGTCAGTATTGTTCATGCATATGAACCCATGTATTTCAGCCTACCTCACTTAGCATACCAGTACATTCAAAATATTGATACATACTTTTATGTTATGCTATGATGTCTTATATCATAAGTTCAGATGCACGGGCACCCGATCATCCCTAGCAGTTACAAATTTTCAGCCGTCAGAGTTAGTGGTGAGTCCTCATAGTTTGAGGACATGATTATTATTGTAGTATTTTAGTTTTATTTCAGTAGCCGGAGTTAGTTGGGGACTTTTCCCATCAACTCCACATTTCAGACAGTTTAGAGGCATTTTAAACTAGAGTATTTTCAGTCAGATGTTTCAGTTTTGGTATTGTTATACCGTATTCAGTTTTATTTCAGTATTGAATCTTACGGAATATTTTCCACCTAATTTCTACATATTATAGTATTATCATTTAGTTAATGCAGCAGGTACCAGTCAAGGGTTAGCTTATGGTCCTTCAGGATTATGAGCACCGTGTAGTGTCCGGGGTACAAACTCAGGGTGTTACAAACTTGGTATCAGAGCCTAAGGTTGAACAGAGTCCTAGAAAGTATGAAAGTTGCATCTAGTGGAGTTTGTGCATGGGTGTGTAGCGCGCCACACTTATGGACAGGAGGCTATGAGGTGTTTTAGGAAAAGTTTCCCTTATTTTAGTATTCATGTCGTGCGAGTGAGCATGAGCTCCAGTTAAACCCCCTGCCGAATCTAAATTTATCTTTCGTTTATAGAATATGCCTCTAAAGAAGACTAAGCAAAGAGGAACAGGAGACCATCCAGAGCCCCAGCCCATCCAACCAGATTCTCTGGACGAACACGTCTCCCACACTGAGTTAAGAGCAGCTTTCACCACCCTAGCTCATTTTGTGGAAGTCCAGAATAAATGTCCAGCTGTTGTTCCGGCCAACCCAGTGGACAATACTACTGCTGCCAGGATTCGGGACTTCACCTGACTGAACCCTCTATCTTTTACTAGGTCTAAGTCAGATGAGGACCCTCAAAAAATTTTGGATCAGGTGTAGAAAGTTACTGATATTATGGGGGTGACTTCTGTTGAGAGCACTGAGTTGGTCGTATATTAGTTATAGGATATGACACACTCATATTTTAAAGAGTGGAAAGTAGAGAAGGCCGCAGATGTAGGGCCCATAGAATGGGAGGAGTTTCCAGTTCATTTCTGGATAGGTTCTTCCCACTAGAGTTGAGGAAAGCAAAGGTTTTGGAGTTTATAAACCTGAAGTAGGGCAATATGATAGTACAAGAGTATTCTCTAAAGTTTACTCAGTTATCCAGATATGCCCCGCACGTAGTAGAAAATAGTAGATCTAAGATGAGTAAGTTTGTGTCTGGCATGTCTAATAGTGTGGTAAGAGTATAGGACCCCAATATTTATTAAGGACATGGACATATCCAGGCTCATGGTCCATGCTCAGTAGAAAGTGAAGGCTAAGAATAAAGAGAAGGAGAGAGAGAATAAGAGAGAGAGAATAGGTAGTTTCAACTTCGCCAGCCTAAGTCAGAGGGTGGGAACCATTCTCAGTTCTGCCCAAAATCCTCTGTTCTAGCTCCATCCTCAGCCAGTGCTCCTGTGTCTAAATTCAAAGATGGTAACAGAGATAAGACGTTAGGCCCTAAACCCTAGGGTAGTGTTAGCAGTGCCCGCACCAATCCCTTTTGTTAGAAATGTGGCAGAAACCACCAGGGTATCTACAGAGTTGGCAGTGATATGTGTTTTGAATATGAAAAGTCAGGCCACAGGGTCATACAGTGTCCTCAGGTGGGTTCTCAAAGTCAGCATAACCATCCCCTAGCTCAGTTCGGTAGCCCGAATCAGCAGGGTACTACATCTAGTGCCACCAGTGGGCAGCGCTCAAATAGACTCTATGCTCTTCAATCTCGACAGGATCAGGAAAGTTCTACTGATGTGGTCACTAGTACATTACAAGTTTATCATTTGCATATTTATGCTTTGCTAGACCCATGATCTTCTTTGTCCTTTGTTACTCTTATATAGCTATTGACTTCAGAGTCAGTCCCGAAATCCTAACAGAGCCTTTCTCAGTCACTACCCCAGTGGGTAAATCTATCATAGCCTGGTCGGTATACAGGAACTGTCCAATTATGGTATCTCAGAAAGTCACTTCAGCAGACTTAGTTAAATTAGAGATGACCAATTTTGATGTCATTCTTGGCATGGATTGTCTTCATTCCTGCTATGCCTCAGTCCACTATAGAAATAGAATTTTCTAGTTTTAGTTTCTGAATGAACTCATCCTTGAGTGGAGGGGTAGTATTTCAGCACTTAGGGGTCAACTTATTTCTTACCTTCAAGCGAGAAAAATGATATCTAAGGGATGTGTATACTATCTCATTCAAGTCCAGGACTCTAGTTCATAAACCCCTAACCTTGAACCAGTGTCAGTAGCATGTGAATTCCCAGATATTTTTCCCAAAGATCTTCCCGGAGTTCCTCCCAAAAGAGAAATCGACTTTGAAATAGACCTTCATCCAGATACTCATCCCATATCTATTCTTCCATACAGAATGGCACCTGCAGAACTCAGAGAATTAAAAGAACAGTTGAAGGATCTCCTAGATAAGGGATTTATCAGACCCAATGTGTCCCTATAGGGTACCCCAATTTTATTCGTGTGTAAGAAAGATGGTCCTCTCAGAATATGTATTGATTACCATCAGCTAAATAAAGTCACGGTCAAGAACAAGTATCCACTTCCTAGAATCGATGAGTTGTTTGACCAACTTTAAGGTGCCAGTTACTTCTCCAAGATAGACCTCAGATCGGTCTATCATCAGCTCAGAGTCAGAGATTGCGACATCCCAAAAATAGTTTCCAAAACTCAATATGGTCACTTTGAATTCTTAGTCATATCCTTTGGTCTTACCAATGCCCCTGCATCTTTCATGAACTTGATGAACCGTGTCTTCAAGCAGTACTTGGACATGTTCATCATAGTCTTCATAGATGACATTTTTGTCTACTCCCGCAGCGAGCATAATCATACAGACCATCTCAGAATAGTACTACGGACACTCAGAAACCATCAGTTATTCACCAAATTCAGTAAGTGAAAATTTTGGCTAAGGTCAGTAGCTTTTCTTGGCCATATCATTTCTGGTGATGGCATTAGAGTTGATCCCAAAAGATCGAAGCAGTGAGAAACTAGCCTAGACCTATCTCTCCATCAGATATTAGGAGTTTCTTGGGCTTGGCTAGCTATTACCGATGGTTTGTTGAGGGATTTTTATCTATTGCATCCCCTATGTTCAGATTGACTCAGAAGAAAGTCAAATTCCATTGGTCCAATTCTTGTGAGAAGAGTTTTTAGGAGTTGAAGACTCAACTTACTATAGCTCCAGTCCTGACTTTACCAGATGGTTCAAACAGGTTTGTGGTATATTGTGATGCCTCTAGAGTCGGTTTGGGGTGTGTTTTTATGCCGAGAGGTAAGGTCATAGCCTACGCCTCTAGATAGCTTAAGCCCCATGAAAATAACTATCCTACTCATGATCTTGAGTTAGCAACAGTAGTATTTACCTTAAAGCTTTAGAGGCACTATTTGTATGGTGTGCACATTGATATGTTCACTGACCATAAGAGCCTATAGTATATTTTCTCTCAGAAAGATGTAAACCTCTGTCAGAGAAGGTGGTTGGAGTTGTTGAAAGACTATGACATGAGCATCATGTATCATCCGGGTAAAGCTAATGTAGTGGCTGATGCTCTCAGTAGGATTTATATGGGTAGTGTTGCTCATGTGGAGGATGATAAGAAGAAGTTAATGTAGGAAGTTTATCAGCTTGCCTGACTAGGTGTTCGCTTAGTCGATTAAGCAGAAGGTACTGTATGGGTGCAGAGTAGTTCAGAATCATCCCTGGTATCCGAGCCGAAGGAAAAGTAGTAAGGGATCCCAGTCTAGTCAAGTTGAAAAAATTAGTCAGAGATCAGAAAGTGGAGGTTTTCTCCCAAGGGGGAGATGGTGTGTTGCTTTGCCAGAGTCGGCAATGTGTGCCAGGTGTAGATGACTTGAGGTAGAGAATTCTTGCAGAAGTGCATGGTGTGCACTACTCTATTCATCCAGGGGGCACTAAGATGTACCATGATTTGTGGGAGATCTATTGGTGGAGTGGTATGAAGAGAGATATTACAGAGTTTGTGGATAAGTGCTTAACATATCAGCAGGTTAAAATTGAGCATCAAAAGCCTAGTGGGTCTATGCAGGAGTTCAATATTCCCACTTGGAAGTGGGAATAAGTGAACATGGACTTTGTGATGGGTTTGCCTCGTACTCGTCACCAACATAATTCAGTTTAGGTCATCGTAGACAGGATGACCAAATCAGCTCATTTCCTACTAGTCCATACTCTTATTCTATCGAGGATTATGCCAAACTCTATATCAGGGAGTTGGTCAGATTGCACGGTGTTCCGTTTTCCATTATCTCAGATAGAGGTACCTAGTTTACCTCTCATTTCTGGAAGGCATTCCAAAATGGTCTTGGTACCTGAGTTCACCTCAGTACAGCCTTTCTTCCCCAGATAGATGGTCAAGAAGAAAGGACCATTTAGACTTTAGCAGATGTGCTATGAGTATATATGATAGACTTTAAAGGTAGTTGGGATGACCACTTTCCTTTGATTGAATTCACATCTAACAACAACTATCATTCCAGTATTCAGATGGCTCTGTTTGAGGTATTTTATGGGAGGAGGTGTAGATCTCCTATTAGTTGGTTTGAAGTAGGCGAGGCCGCAGTGGTAGGGCCTGACTTGGTATTTTATACCTTAGAGAAATTTTAGTTGATCAGGGAAAGGCTTAAGATAGCTCAGAGCCGACATAAATCATACGCGGATGTACGTAAAAATGTCTTGAGTTTGAGATTAGTGATTTTATGTATTTGAAAATCTCCCCTATGAAAGGAGTGAAGAGGTTTGGCAAGAAGGGGAAACTTAGTCCCCGATATGTCGGTCCTTACTGAATTCTCATCCATTTTGGAAAGGTAGCTTACGAACTTGAGTTGCCTTTAGACTTAGCTTCGGTACATCCAGTATTCCATGTCTCCTTAATAAAGAAATGCATAGGTGACCCAGCTGTCGTAGTCCCTATAGAGGGAATAAATGTTCAGAATAGCCTCTCTTATGAAGAGATTCTAGTTGAAATCCTTGACTATCAGATTCATAGAATGAAGAATAAAGAAGTCCCTCTAGTCAAAGTTCTTTGAGCTACTTGGGAGGAAGAAGCAGACGTGGGGACCAAGTACCCTTACCTTTTCTCCGCAAACTCAGGCTCAACCCAAGGTAACAATTTTCCTTTGAATTACTCAGTCTCATATTCAAATATAGCTACCAACGTAGTATCAATTGACGTTGCATACTCACTCATGCATTCATAAATCAGTTCAGTCATGTACTCATGCATCAGACATGCATGTCCAGTATATAATCCCAACTTATCAGTAATCCCAATCATGCATTCATGAATCATGTTCAACTATGTACACATGCATCAAATATGCATGTTAAATATGATAATTCAGTAATTTTAGTCATGGAATCATGCTTCAATTGTGCATGTCCAATGTCTAAATCCAGTCTATCAGTATTCTCAGTTTAATCAGTCTCATTCGAGGATGAATGTTCCCAAGGGGGAAATATTGTAAGACCCCATAAAATCCTAACCTTAAATCAGTCTTGTAAGCTTGCTAAGGGGTCCCAGACTTCAAAAATTTTAACTAAGTATACAAACTTAGTGTTATTTTGGCCTTCGTAAGTTGGCAACTCTATTTCATGATCTCTATGACCTTAAAGTGTCAATATTTAGGTTGATTCATGATCAAGAATATTAGTAGGTGTTCCCGAAAGAGTATTAGATTTTTTGGACCTCGTTTGAACTAAGTTTGAGAATCCAAAATAGTGTATCGATGCGATCTCGGCGTGGCGCGGCATCCATCGCATCGATCAATAATTTTAATTAGATCCGAGTGGCAAATTCTAGTGAACCGATGTGGAATCGATGCAGTGCATTGGTCATTGTGTCGATGCCAACGATGCGGTGCGTCGGTCTGCGCATCGATAGTTTAGTTTTTAGTCATTAAAAAGCTGTATTCTCAGGGGTAATAGGGTCTTTTTCCCATATTTATCATCCCCCAAACCACGAGATTAAGACTCTTTAGAGGCTAAATTCATTCATTATTCTCAAATTTCTCAAGAACAGAAACCCTAGGGGGATCAATTCCAAATCAAGAACTCAAGAAACCACCACCAATTTTTTAGAATTCAGGCACTAAGGTATGTGAAGTGTTCATCCAAGGTATCCTTGCACCCTTGGAGTCCAAGAAACTCTTTTAAAATTCAAGTTAATTGATTTCATGAATTTCTTATTGGATCTTGAATGTATTCATGATTATGATGTTAATGGTGATCTAACTCCATGATTTTTCCCAAGTTTCATGCAAACTAGTTAATTGTGAATTAAACTTTGTGAACTTCATGTTAAATTCTTGAGTTGCAAGTTGAATGTAGAATTCATGATAGTACTACATGTGTATTGATATGTGAAATACCCATGCTTTTCAAGTGTTTGACATAAATGCCTAAGTGAATGTATTATTTGTAAGTTAGTACGATTATGCTACTAAAGTCATGCAGTGATTTGCTTTTCGTGCTATTGAGTCCTGGGGGTATTTAATACACGACAATTTAGTTGTATGCCTAGAGCTAGTGTTAGTTATAGAATAGTATTCAGCCAAGTCATGATCAAGAGGATTCAGTCAGTTACAGATCTCAGGAAAACTCAGTGAACTCAGTTCAGTTCAGTTAAGCAGTATGATCAATAACAATTCAGTCCAGCATAGAACAATTTAGAAATCAATCCAGTGTCTATTTAGTTGGGAGTAGGATTCAGCACCGAGTTAACCCAGAGATGGGGGCATTCCTTCCAGTAGAGGGTTTGACCCTTAGTAGCAATCCCTGCATTACAGAACTATATAGCCAGCGTAGGTTGAGATATCTTCCTACATGATATTATGAGGGTTGATACATCTCATTCGAGTTTTCCTACCAGTGAGGGTTGACAAAAGAGCTTCCTGTCAGAGAGGGTTAACTCATAACTTGTCTTTACCCGTGGCACGGTATTAGCACCCTTTCAACTGAGGTTACAGGTTGGACCCCAATCTATTTAGAAAGGGGAATATTGGTTAGATGATTTTCTCCCACAGTCTCAATTTCAGATTCAGTCTTAGTACAGAACTAAGTTCAATTCTACAGATTTATGACTGTTAGACACAGTCACTCCATTCAGTACGAAACTCAGTATAGTTTCATAGAATTAAGACGGTCAGATACAGTCATTTAGTTATCAGTAATTTTGTATCAGTATACTCAGATATTAGTTAATCAGTATTCAGACTCAGTATACAGTATTACCACGATCTCAGTTACAGTTTACGTATTCACGCATGTACTTTCATTCAGTTATACTCATGTCATTCAGTCAGTATTATTCATGCATATGAACCCATGTATTTAGCCTACCTCACTTAGCATACCAGTATATTCAAAGTACTAATACATACTTTTCTCTTGCACTAGCAATTACAGATTTTCAGTCGTCAGAGTTAGTGGTAAGTCCTCATAGTTCGAGGACATGATTATTATTTCAGCATTTTAGTTTTATTTCAGTAGACGAAGTTAGTTGGGGACTTGTCTCATCAACTCCACACTTCAAACAATTTTGAGGCTTTTTATACTAGAGTATTTTCAGTCAGATGTTTCAGTTTTGGTATTGTTATACTGTATTCAGTTTTATTTCAATATTGAACCTTATGATATGTTTTTTGCCTAATTTCCACATATTACAATATTATCATCTAGTTAATGCGGTAGGTACCAGTCATAGGTTAGCTTATGGTCCTTCGGGATTATGAGCACCGTGTAGCGTTCGGGGTACATACTTGAGGCATTACAATAAGAAATAACATTGATGTGCTGCACATATTATCAAGCATTTTGGATTACGTGATAAAAAAATTATATGCAGATGAATTTAAATAAAGTATTAATTAATAGTAATATGTATGGCATTTAAACCTCATCATTCCAGCAAGTTTGGGGCTGTGACATCAAATAAAATCAATTCTTCATTCTAGGATGTGCAACAATAAATCAAATATGTCAAAACCAAGACTCGATTTATTCACTTTGTAGTGTTCGTTATTTTGTTTTCTACATGATGATTTATTTGTGTTAATGTCATATTCTAACAACAAGAATTGTATAAATCAATATCTTTAAAGTTGATTTATGTACCTGTCCGCATGATGCTTTAACAGCGCATCGACAATCCATTCTGAATAGTCGTTGATCAACTTTGTTAGTTTTTTTAGAGCCTCATCCAAGATGTTGAACCCTTCAAACGGATAATTCTTTTGTGATCCTGAACTAACAGGCTCCACTTTTTCTTTTTCTTTGGAAACATTTGATGGATTATCAACTGTGATATTATGCTCTTCAGCAGTAGCTTCTGCTGTGACATCCACCTGGAAAGCCAGAATTGTCAATGCTAATTACAAATATACAATAGATTATCCATCTGTTACAACAGATGGATAATCTGTTGGGACAAATTTGAACAGGTAAAACAGAGTAGTACGATAATTTTGGTGCAAGACAAAGACAAAGGCATTGCAATTTTGCTTTTTTCAATGCTTGGTGATGCCTTAGAAATATCTTTCCTTCTCCTCTTAGCCACCTAGATCTCTAGTGGAGTGTATGGATATGAAATCCTCTTTGATGGAATGACACCCCTCTTAGATGTCATTTCCTTTACAGAAGTAGCTAGTGCATTAATAGCATTAATCACTCCATCATGTTTTGCCTTGTAGTCTTGACATTTGCTTGCAGAACATTTGCTAGATGTGGAAAAATTTAGAGAAAAATCTGTATAACTAGTATGATCATAATCATAATGGCTTGTTGTTTCAAAAACTATAAGAGGAGCATCATTATCCCCAACGGCAGCACTACTACCACTACCACTACGACTACCATCATCAACGACAATAAGCTCACCCTCCAAATTTGTTTTTATTATGATGGTTGTTGCTCCAAACAATTCTATTTTTATTCCATCAGTAACCTTAGGGTCCGATAAAGTTTGCACAGACCGTAAAGTAAGAAAAAATGGCATCTTCAGCTCTCAGTTGGTCGGAACAAGCCACGGATGGACAATCTAAAATAAATCAGTACATATATTAAAATGATGATGAAATTATTTAAAATAATCATTAATTAAAACAAAAAATTGATTAGAATTAGACTTATTGCTTCCTTGGGGGATTGAAAAGATCAAGAAATTTTGCATTTTTATCAGTTTTGACCGACAACCATCTCAGGATTTTTGGACAGAAAACTTCTTCCTGATAGTTCACTTGTTGTCTCAAATAAGAAATGGCTTCCAATGCCCAAGCCTATAATATAACACCAATAAATTAAAAGCATTATTGAATAAAAAAATGATGAATCATATCATGATAAAAGAAATATTTACCATGAAGGCCAATGGAAAGCCATATAAGTTGACTGTCTTTGGCGTTAACAGAGTCAACAAATATTTGACAGTCATTTTAAAGCTTTCATAACCCCAAGGATAGTTGTTAAATGCCTCAAGATCCTCGGAAAGATTTATTAAACCGAGGCTTATATTGTTGTTAACGTCTCTCTCCCAAAGAATATTATGTACAAATCAAACCAAGAACAATCATTGCTTCTGCTTCTTTACAAGTCCTATACCTTTCAACAATTTTATCAAATTTTTATTTTTGAAGTTTGGACCAATAATGGACACAAGGTCATCACGATCACTAGACTTACCTTTGTCTTTTTTGGGTGTGCGGGGTATTTTTTTGGGTTAGAGTAGGTATAACTTGAGAAGGAGAAGAAGGATAGCATTTTAGTCTGGTAACTATTACAAACTCCTTCTAACCAAAAAAAATAGGCATACCACAGTAATTTATCCATACCTCATCCATCTTATCTTTTTTTTCATACATAAACCTACGCTTGAGAAGATCATATACCATTTTCATATGAAAATGAGCATTATTGTCCTCCGATAAATCAAGATATTGACCAAAGCAGCTTTCCCTGAAATAAGAATCCAATTTTTATTCTCAAAATATTTTTCTGAAAGCGTCGAAAGATTTTTTCATGGCTGACTTAACCACGAAATCACCCGTTAAATCTGTGGCACCATCGCACTGTATTCTCACAAGATAACGATCAATGTTGAAGTTTTTGACCAACTCTTTAGGAAGGGCTATTAGAAATTGGATCATCTCTTTTGAAATATTCCTCCTTTCCATGTTCATTATCTTCTGCTCCTGATTGAGATAATGTTTATTAAAGCAAGCTTATAAAATAGATTATAATTGACTAATGCATCGTTAAAAAGGGATAACAGTAAATCTAACATTCATAACAGTAAAATAACAGTTCCAACAGACCATATATCTGTTGCACCAGGTATGTTATCTGTTGCAACGTATAACCGACCTATTACAACGGATGAGTAAACTGTTGGAAATAATAAAAACAGATCACTAATCAGTTGCACCAGGTATTTTATCTGATGCAACATATAACCAACCTTTGTAATAGACAAGTAAACCGTTGGAAACCATAAAAATAGATCACTAATCTGTTACACCACATAGTTCATCTGTTGCAACATATAACTAACTTGTTGCAACAGATGAGTAATCCATTAGAAATAGTAAAAATAGATCACTAATATATTGCACCAGGAAGGTTATCTATTGTAACATATAACGAACCAATTGCAAGGATGAGTAATCCGTTGGAAATAGTAAAAATAGATCACTAATTTGTTGCACTAAGTAGTTTATCTGTTGCAACATATAACCAACCTATTGCAAGGATGAGTAATCCATTGGAAACAGTAAAAATAGATCACTCATCTGTTGCACCAGGAAGGTTATTTGTTGTAACATATAACCAACCTGTTGCAAGGATGAGTAATACATTAGAAACAGTAAAAACAGATCACTAATCTATTGCACAAGGTAGTTTATCTATTGTAACATATAATCAACCTATTGCAACGAATGAGTAATCCGTTGAAAACCATAAAAATAGGTCACTTATCTATTGTACCAGGTAGTTTATTTGTTGCAATATATAACCAACCTATTGCAACGGATGTGTAATCCATTGGATACAGTAAAAATAAATTACTAATCTATTGCACCTGGCAGGTTATCTATTGCAACATATAACCAACCTGTTGTAATAGATGAGTAATCCATTAGAAACAGTAAAAATTGATCACTCATATTTTGCACTAGAAAGGTTATCTATTGCAACATATAACCAACTTGTTGCAACGGATGAGTAATCCATTGGAAATAATAAAATAGATCATTGGTCTGTTGAAACATATCACTCATCTGTTGCAAAATGAGTTATCTGTTGGATCAATATTGTTTAGATTTCTACCAAACAAAAGAGTCATCTATCGCAACAGATGAATGATCTGTTAGATTGTTCATCTGTTGCATCAGATTGTCATAGTTGCATTAGATTTGCATATGTTGCATTAGATGTTTCATTTGTTGCATGAGATGTTTTCATCTATCGCATTAGATGTTTCATATGATTCATCAGATGTTTCATCTATTGTATCAGATGTTTCATCTGTTGCAATACCATTTTTACCAAGATAAACAAAAAATCAACCCAGCAACACCAACACATCACACACACACTAAGAACATCAATTGTGACCAAAAATCACCAACAAATATGAATCAACAGTTTGACAACAACAACAAGAAATACCAGAAATTAGGGTTTTATTCAGTCCATATTTCAAATTTAAGCTAGAGATATTGAAATTGTTAACCAATACTAGAAGAGTAGTTGACTCAAGTTACTCTGTTTCTTCATAATTATTTACCTATAAAAAAAGAAATGGGATTATGAAGAACTCAAAGTTGTTGTCACCGGAGAAGTCTTCACGTCGATTGACGGTTGAAAGTCGAAAAAGAATTTGCCCGACTATTTGTCGCCTGAGGTTGAAGTCATCGGGGATTGAAGGGAGAAATTTTGTAGAACTATTGGTTAGGAGAGAGTTGATAGAAACTTTTGAGAGAGAGGGGAGAGAGACGGTTGATTTGGATTGAAGAGGGGTGTGGGTTGGGTTGATTTGTATTTTTGAAAAGATTAAAAAGTTTGGAAAATATTAATAAAGTCCACAATTAAATTAATCAAGTTTCCTAATGATGTTTGACCCTTTAAGTTGGTCAATGGCACCAATCCTTCATTCAAGACTTAAAAGACACCTTTGCTTCAATTTTCTCAACTAACTTTGTCCCAAAAGTTGGGGTTTCTAACTTTTCCATAAATAGACATTTATAACGAAATAGGAAAAAAAAAAAGAAGAGAGAAAAATAGAAAAATATTTTTTTAATCATTCAAACCTATTATGAGTTTTGAAACTCATTAAAAAGGGATTTCTATTTTTAAAATATAATCTTCAATTAATCTTTAATTAATTGGGTGAACTTTCTTTTATCTTTTTAAATTGCTATCTAAAAATAAGGCAATTAAATGTATTTGTATATCTATAATTTATATCTATAATACATTAAAAGTGTGAAAATCCTTAGAAAAGTGATTTAAACTTTTTACCCTTCATTAAAAGACTCTTCTTTAGACAAAACTGTCTTTTCACTATTTTTAAAAAATTATTATTTAATTATTTTTTATTATATTGACTAAACTTTCCAAAATATATGGGACTCCTAAAATATATTGTAGGAGAATTAATTAATATTTTTCTTTCTACTAGACTTCCTAAAATATATGAGACTCCTAAAATATATGGTAGTAGAATTAATTAATATTTTCCTTTCTACTGTTCAATTAGAAAAATACTCCTAAAATAGGACTCCATTAAGAAAATACTACTATAAATATTGAGATGTACGTTAAATTAGAGAACAAACCAGTTTGCCTATTGAGAGAATATGATTGATGCTCATTTAACTTGATTCGATTGCATGTCTAGATTGATGGATGTTTGATTTTTTAACCCTCAACTTCTTCACTGGTTTTGTCAGCATAATAGAATTCAACATGTGTATGTATATATATATATATATATCTTCTTTGTTTTCATTCAAAATCATTCTTTAAGGTCAAAATTTTCGCTCAGACAAGAATTAGTTGGATCAAAATCGAAGCTTTGTGATCACTATTATATTTTTTTATATAGTTTACAGGTCGTAGATGAATGTCGATTGACTTTGAAGAATTTATTGTGTAAAGGTTAGGTTTAATTGTATTGTTTTGATATCTTTATAATCTTCTTATTTTATTTTAATTTTACAGATGCTAGATGTATGTAGGTCGGCTTTGAAAATATTTTTTAGGTAAAGGTTAGGTTTAATTGTATTATCATAATATCTCTATTAGTTTGTTATTTTGTAGTAGTTTATAGTTCGTAGATAAATCTCGATCGGCTTTGAGAAATTTTTGTGTGTAAAATTTAAGTTTAATTGTATTATTTGGATATCACTTTTATCGTATTATTTTGTTGCAGTTTACAGGTGATAGATAAATGTTGGTCGACTTTGAGGAATTTTTGTATGTAAAGGTTATGTTTAGTTATATTATTTTGATATATCTATTATCATATTATTTTGTTATTGTTTACAGGTGGTAGATGAGTGTCGGACGACTTTGTAAAAAATTTTATGTGTAAAGATTAGATTTAATTATATTATTTTGATATCTCTATTATTGTATTGTTTTGTTGCAATTTACAGATGGTAAATGAATATCGAATGACTTTTAAAAATATTTTTGGTAAAGATTAGGTTTAATAAATAAATTCTTCATCTTTTAATTATTATATTCAACTTTATTATTTAAACAAATATCCTATTTAATGTAAAGTTTGAACTCATTAAAGTAGGGTACACACGCAAGGCGCGTACACCTAAACTAGTGTATTTAATGTTGTCTTGCGCATCAAATACATATACAAGATGCAATTTTGGGTAATTATGAAACTGTTGTTATGAAATGCCTAATTATGAACTTAAGTTTGCTACTTATGAATTTTTAAAATAAAAAAAATTATTGTGTGAGGTTTCTTTTCGTCTGAGGACCCAAATCTTATATTTTAAATTTCACACACTTTAAGTCCACTAACTTGTAAGACCACAAAAAGAAAATCACACAATTAATATTAATTATGTGAGGCACAAATAAAATTTTCCTTGCCGCTCCATATCTAGATAAGTTCATAAGGTATAATTAAGGCACTTTTTGACGTTGTATTAACAAGAATTTAAATTTTAACAGATACCTGCATAATTCTCTCCGGAGATTCCTTTGCTTATTCTACTATACTCAATTAGAAAAATCGGACTTTGGAAATAAACCCAAAACACGCTAAAAGATACACTAGTCTTCATCTTTTCTTCATCTGTTATATTTAACTTGTACAACAATTAAGCTAACAAAGGAAATGTTGGGTACAAGATTAAAAGTGTTAATGGAAAATGGAGAAAACCAAGTGGAGAGAAAAAATTGAGATAACACTCAAAATGGAAAGTGTACTCGAAAATGGGAAAGTCTACTAATTCTTCCACATTGGTGGGAGAATAAACTTTCAAGTGTTCTTATCAAGAAACACTTACTCCACATGGTAAGTGAAGTAAGAACCAAGAGGGTCCTTGCACCATCGTCGTCGCTCACTTGACTTTGGATTTGGATTTGAATTTGTCAAATGATCGATGATATTAATTTTTTAGACAAAATTTATTTGAAACATGGGCTGAAATTCAGTCGGAAAAAATGCAACAGTTTTGTTGCATTTTTTTATCCTCCATTAATGTGCATGGTTCTACATGCAGAAAAGATGCTCGAAAGAGACACAACTCGTCGTGTAAAAGACACACTATTTCGGGAAAAGGTATTGTTGTTTGAATGATTGTGGCTGTTCGAAAAAGACACACTGTTTCGAATGGACAGACATTACTGCTCTAAAGGACATACCTTTTCGATGAACCATTTCCACCTTTCGGAAGGGGAACTTAATGGCTATATAAACTTGCATTTTTTCATAGGTTTTGGAACAAAAATTTCTGAATTAAAAACACTTCTTGTCTTCTGAAAAACTCTGTGTGATCGTCTCCCGTTGAGTGAGTTCGAAGAGAATCCGATCATTTAAGGTACCACTATTGTTGGATTGTTAATCCAGTTTATCGTGGGAGAAAAAATTCCACAACCTCGAGTACTTGAGGGGAAATATTTCCTTAAGGACACTCAATAAATTCGGAGGACTTGGCTTTTTTTGCTTCATCTATTTTTCTTTAAAAATACTGAAAACACACTACTTTGAAAGGTCATTTTGATCTTGTGTTGAAGGTATTGGAAAACTTCATAAGTGTTCTTGATTTATTCTTGAACTTGTGTTGAAGTTGTTTTACCAAAATACAGATTTTATGTACCCAACACAATAATCTTAAGGAAATAACCTTCAAAATCTGTATTATTTGGTTTCTGGAGATTAAAGCCTTAGGCTTTATACTCCGTTTGAACTTACAAGTGATTGGAATTCATAAAAACTTCATCACAAGTTAAAGGACATCCAGTTAGCGATTGGAAGTCATAAAAACTTCATCGCTAAACTAGAAACAAGGGTTGTTTAAAGTTGCTACAACTTTATAAGTCGTATTTCGATATACTAAAATTTACTATCTTTTTGTGACGGGAAATGAATACTAACAATCATGTGAATGATGCTGTAACGACTGTGGCAGCAACTAATGTTGCCATAACGAGTTGTACGAGTGGTCCGCAGGCAATGGCACCAGCGGAGAAATCCAAAAAATTAACGGGTGTTGGTTTTAAAAGGTGGCAATAGAAGATGTTCTTCTACCTTACAATGTTATGTCTTTAAAGATTTACATTTGAAGAAGCTCCAGAGTTGCCCGAGAAACTTCTGACAAAGAGTGATTTGTCGTTATGGAGGTGTGGAAACACTCTGAATTTCTATTCAGGAATTACATTCTAAGTGGCCTCCAAGATGACCTATATAACGTGTTTAGTGAAATGAAGACAACAAAAGAGTTGTGGGGTGAGCTAGAAATAAAATACAAAACTGAGGATGTTGGAACCAAAAAGTTCTTCATTGCAAGATTCCTTGAGTATAAAATGATTGACAACAAGTCTGTTGTATCCCAAGTATAGGAACTGCAAGTTATCATCCACGATCTCCTTTCAAAAGGTATGGGTTTGGTAAATACCTCAGTTGAACATGATAATAATGTTCCTACTGTTCACATAAACTTTATTGTAGGTTTGGTCGTGAACGAGGCATTTCAAGTCGCGACAATAATAGAGAAGTTGCCACCTATGTGGAAGGACTTCAAGAACTACTTGAAACATAAACGAAAGGAGATGACAGTCAAAGATCTCATAGCGAGACTACGCATTAAAGAAGACAACAAATCTGCAGAAAGAAGGTCAAAAGGAAATTCTGCAAGGAATGGAGCAAACATTGTAGAATACGACCATAATAACTCAAAAAAGCAAAAGAAAGATGAACAAGAAAACAATCAACCTAAGAAGAAATTCAAGGGGAAATAAGTTAATTGTGGCAAGTTTGGCCACAAGTCAACAGATTGTCGTGCCCCAAAAAAAGACAAAAAAGAAGGACCAAGCAAATATGGTTGAATCCAAGAAAGAAATGGTTGATCTGTGTGCCATGCTGTCTAAATGCAACTTGATGGGAAATCCTTGAGAATGATGGATGGATTTTGGTGCCACCCTTCACGTTTGTGCAAATAAGGAGTTATTTTCTGCATTTGCTTCGGCTCAAGATAAAGAGAAGATCTATATGGAAAACTCTGCAACTGTAAAAGTTGAAGGAATAGGAAAAGTCTGCCTGAAAATGACATCAGGCAAAGTGTTGACTTTGAACAATGTACTGTATGTATCAGAGTTATGGAAGAACTTGATTTCTTTATCACTTCTTGATAAAAATGAATTCAAATGTGTATTTATTTTCGAAAAAATTATACTTAGTAAAGAGAAGTGTAAGTAGGAAAAGGCTAACCCACTGAGGGCCTATTCAAAATGAATGCAATGAATGTTAAAATCAATAAAAGTTTAGTTTATTCTTACTTGCTTGAGTCTAACGATTGTGGCATGAACGATTAGGACATATCAGTTAAAAAACTTGTGAAAACTGATTAACTTAGAAGTTTTGCCAAACTTTGAGTGCAATAAATCAAAATGTCAAACGTGTGTGGAATCAAAGTATGCTAAGAATCCGTATAAGTACGTTGAAAGAAATTCCAATCTCTTAGACTTAATCCACACTAACATTTGTGATATGAAGTCAACACCATCTCATGGTGAGAAAAGTATTTTATAACTTTTATTGACGATTGCACTAGATACTGTTATGTCTATTTGCTAAACAGTAATGATGAAGCAATAGATAAGCTTAGGTAATATAAAATAGAAGTTGAAAATCAATTAGAGTAAAAGATCAAAATGATAAGAAGTGATAGGGGCGGAGAATATGAATCTCCCTTTGCAGAAATATATGTAGAGAATGGAATTGTCCATAAAACTACGGCCCCGTATTCACCTCAATCTAATGGAATTGGGGAAAGGAAAAACCAAACCTTAAAGAAAATGATGAATGCCTTATAATTTCAGGTTAACCTAAAAACTTATGGGGGAAAACTATCCTTACAGCTAACTGAATTCTCAATAGAGTTCCCCATAATAAGACACAATCAATTCCATATGAAAAATGGAAAGAAAGAAAACCCAACTTGAAATATTTCAAAGTGTGGGGGTGTCTAGCGAAGGTCCAAGTTCCTATGCCTAAAAGGGTAAAGATAGGACCTAAGATGGAAGACTACGTGTTCATAGGATATGCTTAAAGTAGTAAAGCATGTCGATTTTTGGTTCATAAATTCAAACATCTGGATATCAATGAAAATATGCTAATTGAATTAGATAATACTGAATTATTTTAACACATTTATCAGTATAAAACTACACATGAATAGTCTACTGGGGGGCCTAAACGACCTCGAGATGAATGTTGCTACCAATCGGACACGCAAGTGTACGCGATCGTACAAGTAATATAGTGACTTAAATAGTAGGATATCGTACCCACGAGGACTAATTACTAGCAATTATACCAACTATAGTTTTAGTCTAGTAAGCTTCAAGTGTTGTAAAGTATCAAGATGTTTCGGAAGTTTTCAACAAAAATGTAAATAAATAAGTAATAGCAATTGACAATAGCAAAGAAAGCAATGGTTGTAAATAGTAAGGATGTGAATTCTAGGGTTGAGGCACTCTTAACAGTCCTGCAAATCTCTACTCTTATCGCAGTCTAATTGGTTATCAGGTTGTTGATTCACAAGGTTTATGGTAAGATCACGATTTCCCGACCTATTATCTTCTATCTATTGATTATTGAAACTACAACTCCCGCAGAGAAGCAATTAATCATATAGATGATTAAATCTATCTTCTTGCAATTGAACCAAACAAGGCTTCTAGGTATATCCCTATCTTAGATGCTAATTCAAATCCCCCTATTTTCATACAAGGATAAGAACCTTGATCCTCAATTTCTTAGTTTTATCCTATGATTCTCCTCTCGGATTCACATAGAAATATAGATGTATTCTAATGATGTCCAATCATCAAAATAGTAAGCTCAAGAAATTAAGAACAACCCAGATGATAATCCAAAAAGAAAATAGATAAAGAATATCAATTTGTACTCTTGTTCTTGGCCTCAACCCCACAAAAAGGATATTTTTAGCCACTCATATCTAAATTCAACATCCAAAAGACATAATTAATCATACCAAGAATAAATCTAGAAAAAAAGAAGTTAAAAGAAAATCTAACCCTAAAAGTGGTGTTTTTCTGCTTTTTCCGCCGCTGGTGTGCTTGCTAAAATGTCCCCCAAATTATCTTGGATTTTTCCTATTATAGCTAGGACCAAATACTAAAAATCTTTCTGATTTTTCCAGATGGCGCGTCACGCCATGCCATCAAATGCCATATTCTTTCAAACTTTGTATAATCGCAAAAATCCATTATTCAGTAAAATTGTGAAATTTACACTCACTGCAACACGTCACTATCGCAGTTAGCCACTGGTTTTTGGAAATTGTAAAATCTCCTTCCTCCGCAATGCGCTAAACTTCCAGGTCTCAAAAATTAGCAGCTGGGCTTGTACCGCGATGCGGTGAAATCGCGCCTAGTCACTGCAAAGTGATAACTGTGATATCCTTCTTCTTCGCGATACGCCACAATCGCGGACCAATACTAGATTTTACCGAATGAGAATTTGAGCCTCTCCACGATGCACCATAATTTCTCTCTCCACTGGAATTCGACCAATGCCATATTTTCAATCGGCGCGATGCGATGACTTTATAAACGTGAAGTTCTGCCTTCCAACTTGTTTTTCTGAGCTATGTTCCCATGACTTTTATTCCTTCTACCATGACAAATCATCAATGTATCCAATTTCATCCAATTCATCAATATTTGATCCCTGAAAACACTAATCATATCCATTAGGTACGGAACAGAATTAAAGTTGAGTTATACTCAAGAATTCATATTAAAGTTCTCAAAACAAGTCCAAATCTGTGTGCATATTGGTGCCTTGAACATATAAATATGCCCAAGATCACCACCCCACCCTTAAAACCTTGTTCTTGCTCGAACAATCTAAATCAAAAGCATAATCACTTCATCTTTACACCACAATCTCTGAGTTATGTTTGCGATGCGCACTTACACTTTTCAACATTGTATTCTTACACAAACATGTCAAAACATTTTTAGCACATAGCACAAGTTATTTCAAATTTCTCTATCTCAACAATGAATTTCCAATGTGTCGGCGAACTCAATCAAAGTACTCAATCCAGAAACACACAAGTAATCGTACTTTCATCTGCATGCATCCTCGCACAAAGAAAACTTCCCCATATTAACTCATAATAATACCAATGCAAAAATAAGGCGAGTATCAAAATAAAATCGCTTTCTCTCTCTCTCAACAAATAATTCATACATGCTAGTGAATGAACCATAAGCTTACTCTTAGTGTACTACTTCACTAATAGTCGAATGTTGGGGTGAAGGATCAACTAGGTCTTTTCGGGTTGTAAAAAAGGCTAGGGGACTGGTAGGTACTATTTAGGAAATAGTGACTATCACACCTAAGCCCTTTAATACAACAACTGTCAATTAAATCAATCCTCCAACACCCAATTTACATCACTATTATCTTCTTATTCTTTTATTTTCACCTCCTTTTTCATTAAGCTTATTCACACAGACCATGGTGGAAGTATTCAACTTTTCCTCAAAAATATTTTCTTTTTCACATCCATTTTATGCTACGCACCCCTATTATAGCCACCCTCAACTTAAACAACTTGCCTTCATTAAGGTGCACAATGTCCAAAATGGACCAGGGCCAAAACAGGTTCATTGTACCATTTCGGGCTTAAATTAGAAACTTTTAAAGCACAATTCATACTTTACTAACTCCTAACCATATTATGAATTTTCAAAATCCATAACTACTACTTTGGGGCCCCAATTTCACCTTTTCCTTCTTATTTTTCAACCTCCTAACTTCTCTTTATTTTACACTAAAGAGCTTAGGGGTTTATTTGGATCAAATAAAGGTGTATCAAAGAAAGAATTTGATTATATATAAAGCTACCAAAGAATAGGCTAAAGGCTCAACGGGGCTAACAAGGATTATGCACAAAGATAGGTATATTAAGGCTAAAAATCTGGCTATCAAAGAAATGCCTACATCACTTCCTACACCCAACACCCTTTATTTCTCTTTATAAACACACCGGGCAAGTTCTAGACATTCCTATACATGTAGAATATAAGAAAATCCTCACACTCACAGTGCATGTACGGAATCAAGTCGAATCCTTAAGGTTCCCAATCTCGTCCTTTATTGAATTCCAAATTAATCCAACAAATCAGATTTCACATATCGAGATTAAACCGCTTACATAAAAATCCCTTTAAAAATCAAGACATATTTTTATTTTGTAAAATCCAATTTAGTTCAAATTACTGCAAAGATGGCCCACATAATGCACTCCTCCAAAATCGTGATTAAGTTCTTGTTTAGTCTTCACTTCTTATGACCCACTCCCCTTAAGACGGTCGCCATCCATCTATCATAGGGGAGGGCAACTAACTATGACTATATATTTTGAATTGCCAAAGAGGGCACAAATAAATACTTGAAACTGAAATTTGCCAATGAGTGCGAAAATAATGAGAGTAAACACTTTGAACTAAAAGTAATATGCGATAAATGCCAAAGATGGAAAATTCCAATCCAACAAAGTTACTACCTATTACAGACCAGTGTTTCAAATAGCTAGAACTTGCAAAAACCAACAAAACAGAAAATAAAAATTGTTCAGCTAGAATAAAAATAAATAAGATGAAGAAGCAAAAGACAAACCAACCACCCACACTTAAATAAAGCATTGTCCTAGTGCTTTTAAATAAGCATATGGTAGGGTGGTAGCATACTCTGTGGTCACTCAAACGGCACTATGGCGGTTATGTCATCAGCGACCCCATTCACGTCATCACTATCATCATCATCTCCATTATCAGATAGATCCTCCTCATCTGACTCCATATCCGAGTCCATGTACCGCCTCTTCTCATCAGTCAGAATGTCATCATTAATAGGCTCCATAAAGTCTGGGCCAATCCGCAGCAAGGTCCTAGCATAATGCCCGAGGGGGTAATCTAACTTGATAACATAAAGCTTCTCATGTATGGCTGGTCTGACCCAATATTCAGCTGCAACATCTGCAGGCCATACATCCTAGCAGTAATCTCATCAGCTTGAGTTTGACGCTCAGCCATACTCAAGATTGGACCATTTGCCCCAGATGAGCTCCTAGCAGTAGTGATATCCATAGGGCAAGTCAGAAATTGGGTCATCAATCCTCTAAAACCAAATTTGTGCCCCGCCTGGGTACGCGTTATTTTCATAGAAGAAAAAAATTGCATGCCCTATATTAATATCAACATCATCACACATCAGTGCATAAATCAAACATACCCGGTCCCGAGTAACCTCTATAATATGCTTGCCCTGAATCAATACGATGCCTAGTCCAATGAGTTGAGGAGTGTATCCTACATAATAGATGCCTGATGTGAGCGTACCGGGGAGTGAAAATGAACTGCCTCAAAAAGTTTGGGTTTACCTCTGGAATGCCCAACGACTTAATAATATCTGCGGTAGTGAAATAAACTACCTTCCTACAAATCTTTAACTTATGATCGGGGTCATTGGGATCTCAGTTAGCATAAAACTCACGTACTAAGTGTAAGTTGCACTCAGTAGGTTGGTGAAAAATGAAATTCATATTCAGCTGCTCAATTCGTCGTACCATGGTTGGGCATTCCCTTAGTAAGCTCGCCCGATCAATGAACACCTCGAGGATGTATTTGGAATCAGTATACTTCGAGTACCACTGCCTGCCTCTTTGTTCACATCCTTGTCCCCAAACTTTCTGACCTGCCCATGCTGAAGTGGCAGACCTCGGGGTACCCTAGTGAGTTGGCTCTCAGACGGCCTGCTTCATTTTCGAGCTGGTGCAGAGGTACCGGCCTTAGACTTCCCTTTGATTGGTTGGGGATCCATGATACCTGTGTCATACAATGGATACAACAAACAAATAAGTATGTGAAACACAGTATGGCTAGCCTAAACTGAGTCTGAACAGGTCATACCACCCCACACTTAGTTTCTAGCTGAGGCATGTGCAACAAAGAACAGGGTACTCAGACTTTCCCTATTCGGCAATTTTAGAGCATCAACATAGGTTCCAATAACAAGTAGAGGACATGGACAGCTAACCCACACCACTGTCAAGAGTATAGATACGCTTCATATTTGATTCATTTACGTGTAAGGGCGACCCAAATGGGATACAAGCACAGAAAACTTTTCAGATAGTTACCCTTAACAAAGTAATTCATGGTCATCACTCATGTGTGTTTTCACCATCTGTACCCAACAACACAATTTGACACAAATTCAAAGTGAGAATCAAAAAGCAAAGCCAACACAGTTTTAAAGCGGAACTCACTATGATACCCTAACATTGAATCTTTACCAAGCAAATTAGATAATACTCATGTACCAACACATCCCCTTAGCTAGCATTTGGGATAACTCACTGACAATCATGGTAATCCCAGCACAAACAGATAAACACACGCATATCATGTGTGAGACTAAGCATACTTGTCGTGGAATCACTAAATAATACTAAGAAGGGACTAAGCATATACATAAGTCAGATGAAGTTAAGAAATTATACCCATAATTATTGGTTCATTAGTCATCCCCTCACCCCAAATCAGCCATACAACAATTTAAATAAAGTTAAGGAGAAGGTGACTAGTAATTTCAATGAAATCTTTATGAAGTATGTTACATAAGGGCCCCTCACGAGATGAAACCCACACAAATCAACTGATTCGAACCTACAATGCTAAAATTCCCCTCAAAATATAAAGCAAAATTAAATAAATGGAAACTTACTTTTATTTGGGAGAGGATCGTTGTGGATTTGAAAGAGAAAAATGAAATTTTGTTTCTTGAGGAAAGGGGGCGGCGCAATAGGGGGAGAAGAATTTAGGGTTTTGGGGATTAAAGGGATATATATAGAGAGGGGTGGGGCAGGCAGTTTAAATTCCTTATTTATTCCTAATTTCGACCCCTCTGCGACGTGCCACAATCGCGTCGCAATACTGGAAATTGACAATTGCCAATTGGGACCATAGCGCAACGCGCCGAAATTGCAGACCCTTACTAGAAATTGACAATTGTTAATTTACCCATCTCCGTAATGCACTGATGGTGAAAATTGGAACATTTTTCCTAATTTTTCTCCACACCGCGACAGGGAGGTTTCAGGTCAGCATACTGGAAATTGGCAATCCTCAATTTTGGACTTACCACGACGCGGTATAATCACGGACCCTTACTAGAAATTGACAATTGTTAATTTACCCAGCTCCGCTACGCGCTACACTTAAAAATCAGATTTCCAGTATGTTTTTCAACTCTTTTCTTACCTGATGAGGACCCTAACTTACATACATCATTTTGCAAACTTGATTTCTTCCCTCAAATGTGGTAATCTCCTTATTTTTGCTTTGCAAATCCTTGCATCTCCAACAAAAACAACAAACATTATAAGAAAAAATGGGTTGCCTCCCACTCAACACCTTAGTTTTGGTCATGGCACGACTCATTTTTTTGTATTTTTTTTATTTTACAAAGTAAAACTTAAACTACCTATTACATTACAAGTATGGGTTGCCTCCGACATAGCGCCTTATTTTATGTCGTGGCATAACTCATCTCAGTCTTACTCATCAGCAAAGGTGATGAACACATTGTGCTTATCTGGATGATCAACCCAATATGCTTTACACGTTGTCCATTCACCAAAAACTTCTCTATCTTCTCTTTGTTCCACAATTCCACAGCACCATAAGGTGTCATTCGCACCACCTCAAAAGTTCCCAACTATTTAGAACACAATTTACCTAGAAATAACTTAAGCCTTGAATTGAACAACAAAACAAGTTGTCCGGGTTCAAACACTCTCTCTTGAATTTGTTTGTCATGCCATATTTTGGTCTTCTCCTTATATAGCTTGGCATTTTCATAGGTATGGAGACAAAACTCATTCAGCTCGATCAGTTTCCACAAACATTTCTCCCCTGCGGCTTTTATCTCAAAATTCAACTTTTTTATGGCCTAATATGCTTGATGTTCCAACTCCATAGGAAGATGGCATGCCTACCATAACCAAGCGATATAGAGACGTACCAATGGGCATCTTGTAAGATGTTCTATAATCCCAAAGTGCGTCATCAACCTTCTCATCCTAATCTTTTCACTGCCCATTCACAGTCTTCTGTAATATCTGCTTAATCTCCCGATTGGACACCTCAACTTGTCCAGTTGTTTGGGGATGGTACGCAGTGGCCACCTTATGCCTAACACCATATTTAGCAAGAAGATTCTTAAACCAAGTATTAATAAAGTTTGTACCTCCGTCACTGATTACTCTCTTGGTGTACCAAACCAGGAAAATATGTACTTTTTGACAAACTTCAGCACTACTCTCGTATCATTAGTTGGACAAACTGTAGCTTCCACCCATTTGGATATGTAATCAACCACCACAAGGATGTATAAATTGCCATTTAAAGGTGGAAATAGACCCATGAAATCAATCCCCCAAACATCAAATACTTTAACTTTGAGAATATTGTTGAGGGGTATCTCATGATGCCTCGATATGGTACCCAACCTTTGACATTGATCACAATTCCTCATGAAAGCAATTTCATCCCTAAACAATATAGGCCAGAAAAAAATAGATTGTAGCACTTTTCTAGTATTTCTCTCACCCCCATGATGTCCACCATAAGGAGATGAATGGCAATCTTATAGCACTTGTGAGAATTCAGCCTCTGGAATACATCTGTGGATAACTCCATCTGGACCCTACTTGAAGAGATATGGTTCATCCCAATTGTAATCGTGAGAATGTAAAGTAATTTCTTCCTTTATTGTGTGGTGTCCTCAGGAGGGAACACCTCACAAGCTATCAAGCTCATGATATTAGCATACCATGGGAGCTCCAATGCATCTGAGACAATAATTGTTCATCAGAAAACTCTTTCTTAATGCAAAGAGAGTCATCAACAATATGGTTCTGAGTTTCAAGCCGTGATAAGTGGTCAGCAACTTGATTTTTAGCTTCTTTCCAATCTCGAACCTCAAGATCTAATTCTTGCAGTAGCAGAATCCACCTAATCAATCGAGGTTTCTCATCCTTCTTGTTAAAAAGATACTTAATAGCACCATGGTCAATATGACCAATGACCTTAGTGCCAACTAAGTAAGATCTAAATTTGTCGAATGCATTCACCAATGCCAATATCTCTTTCTCTGTGGCCGTGTAATTAACTTGAGCATCATTCAACACTTTGCTAGCATAGTAGATCGAGAAAAATACCTCATCTCTTCTCTGACCCAAAACATCTCCCATGGCAACATTATTGGTATCACACATAAGCTCAAATGGTAACTCCCAATCTGGTGAAATCAAAATTGGTGCTTCAGTCAACTTCTTCTTTAGTTTTTCAAAGGCTTCTTGGAAATCAGACTTGATCTCAAACTTGGCCTCATTCTCTAATAATTTGCACATGGGGCTTGCAATCTTTTAGAAATCTTGAATGAACCGCCTGTAGAAACCTCTATATCCAAGAAAGCTCCGCACTCCTTTGACTGTGACTGGATGTGGCAAATTTTCAATCACTTCAACCTTTTCCCTATCTACTTCATGTCCTTTACATGATACTTTATGGCCAAGGAAAATTCCTTCCTTAACCAGAATGTGGCACTTTTCATAATTTAGAACCAAGTTCGTCTCTTCGCATCGAGCTAGGATTCTATCAAGATTCTGTAAGAAATTATCGAAAGAATTACCGTACATAGAGAAATAATTCATGAATAACTCCACAAAGTATTCAACCATGTCCGAGAATATTGCCATCATACATCTCTAAAATGTAGCAGGTGCATTGCAAAGGCCGAAGGGCATGCGTCTGAACACATATGTGTCGTATGGACAAGTGAAAGTGGTCTTCTCCTAGTCTTCCAATGCTATGATTATCTAATTATAGCTGGAGTACCCATACAGAAAACAATAATACTCTTGCCCCGCCAATCTATCCAGTATTTGGTCAATAAATAAAATCAGATAATGATCTTTTCTCGTTGCTTTATTTAACATCTGATAGGCAATACAAATCCTCCAACCGGTCACCATGCGCGTGAGGATCAACTCATTATCATCATTGGTTACCACGATCATCCCACCTTTCTTTGGTACACAGTGCACCGGGCTCACATATTTGCTATCAGAAATTGGGTAGACAATACCACTATCTAGCCACTTAATCACCTTTTCTCTGACCATTTCCTTCATCACAAGATTCAACCTTCTTTGTTGTTGTAATCTCAGTTTGTAACCCTCTTCCATGTAAATGTTATGCATGCAAAATGCTGGATTTATTCCTATAATGTCAGATATTTGCCAACCAATCACTTTTCTTCTCCTCTTCAAAACTGCTATGGCTTTCTTTACCTGTACATCTAATAACCCTGCAAATAAGATAGCAGCTAAAGTATCTTGATCACCAAGAAAAACATATTGTAAATGCGGAGGGAGAACCTTAAGCTCCAGTTTAGGAACTTCTTCAACTGAGGCCTTAGACGATGGCCCAATTGGGCTGTTCAGAGGCTCAAAAGCAAGCTTTCTTATTTCAACAACCACCGAATCCATGAATTAAACCAATGCCAGTGCCTCTACATCTCCATGAAGATCATGACCCACCATAGCCTACTCAAGAGGGTCATCTGACAGTAATTGCCTGAGGTCGGACTCAAATTCTATAACTAAAAATATAGACAATTCTTTATATATGGTTGGAAATTTCAGATCTCTGTACACATCAAAAACCTCTAATTTATCATGTGCTCTCATCGTTATTTTTCTAGCAGCTACATCAATTAATGACTTCCCAGTTTCTAAGAAAGGGCACCCCAAAATAAATGGGACCACCGGGTTAGTTTCAAAGTCTAGAATAACAAAATCCACAGGAAAGATCAAAGATCCCACTTGCACTAAAACATCTTCAACTATACCATTAGTCCTATCAAGAGACCTATCCGCTAACTGTAATACAATGGTTGAGGGTTTTGGACTCCCAAGACCCATCTTCCTAAAACAGGAGGTGGGCATAAGGTTGATGTTTGCACCTAAATCACACATACCACGAGCACTTATAACCTATCCAATAGTGATCAACATCGTAAAACTGCCTGAATCTTTCAGCTGTGTCGACAGGTTGTTCTGTATCTTCGATGTGCACTCTTGAGTAAATATAACTATCGCATATTCTGTCAACTGATTTTTATTTGCAACTATATCCTTCTAATACTTTTCATATTTTGGCATGCTTTGCAGAATGTCAACAAGAGGAAAATTTACTTAAACCTATTTTAAGAGATCCAAAAAAAATTTGTAGCTTTCTTCCTCTAAGTTCTTTCATTGCCTTTGAGGAAATGGTAATGGTAAAGTCTTTTTATCCACTTATATTTCCTTACGTGCACCCTTATCCTTGACTGTGGTCTCTTCTTTCTTATTTGATTCATCATCAGCAACTATGGGACTATCCTTTGTAGGCTCTACCTCCTTTAACTGCAAACCACTTCTCGTTGTAACAACATTCACCTGCTTTGGATTTTCCTTTGTATCACTAGGCAAACCTCTTGTGTTCTATGATCCCATAAGATGCCTAATTTATATCTCTAAATTCTTTGTGATCAACTGCTGATTCTTCAAATCTACTGCAAACTGTGCCTGATTCGCAAGAAGCTGCTTCATCATATCCTCTACAGTTGGAGTGGTGGTCTGATTTTATTGCACCTACTTCTAATTTTATTACACTGGGGGCTTATACTGATTGTTTCCTTGAGCCTTATTTCCACCCCATGAGAAATTAGGGTGGTTCCTCCAATTTGGATTGTACTTGTTACCATAATTCTGCATTCCATGCCGATTTACATTGCCAATGTAATTGAAAAAAATCTAGATTAACTGCACATGCTTCTGCTATATGCTCACTGATCCCGCAAACTTCACACCATGAGTTTACCTGTTGGACGTCATTAGTTGTAGTCGTTGCTTGTGGAAACCCTAATTTCATGTTGTTCAACTGAGTAAGCATCTAATTTTGCATTTCTGCAAGCTGAAATGATAAGGAAGTAAACTGATCTAACTCTAATACACCGGTAACCTTTTTAGGAGCACTTCTTGAGTCAATATGCCAATCTAGATTACCTTGTGAAATTTTATTCAACGGTGTATATAATTCTTCATAAGTTTTCTCCAAAGCTTGTTCACCTACTGCTGAATCCAAGAGAATCTTTGTGTTTGACTCAAGGACTTCTATAAATGTGTGAACCAAAACATTATTTGATTAATAGTGATGAGGAAAATTTCTGAGCATGCCTTTAAATCTCTCCCAGGCTTGGTAGAGATTCTCTCCATCTTTTTGTCTGAAACATAGGATCTCACTCCTCAAACATGCAATTTTCTATGATGGGAAGAATTGAATAAGAAACTTTTAAGAAAAATTATCCCATAAAGTTATGGAGAGTAGTGGTTCAGAATGCAACTACCTCTTAGCTTCCCCAATTGGAGAAAAGGGGAAAAGAGTCAGTATGACATAATCAATATTCATATTAGTAGGAACATAATTGTTGCTGATCTCTAAGAAGGTTTGTATATGCTGCTGTGGATCCTCATATGAAAGTCCAGCATACTGCCCAGCCAAATTCAGTAACTGTACTGTATTCTTCTTCAATTCAAAATGATCGTCTGGCTTAGGATTACAAATAATGTTAGTAGCATGGTTCGTGAGTGGGATTACCACTTCACGAACCGGTCTTGCAATTGCTTGCGTAGGAGCAACAGGAATAATAGGGGGTGGATCTTGTCAAACATTTGGATCAGCTGGAGCAATCAGATCATTGCGATTTGGATCTCTAATTCCCTCTATTTGAACCTCCTAGATTAGATATTGAGCCCTACGCCTTTATTGGAATACCAGTTATGGTTCTGAATAAGGATCTACCAATTCTCTATCCCTCGCCAGTCCTATGTTGAGCTAGTCCTGCAAAAAATTCAGCCACTAAGATCAAGTAGTTAACACTTAGAATTACTATAAAAAAAATTAGGAAAATTACTAATTGTACTAGTCCTTGGCAATGGAGCCAAAAATTTATTGTTGCCAATCACACATGCAAGTGTACGCAATCGTACAAGTAATATAGTGACTTAAACAATAATTACTAGCAATTATACCAACTATAGTTTTAGTCTAGTAAGCTTTAAGTATTGTAAAGTATCAAGATGTTTCGGAAGTTTTGAACAAAAATATAAATAAATAAGTAACAGAAATTGATAATAGCAAAGCAAGCAACGGTTGTAAACAGTAAGGATGAGAATTCCAGGGTTGAGGCACTCTTAACATTCCTAAAAATCTCTACTCTTATCACAGTCTAATTGGTTATCGGGTTGTTGATTCACAAGGTTTATGGTAAGATAACGATATCCCAACCTATAATCTTCTGTCTATTGAGTATTACAACTACAACTCCCGCAGAGAAGTAATTAATCATATAGATGAATAAAGCTATCTTATTGCAACTGAACCAAACAAGTCTTGTAGGTAAATCTCTATCCTAGATACTAATTCAAATCCACCTATTTTCATACAAGGGTAAGAACCTTGCTCCTCAATTTCTTAGTTCTATCCTATGATTCTCCTCTCGAATTCACATAGAAATATAGATGTATTCTAGTGATGGCCAATCATCAAAATTTTAAGCACAAGAAATTAAGAACAACCCAGATGATAATCCAAAAAGAAACTATGATAACGAATATCAATTTGTACTCATGTTCTTGGCCTCAACCCCAAAACAAGGGTGTTTTTAGCCACTCATATCTGAATTCAACATCTAAAAGAGATAATTAATCATACCAAGAATAAATCTTAAACAAAAGAGGTTCAAATAAAATCAAAGAACCCTAAAAGTGGTGTTTTTCTACTTTTTCCGTCGCTGGTGTGCTTGCCAAAAAGTTCCCCAAATTATCTTAGATTTTTCCTTTTATAGCTGGGACCAAATACTGAAAATCTTACCGATTTCTCCAGACGGCACGTCGCGCCATGCCATCAAATGCCAGTCTTTCAAACTTTTTATAATCGCGAAAATCCATTATTCAGTGAAATTATGAAATTTACACTCACCGCGATGCGCCACTATCGCAGTGAGCCACTGGTTTTTCACAATTGTGAAATCTCCTTCCTCTGAGATGTGCTAAACTTCTAGGTCTCAAAAATTGGCAACTGGGCTTGTACCGTAATGCGGTGAAATCGCGCCAAGTCAATGGAAAGTGACAACTGTGATTTCCTTCTTTTCCGCGATGCGCCACAATCGCGTACCAACACTGGATTTTGCAAAATGGGAATTTAAGCCTCTCCGCAATGTGCCATAATTGCACTACTCCACTGGAATTCAACCAATGCCATTTTGTCAGTCGGCGCGATGTGGTGACTTTATAAACGTGAAGTTCTGCCTTCCATCTTGTCTTTCTGAGCTATGTTCCCATGACTTTTATTCCTTCTACCAAGACATATCATCAATGTATCCAATTGCATCCAATTTATCAAGATTTGAGTCTTAAAATACTAGTCATATCCATTAGGTATGGAATAGAATTAAAGTTCAATTATACTCAAGAATTCACATTAAAGTTCTCAAAAAAAGTCCAAATTTGGGTGCATATTGGTGCCTTGAACATATAAATATGCCCAAGATAAATGAACCAAGTAAGGATGTACATAATGATGAGAATCCAAGACGTAGTACACATCAAAAAACATCAACTTTGTTTGCATCAAATTTTGTAGCATTTCTCTTAGAAAATAAGCCTCAAACATTTAAAGAAGCGATGGCATCTTCAGACTCATCCTTTTAGAAACAGGCAGTCATTAATGAGATTGATTCAATCTTAAGAAACTATACGTGGGAGTTTATTGATCTTCCTCCAGGAAATAAACCTTTAGGTTCTAAATGAATCTTCAAAAGGAAAATGAAAGCGGATGGTACTATTGACAAATACAAGGCAAAACTTGTAGTAAAAGTCTTTAAACAAAAGAAAGGCCTTGATTACTTTGATACATACTAGCATGTAATGAGGACAACATCAATTTGGATATTAATTGCCTTGACGGAGGTATATGATCATGAAATTCATCAAATGGATATGAAAATAACATTCCTAAATAGAGAATTGGAGAAAGAAATTTACATGGAACAGCCTGAGGGTTTTGCAGTTCTAGGAAAACAAAATAAGATGTGTAAACTTGTTAAGTCACTTTATAGACTAAAACAAGCACCTAAATAGTGGCATGCAAAGTTTGACAAAACCATGTTGGCAAACGGGTTTAAGATAAACAAATGTGATAAATGTGTTTACATTAAAGACACTCCAAATCACAAGGTCATTGTTTGTTTGTATGTGGATGATATGTTGATCATCAGTAGAGACATTTCTGACATAAATGCTACGAAACAAATTCTTGAGATCAAGTTTGATATGAAAGGCCTTGAAGTTGCAGATGTGATCTTAGGAATAAGAATCCATAGAACTCCACAAGAGTTGGCATTGTGACAGTCTCATTACATCAAAAAGGTACTTGAAAAGTTCAAGTATTTGGAATTTGGTATTGCCAAGACTCCATTGGACGTGAGCTTCACATTTCAAAAGAATGAGAGTGAAAGTGACTCACAGTTGGAATTCGAAAGAGTGTTTGGATGACTAATGCATAGCATGAATTGTATACGGCCAGACATAGCATGTGCTATTAGTAAGTTAAGTCAGTACACGAGTAATCCTAATAAAACTCATTGGATGGCAATGAAAAGAGTTTTGGGGTATCATAAATACACTCAAGACTATGCTTTGAATTATAATAAATATCTCATGGTAATTGAAGGATATAGTGATGCAAATTGGATCACCAGATCAAATGAAGTAAAATCCATAGTGGATATATATTTACTAAAGGTGGAGGAGAAGTCTCATAGAAATTGTCCAAGCAGACATGTAGTGCTCGTTCTACAATGGAATCTGAATTTATCTCATTAGATAAAGCTGGTGAAGAAGCAGAATGGCTCCAAATTTTTTTGAAAGATATTCTTTACTGGACCAAACCTATGGCACCAGTATGTATACACTGTGATATCCAAGCGATGATAGGTAGGGCAGGGAGCATGATGTATAACGGTAAATCTCGTCATATAAGACGGAGACATAATACCACTAGAGAACTTCTCTCTAGTAAAATTATCACTATTGACAATGTGAAGTCAAAGGACAATGTGTCGGATCCACTTACAAAAGGCCTATCTAGAGAGGGAGTTGAGAAAACATCCAAGAGAATGGGTTTACAGCTAGGACAAGCCATCATGGAGGTAACTCTACCTAGCAGACTGGAGATACCAAGAGCTAGGTTCAAGGATATTAAGCAAACTTGTGTATGAAAATTTCAATATTGTCAATATACCCAACCCATTCTCATGATGTAGACAATGGTTAGTAAAAAAAGATAAGACTTATGGTGTGAAGTCTATTAATGATTATCTAAATTTGGAAGATTTGACCAAATAGTTTAATCTAAAGGATTAAACGTTTAGAAATCACCTATGTGAGGGCGAAGTGGAAGCCGTTTCAAGGAGAATGTTAGTAAAGGCTTATTCTCTAAGCTCTCATGAAATTGGGACGTGCTCATGGCTGAAACGAATAAACCGTGAGAACCAAAAATGGTAAAAGGCTGGTTGTGTGACATGTGTTGTCTAGGTGTACATTAAATCTCAACAGTTCAAATATATCAAATGTACCAATTGACCGAGTGCATCCGATGCATGTTCACTATGAAAAGTCAAAGGGAAATCCACTTATCCAGATACGATCAGTCTTTGCTTGATGATCACATACTTGTCCGTAAAGATTTATGAAAAAAGTATCCATTCCCCATTGATATGGGAAATTGTTGGGTTCAAGATTAAAAGTGTGAATGGAAAATGGAGGAAACCAAGTGGAGGAAAAAATGAGATAACACTCAAAATAAAAAGTGTACTAAAAAATGGGAAAGTCTACTAATTCTCCCACATTTGTGGGAGAATGAAACTTTCAAGTATTCATATTAAGAAACACTTAATCCACATGGTAAGTGTGGCAAGAACCAAGAGGTGCCTCATGTCATCTTAGTCGTTGCTCTCTCGGCTCGACTTCTGCTCCAGTTTTGGATTTGGATTTGGATTTGTCAAATAATAGATCGATGAAATTAATTTTTTAGATAAAATTTATTTGAAGCATGGGCCAAAATCCAGTCAAAAAAATGCAACAGTTTTGTTGCAATTTTTGATCCTCCGTTAATGTGCATGTAGAAATGATGCTTGGAAGAGACACAACTCATCATGTAAAAGACACACTATTTTGGGAAAAGGTATGACTGTTTGAATGGTTGTGAATGTTCGAAAAACAACCACTATTTTGAATGGACAGAGATGATTGTTCCAAAGGACACACCTTTTCGATGAACCATTGCCACCTTTCAGAAAGGGCACTTAATGGCTATATAAACGTGCATTTTTTTACAGGTTTTGGAACAAAAATTTCTGAATTAAAAACACTTCTTGTCTTCTAAAAAACTCTGTGTGATCGTCTCCTGTTGAGTCAAATCGAAGAGAATCCCATCGTTTGAGGTACCACTACTATCGGATTGTTAAGACAATTTATCCTAAAAGGAAAAATTCTACAACCTCGGATACTTGAGGGGAATTATTTCCTTAAGGACACTCCGTGAATTCGGAGGACTTGGCTTTTTTTAATTTATCTATTTTTCTTTAAAAATCCCGAAAGCACACTTCTTTGAAAGGTCATTTTGATCTTGTGTTGAAGGTGTTAGAAAACTTCATAAGTGTTCTTGATCTATTCTTGAACTTGTGTTGAAGTTGTTTTACCAAAATACAGATTTTATGTGCTCGAAACAACAGGAAATCTCAAATCTCTATTTATTAATAACTTAGTATTAGCTATTTAATTAATGTGAGTTTCTTTGGACGACCAAGGATAACACGGTGAATATGTGTGTTTACTCGTGTATTACTGATATAATTATTAAGAAATTATTCTAAGATCTTAGCTCAAGCTCCATAGATCCAATGGTAGCTTCTAGAAGAAGAAATTAAATATACAAGAAGAAAGAAGATAAGATATTTTTATTTTTCATCAAGGAATCCAATGTAATAGTACAACAATGTTGCCTTTATAGGCCTATCATCTTTTCTTCACACGTGCACTGCATATGCTTCTAACAACTAATTGTTGGGTTTTTAAGAGGTGTGAATGGAAAATGAGTAGGTGTTTTATCTAAAAAGACATCAAGAGAAAGGATGCAATTTGAATAGGCATATTTTAGGTTTGAATGATTATAAACTTTTCAATGGATTGTGACTTTTCCATAGAGTTGTACCTTTTTTGAAGAGTTGCAACTTCATGAAGGGGTGCACCTTTCTGAAACATTGCTTCTCTTCATGAATAAATACCTTGATATCTATAAATACATGAATTTTTCTTTAGATAAAGACATGAAATTTGAAGAAAAAAAATACTCCCCTTTCTTGAAAAAACTTTAATGTGATTTACTACCGTTGAGTGCGTTTGTAGTTAAATAGAATTTGAGGTACCACTATTCTGTCGAAGTAATTTATTTTATCCTCAGAGGATATATTCCAAAACCTCAGGTACTTGTGGGAATAATTTTCTTAAGGACACATCGTGAATTTGGTGGACTTCAATCTTTCTATTTCATCTCTTTTTCTTAAATATGGTTTTACTGTTGTTCCAGAGAATAGTTTGAACTTCATATATATATTACTTAAACTGTTTAAACTTGTGTTAGAAGTTTTTAAAACTTTATTTTGAAAGTTCATAAGTTGGTTGAACTTGTGATTTTTCAATTTTCAAGAAAATAGTTTGAACTTCAGTTTTAGTTGTTCTTAAGTTGGATTGACTTATTGTTAAAAGTTCAAAGTTATAAATACATAGCTTAAACTTCATTTGATTATTCATATGTTGATTTGAACATGTGTTTGAAGTTATTGTTGAAAAAAATACAGATTTAACTAAACCCGAGAAAAACAACTATCTTAAGGAAATTATAAAGGAAAAAATATTTTTTCTTGTACTTGTTTGGTGAAAGGAAAAAACAAATTTGATTACCATTTATAAATCATGTACTTGGTTAATCTGTATTGGGTATGACTTTGTGGAGACTAAAATCTTTTGATTTCTACTCCGTCGGTTAGAAGAATATGAAAATTTCACCGAGAAATCAGTGTGAAAATTTAGTTCGAAGAATATAAAAACTTCATCAATTCAACAAACTCTCTGTATTGGTTTCTGGAGTTTAAAACTTATGGTTTTTACTCTATTTGAATTTGATTCTGATTTGAAGTCGTAAAAACTTCGTCAGTTTTAAAAGTTCATTCGTTGATAATTTGAAGAGTTAAAAACTTCATCGTGGACTAGAAACAAGTTGGTTAAATATTAAAGTCTTTATTATTAGTATTCTGAAATACTAAAGTGTATGTCAAAGATTGACAGGAAAATGTTGAATGAAACTGAAAACAAATTGATTCGTTTATGATTGGTTTTATCCCAATGGCAACCAATGTTGCGTCATTAAGTCGTTCAGATATTGCTTTAGCAATGAAAATGATTGAGAAGCCAAAAAAATATTATGGTGCGAATTTCAAAGAATGGCAACAAAAATGTTATTTTGGCTGACCAAATTTGAAATGCAAATGTTTACAAGTATAGATCCTCATATTTTAGAAAAATAATGATTGAAAATTAGTTGTCTGGTTTGAAAGATCTTGTAAGTTATCCCAAGATAGAAGAGGATAATGAGTTGAATGAGAAATCATCAATGATATTTGTAAATCCTATTAAGGATGATGTTCCAAATAATAAGAAGATGAAAAAGTCTTTTATAACGCCCCGATTTTCCAAACTAGGATGCTAAACGGTGCTCATGACCCCGAAGAACCACAATCTAACCTATGACTGATATTTGTACCTGTACACTGCATAACATATAAATATAAATGCAGAAAGCTGGCGAAAACTTGCCATAAGGTTCAAAACGTCTACAAATACTCAAAACTTAAAACTAAATACTAATACATCTGTCTGAACAAGCCTCTAACTGTCTAAACTGTGGATTTTATGGGACATGTCCCCAACTAACTCCATCTACTGAAAATAATCTGAATCTAGTTACATAGTAAAAAAAATAAGGATTATCCTCGAATGAAGAGGACTCACTGCTACGTCTACTGCTGCTGACTGGGTCTGGACTTTTAAGAGTGCTCTGGGGCTCGTGCTTTTGAACTTATGGTGTCAAATAAAACACCATAGCACAAATACGTCAGTATGGGAATGTACTGAGTATGCAAATGAGGTAAGGCTAAATGCAAGGGCTTATGCATGAATAATAACTAACTAAATGATATGCAAGAGCTAGATTAGCATACATAGAGAATCTATAACTACTTAACATACTGTGCATAATGTGAATGAGCATACTGGGACTGAATCTGATAACTTATACTAAATATACCATCAATCTGAGATTTCTAAACATACTGAGATTATACGTATCTGAAGCTACTAAAACTGATATCTGTACTTATTAATACTAATAAACTGGATGACTGAGTCTACCGATAACTGATATTAACTGGCTGAATTTGAGATCAAACTTATCTAGCGGGATGATCTCTAAATTTTTTAATAATGATTAAGATTGACTAGGCTTAAGATCAGGCCTAACTAACGAGTGATCTATGGAACAGATATTAAGAATACTCAACTGAATCTGAGACTGAGATCAAGCCTATCTGACGAGTGACCTCTGTAGGTACTGATACTGAATAACTTTATGTGAGACCAAGCCTATCTAGCGGGTGGTCAATGAATCTATGTAACTATCTGAGTTCCTCACTGACATTGATGATTGTATCTGACAGTCCTGATTTATGAGTCCTACTCTGAAACTTAACCGACATGCCCCGAATCTGAACTAGTGGGGTCCAACCTATAACCCCAGCTGGAAGGGTGTCAATACCGTGCCACAGGTAGAGACCTCTGCTATGGTCAAGCCTCTCTGACGGGTGACCCTGAATAAGAAGTCAAGCCTAAGGCAATATAATAGTCAAGTCAAGCCTTAATCTGACGAGTGACTCCTGGACCTCCGTTGGCTATGCAGTTCTGGAGTACAGGGATTGATGCTAACGATTCTGTCTCTCTAATGGGGAAGCCGCCATCCCCATACTCTCTCGGTGCTAGTTCCTACTCCAAACTGAAAGACTCTGAACTGATTCTTAACTGAACAAAAACTGAGTTGAATCTGTTATTATTCATATTTCTTGACTGATCTGACTGGGTTCACTCGGTTTCGTTATCTGATGGAATACTACTGAATCTAATATCTGACTGAATGATACTAAGTTCTGAATTCTATAACTAACTGAGTTCTACTGATCATAGCATGACTGAAATTATCTTGAGACTGACTCGGCTCTAGGCACATAGCTATATTTTTCGGGTACAAGTACCCCCAGGACTCGATAGAAAAAAACTGACAAAACATGACTTCTTGAATTCATGACTAACATCAACATCATAACATGTATTCAAGTATACATAATTGAGGACTTCATATTAACATATAACAATTCATTCAACAAGGGATGCATAAGGATAAGAATGCACACAACATACTATAATTCATTCACTATGGTCTCTCAACAAACACTTGACATGCATGGCTTATACTAAATTTGGGGGTTTCTAGACAATATGCTACAATGACCCAATTTCATTCACACAAGCATTTTATCAAACACATGGGGAGCATGCTTTGGTCATATAACAATTTCCACACCTAATTCTCATGGATAATCAATCAACATACAACTTGAAGGGATTTATCATGAACATCACATAATTATTACATAATAGGGTAAAGGTTTGCAACTTTATAATCATATCATGAATTAAAACTCAACAACAACATAACCTTCAAACTCAATTCACATAAACCATGAAAAACACATAAATTTAAAATCTTGAATTTAGAAAGAAGGATTCTTGAACTTCTTGGGCGGAAAGGACCCAAGAATCAACACTTGCATACCTCAAAGGATTGAATCTTGAAAGAGAATGTCTTTTCTTGGTTTTCTTGAAGGAGAGCTTGAATCTTGTTCTTGGGTGATGATCTTGAGAGGAAATCCTAATTTTCTTGTTCTTGAGAGTAGAGAGGATTAAGGGTTTTTAAAACTAATTTATGATGGTTATGTATGAGATTTTGATGATTTATGTTGTGGAAGGTGAAGGAAAAGTCCAAAATACCCCTATGAAATTGCTTCCTAGTTGCTAAAATTATCAGCTGACGACCAAGGCTGATAAGCCATTAAATCTATGATAGCCCGTCAGTCCAGGTCGTCACCTAGGAGCTGGAATTGATGGATTGTTGTCTAAACTTGACGACATGGCTGATAAGTCATCAGAAATGTCATCAAAAATATGATAAGTCATCAGATATGTCGTCAGAAATGTGAGAAGTCGTCAGAAATGTCGTCACTCAGTTTCTAGGCTGACATACTGGAGTTGGATATAAATTTTTGCTTCGATATCGGATTTGGGAGAAATCGGTATCATTGGAAAGATAATTCAATTATATATCTTTTGGTGGGTCATGAGCTCAAAAATTCATAGTACAATGAGAGATATGCTCATTTGAAGTTGACTATGGCAATATTCTTCCCAAGAATTCAATCGGTAAGGAATGTTTTGCTTCGTCTGATAGCTGGGAGTTATTTGAAGCCTTAATATACATATAAATTACTCATAAAACTATAAAAGAATCATGATGTACTATGCATGAGACTGAAACATGGTGCTAATATTGGTTTAGATTTTTTCGGGGTATTACATCTTCTGGTCAAGAGAAAAAACAGAAGAAGAAAAGGTTTAAAGGAAAGTGCTACAATTGTAGTGATATTGGCCACAAAAATCTAAATAGTAAAGTTCTTAATAAGAACAAGAAAAGAGATCAGATAAGCATGTTGAAAATAGCTGCAGATTGAAAATCTGAGTGTTATGATCACTGCAAATAATCTAGTTGGATATCAAATGAATGGTGGTTTGATTCAGGATTCACTAGACACGTTTCTATGAAAAAAAGATTTTTCTACTTATGATACCGTTGATCCTAAAGAAATGATCTTCATAGGAAATAATATAACAACCAAGGTTGAAGGAAGTGGGAAGATATTCCTAAAAATGACTTCTGGAAAGATGTTGAGTCTCAACAATATTCTCCATGTTCCTACTATTAGAAAGAATTAGTATCAACAACACTTCTTGTTAAAAATTGATGTAAGTGTGTGCTTGTTTCGGAGAAAGTTGTAATAAGCAATAATGGAACGTATGTAGAAAAAGGTCCACCTTAATGAGTGAATTTTCAAACTTGATGTAATGGTTGTTGAAATGAAGAAAGTTAAGGCTTCTTCTTACTTGCTAGAGTCAAATGATTTGTGGCATAGTCTCTTAGGACATGTCAATTACAAAACCTTGCAAAAAGTGATTAGTTTGAAAGTGTTGCCTAATTTTGAGTGTAGTAAATCAAAGTGTTAAATATGTATGGAATCTAAGTATTCTAAGCATCCGTATAAGTCTGTTGAAAGAATTTCAATCCCTTAGAATTAATCCATACAGACATTTGTGATATGAGGTCAACACCATCTCGTGGTGGGAAAAATATTTCATAACTTTTATTAACAATTGCACTAGATATTGCTATTTTTTTTTGCTAAATAGTAAGGATGAAGCAATAGAAGAGTTTAGGAAATATAAAACTGAAGTTAAAAATTAGTTGGATAAATAGATAAAAATGATAAGGGTGGAGAGTATGAATCTTCTTTTGCAGATATATATTCAAAAATCGAATTGTCCATCAAACTACTATCTATATTCACCTCAATCGAATAAAATTGTAGAAAGGAAAAACTAAACATTGAAGAAAATGATAAATGGCTTACTCATAAGTTCGGATTTATCATAAAACTTGTGGGGGGAAGCTATCCTTACAACAAATCGAATACTCAATAGAGTGCCCCATAGTAAGACACATTTAATTCTATATGAAAATTGAAAGGAAGGAAACCCAACTTAAAATATTTCAAAGTATGGGGGGTGTCTAGCATAAGTCCAAGTTCCAATGCCTAAAAGGATAAAAATAAGACCTAAGATTGTGGAGTGTGTGTTCATTGGATATACTAAAAGAAGTAAAGCATGTCGATTTTTAGTTTATAAATTCGAACATTCGGATATCAATGAAAATATGATAATTGAAACAGATAATATTGAGTTCTTTGAACATATTATCCATATAAAACTGGACATGAGTAGTCTAGTGGAGGGTCTAAGTGGCCTTGAGATAAACCAATTGAGAATGTACTTAATGATAAGAATCCAAGACATAGTACACATATAGAACGTCAACTTTCTTTGTATCAGATTTTGTAAAATTTCTTCTTGAAAATGAACCTCAAACATTTAAAGAAGCGATGTCTTCTTCGGACTCATCCTCTTGGAAAACGGTAATCAGTATTAAGATTGATTAAATATTGGACATACATACTTGGGAATTGATTGATCTTCCTCCAGGAAATAAATCTTTAGGTTCTAAATGGATCTTCAAAAGAAAAATGAAAGTTGATGGTACTATTGATAAATACAAGGCAAGACTTGTTATGAAAGACTTTAGACAAAAGAAGGCCTTGATTATTTTGATACATACTCGCCTGTAATAAGAATAACGTCCATTCGAATTTGGTTGCCTTAGCAACGGTGTATGATCTTGAAATCCATCAAATAGATGTAAAAATAATATTCTAATGGAGAATTGGAGAAACAAATTTACATGAAACAACCTGAGGTTTTATAGTCCCTGATAAAGAAAAGAAAGTATGCAAACTTGTTAAGTCACTTTATGGACTAAAACAAGTATTGAAACAGTGGCATGCAAAGTTTGACCAAACCATGTTGGCAAATAATTTCAAGATAAATGAATGTGATAAATATGTTTACATTAAAGACACTCCAAATCACAAAGTTATTGTTTGTTTGTATGTGGATGATATGTTGATCATCAGTAAAGACATTTCTGACATAAATCCTATGAAACGAATGCTTGAGATCAAGTTTGTTATGAAAGACCTTGGAGTTGTGGATATGATATTAGGAATAAAAATCCATAAAACTCCACAAGGGTTGGCATTGTCACAGTCTCATTATATTGAAAAGGTACTTGACAAGTTTAAATATTTGGATTTTGGTATTGCCAAGACTCCATTAGACGTGAGCTTTGCACTTCAAAAAAATAAAGGTGAAAGTGACTCACAGTTGGACCACACAAGAGTATTGGGAAGCCTGATATATATCATAAATTGTACGCGACCAGATATAGCATGTGCTATTAGTAAATTGAGTCGGTACACGAGTAATCCCTATCAAACTCATTGTATGGTAATGAAAAGAGTTATATCTAAACCATACTCAAGACTATGCTTCCCATTATAATAAATATCTAGCGATAATTAAAGAATATATAATGCAAATTAGATCACCAGATGGAATGAAGTAAAATCCATGAGTAGATATGTATTAACTTTATGTGGAGGAGTAGTCTCTTGGAAATCATCTAAACAGATATGTATTTCCTTCTCTACAATGAAATATGAATTTATCGTGGTAGATAAAGTCGATGAAGAAGCTAAATGGCTCCAAAATTTCTTAAAAAATATTCCTTATTGGCCCAAACCTTTGGCACCAGTATGTATACACTGTGATAGTCACGCGGCGATAGGTAGGGCAAGGATCATGACGTACAATGGTAAGTCTCATCATATAAGATGGAGATATAATACAATTAGAGAACAACTCTCTAGTGGAATTATCATTGTTGACTATGTGAAATCAAATAGGATCTACTTACAAAAAGCTTATCTAGAGAGGGAGTTGTGAGATCATAAAAGGAAATGGGTTTAAGATCTAGGACAAGTCAACATGGTAACTCTACCTAGTAGACTGGAGATCTCAAAAGCTAAGTTCAAGGAGATCAAACAAAATTGTGACTAAAGGTTCAACATTGTCAATATACTCAACTCATTCTCATGATGAAGACAATACTCAGAGAACAAGGATACGGCTTATAGTTTGAAGCTTTTTAATGGTTTCTATGTTTGGCAAGTTCGACCAAATAGTTTAATTTATAGGATTAAACATTTAGAAATTACCTATATGAGGTTGAAGTGGAAGCTGCTTCAAGGAGAATGTTAGTAAAGGCCTATTCTCTATGCTCTCATGAAATCAACGTGTTCATGGCTGAAACGAACAAAATTGTGAGAACCATAAACTGTAAAAGGCTGATTGTATGACTTGTGTTGTCTTGGTGTACATTAAAGCTCGACGGCAAATATATCACATCTACCAATTGACCGAGTGCATCCGATGCAAGTTCACTACGAAAAGTTCAAAGAAAAATCCACTTATCCAGATGCAACTAGTCTTTACTTGTAAATCACACACTTGTTCTTAAATTTTTTATAAAATAATCATTCTCCATTCATATGGGGGATTGTTGGATTTTAAGAGGTGTGAATGAAAAATGAGTATGTGTTTTTCGAAAATACACTAAGAGAAAGGATGCAATTTGAATAGGCAACCTTTCAGTTTGGATGGTTATGACCTTTCCCATGAGTTGTGACTTTTTCGAAGAGTTGCACCTTTACGAAAGGACGCACCTTTCTGAACCAACACCTTGATGGCTATAAATACTTGAATTTTTCCTCAAGTAAAGACATAAAATTTGAAGAAGAAAATACTCTTCTTTCTTGAAAAACTCTAGTGTGATTTGTTACCATTGAGTGTGTTCTTAGTTTGACAGAATTTAAGGTACCGTTATTCTGTCGATGTGATTCATTTTATCCTTAGAGGATATATTTCATAACCCCGGGTATTTGAGAGAAATAATTTCCTTAAGGATACACCGTGAATTTGGTGGACTTGAATCTTTTTGTTTCATCTCGTTTTCTTTAAGTTGGTTTTACTGCTGTTCCAGAAAATAGTTTGAACTTTATATTGATAGTTCTTCAACTGTTTGAACTTGTATTTGAAGTTCTTGAAACTTGATTTTGATAGTTTATAAGTTGGTTGAACTTGTGATTTTTCTATTATCAAGAAAATAGTTTGAACTTCATTTTTGGTTGTTCATAAGTTGAGTTGAACTTATTGTTAAAAGTTTAAAATTATAAATACAGAGTTTAAACTTTATTTGATTGCTCATATGTTAATTTGAACATGTGTTTGAAGTTATAATTTGAACATGTATTTAAAGTTATTATTGAACAAAAATACAGATTTTTACTAAACTCGAGAAAAACAACACTAACTGACCCATTGGCTATTACTCAACTAACTGATGCAACCACTAATTGACTAATACTGTAGTTTGTTAATACTCCCTCTCAAACTAGAGTTCTAAGCACATCCACAACTCCAATCTTGGACATGAGAAGATGATGTCTCTTTCCTCCTAAACCTTTAGTAAGTAAATCTTTAATTTGAACATGTGTAGAGACATGCTCAGTTTTAATGAAGCGACTCTTAAGTTTCTCTCTTACAAAATGACAATTAATTTCTCTGTGTTTTGTGCATTCATGAAAGATAGGATTTACTGCAAGGCTACTTTATTATCACAATGCAACTTAATAGGTTGGTTTACTGTTACCCCCAGATCTTGTAGTAAACCTTTTTTTTCAAATGACCTCTGACACTGCACATGCCATACTCCTATATTCAACTTTAGCTGAACTCCTGCTCACAAACTGAACTCCTGCTCACAATTTGTTGTTTCTTAGATTTCCATAAAATTAAAGATTCTCCTAGTTGCACCACATATCCAATCACTGACCTCCTGGTGTTAGGACATGAAACGCAATCAGAATCACAATAAACATTCATGTTTTTGACATCTCCTTTCTTCAACATAATACCTAGGCTTGGAGCTTGTTTTACATATCTTACTACCCTTAAAGTTGCTTTCCAATGTGACATTTTTGGACATTGCATAAACTGACTTAGTATATGTATTGCAAAACATATGTCTGGTCAAGTGATGGTCAAGTAAATGAGTTTGTCGATCAACTTCTGATAAGGCCCTTTGTCTTTTAATGAAGTTTGTCAAGTAAACCCCTGTATGCTGATCATACTCAGTTGTAGTGAATTTAGCATGTTGTTCCAATGAAGTATATACTGGTCTAGCTCTACTCAACCCCATGTCTGCAATTAATTCTAGGCAGTATTTCCTCTGATTGAGAAGAAAACCTCTATGTGATCTCATCACTTTAATTCCCAGAAAATATCTAAGAATACCCAGGCCTTTCATCTTGAAACTACCACGCAGAGACTGTTCAGCCCTATTAATGAGTGCCTAAGAACTTTGAGTTATAAGTAAGTTATTAATATATATCAAGGTTATCACTATGTCTTTTCTTGCATGTGTAATAAAGAGAGAGTGAACATGTGAACTTTGAGTATAGCCTACTATAAGAAACATAGTGGAAAGCTTGATTTTTCACTGCCTTGATGCATGTTGCAAGCCATACAAGAACTTCACCAATTTGCATATAGTATTTTCCCCTGTAAAGCCCTGAGGCAAGGGCATGTAACTATCGTCCATCAAATCACCTTGAATAAAAGCATTATTAACATCCATCTGATACAAAGTCCAATCGTTAGAAGCAGCAACTGCAATCACAGTCCTAACTATGGCCATTTTAACAACAGGAGAGAGGGTTTCATGGTAGTCAGGTCCTTGTTATGTGTAACCCTTTGCAATCAACCTAGCTTATACTTATCCACTTGACTATTAGGTTCTTACTTAATTTTATAAACCCATTTGGAACCAACAACATGCTTTTCTGTAGGCAGGGAAACCAAACCCCAACTGTGATTGTCCTCCAAAGCTTTAACTTTATCCTGTATGGCTTGAACCCAATGAGGATGTTGAAAGGCTTCATGGAAGGACTTTGGTTCAGTCACAAGTGAAAAAGCTCCTAGATAAGACTGATAAGAGGTGGACAGATGAGAATAAGAAACATGATTTGAGAGAGGATACAAGCATGAGGCAGAAGGTTTCTTAGAGGTAACAAAATCTTTGAGCCAGTCAGGGAACTTGACAACTCTAAAAGGCCTAGAAGGTGTTGTAGGAGTTGTGACAACCGAAGAACTGTCAATCACAGAAGAAGGGATATGAATTACTGGCATAAGGGGAACTGCATCTTCAGTAGCTTCTTGCACAAGTGGAACTATCTCAGGTACAGTATGTGTGAGCAAAACAGGTGTATCTGAAAGAGCTGAACTAGTTGGTACAATGTGTCGTTGGGGTGCAAGATGCACTGGAGCATAAGTAGGTGTAATGCACTTCTCAGTGAGAGAAGTGGAAGCAAACATATCAGCATCCTCCTATGGCTGACCAACTAAAGAAAATAGACATTCTTTGAATATAATATTCTGACTAACAAAGATACTCCTATCTGCAAGGTCATATAACTAGTACTCTTTTTGAGTGTCTAAATAACCAAGGAAAACTGCCCTTCAGCTACTGCAGTAAACTTATCCAGTTTAGGATATTTTCTAGAATAACTTAATGAACCAAATACTTTAAGATGGTCAAATGCAAGCATGTTGTGATAAAGCAACTCAAAAGGTGTTTTCACATCTAGGACTGAAGTTGGTAATATATTGATGAGTTACACATTTGTTTTAACACAGTCACCCCAAAATCTAATGGGCGAAGAACTGTGAAATCTTAATTCCCTGGCAACCTCAAGGATATGTCTGTGCTTTCTCTCCACAATACCATTTTGCTATGGGGTATAAGCACAACTACTTTAGTGTATGATACCTTTAAAAGCAAATAATTTTGTGCAGTATGAGTTAAAAAAACTCTGACCCATTATCAAACCTCAGGATTTTCACGGACTTGTTGAACTGTGTGCAAACTAATGCAAGAGAATCTTTAAGCACAAAACATACTTTTGATTCTATATTACAAGTATATCCAAGTGAGTGTATTTACTGTAATCATCAATAATCATAACAAAATAATGCTTCTTATCATATGTAGGTGTTTTGTAGGGTCCCCACACATCAATGTGTAATAGTTCAAATAAACTATTAGTCGAACTACAACTGGAAGAAAATTGTGATCTATATTGTTTAGCTAAAGAACAAACACTACACTCAGAAATAGGAGAGAAAATAGGACTTATTAATGGTATATTTTTCATGACTCCATAGCTAGAATGGCCAAGTCTTAAATGCGACAGAGTAGAAAAATCACCAGTTTTGCAATTTCCCACCTATACATTAGCTTTCATACCTTGTTTAAGTATGTATAGTCCATCTTCTTCCTTACCAGTACCTATCAAGATCCCAATATAGAGAGCCCTAAACACACAAAATTCAGGGGAAAAGAGACTGAACACTTTAACTCCTTTGTTATCTTAGAGACTAGGAGTATATTGACTTTGAAGTTAAGATGATGTGGGACATGACTAATATTGTGGTTCTCTAAAATCTTAGCAGAACCTGTTTGTTCTATAGGACATTTGTCACATGTGGAAACTTGCACATTCCTTCTTTGATAACTATCTAAGTCTTTTAGAGTAGTTAAAAGTTCTTTGTATGGTGTGATGTGGTGTGTCCAGTACAAACAATCTAATCAGACAAGGATGTTATACCTTCCATGTTGGAGTTGCATTGAATAGTAGAAGCCAGCTTTGTTTTCCAACTACTTGCTGATACTGCTGTTCTATTAAATAAAAGCCTTCTTTGTCATTTGGAATAATTGCATTTGTAGCAGCTGCATGAACTGTTTTCTTGTAACCTCCTTTTGCATTAGATTTGTTTCCTACAGACTTATGGGAATCCTTCTCTCTTGCTACAAAAATCAGGAGGATAGCCCACAAGTCTGAAGCAATCAGCGGGACTAGGACCCTTAAAACCATAGTGAGGGCAAGCTTCTCCAAACTTTCTAGGACCTTTGCCAAATTTTCTTTGGTTTGTACAATGAACCTTGACCTCCTCCATTGTAGTTTGAACCTCTCCCAACATACAGAGTTAAAGGTTCACGACCAGTACCCCCAACATCTAAGGATCTCTGACTTTCCTCTTAACAGTCTATAGCATAAGCTTTATTTACTGATATCATTGGCCTGACAGTTAGAATATTGCTCCTGATATGACTGTAGGATTCATTGAGTCGTATCAGGAGTTGTATCAAATGTTGATACTTCAAATAATCAGTGTTGGTCACAGATTCCTCACAACTGCAACTTGATATAGGTATCATCGCAACAGTTTCGTTCCAAACTTCTTTCAACCTTGTATAATACACATTGATCGAGTCAGTAATCTGCCTCATATTAATTATTTCAGTTCATAGATAATAGATTCGAGTGAGGTTGGATCTATCAAATCTCTCCTTGAGATCATTCCATAGTCTTTTCGCATTAGAAGCATACATGATCCCAGGCAATAATTTAGCTGCAACTATGCTTGTGATCTAGGAAACACCAATCCTATTACATTTCTCCCATTATTCAGCTAATTCTCCTTTGTGTGTGCTTTTTACACATGCACCATTGATGAATCCAGGTATTCCTTTCCCCGAAGGCCAATTGTATTGCAACTCCGTAGGGCGTAGTTTTCTGGACCTGTGAGCTTCATCTGTATCAGCTCCACTCCTGGTGCATTTGAAGTTTGTAGATAAAGTGGATGATTGTGGTTGAGTGTAGTGATTTCATTGATAGTCGTACTACTTCCTGCCATTGTTAATCTTTAAGAAACAAAGTCCACTGTAATTAATAGGAACTAGAGTGTTTGCAGCTTGCGATTGTCAGATCTCTGCTTTGATACAACATTAAGAAACTACTCTAAGATCTTAGCTCAAGCTCCATTGTAGATCAATGGTATCTTCTAGAAGAAGAAAGCAGAGAAGATATTTTTATTTTTCATCAAGGAATCCAATGTAACAGTACAACAACATTGCCTTTATAGGCCTATCATCTTTCCTTTACATGTGCATTGCAGGTACTAATAACTAACTAATCGACCTAGTGGCTATTACACAACTATTTGATGCAACCACTAATTGACTATCCTGCAGTTTGTTAATAATAACTGATCATCTGCTTATTTATGACAATTTAGTATTAACACATTAATTTAAAATTCAACGTTTTAAGAAAGCGGAAAAAGTTGCAGGACGCACAAGCAACAATTAAAGATATTTTGTTTAAGGGAAGGACAAAAATGGATTGTATGAATCCATTTTTTGTACTACATTATAGGCACATATAGATTAGACTAAAAAAAAAACGAAGCATAAGAGCTACCGCATATTTAAACAACTTTTGTGAACAAGAAAGAGCTAAGACACTTTAACCAACTACCAGAGTACGTAGTTCTCAGAAACATATAGTACACTTAATGCATTTTTAATAACTTCTAATACAACTCTAAGTAGGCATTTGGCCATTTTCATTATGAAAATAGTAAAAAGTAGTTTTTATTTTTAAAGTGAAAAATGATTTTTGAAAATTAGAGTTATGTTTGGTCATGAATTAAATTGAACTTATTTTGGAATTTTGTGAGTAATTTGGAGTGAAAAGAGTGAAAACAAATTGTTATATTTGGATTTTTTGAGAATTTATTTAAAAAAAAAAAAAAAAGTAAATAAAGTGAAAACAATTTTTTGTGGAATTTCATGGCCAAACGTATTTTCTAGAGTTTAATTCCGAAAAAAAAGTGAAAAATTTTCATGGCGAACGCCCTTAAATATGCAAAGTCATCCCACATCAGATGGAAGTAAGAGATACTTAGCGGTATTGAGAGCCTTTCTTATTACTACCACCGTTTCTAAATAATTGCTCCTTTTATCTTTTGATTTTGTTCTTAAATAAGCCTTCAAAAATAAATTGGTCATGTTCTTTCAAATTTAACCTTGATTAAATAAAATATAATCAATAGCAACTTGAAAAGAGATACATTTAATTAGGGATAAGCTGATAAAATTACCTTTAATTTTCTAAGAGTTAGTATTTGCTAAATGATGTGCTCAACCAAAAAAAATTCTTACTCCCTCCATTTCTTTTTAATTGCGCTATTTTTTTTTGAGTCAAATGATACAAATTTTTACCAACATTTTAAGATGTATTTCTTAATCAAATTTAATTTTTTTTTTATAATTTATAGTATTTTTCATGTGGTTTTTGAATATCTAAATTTTAATTTTACAAAATTAAACTAATCTAATCAAATTTAATTTTGTTATAAATGTACCATACATAGTGAATGTCTACTTTACCATATATAGTGAATATCTATTTTATCATATATTGTGTATGCCTATTTATGAAAAAGTTACAAACCCCAAGGTTAGTTTCCCCTATAAATATAAAGATTTTCCTTCATTGTAATTCATCCCTCAAGAGAAATGAGAATTACTCTATATTCTCTCTCTACTCTTCTTCTTTGTTCTTTAATATTTTATAACACGTTGTCAGCACGAGACTCTGCCAAACAAGGTGAGATTATAAATCTAAAGTAATTTCAATGTTAGTAATTCCTTATGTTATTTGTCTTTTGCTACTAATAATATAATTATTATTGAATTTGAGGAAAAATAATTGGTTTGGAATCATTTATGTTTTAAATTTATTCCTCAAGAACAATATTATCAAAAAGGATGATAATATGTTGGGTTCAAGTTCCATCGATTTATACCTAGGACGTCTTTATATGGATAAGACGTTGAGTTTGAAATCTCAATGCACCATATTGATGATATTATGATGGCTAAGGCAAAATAATGGGTATTTGGTGAAAAGTCATGAAACATGTCCCATTAAATATGCTCCATTCCTTGAATTGAATGTGGTAGCAATAAATCATATGTATTCCTCAATTTGCTTTTGTAGTAGCTATCATTATTTGAAACGCTTATGGCATGATTATATTTCATTCTTGGAAATGAGAATTTCGATTATTATAAATATAGATCTATACCCTGGGGTGGATGTGACTGTATATACACTTGAACGTATTCTTTATTGTGAAGATATCACAATCCACCTCTAAAAAGGTAGAATAATTGGAAGATTGAATATCTTTAAGTTACTGTGGTAAGAAACATGAATGTGAAAAAGTTACCCAAGCATGATGAAATCACATGCCATAATAAACTAAGAATTTATTGTTTATTGATACAAAATTTATGTCACAGTAAACAAGAAGTTTACTAAAGTAAAAGACACATGTCATGGTAAACTTGGAGTTTACTAGTACAAATAAATTCATAAGTTGACATGGACGATTTTGACATCCCGAAGGTGTGCATATTGAGTAATGTTGCTTGTTCTCATAATACGTTGGTTGGACCAACTAATTTTGGAATTGAATTTCTTAAAATATGAAAAGTATAAAAAGTGAATAAGAGTTCGTTCACCTATCATGTGATCTATTAAGATTCATCAATAACATGATCACTATGTATATTTATTGTCAACCTGCAGTTTGACATTCATAAAATTGCTTGCTCAACAAAATTGAGTCAAGAACATAATTTTCAGATTGTGTAATCAAGAAAATTCATCTTGATGATGATGGTTTGGCATTGAATGCCTTCTATAAATAGCTAAATCATTGCTAATGAGAACAAAGTTTGATGTGTTGGTCTGAAATATGATATATTGCATACAATAACACTTGTATGTATTAGACCAATAAATTATGATTAATTCCCTCTCAAAGTTGGTTCTGAGTTAGGAACCACATGATGTCCATCTAATAGTTTTGTTGTGCGGTATACGATTAATGAATATACCATAATGTACAAAGATGGATTCCTCAAAGAAGATAGAGGATGTTTGTTAGTTTTCCTAACATAAAGGGGAGATTATAAGCAACTAAGAAATATGTTAGGAATTATCACCAGATCCTCTTCAAAATATAATTCAAGTCAAATGCCGAAAACATCTCATATTAAGCTACAAGTGCTCCTATTTTGTGTACCTAAAGGAGAAAGTCTATGCATACGTGAAGCATGGTAGACCAATCGATTTCAAATAAAATAATCCTTGAAAAGAATAAGGAGCAAATAATCATAATAAGAAGGCAATGTGCTCTTGAAGATCCTACGACATAACACTTCATCAAACCTTAGGAGAGGTTCAGGTACCTGAAAATAATGAAGTGATGAGATCTCAAAATGTTATGTCACATTGTGAACCGATAAAAAATGATATATCATCAATATCTTTCACACAATATTGGCGTAATATTGTGAAAGATTATGAGGATCTGAATTCTATGTTTATTTAAGCATGCTGACGTAGAAACATTTATCAAGTAACATGAAAGGGTGCATCTTGGTAAGTGAAAACTTATTTTATTTGCACTCCACACACTTGAAGATGTCACACATGAAATGTTGAATATTGCCACTTTGACAAAATATATCTTGCAAATATTACAAGGCCTGATATAGCCTTTTTGATTAACTTGTTAGCAAGGTATAGTTTTGCTTTTACTAGGAGACATCGAAATGGGGTCAAACACATGATCTTATATTATTATAAGGATTGCAGTCTCGATCTTATTGATTATGCTAATGTTGGATATTTAATTAACCCGCATAAATCTCGATCTCAAACAGGCTATGTGTTCATATGTAAGGATACTGTCATATCTTGGAGATATACAAAGAAGACTATCGTAGCCACTTTATTGAACCATGACGAGATAATAGCTATTCATGAAGCTAGCCGAGAATGTGTATGGTTGAGATCCATGATACATCTCATTCGAGAAAAATGTAGTTTAAAATGTAACAATGTACCCATAATTTTATATAGAGATAATGCAGCATGCATAGCACATCTTAATGGAGGATTCATAAAAGGAGATAGAATGAAGCACACTTCATCAAAACTTTTCTACATACATGAGCTACAAAAGAATGGTGATATTAACGTGCAACAGATTCGTTCAAGTGACAATGTGGCTGATTTATTCACCAAGTTTCCTCCAATTGCAACTTTTAAGAAGATGGTGCACTAGATCGAGATGCAAAGATTCAAGGATTTTATCATTAGGGGGGTTAATACGCGTTGTACTCTTTATACCTTACGAGGTTTTGTCCCATTGGATTTTCCTTGTAAAGTTTTTAATGAGGCAGCATATATGCGTATTATATATAAATTAGACATTCAAGGGGGAGTGTTATAAATGTACCATATATAGTGAATGTCTACTTTATCATATATAGTGAATACCTACTTTACCATATATTGTGTATGCCTATTTATGGAAAAGTTACAAACCCCAAAGTTAGTTTTCCCCTATAAATAAAGGGGTTTGCCTTCATTGTAATTCATCTCTCAAGAGAAATAAGAATTACTCTCTATTCTCTCTCTTCTCTTCTTTTTTATTCTTTAATATTTTATAACAAATTTTAAAATTTAGTAAAATTGAATCACGAAAAATGAGAGGAGCAATTGAAAAGCAATAGAGAAAGTACTATTTAGAAATGGAAGGAGTAACATTCTTTATACAGGAACAATATCCATATTCACCTTAAAGGATTGAAAAAATCCCTTATTGGTAATATGCATGATAATGGCCTCTACATTGGTTAAAAAAATTCGAGTATACATTATGTTTCCCATGTAACTTCATTTAGCAAAAAGCTAGTCCAAATTCAAGTATACATTATGTTTCCCATTTATATTATTTTATTCTTGAAAGAGATGCAAGAAAAAGATAAAGACTGGGAGTAATTTTGATTACCTTAGAAAAAGATCACCTTAACTCTAAAATCCCACTATCTCTACTCACTAACTGCCACTAAATTGAAATGTGCCATGACCCCTCAACATAATACCAACACACTGACAATTTCAAACCACCTAAATCCACCCGATGGAACTAATTGGAAAATGAAAGTGGATACATCAATCAAGCCATCCTATCGGGAAATCCTAAGGGACAAACCTAATATATTTAAAGACTATCAGCCCAGCGGGACACTCGGGAAGCAACCTAAAATTTATACTTCTGCTGAAGACAAAGCGATATACCTCTCACACAAAAATAAACAAAGACTTTATGCTCCTTGGCAACATTCAGTAATTATCAAACTGATGGGAAAGAAATTTAACCACCAACATTTGAGAACAAAGATCATAGATCTATGGAAACTAAAAGAGGGTTTTTCCCTAATCGATCTGGGACTAGATTATTATACACTGAAATTCAGCAATGTTCATTCCTAAAAGAAAGTCACCCCAAGATGGGCCATGGTTTGTGATTGGATCATTTCTGTCAGTTAGAATTTGAGAGCCAAACTTTGTTCCTAAAGAATCCTAATTAGAATCAACTGTAATCTGGATTAGGCTACCACAAATATCACTGAATTTTATGGTAAACACACTTAGATAAGGTGGGGGAGGGGGGGATTGGGAGACTACTTAAAATTGATGTGTGTACCTCATCGATCCTTAGGGGGATATGCCCGCATTTTTGTACAAGTACCCCTTGATACCCCCTTAAGAACTCAGAGACCATTAGCAGACATAAATAATCGATCCTCTATGAGGGGGAAGGGTTTTTGTGCAAGATCTGTGAAAGGTTAGGACACACCATGATCTCATGCCCCAACAAAACACCCAGGGCAACAAACCAAATGGTGACCCCAATCCTAGAGCGAACAATCACGGAGAATATATGGAAAACGGTTCCATTCACAAAGAAGAAGAAGAACAATACTGTAACATCTACCCATCCCACCTCAGGTACCACAACAGCTACCCAAAGCATCAGGGTTAAAATTTTTGATGCGGTATCTGGTAAGTTCTTAGAAATCTAAAATTTTTAATACTCTTCGCCGATAAATGCTAACCTAATTGGTGGCCAGGGTTACACTATAACCCCAGAAACACTCACCAACACTGGATCAGGTCACAACAAGCAAAGTCCAATCGTCTCTTCACCTAATGGGCCTAATCAACATGGGAATAATCTCTCTACTAAAAGCCCCAATAGAAACCTTAGAAAAAGGCCTATTACGAATATTCTTGGATTAATCGGTCCATTTAATCAATCTCACGAGATTAACTTTGGCAAACCAACTATAATTAAAACTAACCAGGGCACGCAAAACCCAATTCAACCTGATAAAAAAACATTAAAAGAGACCCAAAAATAATGATACTAATAAAAAGAACAATACCATCTCTTCAGATAAGGTGGACATAAATAGTGTCAACTCATTTATCTCTCCCCTCCCCCAAACATCCAAACATCTCTACTTTCTCTCAAGTCCCTACCAGCATACATATTATAGTCACTTCAGAAAAACCTTTATTAATTACCAACAACAATGGTAATGATGAGGGAAACTCAAAATCTACTTCTTTTTCTAATTGCACCCCTTCTAACCTCCTTAAACTACAATATACCACCCATTCTCTTACCACCTCTTCTTTCCCTACTCACGTAACATGCGAGAATGATAAATATTTCTTTGAATGCCTTGGTCTTCACCTCAAAACCACTACCTTTGGACCATCATCCCACTTCCTGGCTAAAGATTTGCCTATCACAAATAGTGGTTCTAATACAACTAAAGGTGGAAGGAAAGTAAATTCTAATCCTCATAGAAAAAACATACTGCCTGGCCCAGTTAGTGATGGAAGAATTCAACCATAGGTTGGCGAACTATGGGCAAACTATATGGATGACCACGATGATGAAAATCACCAGTCAATACATCAAAGAGAACCTAACTCTAGAAATGATTAATTTAGAGCTAAACACAATGCATCAATGTCTCTCATTCTTCCCACCAAAGATTCTAGGAATATTGGAGATGGAACCAATTTTTGGGCAAAGCTAGGGGGGCCTTCTACCCCTAAACCCACACCCTATTCCATAATCCTTCAAGAGCCTCTTGTTCCAGGAAATAGAAGAGAGAGAAAAAACCATTCAAGCTCTAAAGAAAAATAATAGAGAGATGGATAATATTCTCACATCTCTCAAAGACAGACGTAGTTACTCTACAAAGCCTTTAACCTACTTGTTCGAGGACCTTATCAGTGAAATGCTCCTAGTGTTATTTCCTATAGATCTCAACATATTTCATTTGGAACTCCTCCTACCAGTGATGAAAATATTCTTCCGAGCCAGGGTGACAACTCTTTCAAAAAATAAGAAAAAACCCTCCACCACCTAAGGAGCACCGTACCTGGGAAAAGAAAAGGCAGTGATGAAAGACACCCCCCAACCAACCTCGTTAATGATGAAAAACTACATCATAAAGAATGTTAGGGACTAACAATGCTGAATTTAAAAGGCACTATAAGTCCATGATTCAAATACACAGAACCTCTCTTCTTGCCCTTTCTGGAAAACTAGAATAAATGACCATAAGGCTTTTTCAGATGAACTTAGCTTTAATGGTCAAATCCAGTTTCCTACTACTGATAATTCTAGCGGATGGTGACCATGTGGAATAATATCTCTTTTAACATTCATGAAACAGTCATCCGCCCCAAGTGATACATGTTTGCAAGGACTCAACACTCTGAGGTGTCAAGAGATAGTAGAAAGTGAGTCATAAGTGTTCGAGTCTCTAATCTTGTCAAAGAGGATTTGACCTCAACTAGGCTACGAGTTGTTATTCTGGTAGACATTACCCGAATGGTAGAAAGTGTCTAACAAGGGGGTACTTTTCCAAGTTTGTTCCCAAGTCATCCCTAATTCCAAGGGTATTTCTTGAAGATATGGTAAATAGATAGGTTGAAGTTCTTTGAATGAAGTTTGAATTTCATATCAAGGTAAATGGTTTCTCTTGTTCTAGGTTTTTAGTATTATTGATGCTAGTAATAATTTCGAGGATAGATAAGTGCTTTGTTCTAACCTCATTAATTTTTCTAACGACATCAAAGCCTCCCCCCCCCCTAAATGTTTGGCTTATTAGGGGAGACTTTAATGAAATCCTTAAAGCCTCTGAGAAATTTGGAGGCAACTACATTAGTAATAATAGAGCATCTCATTTCTTGGACTACATCAATCTTTGTGGCTTAGTTAACTTAAGGTTTAAGGGCAGTAAGTATACCTAGACCAACAAAAAATATAGAAATACACAGGATCTTATTCTTTAAAGACTAGATAGATGCCTAGCTGGAAATTCTTGGAATCAACATGTTTCCTGATGCTACTATCTTTTATCTCCCTAAAACCACTCGGGTCACTGCCCTTTTTTTCTTAACTTTAACAAACACACCCCTCCCTCTCCAATCCTTCAGAATGAAATTAGCATAGTACTCACATCCTACTTTTATAGACATAGTTAAATAATCTTTTTCCCTAATATTCCCCTTACTGAGGTCATCTCCTCTTTTAAGGGTGAGGTTAAAATTTGTAATAAGGAGGTCTTTGGTAATATTTTCCATAAAAAGAAGACTAGCTGGAATCAAAAAATCTCCCAACTATCCCCATAGTCTCTTCCTGCACAACCTGGAGTCTACCCTCACAAGAGACTTCAGTGAAATTCTAAAAAATGAGCAAAAATTCTAGAAACTTAAATCTAGAATAAATTGCCTCACTGAAGAAGACTCCAATACTAAATTCTTCCATATTTCTACCATTAACAGAAGGAGAAAAAATAGGATTAGTTCTCTCAAAGATGACAATGGGAACTGGTACTACTCTCCGAAGGACATCAAATCTAATATTCTTAGCTTTTATTCCAAACTCTTCTCCTTCAACCACTCTTTTTCTTCTTTCAGATACCAAAGAAACTGTTCCTCGAAGATCTCTATTAGGAATGAGAACCACCCCATGCTATACAGTCCTTACTCCCTTGGTGAAATCAGAAAGGTTGTTTTCTCTTTCTAAGTCTCTTAGGCTTTATGAAATTCATCTCTTAATATACCAAAAGTATTGGCATATTATAGGCCCCGTAACTATCAAATTATGTACTGGTACCTTCAACTCTTCCTTCATGGAAGAAAAGGTTAATTCCATAAATCTTTGTCTCATTCTTAAGTGCACCAATACTACTAATTTGAGGAACTTCAAATCCATAGGTTTGTGCAACACTCAGTACGAGATTATGACTAAAATCATTGCCAACAAGATCAAACCTTTCCTTACTAAGCTCATCATCCCTAGTCAATCCAGCTTTCTCCCCGATAGGAGAACCTCTAACAATGTTATCACCATTCAAAAGGTGATCTCCCATTTTAGGAAAATAAAAGGGAAAAATCTAGCATGATCCTTAAGATTGATCTAGAGAGAGCCTTTGATAGAATTGAATGGTCCTTCATTAGACAGATTCTCCACTTTTTCAATCTCCCTCCCTCCCCCATAAATTGTCTATCCTCATTATATACTGTTTACATCCTTTTCTATCTTTGTCATTGTCAATGGGGAAAACTCTCTATTTTAACCCCACCAGAGGTATTAGATAGGGAGACCTAATCTCACCTTATATCTTTATTATGTGTATGGAAATCCTATCCATAAGAATTGATCATAAAGTTGACATACTCTCTTGGAATTCCATTATAATCAGCAATAGAGGGCCCCGAATCTCTCATCTATTCTTTACTGATGACCTGACCCTTTTTGAAACAGCCAATGTAAAAACTAAGTGACTATTAGGGAAACTCTTAATAGCTTTACTTTCACTCTGACTAGAAAGTCAACACCCAAAAATTCAAAGTCATTTTCTCCAATAACTGCAGTTAGAAAGAGAAAGCCAGACTTGCCAACATTCTCTCTATTCAGGCCAAAGAGAACTTTGGTAAATAGCTTAGTTTCCCTATTTTCCATAAGAAACCCTGTATCAGGGATTTTCAATTCATTCTAGATAATTTTAACACCAAACTTGCTGGTTGGAAAATAAAGTTTCTGAATATGGCTGGTAGGACTATCCTCACCAAGTCCTCCTTGAGCAACACCCCTACTCATGTCATGCAATTCATCCTCATCCCCTCAAAAATTCATAAGATGATTGATAGAATCCAAAGAAACTTTTTTTGGGGTACTACCTCTGAGAAAAAAAATGCATCTCTTGAACTAGTACACTCTAACCACCCTAAGAAGATTGAAGGGCTATGACTTCATAAGTTCTTCATTAGGAACATCACCATGCTGACCAGCTTAGCATGGATATTCTATACAAAAAACCAGCAGCCTCTGGGCCCATAAACTTAGAAGCAAATACAGTCCCACTGGCATGGTCTACAAAAGTAAGAACTCCAAGATATGAAAAAATATCCATATGGGATGGGAAATTTGGAAGAGATCCTCCTCTTAGATTGTCCACTCAGGGAAAAAAGTGAATTTCTTGTCTAATAGATGGATCCCTCATTGTGACCCTCTCCTTAGGATTATTCAATCCCCCTTCCCACAACCCCATGAAAATATCAAATTCTTTCAGGTTTGAAAAAATAAGGAATGAGATTTTGGTAACGTCTCCTTGGAAATATTCGAAGAACTGATTCAGATCATAAAGAACTCCTTCACACCCAACCCTAATGCTACCAAGGATGTTCTCATCTAAAACATTATTGGGAATGACCTATTTACTAGCAGGAGTACTTATAACCTCTTTGACATAATCAAAACTCAAATATTACTAGCACCCTCACACCTTTCAAAGCTAGAATTATCCCTAAAATTAAAACCTTTCTCTAGCTCACATAACATAATAGACTTTTTACTATTTTAACCTTATTGAAAATAAGAGTTAGGGAAAACTCTAGCTGTGATGTTTGTAACCAGGGCACTAAGGACATCACTCATATACTTTTGACTGTCCTATTTACTAAAACTACTGGAGCACCATCCTGTCCAAAAACTGCTCCTCCATGTTCATTACTCTTACCAACATTTATCCTCCCAACTGGCACAACTCTTGAGAGATCTTGCAACACTTTGATTATTATAGTCTTTTGGATTGGAATGACATCCTTCCCTTATGTCTATGATCCATCTGGAAAACCAAAAATAGTAATATTTTTAATAATAAAAAAGTATGCCTAGCTTTAACCAAACCTATGCTAAGGAAGTAAAGTAAAAACACCTCATTGTGAATGATAACCATCATACCCACTACGAAATCAATAATATCAAGTGGACCCCCCTCCCTAAGGGGTTTAAACTTAACATTGATAACTCATGCTTAGGGAACCCTGGAAGGAGAGGAATTGGTGGAGTTATTAGATCGAGTAGTGGGGGATGGATGGTAGGTTTTTGTAAAACTTTTTCCAAGACCAACAACAGCAACATGGAATTATTGTCCCTCAACGAAGGTCTAAGGATTATAGAACAAAGGAACCCCCTCCCTATTGAGATCAACATTGATTCAATCGAGGTTCTATCTATGTTATCTACTGGAACCTTACATTATGATATTTTAATTAATAAATGCAGGTCAAGACTAAGAAGGTTAGGGAACCCAGAGGTGTCTCATTGCTTTAGAGAGCATAATAGAGTTGCAGATGTTTTGGCTAAGAAAGGGGAGACGTCGAACAACTTTGAAGAAACATGTCTTTTTAAAGTTTCATTAGTGTGTGTGGCTGGGGCAGTTTGGGAAGACATCGAGGAGACTTTTTTTGAACGGAGAATCAAAATTTGTACTTACAATTCTAATGTGATTGTCCTAAACTATTCTATCTTGAATCCTGACTAATATATCAAGATGATTGTAGACTATTACCTTAATTTATTTTAATGCATGTCTAATTAACCAAAAAAAATATTTTATTACCTTTATTTTATGGCTAGACTTGTCAATGGAGACAAAAGGTCAAAAGCAATCTACAAAAGGGATTTCATTTCCCCACATATCATAGAATAATTAAGGATGTTTGAGAATCAGTATATTTGCTTTGAGATTTCGATAATGAATAAGTTTGATTAAAATGATTATCAATTGACTTTAGAAGAGAGTGTACCTTCTCATATTCTACTCAATGGCATTCTATAAGCACCACTTTTTTTCAAGTGGCATTTCTTTAAAGGCAATATGATGCCTAAGGTTGTTTTTACACTACTATGGGTATAAAGTAATGGTTTTACCCTCGTTTTCTCAATTTAGGTGTCATTCATCTTCCTTTTTTGTTAGCAATATGATTACAAAGCAATTTTGACATTTTTTATTTGGTTATAATCAAGATTTAATTTATTCCTACATCACACACATCCATATAATAGAAAATAATATGAAGTAAAACCATTTTGCATTTTAACTAAACACATAACAGAGGGCGAAGGCTAGCAAAACTTCTACTTTATTCCCCCAAAAATTTAATGCCTTAATTTTTTAAATAATAATAAATTTTATTGTTTTATTTTTCCTTATACAATAGTTTAGTGTAGCAAAAACCAAAAAGTAATATCTTTATAAAGAAACAAAAACTACCTAATGTTTATACTAGAATTATTTTAAATTTTTAATTAAACTATACTCACATCTTCATATTAGTAAATAAAATTTTATACAATAATATTCAACAAATTGTATTGCAAATACATGTTTAATATCCTATTAACTTGAATTAATTCTTACTAATATAAATAATAATATAATAATAATAATGATCGGGTCGAGGGATGCCTCCTCTTCCCTCTTCTTATCTAACGTATCCCAATCATTGTTCATACGAAGGCATCATAACATATACATCAAATCAAGATCAAATAAAAGATTTTTTATTCCTTCTTTATACTCGTCTATTCTTCGATCAACTAGATGAGTTTGAAATAATGTATTAAAAACTGTCGATATGTGGGGTGAGCTTGAGCTCGAAAGTCGGCCTTACTCAAAGAATGATTGAGTTTGACTCAAGCGAGTGAGTGAAAGGCGTGGATAATATCATGTGAAGTTAAAGGCTTTATATTTTAAAAAATAAATTTACTATAAACAACATGGGAAAAAAAAAAAAAAACATCGGTCTCTTATTAGAAATCGACTTTAAGCCACAAATTCTACTAAGCCACCCTTAACATAATATAAGGAAAAGTGCAAAAAGTACCTCTTATAGTTGAATTACTGATTCTTTCAGTAATTAGAATCACCACGTAGAATATGTAAAAAAAAAAAAAAATGTATGAAATTACCCAAAATATATAGAGCATGCTAGAAATCGAAGCACACAAGCGCTTCTACAAGCACATACACGCTCCTACAATCACTTTTGATCTAGTGATTTTTTGTGTATTGTGTACGACATGTAAATTTGCATTTTGAATTTTGGCAAAATACATAGATAGGTCCCTGAACTTTTTGACTTTTTTCGTATTGGCACCTCAATTAGCTCATGTACCTATTGAACCCTTTATTTATTCACAAATAATTTCGATTAAGCACAAATGATTTCGATTAAGCATAAACGTCCGACGTGTCATTTTTTTAAAGCCTACAGTTTTTAAGTATTGGACGCGTGAAATGCATTTGTTGTGACGCGGAATTATAAACATTCATAAAATTTCATGTCATCAAAGAAGAAAGAATCAAAAAGAAATTTAGAAAAAAAGAAAAGTAAATTATTTTTTGGGTCTTCTTCTTCCTCTAAACTTTATCTCTTTCCACCATTGAAGCACCACTAGCTAATAACATATACTCAATTTCTTCTTTCCCCTCTTCTTCCATTATCATTCATTTTTTTCTTATATTCATTTTATTTTTTTCCTCTTTTATTTTTTTTACTTCTCAAATACAATTTTTAGTGAAAAGAAAAAAAGAGGATCTCACCTTCATTTCTCCATTTTTTCACCAAAACAACACCCAACAGGCAACAACCATTAGAGGAAAATCTGAAAATGGAAGAAAGTGAATTGTTTTCATATTGTAGTGAATGGTGTTGGATGTTTTTCTGGTGGAGTTCATTGTTATTTATGAAATTCAAATTTAAATTTATATTGAAGAAGCCATTGTTGAAAAACTTGAAGGATTCAACTTTGAGCTAATTTTGAATCTGAAATTTGATTGGATTTTATTGTAATTCAAAAAACACTATTGATTTCAGATGCAATTTGAAGGTATAAATGTTATGTTTATGGAAGAGGAAGACGGTGGAGGCCATGGAAGAAAAAGCTTCAATATCATTTTTATTTAATTCCTTTCATGTGTCTTTTTTTGATTGGTTGTCTTTTTAAAAAAAAAATTGAGTTAATTATGGCTTCTCACTCTCCTAGTGAAGAATGTATTCCACATGTCATGTCAGCAATTGTGTTTAATTAAAATTATTTGTGAATGAATAAAGGGTTCAATAGATACATGGACTAATTGAAGTGTCAATACAAAGAAATTCAAAAAGTTCAGGAGCCTGTCTATGTATTTTTTCTTGAATTTTATTGTAAATTATCTATGTTTTCATACGTCTTTCATGTTTTAGTGATATTTATGATTGATAATCTATGTTTATTTGATGTTTTCGTGATAATTTCATGAATATCGTTAATATTGGGAAAAAGGTGAAATATATCTCAACAAACTTCACTTTTGGAAGTTTAAATAACAGATCAAAAATAATTAACGGTATAAAAAATAAAATATCCACATAATAAAAATGTAGAATAGATAAAAACATGTAAGAAATTACCCAAAATAACAACAACAACAACAACAACAACAACAACAACAACAACAACAACAATAAGCTATTTGCAAAATCGTCATATATCAGGAAGATAAAATTGTTAGAGAAAGTGTAATCATGTCTCAATAGGGAAGATTTAAATGTGTGAAAATTGCCCTACTTACGCCAACAAATTTAAATCTATATCTATAATCTATAATATATTAAAAGTGTGAAGACTCTTTGAAAAATTATTTGAATTTTTGGCACTTCATTAAAAAGCTCCCAATTTTACTATTTTTATCAAATTATAACAATACATCAATACTTATAAAAACTAATTTTTGGAAAATAAAAAACAGACCTTATTTAAATCAAACTTTTGGACTCATAAGAGTCCTAACAAAATAAAAACTAACCTATTCTTGAAAAGTAAAGACTACCATTAATATTTTACAAATATGCAAACACTTTGCACATAGGAGTCCTAATACTAAAGTACCAAAAAAAGGAGTCCTACTACTCTAGGAATCATATTTTTGGCAAATAAAAAATTGCTTTATTTTTTACAGAAATCAAAACTATTGTAGGAGTATATATTTATTTTGACAAAGTAAAAAAAATATCGTGAGTTTTTTTTATTATAATATAAGAGTTCTCTTTTATCCTAATACAAATCATTTAGGAGTCCAAAATTAAACTTTTTTCTGTTTTATTAATACTCTTATAAAAGGGGTTATTTTGTGAGGTGATTGAATTGTTATCCGGAATAGAAAGCACAAATAGTTAATTTTTCATTTAATTTGATCATCTCTTTATTTTAATTTTTCTTACAAATTGATGATCGATAATTGTTTGACAATTTTCTAGTTGAGTAGTTTCTGATTTAACAAATTGGATAATGCCCATTGCAGTTGGAGATGGTTGAAAAAAAAGTTGTTGATTTAAGGATTGAACGGTAAAGAGACGTTAATTCAAATACGACTCTAAATGGGTTAGTTAGACTATATGTTCATATATTTTTTTTCTTATTTTCGAGATTGTTCTAGCTAAATTTATGTATTGCAATAGGAGGAGATATGAAGCGGATGATGTTAGTATATTAATTAGTGATTGGCTTTAATTGGTGGCATCAACAAAAGATACTCGTAGGGAGGTGGGGTGGGGTGAGGGAGAATCTAGAATTTAAACTCTATGGATTCAATCTCTAAGGTTTCTTTATCAAAAAGGTTTGGGAAAAGTCATCATTTCCACCTTGAACTATACCCAAAAAGTCGAAGTGATACTTAAACTATTGAAGTGACCTAATGCACACCTGTACTACTTAAAAGTAAATTTTTCTCTACCCTCTAAAGTGTTATACCATCCTCATAAGGTGGGGTGTTCCACACGCGCATGCCACATCAGCGTTATGTCAATGCCATGCAAAAAATATAATAAATTTATTATTTTTCCTATTTTTTCCTTTTTTTTTTTAATTTAAACTTTTTTCTTCATTATTTTCCTCTACACCCATCTTAAAACCTATGTTGATATGGCTAATTGTAATACCCCAAAAATTCAAACCAATGTTAGAACCATGTTTCAAGATCATGCATAGTACATTGTAGTTCTTTGATAGTTTTATGAGTGAGTTCGATGTATATTAAGGCCTCAAATAACTCTTAGCTATTAGACGAATCAAAATATTCCTTACTGATTGAGTTGTTGAGAAGAATGTTGCTACAATCAACTTTAAATGAGCATATCTTTTGCTCTACTAAAAATTTTTCAGCTCAAGACCCACCAAATTGTAGAAAATTGGATCAGCTTTTCAATGATACCAATTTCGCCTAAATCCAGTATCCGGGTGAGAAGTTATGACACTTTTAGTTAAAGATAGTAGCCCAACGCGATTAGGCCGCGTCATGGTGATGGCCAAAATCACGTTCGTCCTTTTTTTCCAGTGTGTCACCGCGGTAAGCACCGCGTCGCGCCAAGGGGCATTTTTGCCTTCGTCACTTTCTAGTGAGGCACCGTAATTGGCACCACATCGCGCCAAGGTGCCAAATCGAGATTGTCCATTCCAGTGGCGCAATGTGATAGCACCGCGTCACTCCGGAGCCAAAAATTGAGATTTCCAGTTCAGTTTTGAGTTTTTAATTTCCAAGGACATTTAAGTCATTTCCCTTCACCCCATTCAGTCAAAACACAGGATTTAATTCTCAAAAGAGCATTATTTGCTCATTATTTCACAATCCTCTCAAATTAAAGTAGCCCTCTTTTAAGAACAAACTCTAGCCCTTCAAGATTCAAGATCAAATCTCAAGAATTTACATTAATTCTCACAAATTCAGAAATCAAGGTATGTTTAGTGTTCATCCTTGGTTCCCTTCCACCCTTGGAGTTCAAGAATCCTTTTTGAGAACCTAAATCATGATTTACATTTTTAAATTGAATTGTGTTCATGTGTGTGTTGATTGTATGGGTTTCAAACTTGGAAGATTATGAATTTAAAGTAAATAAACTAGCATGTGTGTTGATTTATGTACTCCTCATGTCATAACCCATAAATTGTGAGTTGAATGTTGTAGCCCTGATATCCCCATGTTATTCTTTCTCATGTACAAGAACCATGCTCCCCAAGTATTTGACAAAATGTCTATGTGAACTTATTGTGCATGATATCCTAATTGAAATACTTTTAGAATTGTGATATGATTCCATTATTTATGCTATCGAGTCCTGGGGGTATTGTATACCCGAAATTAGCTGTTTACTTAGTTTCCAGTGGTAATAGAATGACTCCGTAGTATCTTGAATAGTAACATTCTGTCAGCTAACAGAATCAGTGCGAGTTCAGTCAAGCTTAGTACAGTCTAGTGATCAGTGTTGGTTCAGTTGGGAGTAGGATTCAGAACCGAGCGAACGCAGGGATGGGGGAATTCCTACCAGTATAGGGTTTGACCTTTAGAAGCAGTCCCTGAGGTACAGAACTACGTAGCCAGCGTAGAGTAAATCTTCTTCTTGCCAGACTAGGGTTGACGTAACCATATACATCTCATGAGTCTTCCTGCCAGATTAGGGTTGACCCAGCAAGTGTTAGTAACCCGTGGCACGGTGCTGATACTCTTTTAACTGGGGTTACAGGTTCAACCCTAAGTTAGTCTATAATCGAGGTATGTCGATTAGATAATAACTCCCAAAGTCTCAGTTCTAGTATTCAGTATTCAGTATTCAGCATTCAGTAGAGAACTCAGTCAGTTCTTCACAATCATAACTTTCAGCTATCAGAAATCAATTATCAGAAACTCAGTACTTCAGTTTCAGTCTAATTCAGACAGGCGATATATGCTTGGTAGTACATGTTCATTATCTTCAGTAGTTCCAGTCTTGCATATACTCGCATCCAGTCACTTCATGATATTTAGTTGTTATTACTCATGCACATGAACCCATGCATAGTAGCCTAACCTCACCTAGCATACCAGTACATTCAAAGTACTGACGCATACTCTCTCTTTGCGCTATGATATCTCATATTATAGGTTCGGACGCTCGGGTTCCTAACCGTACTTATCCAGACCAGTCGATCAGCCACAACTACAGTAGTAAGTCCTCATCCATCGAGGATGCGATACTTATTTAGTCATTACATTATTTTAGTATTTTGGTTATTTTAGACAATAGTTGTGAGTTAGTTGGGTCCTATCCCATCAACTCTTTTATTTCAGATGTTTAAAGGCTTTCAGATATTGTCAGTTAGTAGTTATTCTACAGATGTACTCAGTATTAGTTCAGTTTTATGAACCTTATGTCATTTCAGTTTTATGTCGCATATATTTTATGGTTATTATTCAGTGCTCACAGCAGGTACCAGTCATGGGTTAGCTTATGGTCTTTCAGGATCATAAGCACCGTGACGCCCAGGGTGTAATCTCGGGGCGTTACACTAATCATCATAGTCAAACTTAAATCACCAATTAATTATCACCATTAACTTTATAAACCACCAACAAAACTACTATCACTTTTTATTTCTTATAACTTTGTCATCCATCTTTAACCCTGTTTTTCCTTCTTAATCAATTTTTCAATGAGATGATAATTTTTTTAAAGTGTTGGAAGAGACATGGAACGAGTATATATAATGAGAGAGAGAGATATGGAAAGAGAAAATCTTGAAAGTTGAAATCTTACGACAAAAATTCAATGAAAGTGTTGAAAAATAGAATTTGTCAGACTGAAAATTTTTGATAAATTAAAAATCGGTCATTCTTCATATCTCTCAATAAAATTGATAATCAAATTTTTTTTCGCATTAATATTCTATCAATCAAAAATATTTTAGGTATTTACATTAAATATGGTGGATTAGATGACGAAATCAATGGTGACAAGTGAAATTGATGGTAGTGGATCGAGTGGTGAAACTGGTGGTGACACTAACGAAATTAGTGATTGCAGGTGATGAATTGATGTCTATGAGAGTTGATGAAATTAATAGTGGTGAGTTAATTGATGAAAAAGGTGATGAAATTGAATGAAAAATAATCAACAATAGAGAAAGAAGAAAATTAAATTGATGAAGAAAGTTCTTCAAAGAAATAGAAGTCTCAATCACTAATAAGAATTGTTTGAAAAAAAAAAAAGAAATAGAAGATAACAACAGGTGAGGTATGAAGAAGAAAATTTGTGAAGGAGGCAAGGGTGGGGGGTGGCGGTTGAAGAAGAGGATGGCTGGCAGGGGAGAGGATTTTAATTTATATTTTTTTTTCTTTAATTATATCACTCACGCTCTTTTTTTTATTTTAATTAATTATTTGTGCCACATCAGTTTTAGGGTGCATAAAAATTCACTTTTATGTCGTTCAAGTGTGTATTGGGTTTCTTTAATAGTTTAAGTATGTCTTCAACTTTTCGAGTATAGTTTAAGGTGAAAATGATGACTTTTCTCAAAAAGTTTTTCTTATTCCCATTCATTCGTTGTGTTTTAAAATCATAGGTTCATACATATTTGATAAATTTTAACACATAAATTTGTGCTTCATGTTGAAAGTATTGAATACAGATGAAGTCAATGCAACAACTCTGCATAACAATATTGTTAGGGTTTTTGCCCTGATTTTCTTACAAAAATTAAGTTTTATTTTTTCTTGAAAAGAAAATAAAAGTACCATAATTACTTTTACTTTTCTTGAAAGGAAAATATAAAACTTTTTCATATTTGGCTAATCTCTTTCTAAGAGGAAAGGTTTTGTAACTCTGTAAATAGGAGATCTTTATTCTCAAGTCATAACACAATATCATCCACAACGTAGTTATCAAAAAGTCTTATTTTGGGGGGAGATGTCTCCAAAAGGTTTTATATTTTTTCAATATTAGTTTTTAATATGTAGGCCATTTGACCAACTTTTTCAATAATATAATTTTAGTATTATATTTTTCTTTGTCATCTGATTTATCATATTTATAGTTTCCAAACTTTAATCTTCCGCATGACGCCCTCTCGATTTTGAACCTAACAAGTGGTATCAGAGCCTATGGTTCAAAGGTCTGTTGGTTCAAATTGAAGACATGCTAAAAACAAAGTTGCAATCAATTTGATGATAATGAAGATATATATCCAAAAGCTACATGTAGATATGATTTGCCAATCATATTTTCAACAATCCTGCTGTCACATATTTGAAAATAAAGCTCACTTTTAACCCTGCAAAAGGGCTCCAATATTTTTAATCCGAAAAGGGCTGATATATTTTTTATCCCAAAAGCTTCATTTTTAAGCATTCCAAACAGTAGTGATGAAGACTATGTGAAGAACAAAGATCAAATATGTGAAGAAGGCAGATCAAGTGAAGAAAATCAAGCCAAAAAGGGGAGATTTGTTAGGGATTTTGCCCTGATTTTCTTATCAAAATTAAGTTTTACTTTTTCTTGAAAAGAAAATAAAAGTAACCATAATTACTTTTACTTTTCTTGAAAGAAAAATATAAAAGTTTTTCAAATTTGACTAACCTCTTTCTAAGAGGAAATGTTTTGTAACTCTAAAAATAGGAGATCTTTATTCTCAAGTTATAACACAATAGCATCCACAATGTAGTTATCAAAAAGTCTTGTTTTGGGGGGAGATGTCTCCAAAAGGTTTTATGTTTTATCAATAATAGTTTTTAATATGTAGGTCGTTTGACCAACTTTTTCAATAATATGTTTTTAGTATTATGTTTCTCTTTGTCATCTGATTTATCATATTTATAGTTTGCAAACTTTAAGCTTCCGCATGACGCCCTCTCGATTTTGAAACCAACAAGACTAAGTCGTTCAAGGGTGTATTGGGTCGCTTTAATAGTTTAAGTATGTCTTCAACTTTTCGAGTATAGTTTAAGGTGAAAATGATGACTTTTCAATTGTAGGGGGGTGCGGATAACTTGGGTAACTTAAATAGATCTATTATAGCTCTAATGGATCTATTTTTGTTTGTGCGTGGATATTTCTTAACTTCTCTAATCATTTTTATTTTTAGTTTATTTTTAATTTAATGTTCATATCTTGGGAGGTGATTATATGGTAATTGATTAAATGTTTTACTATAATATTCTTTAGTTTTTTCTGTTAGTCTTTGTAATTCTTGTATATTATTTTGAAGTTATTCTAAATATTCTATATCTTTTGTTTCAAAATATTCAATTAAATTGTCTTTCATAAGTATTTCTATTAATCTTATTTCTTCCATATTTTGTTTCCAGTATTTTAAATACTCGTAGTCTATCATTTTATTCTAAAGTAGTTGCTTGTTTACTAATTTCTGTGTAATATTCTATTCTGATTGTACTATATGTTGTTGCATTTTAACTCCATTTTTATCTATTTGTATTAGTAAAAACTCTATCTGGTTTATCATAATTTTGGCTTTCTTTTCACTTAAATTTATTCTCGATTTTACTATTATATCTGTAAATTGTTCTAATAGTTTTAAATATTCTTCTTTATTTTTTGTACATAGTAGTATATCATCTATGTATACTATACAATTAGGTAATTGTTTAAAATAACTATCCATAAAATGTTGGTATCTACCTGGTGCATTTTTATATCCAAATGGTAATACGTTCCATTCATAAAATCCTTGTGGTACCGTAAATGCGGTTAATTTCTTAGAATTTTCATCTATCTTTAAGTGGTAAAATCCTGATTTACAATCAAATTTACTAAAATAATTATATCCTTGTATTTGTCTTATTTTTAGTATCTTATTTGGTATTGGATAATTATATGTCATAGTTTTTGCATTTAGGTTTCTATAATCAATAACCACTTTACTTTTTCCTCTTTTTTGTTCATTATGTTTATTTACTATAAATGCTGGACTATTATGTTTACTATTGCCTTTTTGTATATACTGTTTTTCTAATAATTCATCTATATGCATTTTAAATTCTTTTAAATCGTCAAAATTATATGTTAATGGTTTTTGAGTTATTATGCTATTTTTATCTATTAATTCAATTTTTATAGTAGTTTTATGTTTTCCCCATCCTTTTAATGAATCTTCACTATATAATTGTCTTAATTTTTTCTTTATTATTTCTACCTTATCTATTGAAAATATAGTTATTTCTTTTTTATTTATCGAAAATACAACTAGTTCTACTGTGTCTTCTGTATTTTTTATAGTTTCTAACTTTTATGTAATTTTTTCACTTCCTTTTATCCAATTGATTTTCTTTCTTATTTTCTTAATAATTCTTTTTGCTCTTACTTTTTGTTTACATAGTGTTGTAAACCACCAATCTTTTTTAGTTATTATATGTGGGTATAGTTTATCTAAAAATGGCATTCCTAAAAGCATATGTTTTGATTTTAGTTCATAATTATAGATTTCTTTTATTGTTATTATTTTATCCCATATCTGTATTTTTACATTTTTAGCTTTATATGTAATTAAGCTTCCTTCATTATTAAATCCTTTGACTACTATTGGTGTTTTTAATTTATCCCATTTACTTTCTGATAAACAGTTGTATCTACATGAGTTTGGTTCTGCTCCTGTATCTATCATAGATGTATAATACCTATTATAATATCCTTCTACTATTATTTTTAAAAGTACATATATCTTCATATCATGTTAAAGCTCTTTTTATGAATAATCTTTCTTTATTATATGTTATAGATAATTGTGTATGTTCTATATTGTATTGTTTTACTTGTTCTAACCATTTTATTCCTAATATTATGTATACTTTTTGCATTTCTTCCTTTATTTTAAATTCTATTTTTATTTTTCTGACTCCTATTATTATTTTTTTTTCTGCCGTATCTTTAATGTTTATTAAACTCCTTGGTAGATCTAGGCATATATTACTATTAGATTTTATTTCTTCACTTTTTACTAGATATTTTGCTATATAATTTTCTTCTTGTCCTGTGTTTAGGAGTATTAAATATTCTTAATTCATTTATTGTTCCTGTTATATAATATTGATTTAAATTAACTGTTGAAGTTGTTTCATAACTTGTTCTATTTTATGAGCTTGGTGATTCTAGTTTTTCATGAGCTATTCTTTTTGTTGTGCTTATTCTATCATTTATTATTTCTAAATCTTCTTCTATATCTATGTCTTCATAACTATAATCATTATTATCAATTGTTTTTACAAATTGTTCGAAAGGACTTTCTATTTGTATTTTATTAATTTTATTTTTTCCTGTTATTTTATGTTTTGTTGTTAATACATATAGATTTTTACATCTTGCTGTAAATATTTTACTTCCTGGGGTTAGTTCTATTCCTGATATTTTTCAATATAATACTAATGATTTATCTATATTTTTATCTGTTATTGCTACTGAATAATTCGCACTTATTATAAATTTAAATTTTTGGTAAATTAAATTTCCTTTTATGGGAGTTATTATACTTTTTTCTATAGGTTTTATAATTCTATCATCTGCTAAATATAATTCTATTGGTGTATCTATTCCTTCTCTAAAACATGCTTTTATTAATATCTCTGTTCCTCCAAGGTGTACATATTTTATTGGGTCTTTACTTTTTATATCATTTATTTCTTTATTAATTATTCTTTTTGTTACTAGTGGTATACTAGCTCTACCTTTTGCATATCTACAGTCTATTACATGTTCTTTTTAGCTTACTACGTAGCATTCTTCTTTTTTTCTGCTAAATATATTTTTGATTGTTGGTATTTTAAATATTTTTTCTACACTTAAGTCTAACTCTTTTCCTTTTATTTCGTCAAATATATTACTGTCAAATATTATTTTTTGATTTGTTCCTTCTTCATTTAAATATTCGTCCTTTGTTATTATTTTTATATCTTCTTCAGTTATTTGGTTCATTTTTATATCTTCTTCAGTCAGTCATTTGATTCATCTAATTCACTATCTATTTCATTATCTGTTTCATTTTCCGAAATTTCATATATACTATCTTCACTTTCTAATTCGTAATCTATATAATTTATTTGCATATATTCTGTATTTTCTATCTTTATTTCTGATATTTGTTTCTTTTTTGAATTTTTAGGCATTTTACAATCTCTAGCTAAATGTCCTAGTTTTCCACAATTATAACAAGTACATTCTTTTATAGATTTCTTTTTCCTTATGGTCTTTTATGTTTATAATTTTTTACATAATATCTTTTTCTTGGTTTCTTATACTTATATTTTGATTTCTTGTATTTCTTATGTCTTTTTCTTTTCTTATAATATCTTTCTTCACATCCAAATTGAGGTGTTATTTTATCTTTGCAACATGCTAAATTTCTTATTAATGTTTTTTCCATTTTTATTTCTTCTCTATATTTTTCACATAGATTTCTATACCATTGTTGTAAAAATTTTATTCTTGCTCCTAGGGTATCTACTATTTTTGCTTCATCCCAACTCTTTATTATTTTTGAACTAAATGGTTCAGGTAATTTACTAAAATATAATCTTCTTATTTCTTTACTTTCTTCTATATTATATGTTCCTTTATAATAATATTCTTTAAATGTGCACGTGTACTCATCCATATAACACATATTACATATTGCTAGTTTTAACATTAAATTCCTATTCGTATCTTTTTCTTTATTTTGTTTTGCTTCTTTTGTTGTCATACTGCTAAATTCATCTCTTATAGCTATTTCATATTTTTTCAATATTTCTGTTGGTGATATTTTAGTAGTTGTTAATGTTCCTTCTGTTTTATTATCAGCTATTAATACTTTTTACTTTCTTCGGCTAGGTTTAAAAACCATAATTTTATTGTTCCTATTAATGTCTTTTCTCTATATTCTGGTGTGTTTGTTGTATCTATTTTATTATCTAATAATTTTTTCGACATGTATCCTACCCATAGTTGTATTATTTTATTTGTGTCTATTACACAGTCTAAATCTAAAAAGTTGTAATTAATTATTTGTTTTGGTGTCCATTTATTATATTCATCCGTTGGATTATATCTTTTAAACTTACTTTTGTAATTATATGCTGGTTTTCTTATTTCTGATGTACTAGATATTATATTTTTATCTAGAGTATTTACTTCTGTATTTATTAGTTCTAGATTTTCTTTATTAATTACTTCTTGTTCTCCATTAATTTCTAGTTTTCCTATGTTTTCTAGAATTTCTGTATATGTTTCACTATCTTTCGAATCATAATTATCTGTTTCTTCAGAATTTATTGCATTTATTTCTAATTCACTGGTTTCTGGTTCTTTATTTTTTATTTCTAATTTTTCTTTAAATTGATTTATCTCGTTTAATAATTTTTTATCTTTATCTTTTTCTTCTTTTTCTTTCTGTCTCTTTTCATATAAATCTTTTAGCATTTGTAGTTTTTTTCTAATTCAACAATCCTACTATTTTTAGTTTCTTCTATTTATCGTATTTCTTATGTGGTTTGTTATTTTATTTTATCTATTTTCTTTTTTCTGTCTATCTCTTTTTTTTCTCTTTCTATTCTTACCATGACTGCCAACTTATCTTCTAATTTTAATTCTTCTTTTTCTAACATTAAATATAAATGTTCACCTATTTTCTTCCTAAATTAGAGAATACTATTTTTATTTTTAATCCTTCGTGATTTTCATATGTTTTTTCATCTATTATAAATTCTTCTTTGTTCATTTTATTTAAATGTATATAGGTTATATTGATATATATATTCTAGACTATCTATTGTTGATTCTAAATTTGATATTTCTTCTTTTTGTGCATTTATTGAAATTTTACTAACTCCGGCAATTATGTTATACTGTAGTCTTTCTATCCTTATTTTTAATTCTTTACGTTTTTCAGATATTATTTATTTTAATTCTTTATATTTTTATAATTTTTGTACGTTATTCATCTAAAATATATTTATAATATTTTGGTGGATATCTAAATCTAATTTTATCATAATTAATAAATTAATCAAATAAATCCAAATATATACTACTTCCGATAACTTTAAACAACATAGGCTCTGATACCAATTGTAGGGGGGTGCGGATAACTTGAGTAACTTAAATAGATCTATTATAGCTCTAATGGATCTATTTTTATTTGTGAGTGGATATTTCTTAACTTCTCTAATCATTTTTATTTTTAGTTTATTTTTAATTTAATGTTCATATCTTGGGGGTGATTATATGGTAATTGATTAAATGCTTACTGTAATATTCTTTAGTTTTTTCTGTTAGTCTTTGTAATTCTTGTATATTATTTTGAAGGTATTTTAAATATTCTATATCTTTTGTTTCAAAATATTCAATTAAATTGTCTTTCATAAGTGTTTCTATTAATCTTATTTCTTACATATTTTGTTTCAAGTTTTTTAAATACTCGTAGTCTATCATTTTATTCTAAAGTAGTTGCTTGTTTACTAATTTTTGTGTAATATTCTATTCTGATTGTACTATAATTTATATCTGAATTAAGGTTATTAATATGAGTTTTTTATGTTATATAAACTATTATCTGTACCTTTTTCTAAATTTCTAAGGTTTCTTTTATCCATATTAATTTTTCTTTTAGATTTTCCATTATTTCTTTGAGTCGGTTTCTATAATTAATTTCTTCATGTAGTTCACTTTGATTTTCTCTAATTTTTCTAATATATTCTAACATTTTTAATGTGTATAATATTCATTTGTGTAACAACTATCTAAATATGAGCAGTAGCTTTCATTATATAGGTGTAAGTTTTCTATAGAACTTAATAAATCTTCATTAAAATAAAATACCTCTTCGTATATAATTTTTCTTATATCTACTATTTCTATATCTTTAAGTACATACAAAACAAGTATTTTAAATTTATCTATCATTCCATCAAATAAATAGGTAGTCATGCTTTTTCATATGATGCTATTTTCAAAACATTCCCTTCAATCATACACATAACAAAATATGATCATTTTAGATTACTATATACTAGATTATTCTTAAATAACATGTTTTTCGGTCACTATTAGCATGGTAATCTGGATACTTTTCCCTTAAACAGCGTCTCTACTCTGGCTACTCCCCACCACAGCTTTCTTGCCTTACCGGTTTCACCTTTAGGATGACATAGTTCTTAGGGATTTTTCTCCTTTTCCACTTTGCTAATAAAATTCTTAACATGCTATTTTTCGAATAATTCTACTATAAAGTAACTAACATGAACTTATTTTATCATATCATGATTGTCAGAAATTTATGAATTTAGCTATTTATAATCGTAAATAAATATACCTGTTCTGGTAGGTTTGATAATTCTGGGCTTTGTTTATCCATAGTTTTTCCTTGGAAATATATTTGTTTTTTTATTAAATATTCAAAAGTTTGATTACAAAGGAGGAGGCTTGCTTTCAACACATGAAAGTCTTGCCTTTATCTTGCTGAATGACTTACATATTTATAAGACAAAAAGAAACTATTCCTACTACTATTCCTAATTTACACGTTTTACATGTAAACTATTTTCTACTTTACACTTGTCCTATTTTCAAAAGACTTTAAATAAAATCTTAAGACTATTCTACAAAAAGACAAAATTAATAAATACTAAAGCTATACAATAATGACACTTTGCCATAAAAAAATCAAAAAGTTATCAAAAACTAGTAAATGTTATAATAACTTACGTATCTAAAGTCAAGAAAACTATTCACATGTCATTTTCTTTCATAACTTTTACTATTTTGTCTTCTTTCTCTTCTATTATTGCTCCATTGATTTTTATCTTCTAGCTGGCGTCCTTATCTTCTTGGTTGATTTTTTTTTATTCTAGCTGGACTTTCGGGATAATATTATCTTCTCCATTGCATCTCAAACATTGATGGTCTGGATATTTATGTCCAATTATCTTGCAATATCTTGTTAATAATCCATCTGAAATAAATCCCTTCCTAATTGCTCTTGCAGTATATTATTTTTCTGGGTTAAGTTACGTCATTATCCATTGCCTAACATCTTCCATATCTTTTTATCGTAGTTCTCTTGAATTTGAATAAATCATTTGATGATCTCTTGAATAATAGCTCCATATTGGATTTCCATTGATATAATTATTTGCTAATTCTTGAATAATTGTAGCTATTCCAATAAGTCATTTATTTGCGTAAAAATCAGGTATCTCGATTTTGGGTATCTCTGGCTGCTGCACAATATCTTCTGGTATAATCATATCTCTGGTTAATCCTATTTTTACAATTTGTATAACTGGTTTGATCTCGTCGTATAATATCTCTGCTGGTGCAGTATAAAACTTTATATAAAGTAGATTTTCTTTGGTTACTCTTTTATAGGTGGTGAATACTTTATGTAATTCTTTTATAGCTGTTAGTTTTTCTCCATCTTAGGTATATATGGTATTTGATAATCCATAGTCAAAACAAGTTTTTATTAAGCTTGGGTTGGTTTTGGGTAGTGCGATTAGCTTGTTGTAACCTTGCAACTTTTGGGTTATATAGTTTGTGTTTGGTTCTTGGATATTTGTAGCTCTGGGGTTAAGGTTTAGAAAAGTTTGTACTTTGTAGATATTTTCTATATATCCTCGGGCTATATGGTTATAAGCTTTTTTATCTTGGTTCAAACTATCTCGATATGTGGTAATTTGTGGGGGTATGAACAAGGGGTCTTTTTGTGCTTTTGGTATAAATGGTTTTTCAAATATCTTATTCATGTTCATGTTCTGGTATCTTTGTCCACTAACTCCTTTGCTTGTACCTGCAATTGTAGATTGATAAATGTTATGGGTTTTATGGAGTGTCTCAACGTCTTCTTTTAGCTCTGGAATTTTATTGTCTTCCGATTGACATAGCTCTGCACACTGCTGAGTTAGCTGATTCATAGATTTAGACTTCAGTTTAACTTCATTAGTCTTTAGCTTTTCTATTTCATTACCCATACTGTTCACTTTCATTGAAAGCGTAGTTAGGGTTTTGAGTATTTTTTCTAAAGCATCATCTTCTATTATATCAGTCTGTGTAGCTTTGTCTTGATATGTAATCTACAATAACATTTTTGTTAGTACTAATTACTTCAATTGTAAATGTAAAATTTAATATATTCAATACTAGTCTCCGAATTTCTTCCGTTGTAACTGAATTTTGTATTTTCTTTGTTAACCACCAACGTACCTGTGTATTATCTGTTCATACAATAAATTTGTTGTATACAATATATGACTCAAATGCTAATAAATATTTATATAATGAACATAATTCTTTTCTATTTATTTCTCATTTTATTTCTGTTTCATTAAACGTACCAGAGTAGTATCTACAATGATGTTCTAATTTTTCTTCTTCATATCTATATTTAAGTACTCCTCCATAACTATATTCACTAGCATCTGCTTTTACTATATATATAAATTTTTTATTTTCGTCTGGGAATTGTAATTTTGATAACTCTTTACAAAGTATTTTTATTTTCTGAATTTATTTTTCATCTTCTTCGTTGTAATTATATTCTATATCCTTTTTTAATTTTTTCTGTAAAGGCTTTAGGTTTTCTGTTAATTTTGGTATATATTCCTTTAGGTTTTCTGTTAATTTTGGTATATATTCTCTTACTTGGTTTACTAATCCTAAAAATGATTGTAATTTCTTTTTTTGTATCTAATTCTTCTTTTGAATTTATTATTTTTTGTACTATATGGTTCAGGTAATTTACTAAACTATAATCTTCTTATTTGATTAGATGGTATTTAATTAAATGTTTTACTGTAATATTCTTTAGTTTTCTCTCTTAGTCTTTGTAATTCTTATTTATTATTTGGGAGGTATTCTAAATATTCTATATCTTTTGTTCTAAAATATTCAATTAAATTCTCTTTCATAAGTATTTCTGTTAATCTTATTTCTTCCATATCTTGTCTCCAATATTTTAAATACTCATAGTCTATCATTTTATCCTAATGTAGTTAAAATGATATAGTGCACTATCCTTTTTTGTCATATATTATGCTAAAATTTAGATTTTTTTAAATTTCATCATATGTCGGACTATTTTAGTGCACTATCTATTATTTTTTATTTAGTGCATTAAAATAGTGCACTGTCTAGTATTTTAGTGCTCTATTTATGTTTTTCACCATAAATTTTTGTATATAGTGCACTATATAAAAAATATATAGTGCACTAAAATATTCTATAATGCACTATTTTAATGCACTAATAAAAAATAATTGATGATGTACTAAAATAGTGCGACATATGACAAAATTAAAAGAAAATTCAAATTTTAGTACAATATATGATAATAAAAAGGATAGCGCATTGAATAATGCACTATATGAAATAAATTAAATAAGAATTAAATAAAAAAAAGAAAAATACATTATATAAAATAAATAAGCGGAGAGTGCAATAAAATAATGCACTATATGAAATAAATGAACAAAAAAAGGAAAGTGCACTCAAATAGTGCATTTTATAGGGAATAAACGGTGCAATTTAAAAAAAAAGTACACTATTTTAGTGCACTATATGAGGCATTAATAGAAAAAAATAAATTAGTGCACTCTATTAAAAAAATGCACAAAAATAGCGTACTATATGAAAAGAAAAGTGCACTTAAATAGTACAATATATGAAATAAATAAAATAAAAGGCGTACTAAAATAGTGCACTATATGAAATCTGCACATCAAAAAAGGATAGTGCACTCTATAAAATAGAATGAATTGTTGTAACAATCAACTTTTTGATGAAATATGTGAATTGTGTGTTTCTATGTGATTTAATTATTTTACCTCTTTCCATAGTTGAATTATGGTATTTCTAGAGTGTGGGGGTGATTGACACGGTTTTCAATGTATTTTGGTACCATTTCTACGATATTGTGGTTTTTGATGGCTTCGAGAGCCTTATTTTGGACATACGTGGATATATTTTGATTTGTGCAATGGATGGTTGAACGAACTGCGTCAATATCTTTGAAATATTGATTTTAGGGTAGATAGATCTTTGGTTCGGGTCTCGGTGCACCCGAGCTCATTTTGACCTATTGGTCAGAAAGTTGAAAGAATTAGAAATATGAATGTGGGACTCACATTTGATTGAAACGACCTCGGATGGAAAATCAAACTTTTCCAATAGATCGGAATATCGATTTTAGGGTGGTAACATGTTTGGTTTAATTTTACGACTTTTAAATCTCCTTTCGACCCTCGATTTAGAAAATTATGATTTCAGATTTCGAGGGTCAATTTTGTGAAAATGATATTTTTTTTAAAAAAATATAATATCGCCATTAAGTTCGGAGAATCGAATTTAGTGTGTTTATATAGTTCATTTGTGTATATCGGACTCCGAACGAATCCCGCACACCTCGTCGAAGAGCGGGTTGGACTTAAAGAAGGAAAAATCTGGTGCGATTGAAGTTTTTTTGGGTATAAAAACAACTTTTCCCTTCTTTTTTCCCCATTTTGCTCATTTTTTCATATTGCTTCTTGGGAGTTAAACCTTAAAATAGCGTGAGAGCTTAAGAGTGAAGCTTGTGGGAGCTTGGGAAGCTAGATTAACATCTATTTTTTTTTATTCTAGTACGAATTTAAGATATGAATTCACCATTTTCTTAGTAATCTCTAGATTAATTTCTCAAGACCCCAAAAATCTTAGGGCTTGATTTTAAACACCCATTTCACTTGAATAATATTTTTATCTTATAATTACTAGTTTTTCATCAATTTAACCTTCAAAACAACTGTGATTTTTAATTTTAATCCGAATTTCAAAGATTTTACCCGGTAAAGCTAAAAAATAATTTTTCTTCGATTTGAACCTCTTTTTTGACTCGATTTGACTTGGGTTTTCTGCTGCAGATTCCTAAAAATATAAAAAATATATTTTTGAAGTAAAGTTATGATTTTGCCCTTCTTTTTCAAAAACCTATTTTGGGAATCCGTTTTGACCCCGGACCAAAAGTAGTCAATATGAGTGTCGTTGATTTTTTTTTACGCATAGATTCCATATTGACTTTTCATTTATGTAATTGTCTTATCTTCTTTTACTTGTATTTGATGATCTTGTATATGCATGTTCCCCCTTGTTCTACTTATATGTGATATAATGCGGCATTCTATCTGGTTGTGATGTTGCAATATATGTAATATATTAGAACTATCAGTGCAAGTGTTGTGGGCTACCGTTGTGGGATAATTTTTGACTGCAGGTGATGTGCCCTTAGTGTACATTTTGTATGCTTTATTTACTACTTTATTTGGTCGGCCTATGATACCTACTGCGTACAAGTGAAAAGTACTCATATGCCTACTGCGCTCTTTCAGTGCAGGTCCTAGCTCGAGTGCGCTTTAGCTTTCTTGACTCGAATGATTGTTAGAGCTTCCAAGGTAGCAGTTGGACATTCATGCGTTCAGAGTTCACCTCCATCTTTCTGTATTAGTTATGTCTTTATTAGTGTTTGAAGACAAATATTTTTCTTTGTGGTTATTTTTATGACGTATTTGACTTCAAGATTGTATTAGTAGTTCTTATACTATTGACACCATGTTTAAGGAGCTATGGTCTCATGTGTTGATTTTATTCTTTCATTTTTATTATATCTATGTGGTTTGACTTTGTTCTAGAAGCCTTACCTTGATGAAATTTCTGTCTTTTACCTATGTGTATCAGTTTGGGTGAGAGGCTTACTTGTCAAGGTTCACTGCGACAAGTGCCATCATGACCTATCGATTTTGGGTCATGACAAATTTATATCGGAGCAGGCAAGTTTTATTGGTCTCAACGGTGTAAAAATGGGATGTTTAATAGAGCCTCGCAGATCGATACGTAGACGTTCGTATCTATCTTCGAGAGGCTATAGGATGTCTTTACGAAACTTTCCTTATTTTTATTCTTTATCGTGTGAAGTTCTTTCATATCTCATGTTATGAGTTATGTTTCACTCTTTTTATGCGGATGGTGTGGCTTATACTACATATCAGTTGAGAGACGTTGCGAAGATTGGTGGAGATTATTTGTCGATTGTAGGCTTGTTGATGCTTTAGAGTTATTATGGGATCAGTTTATTGATGCCTTTCTGGAGATATTCGTGCCTTACAATTTAAGAGATCGAATACGGGACGAGCTTGATTATTTGGAGTAGGGCTTCATGGTAGTTGCGAGTATGAGGCACACTTTCATGCCCTGTCCAGATATTTCTATAATGGCATTTTCATCAAGTCTGAGAAGAGTCAGAAGTTTGTGAAGGGTTTGGATATCTCCCTTCAATTTGCTACATCTCAGATGGTTGTGCTTGAGGCTCCCTTTCAGAGTATTATGGATCATGCTATGATGACAGAGGGTATTCTTAGTGCATCTTAGGGAGGCGCCAAGAAGGTGTGACATTTTAGTGAGTTCAGGAGTCAGACCTCTCAAAGCAGAGATTTTAAAGGTTCTCGTGGATACCATGGTTGGCTAGTGTAGGCGACTTTATAGAGTTCATGTAGTGGATCTTCTAGTTCAGTAGTGTAGGGTGGCCATTCGGGCCCAGTTGTACCTTTTTCTGTTGAGACTGGTAGTTGAGGTTTCTTTGTGAGTGATGGGGTTGGCTATTTGGACAAGGACTACTGTGTGATTAGAGCTACTCCTATTATAGTTGTGAGAGGTAGAGGTTCTACCAGAGGTACGAGGGGTAGAGAGGTAGTAGAGCCCATAGTGGTGGTCATGGGGATATTCAGCTAGTTGGTGGCCGTGGTTAGTGTTATACTATACCCGCTAGGTTAAAGAAGGAGACGTCTGATACTGTGATCACAGGTATCATCTCCGTTTGTTTCAAATCTATATCTGTATTATTTAAGCCTGAATCGACTTTCTTCTATGTCTTTGTGTATTTTTTTTTGGGTTGTGATTCTGTTAGTAAGCCTATTTCTATGTCTATTCATGTATCTACCCCGGTTGGTAATTCTTTAGTGATGGATTAGGTGCACCAATATTCTGTTGTGACTCTTGCCCGACGTAAGACTTTTGTAGACTTGCTTGTGTTAAATATGGTTGATTTTGATATTATTTTGGGTATGGATTGGTTGTCTCCTTATCATGATGTCTTAGATTGTTTTGCTAAGAATGTGACTTTAGATTCGCCGGGTGTGCCAAGGATAGCTTGGATGGGTGTACTTCATTCGGATCCTAAGAGGATTATATCTTATGTAAAATCTTGTAAATTAGTTGAGAGAGGATATTTATCTTACTTTGCTTATATTCGTGACACCGATGTTGTTTCGCCTCCTTCCTTAGTGATACAAGTACAATAGTGATTATGGACCAATACGTAAAGACTCGAGCTCAGGTGGCTACCCAACCAATGGAATAAGCTTTGAAGTGTAGAGAACAATTCCCAACACTCCAAAGTCGTCCAATATGCACACTCTAAGGCCGTCCCTTTGTGATGGTTCATTAAGGGCATTATAGTCACTTTGTAATAAGTTATAACCTAGACTATAAATAGAACATATTATGTCTTTTGTTCAAAAACTTTGATGATATTTTGAGAGCTCTAGAGAGAGAGTCTTGCAAGATGGATTCCTTGTAAACAAGTGTGGATATCACTTGTGTTGGTGCTAGTTTTGAAATGTTGGTTGCTTGGGAATCCCGTTCCCTTGAGGTCACCGTAGACCTTGGTGTTACTTGTATGAATTCTTGGGTCTTTGTTTTTAATATACACTTAGGTTCATAGTGTTTGTACATTTGTATGTCAAGTTACCTATCTGTCTATCTATTTCATTATTGTTGTTGTTCATTCTCGGGTTCGGTGTCCCAAAACTGAGACTTTGTGTTCTTCTTATTCTTGTGCTTGTGTTGTTAATATACTTTGTTGGCTCACTGATTTTAGAGGTGTTGAACACCTTAATATCTTATTGTTATTGTGTTTTCCTTGTTGTTGTAGTGAATCTGAGAGTGGTCACCAAAGGGATCCTCGGTTCTTCCAACTTGTGGACTATTTTGGTGTTTGTTTTGTGTCTCCTTTGTTGATCTTGTATCACTTAGATTCTATTTGTGTTGTCCGTGAGTTTATGGATGTGTTCCCTACGGACTCACCTGATATGCCTTCGGAGTGTGATATTGATTTTTCTATTGATGTTGAGCCGGCCACCAAGCCCATTTCTATTCCTCCTTATAGGATGGCCCCAATAGAGTTAAAGGAACTGAAGAATCAGTTGCAGGAATTATTGGATAAGGGAGTTATCTGACCTAGTATTTTACCTTAGGGTGCGCCTATCTTGTTTGTGAAGAAAAATAATAGGTCTATGTGGATGTGTATTGATTATTGACAGTTGACTAAGGTGACAGTTAAGAAGAGGATTAAGTATCCTCTTCCTCGCATTGATGATTTACTTGATCAGCTTTAGGGTGTTGTGGTATTTTTGAAGATTGATTTGAGGTTCGGCTATCACCAGTTGAGGATTAGAGCTTCGAATATTCCGAAGACAGTTTTTCAGACTCGATATAGTCATTACAAGTTCTTGGTCATGTCTTTTGGGTTGATCAATGCCCCTGCCACATTCATGGAGTTGATGAATCGGGTATTTTGACCGCATCTTGACTTCTTTGTTATTGTATAGATGATATCTTGGTGTATTCCAAGTGTGAGGCTAAGTTTGAGGAGGATTTGTGGACTGTGCTTCAAATATTGAGAGATGAGGAGTTGTACGCAAAGTTCTCTAAGTGTGAGTTTTGGTTGGAGTCTATTTCTTTGTTGGGTCATGTAGTGACTAAGGAGGGTATTATGGTTGATCTAGCCAAGATTCCCGTGGGTTGTGATTGGGCTAGACCTACTTCGCCCACCGATTTTGGAGTTTCATTGGCTTAGTATCTTATTATAGATTTTTTTAGGGTTTTTCATCCATTGCAGCTCCATTGACCAAGTTGACCCAAAAGAAGATTTCCTTTCGGTTGTCTGATGGTTGTGAGGAAAGCTTTTAAAAGCTCAAGGATTTGTTGACTTCATCTCCTATCTTTACTTTACCCAAGGAGGGTGTAGGTTTTACCATCTTTTATGATACTTCAGGTGTTGGGTTAAGTGTTGTGCAGATACAGGAGGGCAAGCTGATTGGTTATGCGTCTCGTCAGTTGTAACCTCATGAGAGAAATTATCCTACCCATGATTTAGAGTTGTGTGTAGTTATGTTTGCCTTGAAGTTGTGGAGGCACTAATTGTATGGAGTACGTTGTGAGATCTTCTCAGATCATCGTAACCTTCAGTACTTATTCAACTAGCGAGATTTTAATCTGAGGCAGCGTCGCTGGCTTGAGTTGCTTAAGAATTTTGATTTGACTATTCTCTATTATCCGGGCAAGGCTAATGTGGTTGTGGATGCTGTCATACCCTTTTTTACCTAAAAGATATTGATTTTAAGTTCGAAAAGGGTTTTATTGTTAAGTGACAAAATAAAACAATTTTGTTTCGAAAAGGATTTTTATAATTAAACTCAGAGTCGCCACTTGCCATAAATTAGGTGTGCCAAATCACTTTTAGAAATCCTTTTTCAAAAGGGTTTGACTCTAGAAACTAATTCGCGAACAAAGATTTCGGTTAAGGAAACCGAAATCTTTGTTGACCGAGGGGAAAGTGTTAGGCACACCTCAGTCCCGTGGTTCAACCACGGTCGTTCTGTAGAGTAGATCGGCTAGTAGACACTATGTAATGTATAAACCAACAAAATATACTAACAAGGCAAAAAACAACCAAACAATCAAATACAAAAATAACGTCCAATCCAATTTATTACAACCCAAAATAAAATGCTAAAATAAACCTATGCTAACTTACACTAATCCTAAACTATGGTCCACCCGGTGCCTCAGTTGGTGTGGGTGGGTGGGTGTATGATTAGCTGAGAGTGTTCTGTGTGTGTTTTTTGTGTAATCTGTATGTGGGGAAATTGTGTTCTTGTGACTGTGTATGTGTGTGTTGGTGGAAGAATGATGAGTGTCCTCTTCTCTTCTATATGTGTATGTAAATATATGGTCAGAGAATATACATGGTGTGCGTGTATTGTTAGTGGGAGAAATGTGAATGGATAGGGTAGGGGGTCTAGGGGTATTGGGGGTAGGGGTTGGGTAGGGTAGTGGGTAGGGTAGAAAGTTGTTATTTTTGTTAGGGTGAGGTAGTTAAATTTAATTGGGTGGGGTGTTAAAGTTGTTATGGATTTGGTTATTTTTTGTCCTTTGGGGAAAAAATTATGGAATGGTGTGGGGTGTATGGTAAGGAGAATTAAATATGTAAAATTGACATTTCGGAGGGATAGAATTACGTGTCTACATTATACCCCTCTTTGGATGTAAACACAAAGTGTTTTAAGATAAAGAAGTAGACAACGAGAGAGAATTTTGTCCCGACCATTATTCAAAAGAAAGGAACAGAAGGTAGAAGGGCAATCGAGTCTTTATTTTTGGAAATCCTACCCATCCTAAGTTATGTGGGGATCAAGTCACATGTGGTTTAAGGATTGGAAATGAGGGACTATACCGAGTTGGAGAGTCGAGTGAGGCCCTATCGAGGTTCCAGTCCGCAGCTCTGTCATAGCATAAAAAAATGAAAATTACAAATTAAAAACATAAATGAAATTACAAAAGTCCTATCTATGAAACTTTCCTTGGCACTTGACTTGCTATTTCATCACCCTATTCTCTAAGCGGGTTCCTGACTTGAAATTTCCTTACTCTGTTCTCTAGGCGAGCTCCCCACTTGCAATTTCATCACCTTGTTGCTTGGCTTTCAATTTCTTCACCCTGTTCTCCAGGCGGGCTCCTGATATGCTATTTCTTTTTATTTGTTGACTTTCAATTTCTTCACCTTGTTGCTTGACTTTCAATTTCTTCACCTTATTTCTTGACTTTCAATTTATTCACTATGTTCTTCAGGCGGGCTCCTGAGATCACATCAAAACTAGAAAGAACATTATCCTAAACAAAGATTATTATAAAGAGAGATCTCAATTTTCAAAAATAAAGTTTCATTTTTCAAGAGAGTCCTGAAATGATGTTTCCAATAACATGAATTAAATCTTTTTTCCCCAGTTTATCATCAGAAAACTTTTGGTGGGTGTCAAACCCAATCATAATTACTTGTAAAATGCATAATACAAAGGTGAATCAAGACTCTGATCAATGAAATCATCTCTAGAGGATAAGGAGGCGTGTCTCCTAGGGGTTACATGGAAGGACTCTACTAGAAAATGTGGCTTCTAGGAATTATGGCTTGAGTTAGGAAGTGCGTCACCTAAAAAATGAAGCTTGAAACACCCAAACAAAGAAGTGTGTCTCCTAAGAATCAAGTGGAACGACTCGACTAGAAAGTGTATTTTATAGGAGTCAAGGCTTAAGTACGGAAGTATGTCTCCTAAGGTCCAAGGGGAATGACTCGACTAGAAAATTCATTTTCTAGGAGTCAAGGCTTAAGTTAGGAAGTGAACCACCTAACAAGTAAAACTTGAATACCAACAAGGAAGTGTGTCTCCTAAGGGTCAAGTGGAATAACTCGATCAGAAAGTTCATTTTCTATGAGTCAAGGCTTAAGTTAGGGAGTGAACCACCTAACAAGAAAAAATTGAATACCAACAAGGAAGTGTGTCTCCTAAGGTTCAAGTGGAATGAATCGACCAGAAAGTTCATTTTCTAGGAGTCAAGGCTTAAGTTAGGAAGTGAACCACCTAACAAACGAAACTTAAATACCAACAAGGAACTGTGTCTCCTTACAAATTCCACTTGAATTACCCAGAAAAGAAAATGTGTCTCCTTATAAATGTTGCTTGAATTACTCAAACAAGAAAATGCGTCTCCTTACAAATGCCACATAAATTACTCAGAAAAGAAAATGTGTCTCCTTACAAATGTTGCTTGAATTACTCAAACAAGGAAATGCGTCTCTTTACAAATTCCACTTAAATTACTCAAACAAGGAAATGTGTCTTCTAAAGATTAGATGGAAGGACATAACTAAAAATCATGATTTCTAGGAGTGAAGGTTCAATTGAGAAAGTGCATCACCTAATAAATGAACCTGAATTACCCAATCAAGGAAGTGTGCCTCCTAGAGATATCGGATTGTGAGTTTTTACCATAGTTTTGATTACCAAACCTGTGCAGAAATACTGCCTCTTGCATTCATAGAAGTGAGGCAATGTGTCTTTTGATATTTCAATCTCTAAAGTCCTTGATTTAAAGGTAACATATGTTCCTGTTTCATACAAAGAAAACTTGTGAGTTTTAAAATATGGTGGCTGGTTTGTGGCTTTAGATTTCGCAGCGATCTCTCTTGCACTTGCCACCTCTAATCTTGCTTCTATATATTGATATATCATGGTCTTGCTTTAGCATTGATCCAAATTCAGATTATTAAGAGTGACCCTAAAACACACACAATATCTCTACTTTGCTATATTTCTCAGATAACCTCTTTTAAATCGTGATATTTCCATGAATCCCCCAAATTTGTCTGTTGGCAACAACTTTACACATGCCTTATTCTAACTCACAATCATGCTTCTTTCATGTGCTGACCTTTTGTCTTTCTTTTCTATTGAAGTAGTTGGTAGCCATTTTTGAAATCTTTTCTCACTTATTTTGATACGGACTTGACTCAAAGACACGAGAAAAATGACAATAATTTTCTACTGGGATAATAGACTCAAAAGCATAAATATAGAAATATAAAGAATAAATAAAAGACAATGTGAATCCCTCTTGAAGACATAAAAATAAAAATGATAGTCAATTCCAATAATTATGACATGCATTTTGGATTAAGCTGCCTGATCTTTCCATCCAATCTTTCATCAGTTGTTGTTTAGTTAATAACCTTGAAATTGAGTTACTTCCTTGGGCCAATCATATTCAGAGACCTCATTCATCTAGTGATGCCTTGAAGGATTTTCACTAACAAACCTCTCTTATTTTCTTTCTCTTAGCTCACCCTTTCCCTATGGTGTCCGTAAGGGTTTTCACCAATGAGACTCTTTTTTTTTATTTCTCTTAACTCAAAATCATCTTACGATGCTTATGCGGGTTTTCACCAATAAGACTTTCTCATTTTATCTCTCTCAACTTACCATCACCTTACGGTGCCCGTGAGGGTTTTCACCAATAAGACTCTCTCATTTTTATTTCTCTCCTGATTCCTTATACTAAGGAAGACAAGTAGTTCCCAAAATGCATCATCATATCTATTGCATGCTTATCCTTAACAATCTCAAAGATTGATCTAAAGATTTTTCTTTGGTTGTAACTTGGATTTTGGATAAGGTTAGAAAAAAAGACTCGCATAAGGCCCAAATGATACTTGAGATGGGGTGGGGCTTACAACTTTTGGAATCAACTCAAACAATAAAGATTAACTCATGCCCCAATTTCTTTTGGCTGGGTGATTCTAAATTATTTATTTGGTTGGACCGAGCCTAGAGTAGGGCAGCCTATATATCTCACCCCCGAGAGAGAAAAATCAGGTCACACGCAGTTCTGACAGCTTGTTCTTTTGCTTGACTCTGATTTTTTTTATTGACTCTTTTCTCTTTGGCACTTTTCTGACTCTATTTTTCTTGACACTCATTTTTTTTCTTCCTTTTTGACACATTTTTTTTTTTGAAACTTTTTTGACTCTATTCTTTTGCTCGACACTTCTCTTTTGAACTTTGCTGACTCTATCTTTATTCCAAAAAGGGATATGAAAGAAAATAGGCCTACAACTCAAAAGGGTAAACAAAGGATGACACAATGTTTGGATAGCATAATGAAATGCCTTCATCATATCAATCCTTAAAATGCAAGAACATAACGTGCAATATGAAAGTAGGAGATGAATGAAATTTGTGACAATTTTTTTACAGCACTAACTGAGGTTGTGTGTCACTACTTCTTCCAGCATATAACTCCACCTTTTTGTACATTCCTCACATCGAATGACTCATGCTTTTATGGAGCTTATTTTCTTTCTGTCCCTCTTGATATAGAATCGCACATCCACTGTTTGACGTAATTGAGACATGCCTTTCAATTGATGACCAAATTATTCTTGTGATTCTCAAAATAATTGCCCGAATTTTCAAAGAAGGCTTCAACATGGTCACCACATGTCTTAAAACTCTATCTATTTCTCAGATGTCTTTTTTCTAACTTTATCCCTCGAATTTAATGTTTCATGATTGAACTGAATTTTAAGATCTGGCTGAAATTTTGCAAGCATGTCATATCACTAGAACCACCATAAAATATATTGTGTAAAGAAAACAAACAAACAACAAATATTTAAAATACAAAGGGAAAAGGGACACTCCATTTAGTTGAAATTAAAGATAGAAGGGTTTGAACATAAATGAAAAAAGGACAAACTAAGATAAATTCCAAACTACAACCCTGAAATACTTCAGATAATAGAAAAGAAAAGAAAACAAACTACCAAACCCCTTCCTAGTAAGGAGAGGAATAACTTCTCAATTGTTGAGCCAGACCTCTTAGACACTGGTTTGCATATGAGCATAACTAGAGCTTTCACCGCTATCAAAGTTATGCACCATGATTGATTTATCTTGAATAATCTTTTCTATTTATATTTTCAAAGAACAAAAATCTTTAATCCTGTGACCCTAAACATCAGAATAATATGCACATCGTACATTAGGATCAAAATTTCTTTAATATGGGCCAGGAGTGTACCCAAGGAGAGGAATGATCATGCTCGACTGTACCAATATCTTAAATAAACTGGTATACAACTCTTCAATTGGTGTGAAACTATCCCTCGACTTCTGCCTCATTTCATTGTTTGGCTTGGATAAAAAAAATCAGTCCCATAAGGGCTTTGGTATGTTTGTGGAGTTGGAGGATGACTCTGAAGAGTTAGTGTGTGCCATTATAGGTACGATGAGGGTCGAACATGTGGTTGTACATTGTATACTGGATATGGAGGTGGGTAAATGGAGTATAATGGATTTTAGGAGTGATTATGTAGAGCTTGGGTATGAACTTGAGGGTAACGATGACGTGGTCTTCTTGACTATGCCCGTTGTCCAACTACAATAGAAAATGCATCTTCCTCATTCTTCTTCCCTCCAACACTTCCTGAATCCTTTTGAATTACTAGAGTAGTCACTTTTAATATTGAAAAACTCATAATGAGATCGATCTTAATTCCATCCCCTATCATCTCCCCCATTTTGAGGACCTCAATAAATGGCTTGCCTAATGCAGGTAACAAGAGTTTATAATATGTTTCATCCCGTGCTTTGAATAAATACCTCTACTATCTTACTTTCTTTCATTGACGGTTTTACCCTACCAGCTTGTTCGCGCTATCTAATCGCATACTTTCTAAAACTTTCTGTACTCTTCTTCTTCATATTAGTTAGGAATTTCTCATCAGGAATCAACTCCATGTTGTATTGGAATTATTGCATGAATTTGTTTGCCAAATCATCCCAACTATTCCACTTGTCGATGTCTTGATCAACAAACCATTCTGAAGCTAGACTCAAAAGACTCTCACTGAAATAAGCCATAAGTAATTCTTCCTTCCCTCCAGCGCCTCTTAGTTGGTTACAATAACGTATTATATGTTCTATGGGATTGTCGTGTCCATTATACTTCTTAATCTTTGGCATTTTAAAACCAAGAGGAAGGTTAACACCTAGAAACATGCACAAATCTTTATACGAGACACTTTTATAACCCTCGAGTCCTTGCAAGTTTCTCGTGGTCTATTCTAAACTCTTCAATTTTTTGGTCATTTTCTCTTATTCTTCTATCATAACAGGCTTTTCAACATTAAGAGAAAATTCAGGCGGGTGAGTATATCCATAAGGACCAATCAACTTAAATGTGGGCTCAAGAGAATAATGTTGATCACCAGAATTATTCAATACAGGCTCGCTTGCAGAGTGAGGAAGCATAACCGTTGGATGGCCCTCAGAATTAAGAGGTTCATGTGGGGGTGGAGCTAAGAAAATAGGAATTGTAGGTGGAACTGAGTATGTAGTAGTTTTGTATTGGGGAGGTAGGAGAGGAATATTAGAAATGTTAGGATAGTGTTGCCCCAAAGTAAATCTTGATGCATATTGTGGCGTGTCAACAAAAATAGGGCATTGTGCATATGACACTAGAGGTAAGATAGAAAGATATTCCAAATTATCAGTGAGAAATGGAGGAGGCGGCAACCCTTTAGCCCAAGCTTGATGCATTTCTATCATTTGCTGCATTAATTTTCGAATCTCTTCATTAGCTCCTAAATTCTCTTTCTCCAAACTCCCTATCTGATTAATGACAACAACCTCAGTATCTTTGTTGGCCATAACTTTCTCTTCGACTTGGTTCAATAAGGAGGACCAGCCAAAATGTCTCAAACCAACCACCTTAAACTAACTAAACAAGAGATAACAAATGTGTTAGAGTTCAACACTTTTTCAAAACCTCTTTTTTATTTTTTTAAAAGATCACTGAACCCAAGAAGGGCGCCTACATATCTGACTCCCAAGAGAGGAGAATCAGGTGTGTGTAGTTCATGAAGTTTGAAAATAAAATGGTCAGTCGAACTCTTTTTCTTTTTCTCAAAAACTTTAGAAGAAAAGAAAATAACAAATTATCAAAAGAATGGATGAAAAACTTTTTGAATTTTTCATCTTTAAAATCCTATACAAAATGAAACCTATGATTACCAAAGAAAATCTTTTTGGGTTTTCGATTTTGAATTTCATATGAAAATAAAACTTGAAACTATTAAAGAAAAATCTTTTTGTGATTTTCTTTTAAAGATATATATGAAATGCCTACTCTAAATGAAGAGTGAAGAAAATATTTTGGAATTTTTAAAATAAGATCATCGAACCCTAGAAGGGTTGCCTACGTATGTCACTCCCGACAGAGGAGAATCAGGTGTACGTAGTTCGTCCAGATTGGACAATTAAAGATTAAATAACCGACTGAACCCTAACTTGAAAGAGACGACCACAAACAAATGATGAACAACGTCAATAAAATCTTTTTGAGTTTTCAATTTGACACTTCACACCAAAATACACCAACAACTATGAAAAATAAATTCTTTTTTTGGTATTTTCGTTATATGAAATGTACAAATTTTCTACCATCTTTTTTGAATTTTTCTTTATAAAAAGTTTCTATTGAAAAAAAATTATTTTTTTGAATTTTTTGAAATAGAATGATTGCTAAAGAGAACAAAAGAAAATATCTTTTTGATGTTTTGTTTTCTAAGAAAAAGAGTGCAAAAGGTAAAAAAAATCTTTTTGAATTTTTTAATTGTGAAAAAGAAAAGTCATAAAGAACTCAAAAAAGTACGAAACACTCTTTTTTTTACTCACTTTTCTTTTTTTTTTCTTTTTTTTTTTTTTAAGTTTTCCTTCCCTACAAACTTTTTTTTAGTTATAGCACATGTTTTTCCCAAATCAGTCCGTTGAATGATCTTGTAACCCTTAAAGATGCAACAATTAGCACATACGGATGCTTTAGGGGTGATTCTCCTACAAAGGACCAAGTGGGTCCTTCTAGGTCTTAATATGATGCAGATAAGCATGACCTAAAGGTTGACCTAGGATGGGGTCTACTAACAAGGCTGTTCGGGAGAGCGTATGATCGATAGTGGCTGCGAGAGATTTCCACCCACCCCATACATCCGATGGCTCCCCCTCCTAAAATAAGGGTAACTCAACTAGAGGTCGTGTACACACGTGTACTATAAAATTTATTGCAAAAGAAATGACTTGGGTTATGCATAATATGGAGCAGCTACATCTTACGGAGGACATGACCCTTGATAGGAAGTTATGAAGGACGCAAATTAGGGCAGAGGGTTAGGGGGTGGGAGCGGATCAGTAGTAATAGGGGAGCGTTCTTTATTTGTGTCGAAAGTTTCTTGTTCGTGGTGCTAAGTGATGCCTATGGTTTCGGATAGATAGTTTTAGTAATGTCTTGTGGCTGTAGTATTATCTTGTGGCTAGCGGTGTTAGTTTATTTTGCATATTATACTAGTTTATATACATCTATGTTTTGTGTTTGTTAACTTCTATTGGTCCTAAGCCGGGGGTCTATCATAAATAGCCACTCTACTTCACCTGAGGCAGTGGTATGGTCTGCGTACACTCTACCCTCTCTAGACCCCACTATGTAGGAATACTCTGGGTATGTTGTTGTTGTTGTTGTTTGCACATGATGATAGATATAAAGCGGTAACACATAGGAAAAACTATAAACATGTAGCATATAGGTAATCAACAATGATAATACGATAACATATACAACAACACCAACAAAATATTTATAAACCTATAGTGCCAAACTAAGCCGATACAACTCGAAAAAATAAGCTCGAATTCTGAAAAATCTCCCGCGGAGTCACCAGAGCTGTCACACCCCTTTTCTTACCAAAATGATATTGATTTTAAGTTCAAAAAGGGTTTTATTATTAAGTAAAAGAAAAAAAATTATTTCGAAAAGGATTTTTACAATTAAACTCAGAGTCGCCACTTGGCATAAATTGGGTGTGCCAAGTCATCTTTAGAAATTCCTTTTCAAAATAGTTTGACTCTAGAAACTGATCCGCGAACAGAGATTCTAGTTAAGGAATTCTGTTGATCGAGGGGAAGGTGTTAGGCACCCCTCAGTCCCCTGGTTCAACCACAGTCACTCTGTAGAGTAGATCGGCAAGTAGACACTGTGGAATGTATAAACCAATAAACATACAAACAAGACAACAAACAATCAAAAATTAAATATGAAAATAATGTCCAGTCCAATTTATTACAACCCAAAATAAAATGCTGAAATAAACCTACGCTAACCTACACTAATACTAAACTATGCTCCACCCGATGCCTCGGGCCTTGATCACGAATGTCCTTCGCGTACAAGATACTTCGGGGCATACCCTGGTGAATAAGTACAAATGTCCTCAGGGCATTCCCCGGCTAAATGAATACATTTTCCAATTACGGTAAACAAAACCATTCAATAAATATTCCAAACATTCCGCAATTCACAAGTTCTAAATTTTCCTACCTGAGCCTACCATTAGCCTACCAGCTCGACCTATTATGATTCTATCACATGCAACATTATCAATGAATAAAAATTTATCCAAATTCACATTTATCAAGACCAATCCCTCTCCTAAAATTCATTATCACTCATAATTAACTAATTTTAATATATAATCCACCAATCAATCCATGACAATTAATAAAGTCCGAAAACACTATCAAAAATTATATCATCAATCACCCTGAATCACGTAAATCAGGACATCAATACGTTATATTAATATGAAAATAGAAAGAGATAGAAATGAAGAATTAGACCTCAATCTGACACTTTGTTTTTCAATTAAACGGAGGTGCTTCGCAGATTTGGAACCTTGGATTAGCCCAAATTTTAATAAATCCAAACTCCCCAATCTATTTTGGACATGGAATAGTATTGGTTCCGGATCTGACTTCAACCCCGCTACTGTTCCACTTTATTTTTGGTGGGTTTCACTGAGAAATTGGAATGAGGGTCCAATTTTATGTTGGCCAATGCTTTTGGTGGTATTTCGGTAATGGTTTTACCGTAATAGTAACAAGCTACAACCGGCGGTGCTTCCTGGTGAAAATTCCAGTGATGATTTTATCGGAAGAAACACTCTCTCCATTGTTCTCTCCTCGCATGTGCCTTCCTCTTTTACTCTTCTCTTCATTTTCTCTCTTCTCTCGATCTTTCTTTACTATTTTTCTCTCTCTCTATCTCTCTCAAATCTCTATTTTAATTTTATTTTCCAGTTTATCATGTGTATGTATGCGTCCAGTAATGATGAAGGGATATTCAAGGTCAGTCATTGTATGTGTGTGGGTGGGTGATTAGCTGAGAGTGTTCTGTGTGTTTTTGTTGTGTAATCTGGGGGTTGTGACTGGTTTGCCTCGTATATCTCATGGTTCTGATAGTGTTTGGGTCATTGTGGATCGATTGACTAAGTCAACTCATTTTATTCTGGTTTCGATCTTATTTGGTGTTGAGAAGTTGGATCGTATCTACATTCATGAGATTGTGTGTCTTTATGGTTTTCTAGTGTCCATTATTTCAAATAGAGGTCCCTATGTTCACATCTCACTTTTGGAAGACTTTTTAGGATGAGTTGGGTACTCGAGTGGATCTCAGTATGATATTTCACCCACAGACTGAAGGTCAGTCAGAGAGGACTATTCAAGTTTCTTAGGATATACTCCATGCTTGTGTGTGATGGATTTTGATGGCCAGTGGGAGCATCATTTGGCTTTAGCAGAGTTTGCATATAATAATAGCTACTATTCCAGTATTGATATGGTTTTTTTTAGTCATTGTATGTTAGGAGTGGTCTCTCCCCAATGGGTTGGTTGGATGTTTCAAAGGTGATACCTCGAGGTACGGACTTGCTTTGTGAGGCTTTGGATAGAGTCTGGGTTATTCATGATAGACTTAGAGCGGCTTCGTGTAGGAAGAAGTGTTACGCTTATCGTAGACTTCGTGCCTTGAGATTGTTGGTAATCATGATTTCTTTTGACCTCCACCCATGAAGGGTGTGATGAGGTTTGGGAAGAGGGGCAAGCTTAGCCCTAGGTATATCAGACCATTTGAGATTCTTCGAACTGTTGGTGATGTAGCTTATGAGTTGGCTTTGCCCCCTGATCTATCATTGATTCATCTAGTTTTTCATGTTCCTATGCTTCATTGTTATATTTCGTATGAGTCTCATGTTATTCGTTGAGAGTCATTTTAGTTAAATGAACGACTGTTTTTTATTGAGAAGCCAGTCTCCTTATTGGTAAGGGATGTTAGGCGATTGCGCTCTAGAATGATTCATGTGGTTAAGGTCCAGCGGTGACATCAACCTATAGATGAGGCTACTTGGGAGGTCTAGTCTGATATGCATAATTCTTATCCCCAGCTCTTTGTTGATTCAGGTATTTCTATGTTTTAGTTCGAGGACGAATTAGATTTTTAGTGGTGTATGATGTTACGATCAACTTTTTGATGAAATATGTAAATTGTGTATTTTTGTGTGATTTGACTATTTTACCCCTCCCATAGTTGCATTATGGTATTTCTGGAGTGTAGGATTGATTAGCATAGTTATCGATGTATTTTGGTACCATTTATGTGATATTGTAGTTTTTGATGGCTTTGAGAGTCTTATTTTAGACTTATATGGATATCTTTTGATCTATGCAACAGATGGATGAACGAACTACGCCATCAACTCTGTAATATCAATTTTAGGCTAGGTAGACCTTTGGTTCAAGTTACGATGCTCATTTCGACCTATTGGTCAGAAAGTTGAAAAAAATAAAAATATGAGTGTGGGACCCATATTTGATTGAAACAACTTCAGATGGAAAATCTGACTTCTCCAACAGATCCGAAATGTCAATTTTTGGGCGGTAACATATTTGGTGTGATTTTTCGTCTTTTAAATCTCATTTTGATCCTCAATGTGAAAAATTATGATTTTGAGTTTTGGAGGTCATCATTGTGAAAACGACGTTCTTTCAAAAATCTGATTTGGCCATTGAGTTTGGAGGGGAGCATCGAATTTAGTATGGTTACATAGTTCGTTTACGTATGTCTCACTTTGAACGAATCCCAAACATCCCGTTGAAATCCGAATTGGACTTAAAAATAGAAAAATCTGGTGAATTGCATTTTTTTTGTTATAAAAACAACTTTCCCCCTCTTTTTAGCTCACTTTGCTCATTTTTTATGTTGTCTCTTGAGAGTTAAACCCTAAAATAGTGTAGGGGCTTAAAAGTGAAGCTTGTGGGAGTTTGGATAGTTAGATTAACATCTATTTCTTGATTCTATTACGGATTTAAGGTAAGAATTCACCCTTTTCTTAGTAATTTCTTGATTAGTTTCTCAAAACCCCAAAAATCTTAGGGCGTGATTTTAAACCCCAATTTCACTCCTTTTCACTTGAATATTATTTTTATCTTATAATTACTAGTTTTTCGTCAATTTAACCTTCAAAAGAACTCTAATTCTTGATTTTAACCCAGATTTCAAAGATTTTACCTGGTAAAACTTAAAAATGATTTTTCTTTGATTTGAACCTCATTTTTACTCGATTTGACTTAGGTTTTCAGTTGTAGATTCCTAAAAATATAGGGAACACATTTTTGAAGTAAAGTTATGATTTTGTCCTTCTTTTTCGAAAATCCATTTTGGGGGTCCATTTTGACCCCGAATCAAAAGTAGTCAATATGGGCGTTGTTGGTTTTGTTTTGATGCTTAGATTCCATATTTTGATATTTTTAGAAGATTTCAGGATCATTCCTAGAAAGTAAGGTCGTGGGTTCAAAGTATTGCCGACCGATTTTGGCTTTTTAGGTAGGTTATGGCTTAACACTTTCAGACTGGGCTGAGTAGTAAATAATAATACAAAAGGAAATAATCATGAAAAATGGTCAGCTATGTGTTGTTCCCGTGTGGGGGCCTATATGTGATGTAATTGTTGAAATTGAGATATTATGTGATATGTGTGACCGTGTGGAGTCCTATGTGATATTGATAGCCTTGAATACATGTGAATAATTGTATTATGTTATTAAAATGCTTAATGTGGTACCATTGGTTTATTGTGATTATATTCATACTTTATTGGCATGTGAGACATGGATAAAACTAAAATAATGAGTGGATATTGACTCACGTGGTTGTGAAAATGTATCATTGTGGTTGGGTGTGGAAATATATCATGTGGTTGGTTGTAGAAATACTCATTGTGACTGATTGTGATCATTGCATCCTCATATCATACTTATTAATGAAACATTGATACTACCGTGGCAACACCTGAGTAACACTGGAAACTCCTTTTTAAAAATCCTCCTCGAGGGATATGCCGAGAGGAGATATTATAGCACCTTATAAAACTATTTTTGAGGGATGTGCTGGAAATGAGATATGAGATATGTGGATTGTATACCGGTTGAAGAACCCCTCATGGATCCTGCGTTGGGAGTCTTGCCTCTGTAGATGTATACGGGAATTGTGTGACGACCTCGTGCATCATCATCATTATTATTATGTACATTGCACTTACTTTATTGTGTTTATTGTTTTGCGGAGAAATTTTAACTTTTGAGAGAGTCGCCACTTAATTTTGAAAAGAAATTAAGAAACCTTTTATAAAATATTTTAAACAATCCAAAACAGAAAAATCATTTAAAGTTTAAAGATTCTGAGTAAGCGGTTCCTATTAACGTTTTAGGAAGGTGTTAGGCACCTAAAACGTCCGCTAACTTGCGGTTATCCAGACTGTTTGAAAACATCTTTCGATTAACTTCAAAAAGGTTAATTTGTTGAAAAGTGATTGATTTTTTAGAAAAAACTTGTATAAAACAGATTTAGGCGACTTAGTAGGGATTTCAACTAAGTCTAAGCAAAATTAATAAACACATAAACATATAAAAGGGGGAAGGGAGGAGAAAGTAAAAGATTTAGGCCATTGGGCCCAAATCACTGAGACCTGTACTAGTCTAATTAGGCTTTTGACCCATTTCACCTGTCCTAATCTAGCTTTTCGAGCCTTTGGCTCAAGTCTTGCTCCACCTGTTTTAAATTTACAACTTTGACTTCGAGGCCACAAATAAATAAATACATATATAAATAAGAAAACAAAATAAGGCCATAGAATTCAAGACTTTTCGAATCCCCTGGGAAATTCATCATCGGGATTGAACCCGTCTTAATTTACTCCATCTTTGTTCATACACTAGGCAGCGCCCCTTTTTGGATCATTTTTCGGAATCTTAGAAAAGACGTGGCCCGTTACAAAATGCAAGGAAGGAAAAGTCCTTTTGGACTCTCAATGGGTTCACATGCAAATGAACAAATAAAGAAGATCAATGTGTATCCGAAACATATAAAAAATGCACCAATGTAAAGAAAAATAAACATTTTGACTTAAAATAAAAGGAACCCATTTTGTAATCTACAATCAAAGAGAACAAAAATGAAAATGGGTATCTTATCAAGATAAATCTACACAATTATAGCTATCACAAGCACTTGAAATGAAAGAAAGAAAAAAAAAATGAACTAGTTTTAAAGAATGAAAGAGAGAATCTTGGAATATAGGCAAGACAGAGAAGAATAAAAGGCAGGCAATTGAAATGTTGAAGAGTGATGCAAATGGACAGTCACAACTAAAGCATATTCTACTATATTTGTAATCTCAACTGTTATAAAGATGATGGAACATTTAGCATATTCTATTTGCATCCAACTTTTGGAGAAAAAGGCCTCATGCTTTCCCATGAGTATTTTACGAATGGTCACCCAACTTTCAATTCATTGTACCAATATCACGACTAACTTTTGTAATAAAATAAAACTGAAGTATAAACTAAAGCATGCAAGAAAATGTATTTAGCTTAGGAAAACACGAGAAAATTGAAGTGAGGGTGCAAAACAAGTCTCTTTAATTAATCTTACAAACACAAATAAATAAAAGAAAAGAATGACTTAAGCTTATTAAAGTATAATCAAACATTTAGACAACTAACCCAAAAAAACAAAACTCATATTCTAACCACTGACGCTTGTAATATGCAGCAAGTGCTTCATGGAGCTCTCTACATATTATAAATAGTTCACATCAAGGAGATTTTACAATGCATAACCACTAAACTACCGCTATACATACAGCAGGTCAAAAGAAGAAACATTATACGAATACAAATTTCAAATTCTATAATAAAAACCATGACATTAATGGTGCAAAACAGTGGCAGTGAGCACATCAATTCGAACAACAACAACCATCATCAACGAACCCTACGGACATCAAATCCATCTACAACAATCAATCCCAGCATGGCCTTATAAACACTAATACGACTATCGACCGACTAAGAAAAGAATGCCGAAACTAAAAGAGAGATTATAAATACTAATACGAATACCGAAACTAAAAGAGAGATTATAAATACTAATACGACGACAAAGAAAAGGATGTCGAAACTAAAAAGGAGAAGTGTTACCTTTTTCGGAGCAGCAAAATGGAACCTCGAGCTAACGTCGGACTCTACCACCACCGGAGGTTGATCCTTCGAGCATTCCGATCATTCGACGACTAAAATTTTTACTAAAAATGAAAGTTTTTACTCATTTTTTTTTTCTCAAATGGTTCTTTTACTCTTGAGACTTGAGATTAAATGACCAACTATTAAAAGAAGAAGGAAAGAGAGAATTTTACTAAAGAAACTAATGTGCTTTGAAATTTTTTCTTCTGCTTTTTTTTAGAATCCCCCCCCCCCCCCCCCCCAACAGTGTTACTAAAAAACTCCTTTTATAGAGAATAAACTAGGGTTTATTTAAGGCTTCGAACGAGGATCATTTTGGTATTTTTCCCAAAGGGGAATTCAAAATTTGAACTCAATATAGCATTTTCCACCAGCAAATTGTACGAATTTTGGGAATTTTTTAACAAATTTGAAAAGATCGGCCAGTAGAAATTGAGGGAATCGATCATTCCCCCAAGAACCAATGAAATTTAACCAAATATGTACAAATTCGTACAATTATCCTGAAATTTGTGGAATTTGGACGTTGGGGAAGGACACCTCAACATTCTCAAGAAGGTTAGACCAATTTTCTGAGAAAACCAAAGCGGGAGAAAGGCTTATGCGTTTTTGCCAGTTGAAAATGAGTCGTGGGTCGGGTTTTACGTTGGACAAATTAGAGCTGGTACGAAGTTGTACGCTGGTTCGTTTGGAGTTGTACGCGTATACTGTTGTGTTGTTTTCGTCTGTTGAGTGTCGTTGTTGAGAAGAGGATAATGAATATAGGTGTTGGGCCAGGTTGTAATTGATTTGGACTGGGCTGTTACATTGTTGAAAAAAATGGGTTGGTGTGTTGTTGGATTAAATGTGGGTTTAAAATTGGGGTTGGGGTTATTTAATTGGATTTGGCCAATTTGTTTAAGTTTTGGCCAAATTGAATTAAGATTCAAAATGAATTGATACCTCATTTAATCTTGAGTCTCTCGATTTTAATAAAATCAAACAAATATATATCCAAATAAATTATTTTGATTATATTTAAATCAAGATTTCAATCTTTTGACTTTATTTTCAAGATAAGCCTTGATTAAAATATGATATTTTGTAAAAATAGATATTTAAGTAGCAACATTATAAAATTTCGTATAACTGACTACGATAATATATAATCGCTACTTAAAATGACAAATTTATCCAAATACATATTTTGAAAATCTTTTTATTCAAATGAAATAAATATTTTAATTTTATTAAAAACCGAAGAAACTCGGGATTAAATTTAGTCGTAGAGGGAAAAAATTAGGTGTCAACATTTATATTGTGTTGTATTGCCATATTGACTTTCCATCTATGTAATTGTCTTATCTTTTTTTACTTATATTTGATGATCTTGTATATGCATGTTCCCCCTTGTTCTACTTATATGTGATATAATGCATACTTGTGTTCTATCTTGGTGTAATGTTATGATATATATGATATAGTAGAACTGTTAGTGCAAGAGTTATGGGCTACTGTTGTGGGACATTTTCTGATTGCAGGTGACGTGACCTTAGTGTATATTCCTTAGTGTATATTTTGTATGCTTTATTTACTACTTTTCTTGATTGGACTATGATACTTATCGAGTACAAGTAGACTGTACTCATGCCTACTGTGCCCTTTCGGTGCATGCCCTAGCCCGAGTGTGCCTCAATTTGCTTGACTCAGGTGATTGTTAGAGCTTCTAAGGTAGTGGTTGGACATTCATGCATCCGGAGTTCGCCTCTATATTTCTGTATTAGTTATGTCTTTATTAGTGTTCGAAGATAGATATTTTTCTTTGTGGTTATTTTCTGACGTATTTGACTCCAGGATTGTATTAGTAATTCTTATACTGTTGACACTAGGTTTTTGGAGTTATGGTTGCATGTGTTGATTTTATTCTTTCCGTTTTTATTATATCTATATGGTTCGGTTTCATTCTAGAAGCCTTACCTTGGGGTCATTTCTGTCTTTTTCCTGTGTGTATCAGTTTGGGTGAGAGGCTTACTTGTCATGGTTCACCGCGACAAGTGCCATCATGACCTATCAATTTTTGGGTCGTGACAATAGTGCACAAAATTAGTGCACTATGTGAAAAATAGTTAGTAGTACATTATTTTTGTGCATAATGTGGAAAAAATGAATTGTGCACTATCTATTTTAAACGGCATAAAAAAAACATAAAGCACTGTTTTTGTGCACTAAGCCTATTTCAGTAACATTCTACTTTTAAGGCAAACTTCCATCATTTTTTAAAATTGGATGTATATTTTAGTTCCGTACTCTTTTTTTTTGGGGTTTAATTTTACTTTTTATTAAAAATAATCACATGATGGACCAACCCATCTTACAAACAAATCAGCACCCTACCATTACTCCCATACCCGGCCCAACCCAAAAACAAAAATAAAATATTTAACATGAGTAGGGTTTCTAAAATCAAAAGTTTCCTAAACCACATTTCAGCTGCAACGCCTCTTGTACTATTGTTTTTCTTCCTTCTGCTGAAGATGATAATCGATCTTGTAAATCCTTCTTCACGGTATCGTGTTACTTTCAGCTTACAGAGGTGACTGAAATCTCTTCAAAATTTTACTCTTTTGTTTCCGATTTCCTCTAACTTTTGATACTCTCCTCTTCTTAGCTTCATTCTCTAATCTTTGCAAAAATTGAATATTGTTTTGCATCTAAGAAGACCTGATCTGCAGATTAGACCAGCTAAGTATGTTGTCTTCTTCTTTTGTCCCCTCACTTTTTCTGGATCTGCTTTGACCCCATCTTCATTTGCTTGTACGATTTGAAGATCAATGGAGAATTGATGTTACATATATTCATCTATCCGACTCCATCTCAGGTATTTGTAGCTCCATCTGGGTCATCTACACTTTCTTGATATTGTGCACTGGTTACTCTTCACACTTAGTAATCTAACCCCTTCTTGTTTTGTTTGTATTCCAAAATAAAACACCTGATAGATTTGAAGAGCAAGTAATTATTGATGGCGGATATAATCATCTATCCACCTCCATCTCAGGTCTTTGCAGCTCCCTATGGTCCATCTACACTTTTTGATGCTATGAACTGATTTCTGTACAAGCTTAGTAAAACATACACTTTCATTGATGATACATACTTCTGTATATAAATTACATGTAAACTATGAAGCTTGAATGTTTTCCTGTTCCTTATTATCTTACTGGTATGATCCTCAAGTATGGACTTTGCCATTTGTCACTATTTAAGATTGCTTTACCTTTTTTCCCTAATTGCTGATAGCTTGTGATGATGAAAGCACCTGTGTCTATTGCTGAATTAGCTAAATAATCAGATAATTGATTGCCCTCTCTATATATATGTTGATACTGGACTTGCTTGTTTTTCATGAAACTGTGTATCTGCTTAACTGTGTTTGCTATGCTCCATGGACACAACCAAACATTTGTCAATACCTTTTGTATTAATAGGGAGTCCGTCTGAATGATAATCTTATTATTCTGCAATTGTGAACAATGCTTAGCTGCCTGTAAAATTGCATTAGCCTCTGCCTGCATACTATCTGCATAATGTTGTGGTTCTCCCTTAGCAAATAAGACTTCATTCCTCAAACAAAAAGCATAGGAACTGCCTCTTTCATCTCCCCTTACAGCTCCATCAGTATTATATTTTACCCAGCCCTCCTTAGGTGTCTTCCACAGTACTGTTATAGCCTTCACTCTTGTTTGCAATTTGCTCAGTTCTGCAATTATATATGGTCATTCTGTTGGGAATTCCATTTGTGGTTTCCTAATCTTCAACAACATTCTAAAATTCCTTGTAACATTATATATGATCCTCAATCCTGTAGTTTCCTTATCTTCATGTTTCTTCCTATTCCTTCTTCTCCACAATTCCCATAGAATCATGCTAGGAATTGCAAAGAAGTAAGGCTTTTCTCTTCCTTTTACTTCAGCATTCCACCATCTTAGAATTGTTTCCCTTAGAGTCAGATTGTGAACATGAATACTAGCATAAGAAAAAAAATAGGACCAAGTCCTGTTATCTTGGTAAGAATTCCTAAATACATGAGCAAATGTCTCCACTTTTGGGGCATTACAACACCAACACTTAGATGGCCCCTGCATCCCCCATCTCCTAATAGTATCATCTACAAGAATTCTTCTTTTCTACAGTCTCCACATGAAAAAACTAATCTTAAAAGGTACTCCTTTCACCCATATCTTCTTGAAAATGTTTTCTATCCCCTCCCTATTCCTTATATACTGCTAGGCTGATTTAACTATGAACAATCCTTTAGAATCAATACTCCATATAGGCCAGTCCTCCTCTATTCCTGCTGGAGGGATGATTTTGGTAAGAACATGATCTTCTACTTCATCAGTGAATAGCTTTCTAATCAATTGTTCATCCCATGTATCATTTCTGATCAAATCTTTAAGCTGCTTATACTGACTTTGTTCTGTATCAGCTCCTTCCATTATAGAGTATAGATCTCCTTGTCTTGTCCAATTGTCCAACCAAATATAAATGTTTCCTTGTTTTACTTTCCATACTATCATATGCTCCACCATATCTCTAGCCTGCAACATCTTCTTCCGCACTTGAGAACCACCTGCACCAGTTTTCCACATTACTAATTTTGGATGCTCCTTTTTGCAGTATTTATTGAACATATACTCCCTCCAAATTATTTTTGTAGTCCTGAATGCCCACCACAGTTTACAAAAAAGTGCCATAGATACATCAGAAGTTCTTCTAAAACCAACCCACCTTCCTCTTGTGGTAAGCTTAATGTTTGCCATTTCACCCAATGCCTTCCCCTTTCTTCAATTTTACTACTCCAAAAAAATTGAGAAAACATTCTTTGAATAGTATTTAGAACATTTATGGGAGGATTTAATACTGATAGGCAGTGTATTGGGATGCTCTGTAACACATGCTTGATTAGTACAACTCTACCTCCATAAGAAAGCAATTTTCCTTTCCAAGTCTGAATCTTTCTAGCAATTCTGTTTAGTAGTTGCTGGTAGTAATCTTTTTTCTTTCTCATGTAAAAAATAGGGAACCCTAGGTAAATGAAAGGGAATTCTCTTCTCAAAATACCAGTAGTCACTTCTGCTAACACCCTTACTGCATTAGATACTCATTTGTGCATATAAATTACACTGTTCTCCTTGTTTATTCTTTGTTCTGATATTTCCTCATATTTATCCAAAACTGTAGTGACCAACTGTAAAGTTTTCACTTCATCTTTGCACAAGATGATCATGTCATCTGCAAATGGAAGGTGATTCAATTTTGGACTTCCTCTCGGCATCCCAAACATCCTGAAATCCTTCTTCTGCATCAGTTTCTTCAGTGCTCTTGATAACACCTCTGCTGTTATTATAAACAAAGTTGGTGAAAAAGGATCCCCCTGCTTCAACCCTCTTGTAGATCTAAAAAATCCTTTAGGCTGACCATTCAAAAGTATTGAATACCAATTATTTTCCAACAGTCTAAAGACCATGTCTGTCAGTACCTCTGAAAAAACAAATGATCTCAATACCTTTGTTAAAAACAACCATTCTACTCTATCATAGGCTTTTATCATGTCAAGCTTCAACACCATGTTAGGTGGCTTCCCTCTCTTTCTAATTTCAGAAACAATTTCCTGCACTACCAAAACATTTTCAGTAATACTCCTACCTTGAACAAAACCTGTATGTTCCGGGGATATCAAATGGGGTAAAATTCCTTTTATCCTTTCATGAACTATTCTTGAGAAAATCTTATTGAAAAAATTACTAAGTGAAAGAGGCCTCATGTCTGAGAAATTATTCACTACTAACTTCTTTGGTAACAATACCAAATTAGTATGAGTAATAAATCTAGGAAGTTGAAATCCACAAAAGAAAGCTTTTACCATTTTGTGGATGTCCTGCTTAATGATTTCCCAAGCATCTTGGTAGAATGCCTCTGTCATCCTATCTGGTCCACCTGCACTATCTCTATTCAGCCCTATCACAGCATTTTTGACCTCATCCTCATCAGGAATTCTCATTATTTCTGCATTTTGTTCATCATTCACCAATTCTGGTATTTCCTCCAGTATGCTGAAATCATCAGCATCATTTTGTTTGGTAAACTATTTATGGAAAAAATTAACTACAGCTTCTGCAATATCTGGTACTTCTTCCAACCATTGTCCATCTTCATTCTGTATCTTACTGATCCTGAGCCTGCTTCTCCTTCCTTTCACAATAGTGTGAAAAAATTTGGTGTTTCTCTCTCCATCTTTGAACCATTCATACCCAGCCTTTTATCTCCAATAATCTTCTTTCCTTTTTAATTGCATATTCAGTTCATCCTGAGCTTTAAACAAATTATCTCTGTTCAGTCCACTAGGATCCTCCTCCAAATTTTTTTCTCTTAACTTGATAATATTCTTTAGTATAGCAATTTCCTGGAAAATATTACCAAAATGCTCTTTACTCCATTTAGTTAAAGCTGAATTAGTGTTTTTCAACTTCTGTTTAAACACTATAAATGAATTTCCTTCAATCTGAGAATTCTAATTTTGTTTAATCACCTCCAAACATGTTTCCTCTCTTAACCAAAAATTCCAAAATTTGAAAAATTTAACAATCTGCTCATTGTTTGTTTTGCACTGAATTTGCATAGGAGAATGATCTGATCCACTCCTAACTAGATGTTCCACTTCCATCCGTTGAAAGATATGTTGCATTCTATCATTGCACAAAACCCTATCTAACCTCTTGAAAATGCAATCCTCATCTTTTCTCCCATTCCACCAAGTGAATTTACTCCCTTTAAAATGGATTTCTTCCACATTACATAAGTTGATCCACTGATTAAAGTCATGAGTTTCATTAAAAGTAACAGGTAAACCCCCTAGCTTTTCTTCTTCACTTCTAATCACATTAAAATCCCCTCCTATAAGCCAAGGTACTTGATAGGAATCTAACAGATCAGTTAATGAATCCCAAAGTACCACCCTTTCATTTGTATTACATTTAGCATAGACTAAAGTAACAAACAATGAGATACCTGCATTTTGATTGGATACTTTCAGAGTTAGTTGCTGCTCTTCATCTTTCACAATGCTAAATTCCACATTCTCTTCCATATATGCCCAAATTTTCTAGATACATTTAGTACAGCATGCTTCATCCCCAACCTCGTCCTATACTCTTCAATATATTGACCATCTTTGAAAGGTTCCATTAATCCAATGAAGTAAAAATGGTACCTTTTTTGCATTGTTATAAGTCTAGTAAAGGCCTGTTGGGTGTTAACAGACCTTATGTTCCAAATCAATGCATTCATTTGGATTTTGATTTAGCATTGTGACTCCTTGTATGCATTGTTTTTTATTTAGCCTCAGCTCCACTACCACTCATTTTCTTTTTCCTTATCCCTACTTATTTCTCCTTCATAGCTTCTATTTGCTTAGGAGATAGATCTGCTGCTTTAGCCACCTGATTGATGTTTTCTTCAATATCATTCTCATCAATATCTTTCTTTGTCTGATTAATATTTTCTATCATGTTCTGTGCTTGTATTACTAAGGGTGTAATCCCTTTAATACCATCAACTCCTCCAACTCTTCATCATAGGCCTGCAGTTGCATTTTTCAGTACGTTCTTCCTGATCATACCGATTCCTATCAGAATGTGAAATCTTCTCTTTGCTACTATCTTCAGTTGGCTCCACAATTTTACTTGAGTCAGTCTATTCCTCTATGCTGTTGGGATCTGCTGCACTGTAATTCCTTGCATTCCTATCAATTACCTCCTGATTTATTTGTTTTTCGTCAGCTGACTTATCCCCTTGATTAGCTACTTTGCCTTTGCCAAAACTTGTATTGACCCAATCTTTAGTGCTGATCTTTTCTCCCCCTTCTGATTATTAGATTCACCTTGTCCTTCCTTGTCATTATTGGTGTTTTCCATGTTATCTGCATCTTCAAGAGCTGCAAAAGTATTTGATATCTGCAGCTCCTTTTCTTCTTCTTCATTCAAATCCCCCAGAATGTGACCAAATCTATCCTTTTTATATTTTTTTCCTTGTAAGCCACTGATTAGTAGTGATACCTCTCTTTGTATTATTCTGATTATGTGATTGATTCCTCTGCATATTATTCTCTTTGTCTGTCACCTTTGTTTCTGCCTCCTTACTCTCCTCCTTCTGTTTGTCATATAACTATTGATGTTTATTCCAACAACTTGCTTCATCATGTCCTTGCAAACAACATTCTGTACAGTACTTTGGTATGTAATCATACTGAATTTGGACCCACTTGGATTTGATTTCCCCTGTAGCTTCATTCTCTTCATTAATTTGAATCCTTTGTGGTAATTTTGCTACTAAATTCACCTCCACTTTCACTCTTGCACAGCTAGGTATTGTGTGATTTTTTGTAGCCATATCAACAGTAAGAGGTTTGCCAACTGCTGAAGCAATAGAAAAAATTACATCTTTTGCGAAAAATTCGAAGGTAAATCTGGCATGGAGATCCAAGCTACTGCAATTGTGGTCTTAATATTTTGTTCAAACCATCGATCCCATTTCAATGTCCTCATCTGCCAATATTTTTCCATTGAACCAATGTAATAAGATGCAGTTGACAATAATTGAACGTATTCCTCAAACATCTCTAGCCTTAATAGTACATGCCTTTCATCCAATACTCCAATGGTGCATTGCCCCTTTATACTGCATTGATTTGGGATGATTTTGCGTAAAACTTCAATATGTGGCTTACCATATGAGAATTTACCTATGATAGCATATTGTAAATTCTCTTGCATGATAAGATTTCGCACTTCTGATGATTTTCACGTAATAGAAGGCTCTCCATGCAACATACTAATGGGTTTAGGCGGAACCCTAATATTAGTCATATCCACCATTGTTGGCTTCAATAAATTCGCATATTTCTTAATTCCATAACCTTTTTGAATGTTCTGATTACTGTCTTCATCGTTACTATTATCCGGTGGGATGGTCCCACCGGCTATGGTGGCCATAATAGCCGGAACAGCTACAATTTTGGTATTACTCGTCAATAGGGTTTAGGGTTTTTTGAGTAGTTCCGTACTCTCTCTACACCTTAAATGTTTTTAAAGTTTCCATGCTCATTTTTCTCTCAACTTTTATTTTTATTTATTTTTTTCACTTTTTTATTTTTTCTTAATTTTTTTCTTGTTTTAATTTATTTGTGTCAACCTTTATTTTTTTTTACTTTTATTTCTCTTTTTTCTTTTTTTCTTAAACATTATTTATTTCTTCATTTTTTTCTTTTTAAATTTATTTATCTCAACTTTTATTTCTCTTTTATTTTTCGTTTTTATCATTTCTCATTTTTTTCATTTTTCTCAAATTTTATTTTTATTTGTTTCTTCGTATTTTTTTTTCTCAATCTTTATTTTTTTTTATTCTTCTCTTTTTTCTTAACCTTTAGTTTTTTCTTCTCTTTTTTTTACTTTTTTTCTCAATCTTCTTTTTCTTTTCTCTATTTTGTTTCTTCTCTTTTTTTTTTCTCAACTTCTATTATATTTTGCTAATAAATAAAAAGTTGGATAATCCACAAAGGGAACTTCTTTCTTTGACATCAAAGTAAATTTAAGGGCATGACTTGTCGTTTGGAAGTTCTTTAAAATAAGTCTTGCATCTAAGGCAAATGTTAGAGAACATCTCATAAATTAGACACAAAGTGGTAGTTTCAAGTCTTGCTCGTGGGGCATAACTTGTTGTTTGTAAATCCTTAAGTCTTGCCTCTAAGGCAAGAGTTATAGAACATCTCATAAAACAAGACACAATGTGATAGTGCTGACACTTTCCCATTGGGTGTAACTTGTTCTTTTGGGAGATTCATAGGTTAAGTCTTGTCTTAGAGGAAAGATTAATAGAGCATCACATGAATTAAGACACAATATGACAGTGTCAACTCTATTCCATGGGGTGTAACTTGTGGGCTAAGTTTTTCCGCTAAGGCAAGAGTCATAGAACATCTCATAAATCAAAATACGATGTGGTATTATCAACTCTTGCCCATGGAGTGTAACTTACTGTTTGAAAGTCCTTGGACTAAGTTGTGCCTCTAAAGTAAGAGTTATAGAACATCCCATAAATCAAAACATAATGTGGTAGTGTCAACTCTTACCCATGGGGCATAACTTGTTATTTGAAAGTCCTTGATTTATAAAATATCTCATAAATCAAGAAATAATATGGTATTATCAACTCTTACCCATGGGGCATAACTTGTTGTTTGAAAGTTCTTGGGTTAAGTCTTGCCTCTAAGGCAAGAGTTATATAATATCTCATAAATTAAAACATAATGTGATAGTGTCAACTCTTACCCATAGGGCATAACTTATAGCTTGAAAGCCCTTAGTCTAACTCTTGCCTCTAAGGAAAGAGTTATATAGTATCTCATAAATCAATACATTATGGTATTGTCAACTCTTGCCCATGGGGCATAACTTATTTTTTTATGGTCCTTGAGCTATGTCTTGCCTCTAAGGAAAGAGTTATAGAGCATTTCATAAGTAAAAAATATAATGAGGTAGTGTTGACTCTTACCCAATATATGTAATTTGTTGTTTGAAAATCCTTGAGATAAGTCGTGCTTCTAACGCAAGAGTCGTAAAACTTCTCATAAGTCAAGACTTAATATGGTAGTGTCAACTCTAGCCCGTAGGCATAATTTGTTGTTTGAAAGTCCTTGAGGTAAGTCTTGCCTCTAAGGTAAGAGTTATAGAACATCACATAAATCAAACTACAATGTGGTAGTGTAATTCCTGCCCATGAAACGTAATTAACTTGTTGTTTGGAAGCCCTAAAGTTGTCTGTAAGATAAATTTATAGAACATATCATAAATCAAGATACAATGTGATAGTATCAACTCTTGTTCGTGAGGCGTGTTGTTTGGAAGGAAGTGAAGAAAAGAAAAAAAAATTGTGGAAAAAATAAAAAAATCATGAAAAATATTTAAAAAGAAAAAAGAAAAAATAAATAAAATAAATAAAATAAAATAAAAATATAGAAGTTGAGAGGATAAAAATAAAAAAAATAAAGGTTGAGAAAAAAAAACAAAAATAAAGACTAAGAATTTTTTTTTTAAAAAAAAGCAAAAGAGAAGAAATAAAAATGAAAGAGAAATAAAAAGGAGAAAAAATTTAAAAACCATAGAAGTTGAGAGGAGAAAAGAAAAACAAGTAAGGGTTGAGAAAAATCAAAAAGAAAAAAAAATAGAAATGAAAAATATAACAATTGAAGTAAAATAAAAAATAAAAAAAGAAAAAATAGAAGTTGGGAAGAGAAAAGGAAAAAGGTAAGGGCTAAGAATAACTAAAAAGAAAAAGAAAAAAAAGTCAAAGTAAATAAAAAAGAAAAAAATAGAAGTTGAAAGATAAAATTACTATGGATTTTTTTAGAAATATTGGAGATATAGAGGGGTGAATAGGTAATTGTGCTATATATAAAAAAAAGAAAAATTAGTTTGTACTCCCTCCGTCCCATTTTATGTGTCATCATTTTCTTTTTAGTCCGTCCCAAAAAGAATGTCATGTTTCCTTATTTGATAAATATTTAAAAATACAATTACACTTTTACCCTTATTGGGCCCACTTAATTAAAAAAAAAATAGTAGCATATTTTTTTATAAAGGACAATTTGGTAAATATTATCAAGTCTTCCGTTATTTCTTAAACTTCATGCCTGATCAAATGGCGATACATAAAATGGGACGGAGGGAATAGTACTTTTTTTATAAGGGACAAAAAAATAAAGTCGTCCATTATAAGGGCCATTTATATAGTTTACCTATTAGTTTTTCCATCACCATTTTTTAGTGAATTTTGGAAAATTTTCTTCATTTTCCCCAAGACACTATTTTATTTTATTTGTATTGGCAACTAGTGGGATATATTGTTGAATTCATGTATATTTTGATGATTAATAAAAGAACATGATATATTATTAATACTACTTATTCCATCACGTTGAGTCCAACCTTTAATAGAATTCTCTAAGGTAAGAGTATCGAATAGATCTCTATGTCTACATAAAGCACGAAAATAATACAAGTAGAGAGTTCTTGTGGAGTTAGAAGCCTACTTAGCTGAGAATAATAACGAGGAACTTCAAGTACATAAGGTTTTAAATACAGAGAGAACAAGACAAAACACAATCAAATAAGCAAGACGAATATTTAAGAGAGTTTTGTCTAGTAATCGGACTGCAACCTGATACAATCAAACCAGATTGAAGAACTTGTTTTTAGTTAAAGAGTCTTAGCTTGATAAGGTTTAGTAATGATGTACTGGGAGTGTTTATTAAGTTGTAACTTTCCTGCTTTCTTAGATCAGTGTTATAAACCGATTTAGGATTTATCTTAGCTTGATAAGGTTTAGTAATGTTGTACTAGGAGTGTTTATTAAGTTGTAACTTTCCTACTTTCTTAGGTCAGTGTTATAAACCGATTTAGGATTTATATTCAAGTTGGGAATCAACTCAAATATTGGGGAACATATACCTCTCGTGTTAGGAATTAGAGTTATTCGTAGATTGAAAATCTTTTCTAATTTGAATTTCAAGTCGGGAAACTTGACGTGAATTCAATAGTTTGGAGAGATTGTTGAATATTAGGAACTAGAGTTAGTTTGTAGATTAAAAGAGTTGCAATCTAAATTTTGTTAAGGCTCATAATGTTTAGTGAAGTTGGGATTAAACCTATAGTGGTACAAGTCGTGGTTTTTTCCTTTGTATGTCGGATGTTTGCCACGTAAAATAACTGTGTTACTTTCTTTACTGCTTGAACGCATTAGGCAATCTATGTCATATGTATGTGAAAATCGGGCATAACTCACGAGAGTTATTAGGATGTGGAAATTTTTAATGGTTAGTGAGATATGCCATGTAATACTTATAGGAGGGTATATTTAATTGGTAAAACTCATATTGATGGGTCCCACTTCACTATAAATTCTCCTTTTCTCTTCTCACACATAACTGTAAATAACATAATAATAAAAAAAATAAGGTAAAAATAGTAGCGTTCTGAAATGTATTATGTTCTTGTTATGAAATAATAAAGAACAAAGAAGAAGAGTAGAGAAAGAATAGAGAGTAATTCTTATTTTTCTTGAGGGATGAATTACAATGAAGAAAAAACCCTTTATTTATAGGAAAAAACTAACCTTGGGGTTTGTAACTTTTCCATGAATAAACATACATAATATATGGTAAAGTAGGTATTCACTATATATGGTAAAGTAGACATTCACTATATATGGTACATTTATAAAACTCCCCTTAAATGTCTAATTGATAGATAATACGCTTATATGCTGCCTCATTAAAAACCTTACAAGGAAAACCCAGTGGGATAAAACCTCGTAAGGGAAAAAGAGTATAACGCGTATTAACTCCCCCTAATGAGAACATCCTTGAACCTTTGCATTCCGATCTTGTGCACCATCTTCTTGAAAGTTGCAATTGAAGGAGACTTGGTGAATAAATCAGCTACATTATCACTTAAACGAATCTGTTGCATGTTAATATCACCATTCTTTTGGAGCTCATGTATGTAGAAAAGTTTTGACGAAATGTGTTTCGTTCTATCTCCTTTTATGGATCCTCCCTTAAGTTGTGCTATGCATGCTGCATTATCTTCATATAGGATTGTGGGTGTATTGTCACATTTCAAACAACATTTTTCTCGAATGAGATGTATCATGCCTCAATCATATACATTCTCGGCTTGCTTCAGGAATAACTATTATCTCAGCATGGTTCCATGAAGTAGCTACGATAAAATGCTTTGTATATCTCCAAATATTGCAGTACCACAACATATGAACACATAGCCTATTCGAGATCGAGTTTTATGTAGGTCAGATAAGTACTCAACATCAACATGACCAATAAGATTGGGACTGCAAACTTGCTAACAAATTAACTGAAAAAGGCTATATCAGGCCCTATAGTACTTGCAAGATAAATTAGTGCATCAATTGCACTAAGATATGGTACTTCATAACCAAGGAGTTCCTCATTCTTTTCTTGAGGTCGGAATGGATCCTTATTCAATTTTGCATGTTTCTCATTTAAGCAAAAATTCTATTGCTTTTGAAAACTCTCCAAGAGTTCCAATGATACTCAAATCATCAAATTATCTCTTATGAGGATAATAAAAAAATTTCCAAAAACTTTATATGCTTCAGGTATTTTGAATCCTTTAGATATTTTCATATGGATTTTTATCAAGTGACAATATCCAACATGTCGAGTGTGGCATCTTCAAGTGTCTGGACAGCAAACCAAATAAGTTCTATACTTACCAAAATGCATCTTTTCGTGTCACTTGATAAATATTTCTATGTCAGCATGCTTAAATACACGTAGAATTCGGATCGTCGTAATACTTTACAATTTTACGTTAATATTGTATCAAAGATATTATCGATGATATATCATTTTGTATCGATTCACAACGTGACATAACATTTTGAGATCTCATCACTTCATTATTTTCAGGTACCTGAACCTCTCATAGGTTTCATGAAGTGTTATGTCATAGGCTCTTCAAGAGCACATTGCCTTCTTATTATGATTATTTGCTTCTTATCTTTTTTGAGGATTATTTTATTAGGAACCGATTAGTCTATCATTCTTCATACATGCGTAGATTTTGTCCTTTACAAATGCAAAATAGAATACTTGCAGCTTAGATATGCGATTAAATTTGAGCTAGTAAATGTTTTCGGCATATGACTTGAATTAGCTTTTGAATGAGGATATGATGATAATTCCTAACATATTTCATAGATGCTTGTGATCTCCACCTTATGTTAGTATAACTAACATACATCCTCCAATTTTTTTTAGGAATACATCTTTGTGCATCATGGTGTATTTATTAATTGTATACCACCCATCAAAACTATTAGATGAAATAGTTAGTTCCTAACCTTGAACCAATTGAGAGGGAAGAAATAATCATAATTTATTGGTCTAATGCATGCAAGTCTTATTGTATGCAACGTATAATATTTCAGACCAACACATGAAGCTTCGTTCTCATCAGCAATGGTTTAGCTATTTATTGAAGGCATTCAATGCCAAACAATTTTCATCAAGATGAATTGTCTTGATTGCACAATCTGAAAGTTATGCTCTTGACTCAATTTTATTGAGCAAGCAACTTTATGAATGTTAAACTACAGGTTGACAATAAATGTACATGTGATTATCTTATTGATGCATCTTTTCAACATATCACATGAAAGGTGAATGGACCCTTATTCATCTTTTATATTTTTCAGATTTTGAGGGATCCAATCCAATAATTAGTTGGTCCAACCAACTTATCATGAGAACAAACAACATGAATAATTCTTGAAGAATTTTCTAATTTTTCATTACATGTCCAATACTCAATATGCACATCTTCGGGATGTCATAATCGTTCATGTCAACTTATGAACTTTTATTCTAGCAAACTCCAAGTTTACCATGACATGTACCTTTTTTACTTTAGTAAATTTCAGATTCACTATTACATGAATAAATTTCAGACCCACTAGTTTAGAAGTAGATTTCAAAATAACTCTTCTCGATTATTCTGTTTCATTCGAAGGTGAGTTGTGAAGCCATCACAATCAAGTTCATGTTTGTTGATAAGCTTCACTAAATATCATCACATTCACCCAGGGAATGAATCTATTCTTATAACAATTGAAATTCTCATTCCCATGATGGAAATATAATCTTGTCTAAAGCTTATCAAATTGATAGCTTACAACCTCTTTTATGATATTGCTACTTCAGGAGCAAATCGAGGCATACATATGATAAAGAGAATTTTTCTCTAATATATCTTATGATCATAATATGCGTGTGAAAATATAATCACTTTTGATGATCATTATCATATTGTCCCTCTACGCGTATATTCGTGCATTCAATCACTTGTCTTCTTTCAGACATATTATGCACTGCTATCATATACACTTCAAGAATGAAGTAAGTTGTCATATTTCAGACTTATCATATATTGCTACCACATTCACTTCATGGAATGGAGAATATTCAATGAGACATATTTCATGACTTTTCATTAAAAACACATTATTTTGCCTTAGCCATCATAATATCATTACTATGGTGCATTGAGATTCAAACTCAACGTCTAACTCATATAAAAGCGTCTTAGACATAAATTGATGAGACTTAAACCCAATATATTATCATCCCTTTTGATAATATTATTCTTGAGGAATAAATTTAAAACTTAAATGGTTCCAAACCAATTATTTTTCCTCAAATCCAACAATAATTATATTATTAGTAACAAAAGAAAGATAACATAAGAAATTACTAACCTTGAAATTATCTTTAGATTTATAATCTCATCTTGTTTGGTAGAGTCTCGTGCTGATAACGTGTTATAAAATAATAAAGAACAAAAAAGAAGAGTAGAGAGAGAATACAGAGTAATTCTTATTTCTCTTGGGGGAGGGATTACAATGAAGGAAAACCAATTTATTTATAGGGGAAAACTAACCTTGGGGTTTGTAACTTTTCCATAAATAGACATACACAATATATGGTAAAGTAGGTATTCACTATATATGATAAAGTAGACATTCACTATATATGGTACATTTATAACAGTTCTATCTTTTTCCCTTTCCCTCAAACATCACTTCTCCAATTTTTCTCTTATGTACTTTGTTTTCCTTCTCTTTTTTATAGTTTCGATTTTCACTTGTCAAAAATCAAATAAAGATCAATAAATTAATAATAATTTAAATTTTATTTTCTTCATTTTTTCTGATGTCTTCTTTTCTTATTTATATTTTTTTATTTGATTTTTTACACTATAATTTTTAGAATATTAACTATTTGTACAATACTTGTGTGAAATTAAATTCCTACAAAGACAAATACACATAAGGGCAAAGATTAGTATGTACCATATTTTTAAGAAAAAAAAAATATTCTTTGATTTGATTCGATATTTTGACTTTTAATGAATATGCTTAACTGCAAATGCAAATTTAATTTGAATTCTTTGTTCAAGATTTCTTGAGATTCCCTTAGAGTTAGATTCAATTTTTTGGGATGTAAAATGAAATTTTTCAGTTTTTTTTTCTTCTGGGGTATAAGGGTTAACCTTTTTTTAAAGTTGATTTAATTTAAAGTACAAATATTTTTTTTTTGTAAATTGATAGTAGGGGGAGTGTTTAGAGGTCGGTTTGGATCGATTATTGATCAAAAGTAAAATCAAATCAACATAATTAATTTTTAATTTATTTAAATTAGAGCAAATATATATATATATATATATATATATATATATCAATTTTTGTTCGATTGTTTGAAAAAAATAGAAAAAAAAAGACAATAATTCATTGAAAAAAGAAAAAATAAACCCTCATATTACCCCCCCCCCTCCATATATATATATATATATATATATATATATATATATATATATATATATATATATATATATATATATATATAAAATCAATTTTGTTCAATTGTTTGAAAAAATAGGGAAAAAAGACAATAATTCATTGAAAAAAAATAAGCCCTCATATTACCACATAAAACAGTAACATGACTTACATCTAATATAAGATACTTAAATAATAGATGAATCTTGATAAAAATATATATAAGATATTTAAAATTACTCACAATAAATAGTATATTGTGTATATATAATTATAGTATAATTTTCAATTTGGATCATATCTTTGATTTTCTTGGACAAAATTAAAAATAAATCAAATATTATCGATATTTAAAAATGTAAAACTAAACCAACTTAACCAAATAAAGATTTATTTATTTAATCGATTTAATTAATTTTTTTATTTAAATTATTTTTTACCCAAATCATGAATACCCTAGATAGGAGTATAAAAAGAGGTGAAAAATATATGTGAGAGAAGAATGAGGATATAGTAGACGTTTGACCATGAGAATTGTTTGACCTTTTTCAAAAACTTATTTCACTTTAGTAAAAAAGGTGAAAATAGTGATGTTTGGTCGTAAGAATTATTTCACTTTACTGAAAATTATTTTTGAAAAAGTGAAAACAAGTAAAATTTACCTTCACTTTTTTCACTCTATTTCTTTCAAAAAATATTAAAAACAACTTCAATCTATATTTATAATCAACACAACATCAACTCCAACTCTAATTCCAACTCCGACTCCAACTGTAATTTTAACTTTAAGAAATTATTATTTTTATGACCAAACAACTCCACATAAAATAGAGAAATACTTGGAAAAGGAAAAAGAAACCCAAAAAGTGGGCTGCAAATTGGGAACGGAAGTATAGGAAATGAGGGGAGAGGTTGTGCTGACAAAAGGAACCCATAATAACACTTGTCAAAAAATAAAAGGGGCCTCATACAACAACTATTGTAAGTTGAGTCTCATTCCAATTAAAAATTTTCCCTAACAATGTGCAAAATACCATATATTACTTTACTACTAATATAGAAATGAGCTAAAATCAGGTGGTTTCAACATGTCTGATTATTGTCTATTCATGTTAGTTTTAGGATAGTTTTGTCTTTTCACACAACCTGATTATGTTCCTTTCATTGCTATTAAAGCATACCACGCGTTGAGGCTTTTGAAGCATATCACATGTTGAGACTTTTGACGTGTAAATCAGTGAAAATTGAAAATTGTTTCTTCTTCTTCTTTCTTCTACAGTGAAGTGAAAGTTCCACTTCTTTCTTCTACAGAGACTTCTTTCTTGTACCGAGATTATAATTTTTTCTTTTGCTTTTGTTTCTTTCATATCACTTCCAACTAAAGGTATGAAATTTCCTCAGATCAGAAGTCGCAAACTTCCGATAAGCAAAATATCATCTCATGAACCGTATAGACAATTGTTTTCGATATTTGTTTCCGCAATAATTTTTGGGATTTTTGCCTATTTGTGTAATAGAGTCATAAAAAAATCAGATTGTAAAGATTGAGATAAATATATAAAAAAAAAAATCTATTTCTGCTTAATTGTGAGAAAAGTCGTTTCTCTTTTATACTTAAAAATGTTTTTCCTGACTAATAGTTATTAAGTTTTAAGGAATAGGAATAATATATGTGTGAACTAAAATAGTGATATGAAGTAAAGAGTTGAGTTAAATACAAAGAAAGTTTATTTCTGCTAAATTGCGAGAAAAGTCATTTCTCTAATTTAATGAAAAATATTTTCACTGGCTAATCTTTTTTGGGTTTTAAAGATTAGTAATAAAATCTAAGAATGAATAAAAATATTGATATGAAAAAGAGTTGAGATGAACACAAATAAAGTCTATTTTTTCTCAATCGTGAGGAAAGTCATTTCTTTAATTTAGCGAAAAATATTTTCGCCAACTTATATTTCTTAAGTTATAAAGATTACTGAGAATATTTAGTGTGAATTAAAATAATAATATGGAGTAAAGAGTTGAAAAAAATACAAAGAAAGTCTATTTTCACTTAATTATGAGAAAAATTATTTCTCTCTTTCGGTAGGAAATATATTCACTGACTAATATTTTTGAGTTTTAAAGATTAGTTGTATTTTTTAAGCGTGAATTAAAATAATGATATGAAGTAAAGAGTTGAGAAATACCTAGAAAGTATATTTATATTTAATTGTGAGGAAAGTCGTTTCTTCTTTTTGGTGAAAGATTTTTTCGTTGACCAATATTTTTGCCAATTGAAATTCAAAAATTGAGGACCTATTTGTCCGTAAACATTTTTAAAAATTGCAAATAAGTGTGTTTAGCAAACTGGTTCATAATTTCAAATTGAAATATGAAATTTGAAGCTTGAGAAATAGGTTAGTAGTACTTTTCAAGTTTTCACTCTTTAATAATTCAATCATTGATATTTTGATCATTCATATAAGTTCATGATATTACTTGTTACTTGTGAAGATAACTTGCATAGAGTCCCAAAGGCTCAAAGTGATTTTTAAAACTTAAAATCTATTTCTGAAATTTGATGTAGCTATAGATGTAACACTTTTATTTCAAAAATCTAAGTTCGGTTCAGAATAACGAGCTCTGCATATGCTTGGTTACAAATTGGAGTCCTGTTTTCAAATACGATGATCGGGGTCCTGGGGCCGCAATTGTAGAGCTGAGACCGCAGAAACAATTATTTTAACTGCAAATGCGAACAAACCTAAGAGTATAGATCAAATAGTTTTGAATTTCAGATCTAGTTTTTATAATTTATTATAAAGAAGAGCTCTATGGTGATTTCTTGTTAGATTATTTTCGAATCAAATCATTGAAGTAATTAACTAATGATTCCTTAAGACACTTGGATCCATATACTTGACTTTGGTTGGTGTTAGCCCTAGACTAATTGGATTCAAGAGGTTTTGTTGAGAGATCATGACCTAGTTTTCAATTAAAAATTAGTGATTTGACCTAGCTAGTTAAAGAAAAATCAAGTCTAGATTTATATAAAGTAGAACCGTGAGCTTATGGATTATTCAAAACTCTAAGCTATTTCAGATTTTGACTAGTTCAACTGGATTGTCTTTTATGTCGACTTCACGTAGAGTTTGGTATTGATATGTCTTAAGAATTAAGGATATGGTTTACCAAGCCTCATTTTGGATGAATTATTCGATATTTTACATAATTTGGGGTTATTAGAGATCATATTGTTGGAGTTGTACATTTCAGGTGGATAAAATATTATCAAAGTTGACAGAAAATTTTGATTATAATCTCACAATTACTAATCACACAGTTCAACATGATACTAAAGCAGATAGAAATCTCCGATTTGTCTTTCACCCACCCATGCAATTCAATATTTTCAAGGGCAAAATCTCAATATTTAAGTAAAAAAAAAAAAGATTAAAAGAAAGGGGGTTTAGTGGGACTTGTGGTAAGTGGAGGAGCATTTTTTATTTTTATTTTTATTTTTTTTTGGGGGGGGGACTGGTAGTAGGCTCGTAATTGGGTGCTGTGTTGCACCTCTTGATTTGGCACGTTGTGAAAAACTAGTCACAAACTCTAAAAGTATTTTCATGTTAAAAAAAAATTTAACTTTCTTTTTTTGTTTCAATTTTCCCCCTTCTAAGAGTTTCAATTTTTTTTCTCTCCTGGTGATTCGAACTCACAACTCACAATCTTAGAGTTAGAAGTAAAGAGTGCTTACCATAGGCACTTCTTCTTGTCATTTGTTTTTTCAATTTTATTTTCATTAAATATTTTTTTATTGTCAAATGTAATACCCTGCACTATTCTTAGCTCGATTCATCTCCTAATTGCATGCATAAGGGGCTTAAGGCTTGAAATTTTTACTAAGTGTTGGGGACTTAGTCATTTTCAAGACCCCTAAACTTTAAGAATTTTTATTTTGGTCTTCCCGACCCCGAGATGTTGGTTTCTTAGTTAATTCATTTTTAGGGATGTATGAAGTATGCCTCGAAGGAGTTTTGGATTTTTTCGAATAAGGTTTGGGGCATGTTTGGATCACAGAAACAGTCAATCTCCACGATAAGTCTGCATCGCGGTGACTAGTCCTGAACTCATGTTGACCGCGTCGCGGTAAGTGAATTCTACGACCACGATGAGACCGTGTCGCGGTGAGGCAGTTGCATCAAGTTCTTAATTTAAATAATTGAGGGGCAATTGGGTCATTTTTTCTCAACCCAAATCGTCCATAACACAACTAGGGGCATCTTTTAGGGCATTATTTGCCCTTCTTCTCAAAATCACTCTTAAGAAAACCCTCCCATTTCCCCAAGAACAAATTCAACTCCTTTTTCCCAAGAATTCAAGCTCTCAGCGTTCAAGAACCTTCAAGAAAGCATCAATAAAAGGGTTTCTTTCCCAAGTTAAGAAGCTTAAGGTATGTGGGATGTTCATCCATGGGTCCCTTTCACCCATGGAGCCCAAAAACCTCTTTTGGTTTAATTTATGAGTTTATCCAAGTTCAACATGAACTAAATCCATGAATCTCTTGTTAATTCAATTACAAGTTATGGTTACATGTTTTTTCAAGTGGAATGAGCCATATCATGATTTGAGTATTGCAATTCCCATGTCATGTTCAATTGATTTTAGTATAAATCCCCAAATTATGAATTTAGCCATGTAATCTAGTTGTTTCCTCATGTTTAATACATTTCCTGTTCAAGTTCATGATTCTCACATGTTTGATGAAATGTCTATGTTTTGGGTCTTTGAACAATGATTACATACTTCAGTATTTCAAGTTTGATATTGTATTTTTTTACAATCATTCAGTGCTGACGGGTTATGAACACCCGATACCTATGTGTTTTACATGATTTCTATTTTTCAAGTAATAAGTCAGTCAGATCATGATTTTAATATCATATTCAGAACACCATGATCATGTTGAGCATTATCAGTTTATATGCTACAATTACCTCAAAATCTGTATGCACCGTTATTTTCAGAAAAATATGTTCTGAGCTTATCAATTATCAGTTATCAGCCCATGCACCAGTTAGTATTGAAATTCAAGAGGGGGGTGAATTGAAATTTTTTTGTGAGTCGACTACTGACTCCTCACAGCCGACTTGCTTGTAGATCAGTACACTTTACAAATATATTAGATTTAAAATAATTAAACAAGTAAATAACAGAACATAAAGTAATAACACAAAGATTTATCCTGGTTCAAAACATCAATGTGGTGCCTACTTCCAGTCTCTTTGGGTTTCAAAGTTTCCTTAGATCGTTGAATGTTGGGATCGAGTACAGTGATAGGAAATAAGTTTTGAAGACTTATTTTACTCTTGAGATATTGTGACACAACTCCAGTTGATGTTACAAAGTTTAATCGATCCTACTATTTATATAACAATTGTAAACTAAAAGTTAAAAAGCCTTGTGAGACTAAGATTGATACACTTTGGATTCTCTACTTGAAGTTGTGTAACCCGTGTCTATCCTCAGTCTTCATGTTTTATAGTCTTTGGCTGCTACTCTTCATAAGGAAACCCAAGAGATTTCTTCTCAATCAAGGATTTGAATTGATTTCTCATTGAGGGATGTAGCCATGTAATATGTCCATATCAGATATATCCATATACGGCTTTGGATCACGTCCATATCAAATATGTCTGTGATCTATTTTCCTCTTAGTCTTGTATAGGTTGATGCCTTTCCAAATGTGTTTGTTATACTTTATTTCTTTTTTTAGTCGTTATTATTCTAATTTATTGAGATTTTTTTGCCAAAGATTCGCCGTGATTGATCTGATTTATCGAGAGTTATGGGACTGAGATTCTCCTTCCATTTGTTCTTATTCTGATTGATTTTCTTTGATGCCACGGATCGTAAGTTGATGTCCTTCCATTCCTGGAGCCAACTTTCTTTATCAGTAGTCTTCAATATCCTGAAAGGATCCACTTGTTAGTTTGTCATTATTAAAACCTAGAAGTCGGAGGCTAACAATCTCCCCCTTTTTGATAATGACAAACACGAGTAAACATCTATTGACTTTCCTGTCTGTTAGCTTGCTCCCCCTGACTTGTAGGCATCTTTATTGTCCCGGATTTCCTGGGTATCAGTCTACCATGGATAGTTATAATCTATTAACTAGGTAGAGCAATAAAAAATTATGGCAGATTATGTGATAAAGATTATTTTGCAACCCATTAACACAATGGACAGGATCCTCTTTTGAATAAAAAAAGTCACAGTTCACCATTTCGTCAGGAAGTATGTTAGGGTGTTATGCATATTTTGACAAAACTTGCCATACGATTTTTCAAAATTCTTGACAAAGGAAGAGTAGGAGGTTTGAACAGATACAACCAGATCGTTATTTGAGAAAGAGACTTGGTATTTTAGAGAGTCCATACGAGAGAACAACTTGACTCCATCTTGTTTGAGACCATCGAGTCCCAACCAGACCATACTTATGTCAGAGCTTGTACTTTTCCAAAGGTCTAGGAGTTTGGTGGTAGACTTCTGAAGTTGCATGACACCTTCTTCAATGGATTTGAACTGATTCTTGAGTTCTTCGAGTTCCTTCATCAAAGAGATAGAGGGGTTAGAAACAAATTTACTTACCTTTGGAGGTTCAACCTTAGCACGGGCAGATTCCTTCCTGTACCATTAATCATCCACCAGAACATATCACATGCTGCTGAAAGTACTTGAATCATAAGTTACAACAACTTCTATAGGGAGATAAGCAGAGAGATCGATGGAGTAGAACAAAAGGATCCGGGTGATAAGAAGCCCATATGGAAAGTTGGCAGATGTATTGGCTTCTTTTGCACTCTCAAGCATGTACTAACGTATCCAAGTTGCCCAATTGATTTTGATCTTTTTGACCAGATAGTACATCACAAAGACATCACGACATGTTGCTTAGGGATCTTTTTCGCGGAATCAAGGTGGTAGCAATATAGGGCCATGATGCAAAATTTGAAGCATAAAGGCAGGGGACCAAAGTTGGTTGATACGGAGTCAGAGTCAGAGAGAAATTTCTTGGTTTCCTTAAAGCCCACTTCAAAGTCCTTGGGCCAGTTATTATTCATGAAAGGGATCACGCCGGAAAACTTAGTATCGAAAACATTTTCAAACAGAAAGTTGTTCAAGACAATTCTTGTGCCTAGCATAAGGGTCTCGAATTCACCACTGTCTGGGGAAAGTCGAAGATTACCATAAAACATGCGAATAGGATCTTCATAAACTAGAAGTCCACAGAGGCAAAAAAGCAAGGACAGATCTTACATTTGAAAAAGTGACCAATATTGCAAGAGGCATACTTTAGTTGACTAAGATTAACGATGCGACCAGGAACAATGGAGCGATTTTTAAAGGAGAGGAATTTTTCTTTGTGAGGGTTTGTCAAGAATTGGTGCATCTCTTCTGGAGAGAGGGAGTTGGAAGGAATTAGGCGAGGTTTTATGAGAGAGAAAATAGGGTTGAAAGAGGGTCGTCGTCTCTTAAGAAGAATGGACTGAGACGAGGACTCGTTAGAGGATTTTGAAAGAACAACGGGACTATCAAAAATAATTATAGATACATTATCCATGGAGTGGTTTTTTGTCATGAGTGAGAGAAGAGAGATATATAAAAGAGGAAAGACGGTCAAGAGCACTTAGAAGAAGAAGGGCAAGAGGCGACTGTTCAAAACGAATAAGAATGGAGAAGTGAAAGGGCGTGAAGTGAAAGGGAACTGATGGAGGTGAAAGGACACTGCATGGGAAAGAGAAAAAGTCTGCAGAGGTGGTGTGGGAAACAGTGAAGTTAATGATGAATTCTTTTTAAAAGAAAACTTTTTGGTAAAATGGATAAAATTGGACGTAAAAAGATTTATGTCCAAAAATATGACTCATAAATCATTAATACCAAATCTTTTTCTGACAAAATAAGATATTTCTTCTAGCAATGGTAAAAATAAAATTGGACTAAGTAAAAAGATTTATGTCCAAAAAATATGACTCGTAAGTCATTAATGCCAAATCTTTTTCCAAAAAAAAAGCTACCAGCAGATTTTCGGAGTCAACAAAAATCCCTACTTTCTCCATGATTATGAATGAAAAGATGTTTAATTTAGAATGTTTTGCCCTAGATGCACAAAATATTTAGATAGACTAATAGCATCAGTATTGTCACACACAGACTCAAAGGATAAAATAAACTCAAGTAGTTGACGCATGATTCATAGAATTTAAGTACAACAACTTCCAAGGGTTGTGTATACTTCTCCAGTTATTGGTGAGTCAACTAAGGATTGTTCCTTGCTGAGCATGAATTTGGAGCATCGCTCATGTGATGAAAACTTTCATCAGAAAAGCAACATTCTCACAAAAAGGTTAGAATTATCAGGAAGAATATTAAAACATAAAAAAACTCTTTTAAAAACTTTAAATTTTATCAAAATTAACCCTTTTTTTTTAAAGATACTCAGTTTCAAAAACATGGTTTTGGCCATAACAAATTTTAAAATTTTAGAAATTGTCTCGTGAAAGTTTCTTCATGAAGAAAAACATATAAGGTAGCTTAAAATATTTGAGGGCAGCAACTGATAAAGCTAATTCGTATTGATTCTGACCTTGTTAGAAATTTTATTGAGGTGAGTACCCTCTTGAAGGGAACCTATCTTTATTTCTGTTTCATCATTTCAGATGCAAGAGTCGACTCTGAGGGGGGGTATAGTGCGAGTATTATCTCTGAATTGTAAATTATTTACTGGGTCAGATCTAATGATATTGTCTCTGGCACTGTTACTGAATTTTGATTGATCCTTCACCTGCATTATTCAAAGCATAGGAGATTTCTTTTTCTCCTGTCATGTATTTGGAACATCCGCCATTAGGAGCTCATATTTCCCTTTTTTTGGTTTTCGCAAACATGTTCCTGCAAAATGAGAAGATTAATTTTTCTTAGGTATCAAAGTAGTCTTGGATCCTTGCGGGTTAGATGTGCTTCCTTTGGGATTTCAAACCTACACATTTTTAGGCTTATGCCTGCAGCTGTAGGATGTGTGCCCTCTCTGTCCACAGATAAAATAGATGGGTTCTCGAGAGGAAAAAGAGATCTTAGCTGATTTAAACGACCCTAATAAGGAACTTGAATTATTTCTGAAGGGATTTGATCTTACGAAACTGTGGCTTGGGGATGTCTTAAAACTATTTTATTTTATTTTAGCATCATCAAGCTCTTCATGAAGTAGGTCAATTTCAATTTGACATGCTTCAATTTATATTTGCCAGTTTAGTCGTTCCTCTTCAAGTTTTCATTTAAATCATGCTTCGCAACTTTTCTTCTCTTAAGCTAGTTTATTATATTCATCTATGACTTTTTGAAGCTCTTCGATTATTATATCTAAGTTGGATTCAAGAATATTATTGTTATGATAGTCATGTTGTCTTACCTCGTTAGGTTCACCTATTTCCATGAAGCATATATTGGTGGTATCTGTTTCTTCTTTGGTTTCATCCTCATCACTCCATGCTTCAAAATTTTGGATCTTCCTGGATGTTATTCTTTTTAATTCTGGACAATTCTGGTTGAAGTAGTCAGGGATTCCACAGTAATAGCAGTGTTCATCATTTCTAATTGGCCTTACTAGTTCATCATTTAATTCTACTTGTTCATCATTTCTAGTTGGGATCTTCATTGTCTCTGCCTCATGATTTATCGTACTCCACGATTTATGAGAGCCATTCCTTCATTGTTGGCCTCTTCAAGAATATCCACTTCTTCGGTTGGAGCAACATTGAAGGCTACTGGGTTTTTTCTCCTCTTTGTGGAACTTGTTAACATAATTTTTTTCATATTCAATAATGATACCTCGTAGTTAATCATATGTCATGTTGTGAAGATCTCCATCTTCCAGAATGGCAGCCTTGGTTTTCCAGATCTTTGGGAGGCTTCGGACTAGCATCTGGACTAACAGGCTGTGTGGATAGATCATCCCTAGTGATTTCAATTCGCACACAATTTTACTGAATTTGGAACACATTATTTCAATGTTCTCATTCTCTTCTATTTTGAATAACTTATATTCATTGATCAGAGAAGCAATCTTTGACTTCTTGACCTTGGAGGTTCCTTCATAGGTTACCTCCAATTTGTCCCACATTTTTTTGCGGTTTCATAAGTTGATATCTTGTCATATTCTTCCCCACTAACTACACACAAAAGTAACTTATAGCACATGCATTAGTTTGAATTACCTCTTGCTGTTCTTTGGTGGCCTCAAAGCTTTCAAGATCTTCTATGTCAAAACTGCTAGATTCTTTGTCTTTGTCCTTTGACTTTTCTTTAAGTCTTGGAATCGATTTTGGACCCTTCTTGATGACAACCCACGCTTGGAAGTCATTTGATTGGACAAATATTCTGAACCTATTCTTCCAAAAAGAGTAATGTTGTCCATTAAAGTATAGTGGTCTTGTGGAGGAGTGACCATCTTGAAGAAAAGCGATGGGAATTTAATAATTGGCCATTTGATCTTTCCTCACTTGCCGTTAAGCAATGCTATAGGTGAGACCTTCTATGATACCAATTGAAATTCAAGAGGGGGTGAATTAAAATTTTTCTGTGAGTTGACTACTGACTCCTCACAGTCGACTTGTCTACAGATCTATGCACTTTACAAATAGATTAGATTTAAAATAATTAACAAGTAATTAACATAACATAAAGTAGTAACACAAAGATTTATCCTGGTTCAGAACACTAATGTGGTGCCTACTTCCAGTCTCTTTGGGTTGCAAAGTTTCTAGATCATTGAATGTTGGGCTCGAGTGCAATGATAAAAAATAATCTCTGAAGACTTATTTTGCTCTTCAGTTCTTGTGACATAGCTTCAGTTGATGTTACAAAGTTGACTCGATCCTACTCTTTATATAAAAATTGTAAACTAAAAGTTACAAAACCTTGTGAGACTAAGATTGAGACACTTTGGATTCACTACTTGAAGTTGTGTAACCCGTGTCTATCCTTAGTTTTCACCTTTTATAGTCTTCAGCTGCTACTCTTTATAAGGAAACCCAAGAGATTTCTTCTTCATTAAGGATTTGAGTTGATTCCTTGATTAAGGGATGTAGTTGTGTGATATGTCCATATTACATATGTCCATATACAGCTTTGGATCATGTCTATATCAGATATGTCTGTGATCTATTTTCCTTTGAGTCGTGTATAGGTTGATGCCTTTCCAAATGTGCATGTAATCTTTTCTTCCTTTTCTTTAGTGATTATTATTTTGATTTATTGTGATTTTTGGGCCAGAGATTCTCCGTGATTGATCTAATTTATCGAGACTTATGGGATTGAGATTCTCCTTCCATTTGTTCTCATTCTGATTGATTTTCTTTGATGTCGTGGATCGTAAGTTGATGTCTTTCCATTCCTGGATCCGACTTCCTTTATCATTATTCTTCAATATCCTACAAGGATCCACTTGTTAGTTTGTCATTATTAAAACATAGAAGTGTGAGGCTAACAAGTATTTTAGTGTCTTTCAGTTGGGAGTAGGATTTAGGACCGAGTGAAAAGTATAGGTTTAACGCATCCTACTTCCCCAGAAACTATATGCCAACTTAGGTGTAAGGGCCTCACCAGAGAGTGTTTCCCCTTGTCCAATATGGGCTTAATTTAGTGATCACTCCAGTTTAGATTCTATTCCGATGGGAATGATAGAATAGCCTTCCTCAACGTGGGTCAGATATTGGACTCCATGATAGCTCTCATGGTTTATGTCGGTTTCATAACAGCTCCCATAGTTTCAGCCAGTACTTCAGTGTGTCTCAGTTCAGGTTTACTTGACAAAGTGTACAGATTATCAGTTAATCAGTTATACAAACTTTAAATTTTTAGATTACAGAATTATCTCAGAAAGATGTTTATACTTGTTCTTGCATTCTCAGATATTACATGTTCATTTATTCATGTTCAGTTACCCATGCATTTCAGCCATAACTCATCGCATATACCAGTATTCAAAGTACTAACCGCATACTTTTCTTTGCGCTATGTTGTCTTATAACATAGGTTCGGACATACAGTTTCCTAACTGTTCCTCGACATCTCAGTGTTACTCAGCAGCAGTAGTGGTGATTCTTCATCTATCGAGGGTGTGATATGTTTTTTCTAGTTATTTCAGTATTTCTTTATGTTCAGTCAGTAGGAGTTAGTTGGGGGGCTTATCCTATCAACTCCTCAAGCAGTTAGAGGCTTTTAGATAATCAGTTAGACAGTCAGTCAGTTCCTACAACATTATTAGTTACTCAGACAGATAGTTTGATTTTCAGTATTTTATCAGATATTTTAGGCATGTTCTTATTGTGTATTTCAGTAATTAGTTTTAAGTAACTTTCCAATTTATCTTTCGCTCATGTATTATATTACTACTTTACTCAATGCTCATAGTATGTACCAGCTCATGGGATAGCTTGTGGCACTTGTGGTCGTAAGCAACGTTGTCGCGACTAGGGGTAGCCTCAGGTCGTGACAAAACTTGGTATCAGAGACTAAGGTTTTAAAGTATCCTAGGGAGTCTGAAAGTCGCATTGAGTAGAGTCTTATGCATGGATGTGAAGCGCGCCACACTTATGGACAAAAAGCTATGAGATATTTTAGAAAAGTTTCCCTCCTTTCAGTGTTCATGTCGTGCGAAGGAGAATAAGCTCCATTTAATCCCTCTTTTTAACTCATCTTTCATTCTATTTACAGATAATTCCTCCCAGATAAAATAACGAAAGGTGGAATGGGGATCAGCCTATACCACCACCTATTCAGAAAGATCCCCTGAATGAGCATGTATCTCACACTGAATTCATGGTGGCTTTCACGACCCTAGCGCATTCATTAGATGCTCAGAACAACTAGCAAGTTGTTGACCCAGCCAATCCAGTGGAAAATACAGTTGCTGCTAGGATTTGAGATTTCGCCCGGATGAATCCCCCTTTGTTTTCTGGATCTAAATCTAAGGAGGATCCACAAGAGTTTTTGGATATGGTACAGAAGTTGATAGATATCATGGGAGTCACCTCAAGTAAGAGTGCAGAGTTGGTTGAATATCAGTTACAGTATGTAGCTCACACTTCATTTAAGTAGTGGAAAGAGGATCGTGGTATTAATGCAGGGCCGGTAGAGTGGGATGAGTTTGCCACAACTTTCTTAGAAAGGTTGTTTTCATTGGAGTTGAGGGAAGCTAAGGTTCAAGAGTTTATCAATTTAAAGTAGGGTAATATGAGCGTAAGGGAGTATTCTTTTAAATTCACTTAGTTGGTGAGGTATGCTCCTTCTATGGTGGAAGATAATAGGTCTAGAATGAGTAAGTTTGTATTTGGAGTAGTTGATAGTGTGTTCAAGGAGTGTAGGACCTCTATGTTGATTAAGGAGATGGACTTATCCAAACTTATGGTTCATGATCAGCAGATTAAGAAGGAGAAGCGTAAGGAGAGGGACAGAGAGAACAAGATGGACAGAATAGGTAGTTTCAACTTTTCTCAGCCAAGGTCAGAAGGTAGTAACCGTTCTCAGTTCCGTCAAAAATTTTCAGCCCCATCTCTATCTTTAGCTAGTGTGCCAGTACCTAAGTTCGGGCAAGATAGTCAGGACCAGGCGCCAGGATCTAAGTCGCAGGGCAGTGTGAACAGAGGTCGTACTAATATGCTTTGTCAAAAATGTGGTAGGAACCACCAGGGTGAATGTAGAACTAGTAGTGATATGTTTTTTGGATGTGGCAAGCTAGGACACAGGATTCGAGAGTGTTTGGTAGTTGTGCAAAGGGGCAGCAATAATCGTCAGCAAGGTTAGTCCAATTATTTTTTAGCTCCAGTAGGTCGCCCGACTCAGCAGGGTGCCACTTCCAGTGCCATCGGTAGGCAACGTCAAAATAAGTTGTATGCTTTCCAAACTCGGCATAATCAGGAAAGTTCTACTGAGGTTGTTACTAGTATGTTATAGGTTTTCCATCTTCATGTTTATGCATTGTTTGATCCCGGATCTTCACTTTCCTTTGTGACTCCTTATATAGTTGTAGATTTTGGTGTCAGTCCTGAAATGTTAGCAGAGCCTTTCTCAGTTTCTACTCCAGTGGGTAAATCTATTATAGCCAGACGGGTATACAAAATTTTTCCAGTCATAGTATCTTAGAAAATCACCTCAGTTAATCTTGTGGAGTTAGAGATGACTCATTTTGATGTAATTCTCAGCATAGATTGGATCTACTCATGCTATGCCTCAGTTGATTATATAAATAGAGTCGTTCGATTTCAGTTTCCTAATGAACCAGTCATCGAATGGAGGGGTAGTACTTCAGTACCTAGATGTCAATTTATTTTCTATCTTAAATCAAGAAAGATGATATCCAAGGGATGTATTTACCATCTTGTTTGACAAAAAGACTCAAATTCTAAGACCTCGAGTCTCGAGTCAGCTCCAGTAGTAAGGGACTTTCCAGATGTGTTCCTTGAAAATCTTTTTGGAGTTTCTCTCGGAAGGAAAATTGACTTTGAAATAGATCTCCTTCCAGATACCCAACCTATCTTTAATCCCCCTTACAGAATGGCTCCAATTGAGCTTAAAGAGTTAAAATAACAACTAAAGGATCTCTTAGATAAGGGTTTCATCGGGCCTAGTGTTTCTTTATAGGGCACTCCTGTATTATTCGTTCGCAAGAAAGATGGTTCTCTCAAAATATGCATCGATTACCATCAGCTGAACAAAGTCACAATCAAAAATAAATATCCACTCCCCAGAATTGATGACTTATTTGACCAACTTCAGGGTGCAAGTTATTTCTCTAAGATAGACCTCGGGTTCGGCTACCATCAGCTTAGAGTTAGAGAATGTGTGATAGCATCCAGTCTATCCCACTTGCATTAAAATTAATGGGCTTCAATGTGAATCAATAAGATTCTTATGATGGAATAAAAATCAAAGAATGAGCCCAGGAATTATGGAGAAGCATGGGCTAAGTGCTATAAATATTTCATGATTCAAATTCAAGTCTAAACGGAAGAAGATTGGGCCATATGATTTTTGATTAAAATTGGGAACTTTTCCTTATTTAGTTAGGGATTTATTTTTTATATTATTTTCCTAGTTTAAAAGTTTCCTAATTTAAATTTTCCTAGTTTAAAGTTTTCTAATTTTAAAGTTTCCTAGTTTAAAGTTTTCTAGATTTATTATTTCCATAAAAGTAGGATATGAATCCCATGCTATTTGGGATAGGTTTTTCTCTATATATAGGAATGAATTTTGTTATTTTCAGACAACATTATTATTAATTGAGAGTTTCACTTATTTACACCTTTGTGTGTGGCTACTTGGGATTTATCTTCAAACTTATAAGAACGATTCTTTAGGAGGTAATATTAATTCTTAACTTGATATCTTTGGTTTCTATTAAAGTTAATTAAAGAAAGTGATTAGTCTTATACTAATTGTTGTCTTTAATTTCTTCGAAATAGGGGTCTAGATCACCTTTGGATCGAAGTTCTTGAATTGACTCTATTAGTATCATAATAGTCTTAATCCACGAATTTTGAATACTAAGATCAATTAGGATTCTTAGCACTTCATCTCGAAAATTGGGGATTTATTCTCAAATTTCATCTATATTTAATTTCTTGTCTTTAATCTTAGGGTTTTCGCTTCCGCATTATTTTTCTTGTTTATCAACGTAATCCAATTCTTATCAAGTGGTATCAGAGCAGTTCTATCAAGGTTCCGTTCTTGATAATCTTGGGAGTTTCAACAAAAAACACTCAAAAAAAATATTTTTTTCATTGTTAAGCTACTTAGCCAAAAAAAAGAAGAGAAAAACGAAATAAAAAAGAGAGAAAATTTATCTGTTTGAGAATTAAGGTATTATCAAAAAGAAAAACTTCAGATTTTTTTTGTGTTTCTTGATTTCCAACATCAACAAGGAAAATCAAGAAGGGGAAAAATTTGAAAAAAAAATATTTACACATATTGGTCTTTTTTCCTTGTCTCATCAAACCCAATTTGTCTGGGTATTGATAATTTTTTCTCTTTCTGCATCTTAATTCTAAAAAGTTGTTGCTAATAGGGTTGTATATATAAATTCTAAAGGATCCAACCAAAGGTAGTAATTTGAGTTGGAAAAGGGCAAGAAAGTGTGAGATCAATAAGCGAAAAAAGGGCCAAAAGTTGAGAGATCTTTATTTTCTTTGATATTATTTTTGAGATGTCTCAAACTGAAAAAGATATTGATGTTGGGACTCAAACCAATGACATAGCCAAGACTCTTAGAAAGATTTTCGCTCGACTCAATGAATTAGAGGTAACCCAAAATTCATCTATGAACATAACTGATCTAAGGAGAAGAAGTATTTTTCATACAAGTTGTGGGATAAAGAATAATATTTGCTCTATGATTATTGATTTTGAAAGTGATGCTAATGTGATAAGTTCATACGTTGTGGAGAATTTGGAATTGTATGCATCAAACACAATGATTTTGGTGAACTTAAGGTGACTAAGAAATGCATTATTTTTTTCTCCATTGGGAGATACTCTGATAATGTTCTTTGCAATGTAATTCCAATGCAATATTGTCAAATTAAGCTTGGACGTACATGGAAGTTTGATAGGAATACAGTTTATGATAGGGGAAAGAATAGAGTTTTTATTGAGCTAAACAAAAGAAAATATAAACTTGTACCTTTAAATGCATCCCAAGTTTATGAAGATCAAAAACGTGTGAAAGAAGCAATGAAAAAATTTGAGAAAAGAATGATAGGAGTAAGAGAGTGCATGTTGATATTCCAAGAGAGAAAAGAAGAAAGCTTGTGTTGTGTGAAGAGAATGGTAGGTCAACTGAGTTCAAGAGAAAATAAAAGAGAGATGATCATGAGATTATTAAAGAGGGGGATAATAATGAGGTAGAGAAAGAAAAACTAGGGAGATTGAGTGAGGTTATTTTTATCATAACTCCAACCTTCCTACTTCTTCTTTTAGTTTCTTTGACTCTATTATAGGTACTCATGTAAAAGTTTGCATTGAAAAGCCTTCATTGGATGAACTTAATACTAAGGTGGTTGAACTTAATACTACATGTTCCATTGAGCAAGTGTTTGTTCATGAGAAGGATATAGGTAAAAAGAATTATTTTGAACTTGTCCAAGATAATATTCAAGACAAGAAGTCCAATAAGGCAGATATAGATCTAACGCCAATGAGCAAGAAAACATGAGGTGATATTATTTGTTTTCTACATAAGACCAAGATAAGACATAATTCTTCAAGTCTTGGTGATTGTAAGGTTAAAAAGATGTTTGTTATTAGTAATGAGGAAATACATGAATATTTTGATATCCGCGACCAAATACACTATGTTGAACGTATTCATGATAACTTGTTGGAGAATTTGAGAAATTACTTAGAATTTGGTGGAGATTCTCTTTTGAGACTGAAAGGTTCTTCTAACCTTCTTGAAAATTCCTATGCATATGTGGATAAATTTTATGTGGAAAAAACTTTGAGAAGTGTAATTGATGATGCTTGGCTATATCATAAAAGTGTTAAATTTGATACATATTTTATGGAGCTTATGACGTCTTTAACAAGCCCAGTGGAGTACTTTATTGATAGAGCTAAATTGGGGAGGCATATACCATTCCCTAAGTCATCTAAACGTGAATATTATTGTGCTCATACAAGGAAGAGAATTTTCTATTGGAATGATGATATTCATATGCTTTATAAAGGTGTATTTATACATGCAAGGATTAATTGGGTTAAGTGGACACATGGTTACTATCTTCTTTTGTTCCTACCATTGTTGCTTTCAAGTAATGAATGTTGTTTACTATTGTATGTTTTCTTGATTTACATGATTCCAATTCAAGCATGAATTATTTTCAAGAAGAGGGGAATGATAGCATCCAGTCTATCCCTCTTACATTAAAATTGACGGGCTTCAATATGAATCAAGAAAATGTTTATGATGGAATAAAAATCCAAGAGCGAGCCCAAGAATTATGGAGAATCATTGGATAAGTGCTATACATATTTCACGATTCAAATTCAAGTCCAAACGAAAGAAGATTGGGCCATATGAGTTTTGATTAAAATTGGGAACTTTTCCTTAGTTAGTTAGGTATTTATTTTTTATATTATTTTTCTAGTTTAAAAGTTTCCTAGTTTAAATTTTCCTAATTTTAAAGATTCCTAGTTTAAAGTTTCCTAGATTAATTATTTCCATAAAGGTAGGATTCGAATCCCATGCTATTTGGGATAGGTTTTTCTCTATATATAGGAATGAATTTTGTTATTTTTAGACAACATTATTAGTAATTGAGAGTTTCTCTTATTTACAACTATATGTGTGGCTACTTGGGATTTATCTTGCAACCTTATAAGAATGATTCTTTAGGAGGTAAGATTAATTCTTAACTTGATATCTTTGGTTTTTATTAAAGTTAATTAAAGAAGGTGATTAGTCTTATACTAATTGTTGTCTTTAATTTCTTCAAAATAGGAGTCTAGATCACCTTTGGATCTAAGTTCTTGAATTAACTCTATTAGTATCATAATTAGTCTTAAACTACTAATTTTTAATACTAAGATTAATTAGGGTTTGTAGCACTTCATCTCAAAAATTAGGGATTTATTCTCAAATTTCATCTATCTTTAGTTTTTTGTCTTTAATCTTAGGGTTTTGTCTTCCGCATTATTTTTCTTGTTTATCAACGTAACCCAATTTTTATCAATCTGACATTCCAAAGACAGCTTTTAGAACTCGATATGGTCATTTCGAATCTCTTATTATGTCTTTTAGACTAAAAAATGGCCATGCAACTTTTATAGACTTGATGAACAGAGTATTCAAGCAGTACTTGGACATGTTTATTATAGTCTTCATTGATGATATCGTCGTCTATTCCCGTAGTGAGAATGATTATGTAAACCATCTGAGAATTGTGTTGCAGACCCTTAGAGCTCATTTGTTGTTCGCTAAATTCAGTAAGTGTGAATTTTGGATAAGATTTGTAGCATCCTTGGCCATATTATTTTTGGTGATGACATTCGGATTGACCCTCAGAAGACCAAAGCAGTGAGAAACTGGCCTAAAACTATCTCTCTATCAAATATTAGAAGTTTCTTGGGTTTGGCTGGCTCTTACAGACGGTTTTTTGAAGGGTTTTCTTCTATTGCATCCCCCATGTCTCAATTGACTCAGAAGTAAGTCAAATTTCATTGGCCAGATTCATGTAGGAAGATTTTTCAGAAGTTAAAGACTCGACTCACTTTCGCCCCAGTTTTGTCTTTACCGGGTGGTTTAAATAGGTTTGTAGTATACTTTGATGCTTCCAGAGTTGGCATTGGTTGTGTATTGATGCATAGAGGTAAGTTCATAGCCTACGACTCTATACAACTTAAACCCCATGAGAAGAATTATCTTACCCATGATCTTAAGTTAGCAACGGTTGTCTTTGCCTTAAAGATTTGGAGGCATTATCTTTATGGGGTTCATATTGATGTGTTCACATATCATAAGAATTTACAGTATGTATTTACACAGAAAGATTTGAATCTTCATTATAGGAGGTGGCTTGAGTTGCTAAAAAATTATGATATGAGTGTATTGTATCATTCGGGCAAGGCCAATGTGGTGGCAAATGCCCTTAGTAGATTGTCTATGGGTAGTGTTTCTCATGTTGAGGGAGATAAGAAGTTACTCAGTGAGGTTTATCATCTTGCTAGATTAGGTGTTCAGTTGGTTGATTCAGCTGAGGGTAGTATATGGGTTCAGAATGGTTCAGAATCTTCCTTGGTTACTGAAGTGAAAGAAAATCAAGATAGAGATCCTAGTTTGGTTAAGTTGAAGGAGGCAGTTAGATATCAGAAGGTAGAGGTTTTCTCCAAAGGGGGAGATGATGTACTTCATTGCCAGGGCAGGTTATGTGTCCTGTGTGTTGATAGTTTGTAGTAGAGGATTATAGCAGAAGTACATGGTGCGTGGTATTTCATCCATTCAGGAGCCACTAAGATGTACTATGATTTGCGGGAAATCTATTGGTGGAGTGGTATGAAGAAGGATATTGCAGAGTTTGTGGCTAAGTGCCCAAATTATCAGCAGGTTAAGGTTGAGCACCGAAGGCCTAGTGGTTCACTTCATGAGTTCATCATCCCCACTTGGAAGTGGGAAGTGGTGAACATGGATTTTGTGACAGGGTTGCTTCGTACGCGGCGCCAACATGATTCGATTTGGGTAATTATTGATAGAATGACCAATTCAGCCCATTTCTTGCTAGTTCATACGTCGTATTTAGTTGAGGATTATGCTAGACTCTATCTCAGAGAGTTAGTTAAATTGCATGGGGTTCCATTGTCTATCATTTTAGATAGAGGTACTCAGTTTACCTCTCACTTTTGGAAGGATTCTTAGAAGGGTCTTGGTACCCAAGTTCATCTCAGGCCTAGGCCGCGACAAGTATCCCAAACCATGAAGGCCTAGGCCGCGACAAGTATCCCAAACCATGAAGGCCGCGACAAGTATCCCAAACCGAGGCCTAGGCCGCGACAAGTATCCCAAACCATGAAGGCCTGAGGGCCCTTCTCTAACTGGCAATCATATACACAATTCATATACTGTAAGGGAATGTGGAAAACAAAATGAAACATGGTCACTTTAATATCTCAACTGAGTAATATGGACATAAGTTCAATAAAACTCAAACTATCTTATACACGTCTGTGAAATATCTACTACAACTAAAAACAAAAATCTATCTGAAATCGGGACAAGACCCTCGGTCGTACCATGAACTAAAGCCCAATGAGATCAACATAAGTAAACAAGACGCCTTCCGAAGTAAGAGAGGCTCACCAACTCTGAATGTCTGACAACAATCAACTGTTTAGCAGGACAGCTAGACTGGGCCTTAAAACCTAAAATATAGGGGGTCAATACAAAATGTACTGGTACGTAGAACAATTCAAAAACAAAATACATTTATATACAACATAGGTGAGAGCATTTCATAAAAACATGTCATCATAAAACATTTGAAAACACATGGGCATAATTTGATAAATTTCAAAACACTTTCTTAAAATCATGACTCTACTCTTTATTTCTCTTCTGAGCTAGATGGTACACCCTACAATTTGTAATTCCTTGGGCTATAGGGAATCCGCCCTTGACTCGGCGGCCAAGACCCCAATCCAAGTTTGTCACAAAGATTGGAGTATCAATAAGGGGAGACACGCAAGACCACACAGCATGGTGCCATGATCCCTAATAAAATCAACATTTCATGGTAGTGCACAAAACCACAACACAAGGCTAATAACCATAGTCCCAAGTTGGGACGAAATGAATCAAGGTACACAAGACCACAAAGCATGGTACCATCACCACGATTTGGCAAATCACGATTTCAGTATAGAGTCTTTCAACTCGTACTTTCTTCGGGTAACCATCTAACTCTCTTTAAGATAATTTTTAACTCTTTAAAACAGGCTTCATGCTTTTAAAACATTCAATACTTATTTTGTTAAGGGCATATCATCACCGGGTATCGTCATACCTAGACTTGCAAGTCATTTGGATCATATCATTCCATAGCCCTTCTCATTCAAACTATTAATAATGTTGTACTTTAGATTTTTCAATCAACTCAATCGTTTGACCACCAAAAACATTTAACAATGCAAGGGAGTCCTTATGTCAAAACATGTGCAAACTTATGCAAAGATTCTCCCTTTTCAATATTTCAACACATGTGGTCGATTCTTTTATAACAATCCATACAACTCTTTCAATTATCACATTGAGCATTTATAAAGAAGAAAACACCCTCTCTTCAATTCATAATCAATATCAAGTTCAAAACAATATTAATACACTTATCTTATGCTTCAAAACATGCAATTGAAAAACTCATAGCATGTGAAATCAAGAGGTATCATAACAAAAGAGGGGTTTTATCATTTATTCTCTCGATTTAATCTTTGCAAAACTAAAAATGCATATGAATACGTGATTATAGTTCAATTCTATAAAAGAAATTCAATATAAACGTTCACTTTCATCAAATAAGTTCATAATATATACTATTCAAAACCATATCAAAAACCCTTTTTGTAAACATGATTGTATATCTTTAAATTTGATTAAAAAAACCATAAAACTTATGCCCAATGATTTTAGGATAGCCCCACATACCTTCGTTACAAAGAAATCGTGACGAAATTTGACTCTTTAAGTTTGAATGCCCAAACCCTAGGTTGCTTTTCTCTTCTTGTGTTTAAGGAAGATAAAAAGTTTTTGGGATCCTTAAATCCATGTTAAGGTGTTTAGGGACGGTTATTGTGTGACAAAAGACCATGTTGCCCTTGAAATAACTAAAAACGGAGTTCCTACACCGTAAAAACATTAGGTAGGTGGTGACTAAACCATGGCAAAGTTTAGGGTTGGCGATGCCAAGCTTATTTCCAAGTCCAAGGTTGGTGACACCAAGCCTATGGCCAACCCTTTCCAGTGAAGGTTTGCAATGGTATGGCGATGCCTAGACATCGACTAAACTCTATTTTGCGATGCCTACTTAGTTTTGAGGTCTTATAATACCACCAACACCTCCCACAATGTTAGAACATGATATACTATCACTACGGGGGGTCCTAAAGATCATTGTAGAAGCATCAATAGAGTGTAACGACTACGGGGTGTCACAATCGGACAACCTGGATAGTGACTCATTCAAACACACATAACTTTTGACTCCGGACTCAGATTGACTAACGGTCGGTGGGATTGGAAATTAGACTCAAAGGGCTTTAATTTTATATATAATAGGCCACATGAATCCTTATATACTAGGATAAACAGTATCTGGAATTTGACCCAAGTAAAATCGTCAACTAAAAGTCAATTGATAGGAAAGTGATCAACTTAGCTCTTGAGCCAGGAGATTCTTATGATGTATATTTATCTCCAAGGATAGTTCAACACTAAGGAAGTTCCATTCAAACTCATATCTAAGTATAAACCATTGGATTCGGGTCTATAAACGTAGGAAAGATGGTTCAACGTTAGACCGAGAAGGCGGGGTGTTACATTATCTCCCCCTTGGGATCATTCATCCCCGAATGATGGGTAGGAACTTGAGAGAGCTTTAAAAGAATTGAATAAGGAAAGTAACCTTTCATTGACCATTTTTTCACAACAAAATATGCAATGGCATCAAAGAGCTTCATGATAACCCCTAGTGAATCGTGTAACCACGAAACATGAGATAATAAGAATTGACATAGAGATGACCTTGCACACTAGTTCTAGGGATCATGATCATCACAACATATGGTAGGAGTTTATTTGGTGATCATAGGACTGATTTACATTGGTACTACTTATGAAATAATATTTCACAGAATATAGGGATAGAAGCATTCTCTACCATACAATTTAATATGAATGGACCTTACAATTAGAGACACTACTCAACTATGCCCCAAATAATAAATAAACAACATACTTCATTATTCCAAACCTATAATTCTCCCATTACACACCTAACTATAAGAGTTTGAATCCCGCTGCACAATACTCATATGTCGAAGCCTAACTCAGAGAAAAGATGTTCTAGCTTAAGCTATGGGACCTTATACCCTACACCCCTTTGAGGATATCACTTCACCTTATCATTGCCATCAAACATCCTCGGGTTTTAATTTAGGGAATTCTAACCACATAGAACATGGGTTGTGTTTTCATCAATCACAACATAGCATGAGTCCTTAGGACATACCATAGTGAGAAACGTGAGTGCTTACATCATGAGTTGTATAACATAAGTTTGGAATGCATGAAGTCAACGATTAAGACAAAGACTTCTACTCAAAGCTATCGCTTCTCATTTTTTAGATGAAATAGTCATGAGTTTGCATAACTTTATCATTTTTGCTAATCCCTACATAAAATGAATCAGTAACATATGCAAACATAGTTCCTTAGAACCAAGCATGATTTGGGACACAGATTTATGGGCCATGGATATCATAATATAGAGCTTGAATACATGAAAGACTGGATTTACTGAGACATCATTGCTTCTAGTTTGAGGTAGGAATATTACGTGATTTACATAGATAACTCATACCTTAGACATAGGCAAGACTTGCATCCATGAGACATTGGTAGATGTCCATTCAAATCAAAGTAGGAGGATCTTGCTTGAATAGGAATTAATTTATCATGATTCTTACTTTAAACTTGACACCTCAAGAAAATTTGGGAACTACCTTAATTCATCATCTCCCCCTTAGATCAAAGTCACAATCCTAGACTTAAGGACATATCTTCTCATTATATTTACAAGCACAACACTAAACACAATAGGGTATTACCATATACATAAATGCTAAACTTCCTATTTTTAACTTTACTCTAAAGGCATTGCTTTCCAAGAACGCTACTCTTAGTTTTCGCTATTCTCTATAGCCATCAACCTACAACTCACAGTCTCATGAGCATACATATCCTCACTCCTTATCACATAAAAATCCACTCTACACTACTTAACATTCTAATATTAGACCGCTAATCATATAACTTACAACATAATAAAATTTGTAAGATTATACCAAAGGCACATATTGCCTACCTATATTTCCTCAATTCAACTCTAACGAACACTATACAACAACTCCCCAGACTTCTCCATACTACAAAATTAAAGAACACAAACTAAATAAGAAAGATACTTATACACATAAAACCTCATCTAACAACATGCTACCAGGGGGTTCAACTTATTCTCATATACCCACGCCCTTATCTGCTTAATGACTCAACCAAAATTCATTGTTCTAACACTAGTCTTGCATGTGTATATATATATATATATGTATATGTATATATATCACAATTATCCACTCCTTTTCCCATAAGTTGTCAACCTAAGCTATTTCACACCTCACATCAAGCCTACTAATTCATTCCCACAACATATGCATCACTAACCTTAAGCTGTTATCTTCACCACCATAATCCACATCTAAATTTCAAGCTTATTATCTAATAACACCAATTATATGAAGCATACCAAATACTATACTAATTAATCAAATAGAAATATCAACCTAAGTCTCTTATTTCACTTAACTATGACACATAAGGTCATTCTCTCCACGACATTACTAATATACCTCAAAATCTACTACACACCTTCTCACATGTAGTACTAGTTTATGATGACTAGAGAAAAGAAAATCAAGGGGGTAAAGTCACATAATAGGGATAGTAGATCTTAATCTTATATTATAACCCATTATGATCTTATCAATATATTCCACTTCCTCACATCATATTTACTTACCCATGCATACATTTAGACTACCTTCAAATTCCATTTACACCAATGAGTCTCTACCCATAACTTATTGACTAAACTACCCCTTTCCATTCATAGTTTATAAATGATTCCTACAACCACCATAATTATCCATTCTGAGATCCCTCCGTACATTGTATAAATAATAATCATAGCCAGCCACTTCCTACACAGACTACCGTACAATCTATAAATATTACTACCATATTAGTCTATATCTATAAAATATCAACCCACCCCGAGATCAATGGTTATACAACTAAACTAGCCTCGTTATGCAAAAGTCACCCTCATTCTGACTTCTAAGCTTGTGACTTCATATCACTAACTTCTGGACCATCTTATAGCTCATAGGTTATGACACTTTATCACATACTACTACACGGGTGGAAATAATGTTCAAACATTCTACCACACATCATTACCCTTAAGCATGATATCTGTAACAAGGGTTTTAGAAAAAGGATTAGATACACTCCATACCTCAAGCTCAAACGCACGGCTGATGTAGATAGAGGTAAAAGCTTAAACCAATACACTTTAAAGAACTCATGGACTCCTCTCAAGTCCTTGTGCAGTTTCATGATCGCTTATGACTCAATTAAAAAGGACCACATCATTTAGACTCTAAGCTTCTACACTTGAATTGCCTCGACAATGAGACATATCTAATAATATTAGAGTAAAGAAAGAATTGGGATAACTTTCATATGGAAGATGCTATAGCACGGACTAGGGTATGAAAGAGAAATATTCAGGCTCTATAGGATGAACTAGAATATGAAGAAAGAGAAACAATTCTAAACGTCTAGTAGCTTCCTGCTTATAAGTGTAGCGCGCTACACATCCATAAAAAGGACTCTACCTAATGAGACTTTGTATACACCCTGGGACCATGAACCATGCTCTGAAACAAAGTTTGTCATGACCCAAATCGAGTCCCAAGCCGCAACGAGCATCACAAACCATGAAGGCCCGAGAGCCCTTCTCTAACAGGCAATCATATACACAATTCATATACTATAAGGAAATGCGGAAAACAAATAAAAATATGGTAACTTTAATATTTCAACTGATTAATATGGACATAAGTTCAATAAAGCTCAAACCATCTGAGAAACATCTGTGAAATCTCTACTACAACTGAAAATAATAATCAGTTTGAAATCGGGACAGGGCCCCCGGTCGGACCATGAACTAAAGCCCAATAAGTTCAACATAATTAAACAAGATGCCTTCCAAAGTAAGGAAGGCTCACCAACTCTAAATGTCTGACAACAATCTACTATTTAGCAAGACTGCTAGACTGGGCCTTAAAACCTGAAATATAGGGGGTCAATACAAAATGTACTGTTATGTAGAACAATCCAAAAATAAAATACATTTATATACAACATAGGTTAGAGAATTTAATAAAAATATGTCATCTTAAAATATTTGAAAACACATGGGCATAATTTGATAAATTTCAAAACACTTTCTTGAAATCATGACTCTACTCTTTATTTCTATTCTGAGCTAGATGGTACACCCTACAATATGTAATTCCATAGGTTATATGGAATCCATCCTTGACTCGACGACCAAGCCCCCAATCCAAGTTTTCTGCAAGGATTGTCGTATCAAAAAGAGGAGACACGCAAGACTACACAGCATGGTGTCATAATCCCCAATCAAATCAACATGTCATGGTAGTCCACAAGATCACAAAGCATGGCTTATAACCATAGTCCCAAATTGGGATGACATGAATCAAGGTACACAAGATCATAAAGCATGGTACTATCACACCGTGTCGGCAAATCACGATTTCAGCATAGAGTCTTTCAACTCGTACTTTCTCCGAGTAACTATCTAACTCTCTTTAAGCCCATTTTTAAATATTTAAGACATGCTTCATGCTTTTAAAACATTCAATACTTATTTTGTTAAGGGCATATCATCACTGGGTATTGTCATACCTAGACTTTCAAGTCATTTGTATCATATCATTCCACAACCTTTCTCAATCAAACCATTAATAATGTTCTATTTTAGGTTTTTCAATCAACTCAATCATTTGACCTCCAAAATCATATAACAATGCAAGGGACTCCTTAGTTCAAAACATATGCAAACTTATGCAAAGATTCTCCCATTTTAATATTTTAACACATGATGGTCAATTCCTTTATAACAATCTATGCAACTCTTTCAATTATCACAATGAACATTTATAAATAAGAAAACACCCTCTCTTCAATTCATAATCAATATCAAGTTCAAAACAATAGTTAAAAACTTATCTCATGCTTAAAAACATGTAATTGAACAACTCATAACATGTGAAATCAAGAGGTATCATAACAAGAGAGGGGTTTCATCACTTATGCTCTTGATTTAATCTTTACAAAAATGAAAATACATATGTATATGTGGTTATAATTTAACTCTATAAAAATGAGTTCAAGACAAACTTTTGCTTTTATCAAACAAGTTCATAGTAAATACTATTCAAAACTATATCGAAAACCCTCTTTGTAAACATGATTGTATTTCTTTAAATTTGATAAAAGAAAAACCATAAAACTTATGCCCAATGATTTTAATATATCTCCACGTACCTTAGTTATCAAGAAATCACAATGAAATTCGACTCTTTAAGCTTGAATGCCCAAACCCTAGGTTATTTTTCTCTTCTTGTGTTTAAGAAAGATAACTAGGTATTTTCAGAGATTTAAATCATTTTTTGGAGACTTAAATCCATGTTAAGATGTTTAGGTATGGTTATTATGTGACAAAAGATCATGTTGCCCTTGAAATAACTCAAAAATGAAGTTTCTACACCATAAAAACATTAGGTAGGCGACGCCTAACCCATGGCAAAGTCCAGGGTTGGCGACGCCAAGCCTATGGACAAGTACAAGGTTTGTGATGACAAGCCTATGGACAACCCTTTCCAGTGAAAGTTTGCGATGGTATGGCGATGCCTAGCCATTGCCTAAGCTCTATTTTGCGACGCCTACTTAGTTTTGAGGTCCTAGAACACCCCAACACCTCCCACAATATTAGAACATGATATGATATCATTATGGGGGTCACTAAAATCATTTTAGAAGCATAAAAAGAGTGTTACGGCTATGGGGTGTCACAATCGCACAACCTGGACAGTGCCTCAGTCAAACACTCATAACTTTTGACTCCGGACTCAGATTGATGAATGGTCAATGGCATTGGAAAGAAGACTCGAAGGGATTTAATTTGATTTATAGTAAGACACATAAATCTTTATATACTAGGAAAAATAGTGGCTGGAAGTTGACCCAAGTAAAAACGTCTACTAAAAATGAATCGATAGAAAAGTGATCAACTTAGATCTTGATCTAGGAGATTCTTATGACGTATATTCATCTACAAGGATATTTACACACTAATTATGTGTCATTCACACTTGTATCTAAGTAGAAACCATTGGTTTTTGGTCTATAAACATAGAAAAGATGGTTCAACATTAGCCCGAGAAGGCAGGGTGTTACAGTAAAGCAGACAGGACCATTCAGACGTTAGAGGACATGTTGAGAGAATGTGTTATTGACTTTAAAGGTAGTTACGATGACCACTTACCTTTTATTGAGTTTCATTACAAAAATACTTATCACTCTAGTATTTAGATGGCTCCATTTGAGGCTCTCTATGAAAGGAGATGTAGATCTCCCATTGGTTGGTTTGAAGTAAGTAAGGCTGCAGTGATAGGGCTAGATTCAGTGAGGCAATAAAAAAGGTTCAGTTGATTTGAGAGAGGCTGAAGGGGGTGAAAGAGATTTGGAAAGAGAGGGAAACTCAGTCCCCGCTATGTTGGCCCATATAGAATCTTGAACCATTTTGAGAAGGTAGCTTATAAGCTAGAGTTTCCTTCATATTTGGCATCCATACATCCAGCGTTTTATGTTTCTTTGTTAAATTGGTGATTTAGTTGTAGTTGTTCCTTTAGAAGATATGGACGTTAAGGATAGCCTTTCTTACGAAGAAGTCCTAGTTGATATCCTTGATTGTTAGGTTCATAGGCTAGGAATAAAGAAGTTCCCTTGGTTAAAGTCCTTTGGCGAAATCAGTCGGTTTAGGGAGCTACTTAGAAAGAAGAAGCAGATACGCGAACCAAGTACCCTCAACCTTTTTCCGCAAACTCAGATTCAACTTGAGGTAATAATTTTTCCTTAGATTGACTCTTTTCCGTTCTCAGTTTCAGCTATGTAACCATTCCCATGTCATTACATGTATTCATAAAATCATTTCAATTAATGTATCATGCTTCAGACTCAGCTATGTAAATATGTTTTGAGTCATGGACGTTCAGAATAGAATCCCAGTTGCCTTAATACTCTCAGTATAACTATCCTCATTCAAGGATGAATGTTCCCAAGGGGGATATATTATAATACCCCGTAATATTCTTCGCTCGATTCAGTTCCTAGTTGCACGCATAAGGGGCTTAAGGCTTGAAATTTTCACTAAGTGTTGGGTACTTAGTCACTTTCAAAACCCCTAAACTTTGAGGAATTTTATTTTGGTCTTCTCGACCCCGAGACGTTGGCTTTTTAGTTAACTTATGTTTAGGGATGCATGAAGTTTGTCTCAGAGGAGTTTCAAATTTTTTGGACAGGGTTTAGGGCATGTTTGGATTACAAAAATAGTCAGTCTCCGCGATAATCCCGTGTCGCGGTAGCTACTCTTGACCTCATACTGACCGTGCCGCGGCGAGTGAATTCTACGACCGCGATGAGACTGCATCGCGGTGAGGCTGTTGCATCTAGTTTTTTATTTAACTAATTGAGGGGAAATTTGGTCATTTTCCCTCAATCCAAATCGTTCATCACACTACTTGGGGCATATTTTAGGGAATTATTTGCCCTTCTTCTCAAAATCACTCTCAAGAAAACCCTCCACTTTCCCCAGGAACAAATTCAACTTTTTTCCCCCAAGAAATCAAGAATTCAAGCTCCCCAAGTTCAAGAACCTTCAATAAAGCATCAATAAAAGGGTTTCTTTCCTAAGTTAAGAATCTTAAGTTATGTCGGATGTTCATCCATGGGTCTCTTTCACCCATGGAGCCCAAAAACCCTCTTTTGGTTTAATTTATGAGTTTATCCATGTCCAACATGAACTAAATCCATGAATCTGTTGTTAATTCAATTACAAGTTATGGTTACATGTGTTTTCAAGTGTAATGAGTCATATCATGCTTTGAGTATTGCAATTCCCATGTCATGTTCAATTGATTGTAGTATAAATCTCCAAATTATGAATTTAGCCATGTAATCTTGTTGTTTCCTTATGTTTTAGACATTTCCATGTTCAAGTTCATGATTCTCACATATTTGATGAAATACCTATGTTTTGGGTCTTTGAACTATGATTACATACTTCAGTATTTCATGTTTAATATTGTATTTTCTTTACAATCATTCAGTGTTGGCAGGTTATGAAGACCCGATACCTATGTATTTTACATGATTTGCATTTTTTAAATAACAAGTCAGTCAGATCATGATTTTAATATCATATTCAGAACACCATGATCTTGTTGAGCATTATCAGTTTATATGCTATAATTACCTCAGAATACGTATGCGCTATTATTTTTAAAATACCATGACCTGAGCTTATCAGTTATTAGTTATCAGTGTATGTACCAGTTAGAATTTCAGTTTCTTTCTGTTGGGAGTAGAATTTAGCACTGAGTGGAAAGTGTGGGTTCAGTGCATCCTACTTACCCAGAAACTACGTGCCACCTAGGTTTAGGGTCCTCGCCAGAGAGTGTTTCTCTTTGCCCAATATGGGCTGTGATCACTCCAGTTCAGGTTCTATTTCGATGGCAAGGATAGAAAATCCCTCCTCAGCGTGGGTCAGACATTGGACTCCATGATAGCTTACATGGTTTATGTCAGTTATATGATAGATCCCACAGTTTCAGTTAGTACTTCAGTGTGTCTCAGTTCAGGTTTGTTTGACCAAGTATACAGATTATCGGTTAATTAGTTATACAGACTTCCATTTTTCAGATCACAGAATTATCTCAGAAATATGTTTATACTTGGCCTTACATTCTCAGATATTACATGTTCATGCATTCATGTTCAGTTACCCATGCATTTCAGCCAGCCCTCATCGCACATACCAGTACATTCAAAGTACTGACCGCTTAATTTTTTTTGTGCTATGATATCTTATAACATAGATTCGGACGCACAGTTTTCTGACCGTTCCTAGACAGCTAAGTGTTACTCAGCAGTAGTGGTGAGTCCTCATTCCTCGAGGGTGTGATATTTTTTTCCAGTTATTTCAATATTTCTTTACGTTCAGTCAGTCGGAGTTAGTTGGGGGCTTGTCCCATCAACTCCTCAAGCAGTTAGAGACTTTCAGACAATCAGTTAGACAGTCAGTTAGTTCCTTCAACATTATCAGTTGCTCAGATAGATAGTTTGATTTTCAATATTTTATCAGACATTTCATACATATTCTTATTGCGTATTTCAAAATTCAGTTTTACAGTAACTTGTCAGTTTATCTTTCATTCATGTATTATATTACTACTTTACTCAGTGCTCACAGCAGGTTCCAGCTTATAGGCTAGCTTGTGGTCTAAAGCACCATTGTCGTGACTAGGGGGTAGCCTTGGGTCGCGACATCAAATATCAATCGATCATGTCCAAATGCCAACTTAATTTTAGAATGTTTTCAAAAATACATTTCCATCATTACTAAACACACCCTTATAAGATACTATTTTATGTAGGCATAATATATAAACAAATACTTAAATTTGGCCTCAACTAGCAATAAGAATTCAAACTTCGAGAGTGCACATTTGGACACCTTAGCTTGGCCTCAACTAACAACTAAACACTTCAACTTGTCTTCACTGTGCCTCGTGGACCCGATGCTGATGTGACACATAAATTTTGGAGGTGTCTAGATGATTACTTTGTGAGTTGGTGTGTTCAATTGATACAATAGAGATTAGCTGAGGTGTTTACACGTGTGTACTCAAAGTTAAAGTGCTGACTTACCAATTTAGGCCAAATTTGAATGTTTGTTTATATATTATACCGTATGTGTATACTTACCTTAGTTTCATGATAAATCTGCAGAGTTGAGTTTCCATTGAGTTCAAAGTGTGTAGACACAACTTCAACACCTTTCTTATGATGACATAATCGAATGATGTTATTAAAAGCGGCTATGTTATCAAGGCCAGTTATTAAAACCACCACCATGTTAGGGCCCATTTCATAGAATTCTATCTGAGTTGGTGACTTAGTGCTTTGGCTAGGCTCATTGGTTGCATTGAGTGATTGGGCCTTCTTTGGGCCCATTTTCAATTCTTCCAAGCATTTCTTGTTCTTCTCCAAATTCATTTTCAAGCTTTCTATGTAAAATATTAAAACTGAATGGATGTGTGTAGAGTAGTTAGCACAAACTAATTACCCTATTGATTTTTCTAAGACTAAGATTGTCTTTCTTCTTCTTTCTCTTATCTACTTTCCCTTCATGTTGTGCATATTCATTTAAATCCCAGAGATATTACCTATTCATTTAAATCCCTGAGAAATTGCCTACTTCAAAAATAAATGCGTAAATCCAGTTGATGTAAAGTTCAAAACTACCCAGAATGAAATACTGTTCAGATAGGAAAGAGTGCTTTTATTGAGTGGCTACACTGACCAAGCTGCTATAGAGCGATGCATAAGTTTTCTAGCTCTAATTTTCTTAAGGAAAGAATATTATCAAATATAATTTATCTGTTGTCAGATTTGCATGAAAAGGAAGAGAGGTAACTTCCATGGAACATCGTGTAGTTTCCCAAAAGTACGCAAAGAAAATTGAGATCCTGGAAATAATCTATTTTCCCCCATAACTAAAAAAATTTCCCCAGAAAAACTTCGACTAGAATCACATATCCTTTAGAATATAGGGGTGCATTCTTGTGGTTGTAATTGAATATTTGATCTTTGTGCAGCTTCGTTGTGCTACGAAGATAAACATGAGTTTTCCTTGTGATACACGAAAGACAAGAGAAACACAAAACAAACACAAAAATCAGTCCACTAGACAAGAAACCGAGGACCTCTTTTGGTGACCCCTCTCGGATTCGCTACCAACAGGAAGAAAACATGGAACAATGGCGTAATAACACCAAAACAGTAGAACCACAACAAGAACAAGATGAAAAATAGACTAATTTCGGACTCCACATTAACAACACAAACACAAAGTTACAACATCAACACTACTACACGATTACAAAGAAACAAAAGGATATATAGTTTGAAAAATTGAAGGTATAATATTAACAACCCAAAAGCCTATTACACTCTTGGACCTTTAACATCACACACATCAAATACCTAACTATTACGTTGGAACAAGAGTGACCCCGATCTCCCAAGCATCCAACGTTTCCATGCTTGAATCCAACACAAGCGATTCCACACTCAAGTTGATTTCCCTTGTTACAATTTCGGGTTGGTGGTCTTCTCTCCTTAGAGAGGAAATGTTTCAAGTGTTATAAACTCATAATATTCATCCAAAAATCTCCCTAATGAAACCCTACATTATTCTATTTATAGTGTATTACAAATAGTAGGTAAAATGACCAAAAGGCCCCTTAGTGAAGGGGCACCCCGCTAGTATATGTAGTGGACTGATTTGGCCCATTTAGTGTATGTAGTGGACTGTTTTGGTCTCCATTTAGGTGCTTCTTTGCACTTCATTGCACACACCATGCCTCGGTTCTAGCGTACGCCCTCATAAGTCCATCTACGTGATCGTACTCGTATCATCCTCCCCTTCTTGAAAAAGATTCGACCTTGAATCCGTACCTTGCAAAATCAAAGAGGAAACAAACAAGTACACATCCTCATGGCATGAGGGTTAGGGTTAGCAAAATAAACAATTAGCACTATCATTCCACGGTGGTACACACTTGAAGTACAACCAAGGATCCTTTGTGTTAATTATGAAAAGCTTTTGCACAATATCACAAATGAAAGGGCTCAGATGAACATCAAGAATTAAGGGACAAAAACCGAGACTACGCCTCTCATACAATGTATGTCCAAAAACATCATGAATATCATCATATGCATCTAGGTAGTGAAGAAAGTCACCAAAGACACAATTCTCATCTAAGATGTATTCACAAGTAGGAATACACAACGAGAGAAAGGGACATTGCAAGCATGTAGGACCTATCTCCTTCCAACCACTTACCGAGGGAAGGCATTCCATCAAGGGAGTCATACCAATAGGGAGAATAGTGAAACTACCATGCAACAATCCAATCCAAGGCAAGTAGTTTGCCCAAGAACTCGGATTCCCTCTACAAATGATGTGAAGCATGCTCCCAAGAGTCCCACAAGATACTTCAACTTGTCCAACCCCATAAAGGTGACAAAAAGTCTTTAACATCCTTGTACCCTTCCACAAAAAAGAATACAACTTGGCATCCTCAAGTTGTGGTTCACATGACTTAAATACAAGTGTGTCAAACATGGATTCATGGATATGAGCAACACCCCAAAGAGATAATGATACATTTGACCTACGGTCTTCGAGTAGACACAAACCACCATTAATATCAAAGGGATCACAAATCAAGTAGCCATATTTGTCAAGCACGGGTGGGGTGTCATGCAAAGGAGTACAAGAAAAATTATTTTTCAAAGATATGTCAAGCACATGATTAACCCTATGATCCAACCAAACATTAGAATCTTTACAACAACATAGGATCACGGGTTCACTCTTTTGTCCTTGACCAACATCTTCAAATTCTTCACTCACTTGAGATTCATTAATCAAATCACACATATTCTCAAGTGGTGGGCAAGTTTTACACACAAGTTGATCAACACAATTTTTACATGACGATGTACTTTCATTCAACACAATAGCTTTAACACTAGGTGGACACAAATCAACTATAGGATAAACTAATGTATCCACTCGCACAACATGTACATCATCCACAAGTGGTAAGGAATCAATATACTCATATGTAGGTAAGCTACTACTCACACTCAACGGTTTATTAGTCACATGTCCATCATTCACATGTACCAAAGTATAAGAGTTAGCTATTTTTCCTTAACATTCATGAGTATATTCATCTTTACCTCGGTGTGAAAGTCCTTCACAAGTTTGGGCAGCAACTTCCTTCAGGGAGCTCTCACTGCAGGGTGTTTGGACCTTAGGTTTTGGATTTGTTTGGATATGTATGGATATCAATTGGCGTAGCCTTTCAATGTGCCCTTTCATGTCTTCAATATTGTCAGTGATCCGGTCAAACGTGGCATCGAGATTGGTGGCAGCCATGGTAGCTAAAAGAAAAGACAACAACAAAACAACAAACTTGCTAGCTCAAAAATGCCTCACCACCCTCTCACTCTCGATTTTTCCCTCACACTTGGTTTCACAAGTGTTGAAAGTCGGTTGGTACTTCGCGAGTGATTGAGGGTCGAGTCTACTCTTGCCCGGAATAGATTTTCATTTGAGTTGACTCAAAGAAAATTTGTTTACGGACTTGAACCAACAAGATACAATGAATTCACAAAAGATAAAAGCACACAACAAACGTAGACACGAACAAACGGACTCTACAACTAACTTACAATCTAGTAGGAGATTACTATGTTGTTAATTAGTGTTTGAACCAACAAACGAAACTAGGAAACAATAAAATGAAACTAAGAAATCTGAAATTTGAGCTTAAAAATTATCGGTGAACAGTAAAAACATGATGTGTCAGCCACGTATTGGTTACGGTTGTTATCAAATTTTATTTTCTAATTCAAGTCTTGGTCTAATTGTAATTTGGAATTGGTGGGAATTGGTTAAGGAGAGAAAACAAGTCTTGAAATCCTCTTTCAAATTCAAAAAGCAAGACTTGACTTTTCTCCTCAAGACATGGTCCTTAAATCATGGAAGGTTTTTGGAAAAGTGGTTGTTAAAGTCCTTGATTGGTTGGAATTGGTTGTAAAAGTCTTGAGAGGTCTTAAATTTTGGAAATATGTCTTTCAAGACTAACAAAATATACACTCTCTTTCTTCAACTTTCAAGATCAAACATCCACTTTTTCTTCAACAATAGATGAAGATGTGAAGAACACCAAGAACACATTTTTTTGAATCTTGAAGTTCTAAGGTTCAAGTTGGACCCCAAACATCAACAACACCTTTCCAAGCTTAAAAATACAACACAACAACCACCATACATATTCAAACCTTGAACCAACAACACACCACACGTCCAAGATTTGAATCCGCAACAACAATACCAACAACAATCACACGGCCAAAGTTTAGGTTCACAACAACAACATCAACAATTAAAGCTCAAATCTAGATCTAGACTTCTTTAGTGTTAGAAGTGAAGAAGATAACACTAGAAACAACAAAACAAATAAAATGACTCCTATATCTAGACTCAAAACAAGAAAAATATCGACCCAAACACAACAAGAACACAATTTCGGCCAAGACACAAAAATGGACAGATTTGCTTCTTTTTGGAATTTTCAGATTTCAACTTTTATTTTTTTATTTTTTTATTTTTTGAATTTTCTAACAAGCAAGCCCAAGATTGATCTTGTAGGAACAAGATCTAGCCATGCTCTGATACCAAATGATACACGAAAGACAAGAGAAATACGAAACAAACACCAAAATCAGTCCACTAGCCAAAAAACCGAGGACCTCTTTTGGTGACCCTTCTTTGTACTTTCTTTTTGTCCTTTCCTTTAGAATATTCTCCTTTGATGCTTTTTGAATTCTTTCTTTCTTTTAAAGACTTGGAATATTCTTTGAGACAAATAAGTTTCACACCCTCTCTCACCTCCTTTTTGGATCAAAAAACTACTTTTGGATATTCTTCTTCAACAAGATATAAAGATGATGAAGAACACCAAGAACATTCAAACTTGAACCCTAAGTATATGACCTCGGAATTGAATGAAATTTCAAGATCTAGGTTCACGTTGATCTCCCAAATACTACTAACACGTTTTCACGTCCAAATCCTCAGCAACAACCTTCCAAAATTCGAGATCCACCTTCAAGTTTCTTCAAGTCAAGATCAACAATGGTGGATGACTCAAATAAACCCGAAAATAGCTCAAATTCAAGATCTAGACTCTATTAGTGTTTGGTAACAAGGATATAACGCTAGAAACATAAAAAAGACACAAAAAATCCAAGATCCAAAATCTTGGCCTAGGGGTAAAAATGGAAAGAAAAACTTTTTTTATGATTTTCAATTTTTGACACTCTTTTTTTGTTGATTTTCTAGATAACAACCCAAGATTGATTTCGTAGGAACGAAATCAAACCTTTCTCTTGATACCAAATGATAGAGAATCGGACTAAGAGAGATGAAAACTATCTAAAGAAGCAAAACACAAACAATGCAAAAAAGTAAAGATCGGTAAATTGACATAAGAAACTACTAAGAATTAAGAACCAATGGGTGTATCAAACCCGAAGACCCCTAAACTAGTAGAATTGAACACCAATTTCTTACGTGAACCTCAAGGGAATCGAGTTCTCAAGCAACTCACGTTTCTAAATAAAGGTATCAACACAAGCTAATCCAAGCTTGCAATTCACTCATAAGAGTATTCTTTCAAATATCATCAAAGTTGTTAAATGAAATGACTAAGACATGTATTTATAGTGTTGCCTTTGCCTAAGATAGCCTATTACAAGAAATAGTCCAAAAGTGGCTATTTCAGAAATAACCCATATGGGCTCTTCAAAGCATACTTCAAGTCCACCAAGCAATAATCCACAGGCGTCATTGTGGGCTTAGGAGCCTAAAAGGGGTTCACCGAATGCATCCTTGATCTCTAGGCTTGATCATGGTGTGGACCTCTTTGCATTGGCCTCGGAAGATGTAATCTAACTCTTTAAGGCCCCGTTGGCTCGTCTCAATCTGGTTCTTTGTTTTAAAGTTATTGAATCACATTTGGCTTGATGAGGAAAAAATATTGGCATTTGAACGTTAATTTTTAATTTAATCATGAAAAATTATATCGCACTATATTGGATAATTGCCAAGATTTTTTTGAATTATGTTTTAATATTGAAATATTTAAAACATCAGAGCACCTTTTCTTTGCCCATACGTATAATAACACCAAAGCAGTAGCAACATAACAAGAATAAGATGAACAATAGACTAATTTCGGATTCCACATTAACAACACAAACACACGGTTACAACATCAACACTACTACACAATTACAAAGAAACAAATGGATAGATAGTTAGACAAATTGAAGGTATAATATTAACAACCCAAAAGCCTATTCCACTCTTGGGCCTTTAACATCACACACATCAAATGCCTATCTCTTACGTTGGCGGCACAAGAGTGACCCCGATCTCCCAAGCATCCAACGTTTCCAAGCTTGAATTCAACACGAGCGATTCCACACTCAAGTTGATTTCCCTAGTTACAATTTCGGGTTGGTGGTCTTCTCTCCTTAGAGAGGAAATGTTTCAAGTGTTATAAACTCATAATATTCATCAAAAAATCTCCCTAATGAAACCCTACATTATTCTATTTATAATGTATTACAAATAATAGGTAAAATGACCAAAAGGCCCCTTAGTGAAGGGGCACCCCTCTAGTATATGTAGTGGACTGATTTGGCCCATTTAGTGTATGTAGTGGACTGTTTTGGTGTCCATTTAGGTTCTTCTTTGTACTTCATTTCATACACCAAGCCTCGGGTCTAACGTACACCCTCATAAGTCCATCTACGTGATCGTACTCGTATCACCTTGCACACAGAGAGTAGATATGGTTCCTGAAGAGAGCATTTCAGGACTTGCTTCCATTTTAGTGATCTGCGAGATAAGGAAAACATGTAGCATAGTAACTTCATGATTGAAATGTTATATCAGCCGAGGTTGCATAAGATTCGTCTAACTTGATTATATCTGGTTTATTACAGCTACTTATTTGCACTAACAGCCTTGAATAGGACATTCCAGGAGTGACTTTGTGAACACTTGTACATGAATAGATATGGGATATCTTCTACCTTCACCTTATTTAGTAGTATTTCAGGATTTAGTAGGTCCATGGAAAACCAATTACCATTTCTTTGAATGTGCAATACAATTTAACTATTGAATAACTTTCTAAATTTTTCTTTTACTGAAACATATGCAGTGATTTTATGACGTCCGTGGAATTGTTTCATATTTGTCTCTTATGATCTTCTTTTCCCTACTTTTCCTTTTCAATAATTCAATGTCCCGATGATATTTACGTAATTAGCTCTACCTACAGTTCTTTTTTCTTATAAGAAGTTAGCTGTACCTACACCTTGAGCCAGTTTCCTGTAATTGAAAGAATACCTTCCTTTTTCTGTTAAAGATAACACATATTTATGTGAAGGAGACAGTAAGCTCTTGTTGGAATGAATTCGAGATTTCTTTTTTATCATTAAACTATCAGGGAGGGTGTTTGATTTAATAGAAATTGCAGAATATGGTATATCATCCTTCCTTACTAACTCCTCCTAAGCTTCTATTAATGAACCATTAAGGCTCTTTCTCATGATATTTTACGTTACAGAATTTCGGTATCCTTTTGGCAACTTGCATTACTGTATTGTTATCTGTATTTTCCGTTTACATGCATGACAATTTTCATTCCTTTTTACCTTCATTTTGTTCATGGATCATTTTCAAGGTTTCACATTCAAGATCTACTCTGATTGCTCCACTGTAAGCTAAACTATGTTCATCTGTCAACATTATATTTCCCCAATAACTAATGTCCACCCATCACTTTCTGCTTTTGTTATCAGTGATGTATATACCATCTTTTTGGAATATGGTTGGCACCACCATTTTGCCTACTCAACTGTTGCAAATGTTGATAGCGTCCTCTGCTGCCTGCTTTTTGAATATCAAGAGGTACAACCTAAAATCATTACTACAACACATTCTATGTAGCCTTTGTATGTTCTGTTGGAGTTTTTGTATTTCAAAAAAAGTTGGCTATCAGCCACTACTTTATGTTCTTTGAAATACAACACTACTTCACAATCAATACAATCTAAAAGTTTTTATTCTAATTCTGGTCTTCCGCAGGTATTTTTTGCCAAGCCAAAACGCGACACTACAAAGAAGCAGCACTACTACATAGTAGCAGATGTAAATATCTAATGTTTAGTATAGGATGTAAATATTTAATGTAAATAATGCAGCTGCAGCTGAAACAAATACTTGCCAACCAGATATATATAATATCTATATCTATCTTATCTATCTATATACAAACATTTAGCTCGCAAAATCTTTCAAGCACGGGCCATCTCTACCTAGTTATATTTATAAGCAAATCATTTTCTTTTAAAAAAAACGAGAAAAAAACAAGTGAAAGTTGATTAAATAGGCTTCCAATGTAAATCTGGATTTTCAATCAGATTTACCTTCCTGGTAACATAAAATTTGTTGAGTGTGAACAAGTTCATTAAGCTTGTCAAATAAGAAGAAGTGAGAACCTGACATTAATCCTAAAATTATAACTTCCACTTATTAATTGTTGTTTCTCCTTTGTCCAGAGAAAGTTAAAAACTTCAATATTATTTTTATGTCATTTGATGGAGGCTTGAATAATTGTATCCACCAATAAACCAAGTGGTCGTTCTTTTGATTCGTAAACTTTTGTGCTCTTTTCTCCTTGATGAAGTTTTTTGTTCACTTATCCCCCGTTCATTCTCAAGCGACAGTTAAACATCTAAAGTTCGTTCTGTTATTTGTTCATCAATTCATTCAATTGTCCATGTACCAACCGAAGATTTGACAAAAACCGCGCCCCTGCTTCATTGCTTATTCAGGTGGAACTCCAGGTTGAGGAGTTATTAGGAATGTTGCCAATATCAATATCCTTGGTTTGATACTCAAGAGTATATAATATGTAAAAGTCAATTTGTATTCTTTAACACCAGCTTCGAATCCAATAATTTCTTTAATTTCTGTTTGTGGTGACATAAATCCCTCCCTACAACATTTGGTATCTAATTTGACAATTTCTTTTGCTTTTTTTTGTTTGTTTGGCTTTTGTATTTGCAATTTTTTGAGTATCAACTCTTCGCGAATGCATCAATTATCAATTAGTTATTTGGCTTTCTCCTTCGAACTTCTTTTCCTTTTTCTAAAAAAAAAAAAAAAAAAAAAATTGGGGGTAGGGGAAGGGGATTACAATGTGGGAAATCGAATTCTCTCTTATTGGTAACTAACCAACTAAGCTACTAAGATTCCCCAAACTTCTTTTCCTCTTTCATAGCTTAAGTTATTTTGGCTTAAACATGTAATTTATGTGAATTTAAGTTTTTAGATGTAACAATTTTTATAATTATTTCTCCATGTTTTTCTCAATGTGAAAATTGCTACAATGTAATTATTTTAGAAGAGAAAATAAGCATGATTATTCTAGTCCAAAGTAATTAAGTAAACATTTAGAAAACAACTATGATTCTGTGTGGAAAATTGCCATCATATTCCTGAAAGTTGAAGAAGATTTGGGATAGTCGCGCTAATTAAAAATAAACTAGTATTCATACTCGCGCGATGTGCGGACAATATTAAAAAATTATAATCTTATTTATTTGATCAAATTGAATTGTTATTGTCATTAGTTCAGATATCACAACTTGTAATTAAGTTTTCAAATTTATACACGGAATCACAACTAATAAGTAAAATTTCACGTTGTAAGATTAAGCCTATTAAAAAACATATAATCTCTATTTTATGTTTGATTAAGCATTTCATTATACAAAGTTTGATCGCTTTATTTTTAAAAATCTCCTCATAAAAGTTATTTCTTACTTATGCAATGTTCAATTGTCTTAAATCTTTTCATTCTGAAAAAATAGCTATCAAGAAATAGTGATATCATATATGTATGAAGGAAACAAAAGACGTCAATAAACAAATACATAAATTGTCTCTTTTAAATAATCTTCTCTAACCATATTAATGCTCCCAATCATATGAAGGGTGGTGTATAACTTGCTTTTCGTTATAGATAATAAAGTAGTTTGAGAAAATAGTCAAATTGACAATCCAAGTTGTACAATAATTCTGTAATTTCTACTTGCTTAATCCTTACATCCGTTCCTCCAAAATATCCCATAATAAGTAACATAACCATCAACTAATTGTTTGGCATAAGACAACATTTTATGAAGTCACCATTTAAGGTGAAAATCTCGTTCACCTAAATTGATAGAGTAATAAAGAATTTATTTGAGATTAAAAAATTCTACTATTGATGTTTCTTTCTCCAATATGCTCTTCTTTGCAATTATTCCCTTATAAAAAAGAAATTTATTACTACAAATTGATGAAAAAAATTATAAACATTATATGGAGAAAAGCGTTTATGGCCTGGTATAATATAATTTATATTGCATGAGCCAAATAATGATAATTATAAGATAAAAATGCCACAATTTCAAGATTGATCGCAAGAGCTCATTATAATATAGGACAAAATGCTTGTTGTTCACATCTAACACTATTTGCGGCTAGTTAAGAAAGTCAAGCTGCATTATAAAATAATAGTGTATTTTTTGAGTCGGTATAAGGTTATTGTCAGTGGCAAAGAGCTAGAGTTGCTTCCTTGATGAAGGGGGATCAATCGTAACTATACACATCTATTCTTATTTTTTACTTGAAGTAGAGGATCTATTGAAAACAACTACTCCATCGTAAAGGTTAAGTCTGCATACACCCCCTCCACAAACCATATTTTGTGGGATTACACTGAATATATATTTTTTTTTAAATCGGATGGCATTTGCATAATTTGATTAATATCTTTGTATCATCAAGATGAAGCAACACTTGAGGGTCTTTGAAACTTGCACTTTGTAGAGAGATGAATGGAGTAATGTTGTCTGATATTTGTCTTCCCCGACAATGATTGGCATGACCAACCCTCTCTTGACTAGTCTAACATAGCCCAACTGGTAAGTCTTGCTAAGAATTCCTTCGACATCATCTTTATATATATTCAAAAACTTTAATTGTGTCTCCAAAAGAGCAAAAACATCTCCTGGTAACTGATAGAGTGAATCTTTGTTTTCTCTCTCCAATGGGGACTACCTTTACATCCAATTGTATTAGTCTAGAAACTGTGAACCTCATGTTATTAGGATCATAAACCCTTTCGACTATCTTCTGATCTCTCGGTAGCGTTAACGCTCAATTCTGCATCTCCGTCGATCGAAACATTAACGTCTTAGTGGAAACTGTTCCACTGTGACAGTACAGTAAGAGCATTAACATTTTAATTCCATTATGACACTTCTTTTGGTCCTACAATTAATGTATGGGTGTCAAACATGTCTGACAATTGTAGTGTCCATCACTGATCTCTCGGTAGCGTTAACGCTCAATTCTGCATCTCCGTCGATCAGGACATTAACAGTACAGTAAGAGCATCAATATTTTCATTCCATTATGACACTTCCTTTGGTCCTACAATTAATGTACGGGTGTCAAACATGTCTGACAATTGTAGTGTCCCTATATTTTGACTTTAATATGCAATCTATTGTGCCATCGAAGGCTTTAACTATTTTCTATCAAATTATATATGGTTAAAAAGTCTAGTTATAATTTCACCTCAAGCCGACAATCATGGGATATATAATCGAATTTCAAAACAATAGTAATTCAAACAAATCAAAAGACCAATGTGAGCTCCTATTTTCATGAATGAGAAAGAAACAGAAATTCAAGGACAAAACATAATAAAAAAAATTATCACTCTGCTATTACTCCGTCTTAGGGCGTCTTAGATAAGTATTCCGCTTGATTCTCCCTTAATAAAGATGAAAGTGAAAGAAAAGTAACTCACATTGATATAGACAGGGAGACAAAGGTTTGAAGGTTGCATTTAATACATATTGTACACACAAACATATTGGGTACTTAAATTTTCAGTAACTTGCATAGATTACAATGAAAATTGAATTATGAAAAAGTACAAATCTGAAAATGGATAATTTTACCAAATCGACTAAAGGCATCTTCAAGATGGTAAATTTGTAACATTACATGATAAACCTAGGTGACTTTTCAGGCTCTTTTTATCACCTAAACTCGAAATTGATCTTATCATATATAGAAAATTCATATTGAAACCCAACATAACCAACAATTTAAAAATTCATGGAAAGCACCTTCTCAATGTTTGTCAGCCTGCAATTATTTTATTCGATATTCAGACATGTAAGAAGAACCAAGTTAGTGAATTATCTCAAGCAAAAATTTAATATGCAATTGAGACACCTAAAATTTAAAAGACATCACGCTTTATAAAAGATTATATCAAGTGTAATACATAAAGTATAATACATATTCTTATATTTCAATTTAATTCAGCTTTGCTTTAATCTGATCATAGTTGTGGTTCATTCATCATATCCTTGCTTATTCCTCAATTTCTATGGTTCAATTTGTATGGTTCTGTACGAACATCTAACCAATAATAAGAACCTATCACTAAATGCTTCAATCTATTATTCACTTTACTGATTATCAATCATATATTTTTTTCAATGAGGCAAACTAAGAAAATTTTAAGAGTTAAGTACAGAAATAAAACAAACACAAAATCATAGATAAAATAAAAGTACAAACATGAAAGCTCACCGAGATGGTAAGATTGCAGAATATCTCAAAATAGTTACCAATGATATGCGAAAATCCATCCATTGAATTAGAATTGGGTCACCGAGTGATAGTTCTGTGATTTTCTTCTTCTCGCTTTTTCCTCCTTGGTTCTTTTTTGATCTCTAAGTGTGCTATCTAGAAAAAGAAACTGAAGATCATTGGTCAAAAAAATTAAATGAACGTGGAGCAGTTATAGATTTAATTTTGATCTCCGCAATATGTAGGGAAAAAACTGATGAATCTAAGAAGGATAACTGAAATTCCCATAATTTGTTGAGTTAAAAGGTTTATCATCCTTTACATGACAATAATCAAAAATTTGACTGAGATCACAAACTTTCTTGAACCTAAAAATTAATAAATAACGAAATAAACATTACCCATTAAAATGGAATTCCTTGTTTCTACTTTCTTGCATAGTACTGATAGTTCTTTCCTTTTCTTATCATAAAAAATTATCAGTAATACTTTTTCAACAATCAATGAGAATGAGAAAAAAAATTGAAAGTGACAGGTAAAATTGAAATAAAACCTGAGATTGAGATATTTGTTTTAAAAAAACCAATATGTTGATGTTTGATTTCCTTCCTAATTGTCTTTAATATAAATTAATGGATAAGGGATTGAAATTTCAATTCTCAGATGTTGCATAGAGAATGTGGAGTGCAGTTGAGAATTGGGGAAGTGAGAAGTTTTTGGAGAAAACTAAAATCAGATATCTTTTGTGTTTATGCCATAGGGCTTTTAATTGGATTTACAATTTTTTTTTTATTTTTAAAAATTAGAATTATGTAGTGCTGACACGTGGAGATTTTTGCCTCTCCTTTTATATATATATATATAGATTTGAGCAAACGGATAAGATAAATTATTGTGGTCATTTTTCAAATAAATCTTTTGGATAATGTGAGAGATTGGATGTTATAGTTTGTTGTTGTTGAACATATTTTTGCTAACTAAAATTAATTTTGTGTTTACCCCAAGTTGAGGAAGAGGAATGATTTACTTATTATTGGTGATTCTAGAACTACTAGAGTTTTTAGAATAACAAAATTCTTCTTATTAAACTCTCCTTTGATAAATACTAAAATTAATTGAGGTGGTATAGAGGCGATAATATTTGAACAAACTTGATCATGGAGAATAGAGTGAAAATTTTACATGAATTTGATTAGGTGTTAATAAATATAACGTTGTTGTAGGTAAGTATATTATAAACATGATTTATTTGTGGCTAATATGAAATGTGATTTATTTGAGTCTTATATTTGTTGGATATTGGACTTGTACATTTAGCTTATATTATGTTTAAATAAAACAAGATCTTATAATCAAATCTTGAATACTTTATATGGTCGTAATAGTCGCAAATGCTTTAAAGGTAATTGAACTACCATTAATCTGTGATAGAGAATCGGCCTAAGAGAGATGAAAACTATCTAAATAAGCAAAACACAAACAATGCAAGAAAGTAAAGATAGACAAATTGACATAACTATTAAGAATTAAGAACCAATGGGTGTATCAAACCTGAAGACCCCTAAACTAGTAGAATCAAACACCAATTTCTTACGTGAACCTCAAGGGAATCGAGTTTCAAGTAACTCACGTTTCTAAACAAAGGTATAAACACAAGCTAATCCAAGTTTGCAATTCACTCATAAGAGTATTCTTTCATATATCACCAAAGTTGTTAAATGAAATGACTAAGGCATGTATTTATAGTGTTGCCTTTTCCTAATATAGCCTATTACAAGAAATAACTCAAAAGTGGTTATTTCAGAAATAACTCACATGGGCTCTTCAAAGCATACTTCAAGCCTAAAAGGGGTCCACTGAATGCATACTTGAGCTCTAGGCTTGATCATGGAGTAGACCTCTTTGCATTGGCCTCGGAAGATGTAATCTAACTCTTTAAGGCCCAGATGGCTCGTATCATCCTCCTCTTCTTGAAAAATATTTGACCTTGAATCTAAACCTTACAAAATAGTAGGAGGCACAAGCAAACACACTTTCCTCATGGCATGAGGGTTAGGGTTAGCACAATCATTCAAAACATCATGCCAAGGTTGCACACACTTTTGATATAACCAAGCATCAAAATGATCAATCAAGGGTGTATAACCCCAAAAAGTAAGAACTACTTGATCATTCAAGAGATTTGGACAAAGGGGTATGCTAGAGGAACCATGGTAATCAATAAACCGCTCATGAAGGCTCACTTGGATTCCAAGTCTCAATAAGCTCATAATCCCTCTATGGAAATCAACTTTATTGGAGGTCCTTTCCTTACACAACTTTGGCCTCTCAAGTAGATTAGAAATCTCAAAGAAAGACTTTTCGTCATAGGGATAAGTTCCAACAACCTCACCCATGGTTTGATTGTGTTCTTGCCCAACCACCAAGTGGTGTAGAGAAGAACCACCATATTTCAAATGATCGCCAGGATCAAATGGGTAGAGTGTCCATGGATACGGATTTAGTAGGCATTTCTTTCCCCCAACATTACCACCAATGCAATCATTTACACCCTTTATAATAGCATGATCATAGAGAAAGGTATTTCGAGAGTCATTCCCCTTCAATCTATCAATATTTTCAACACCACCATTCAATTGAGGTCATTTACACAGTTCACAAACATTCCCAAGTGATGGGCTCGGTTCATACACAAGTTGGTCCTCATGATTTCCAAAAGATAATGTACTGCCACTCGTCACAATGACTTCAACACTAAGTGGACACAAATTGATCTTGCTAGAAGAGTCAATTTTATCATCATTAGAATCAACTAGTGTATCCACTCGCTCAAGTTTTACATTATAATTATGACGTAAAGAGACATTAGGTTTACTTAAAGATGAACTATCTTTCACACTTAGTTGGCTACTAGCCTCATTTACTAGAGTGTAATAGTTAGTTTGATTACCTTGTAGCTCATTTGGAGCATGTACACTCAAGGAAGCTTGACAAATTAGTGGATTTTAAAGAGTATACTTAGGGAAGTTTTGATGATTTATCATGTTATCCCATCGGTTATTCATAGCATCAACCTTCTCCATGATGGCAACTAACATTGCATTTGTGGTGTCATTTTCCAAGGTGTGTGATATTTCACCTTCTTGAGCCATTGTACCTATTAAGAAATGCTAAGAAAAAACAAAACAACAAATAAGTTAAGGTTAGGAAAAACAACCTCACAAGCTCTCAAAGTTCACACCTTTGAATGTCACTCAATTAGCGTCGCAATTATTGATATCTCGTTTGTACTCTAATGAGATTACTTGGTACCAATTGTGTCTTGAAGTCAGAGTGAATTATTATTTGAAGGACTCAATTAAACAAAAATTATGTATTGACTTGAATGAAAAACTAACAACGAAGTGAAAAAGAGAAGAGCTAGAAGGAAATAGGACAATGAAAGAAAGGACTCAAAAACTAATTCACAACTAAGTAGATTGATTACTAGTCGTTAATTAGTGTTAGAATCAAAGAAAATAAATTAAAGACTCAAAGAAAATAAACTTAGAATCAAAATATGAGCCTAAGGTCATTTTTGAAGGTTGATGGCGTGGCTGCCTCGGATTGGACATTGAATATTGTTAAAATTTTGGGAGATTTCTTGTTTCCAATTTGAATTTTTGATCAATCTTCACCTTAGAGATGTGGAATTCATCTTTGGGAGGAAAAATACCATGAATTGAAGCCTTTCAATTCATCCTTCAAACTCAAGAGAGTTTGAATTTGCTTTTGATCCATTTCTTTGTACTTTCTTTTTGTCCCTTCCTTGAGAATATCCCCTTTGATGCCTTTTGAATTCTTTCTTTCTTTTAAATACTTGGAATATTTTTTGAGATAAATAAGTTTCACACCCTCTCTCACCTTCTTTTTGGATCAAACAACCACTTTTGAATATTCTTCTTCAACAAGATATGAAGATGATGAAGAACACCAAGAACATTCAAACTTGAACCCTAAGTATATGACCTCGGAATTGAATGAAATTTCAAGATCTAGGTTCACGTTGATCTCCCAAATACTACTAACACGTTTTCACGTCCAAATCCTCAACAACAACCTTCCAAAATTCGAGATCCACCTTCAAGTTTCTTCAAGTCAAGATCAACAATGGTGGATGACTCAAATAAACTCGAAAATAGCTCAAATTCAAGATCTAGACTCTATTAGTGTTAGGTAACAAGAATATAACGCTAGAAACACACAAAAGACACAAAAAATCCAAGATCCAAAATCTTGGCCTAGGGGTAAAAATGGAAAGAAAAACTTTTTTTATGATTTTCGATTTTTGACACTCTTTTTTTGTTGATTTTCTAGATAACAACCCAAGATTGATTTCGTAGGAATGAAATCAAACCCTTCTCTTGATACCAAATGATAGAGAATCGGCCTAAGAGAGATGAAAACTATCAAAAGAAGCAAAACACAAACAATGTAAGAAAGTAAAGATCGGTAAATTGACATAAGAAACTACTAAGAATTAAGAACCAATGGGTGTATCAAACCCAAAGACTCCTAAACTAGTAGAATCGAACACCAATTTCTTACGTTAACCTCGAGGGAATCGAGTTCTCAAGCAACTCACGTTTCTAAATAAAGGTATCAACACAAGCTAATCCAAGCTTGCAATTCACTCATAAGAGTATTCTTTCAAATATCATCAAAGTTGTTAAATGAAATGACTAAGGCATGTATTTATAGTGTTGCCTTTACCTAAGATAGCCTATTACAAGAAATAGCCCAAAAGTGGCTAAGAAATAACCCACATGGGCTCTTCAAAGCATACTTCAAGCCCACCAAGCAATAATCCACATGCGGCATTGTGGGCTTAGGAGCCTAAAAGGGGTCCACCGAATGCATCCTTGAGCTCTAGGCTTGATCATGGTGTGGACCTCTTTGCATTGGCCTCGGAAGATGTAATCTAACTCTTTAAGGCCCCGTTGGCTCGTATCAATCTGGTTCTTTATTTTAAAGTTATTGAATCACATTTGGCTTGATGAGGAAAACATATATTTGATCAATTGGCATTTGAACGTTAATTTTTAATTTAATCATGAAAAATTATATCGCGCTATATTGGATAACTGCCAAGATTTTTTTGAATTATGTTTTAATATTGAAATATTTAAAACATCAGAGCACCTTTTCTTTGCCCATACATATAATTAGTAGGCGTTTGATATATGATTTCACCTCATGATTCAAAATCATGAAATGAAATTAGTGTTTGGACATGCGATTCAACGTTGCTTTCTATCTCATGATTTAACATTTCAAATTAGTCTATCCCATTTTAGTGAGAGCATTTAGAGTAAAAGAAACTCTTTTGAATTTTTAGTCTTTATTAGATTTTGACTCATAGTTTATATTAGAATAGATTGTTGAATTATGAGAAATACACCTATATGGGATGAAATATCCTTAAGGATAGAGTCACTTAACATGCCTCAAGCTATGAAGAATTTCCTACGTATTCGCGCGCGTTCAAGTATTTTCATAAGATTTCCAACACTTTCTTATTTGCATTCTTTATACATTAAAAAGAAAAAAAAATCTGCACCATTCAGCTTAACGGAACGCGAAAAATTCCTTTTCGGAATATGGTAACGGCGTTCTATAGTTTTTAAAAAAATTTCAAGCATGCATTAAGTTTTCTAGATAATTTAAATTAAGCTACAACGTGAAAAGGCTTCAAACTTGCAATACTGTAGTGGGAAAGGATAAAGGATAAAGGATGTTATTAGTTCACATATCATAGAATTAATTAGGATATTCAAGGATCAGTACATTTGCTTTGAGGTTCCGTCGATGGATAAGCTAGTTTGATTAAAATGGTTACCATTAGAACTTTTGTAGAGATTATGCCTTCTCGCATTCTACGCAATGACTGGTCTAGAAATGCCACCATTTTTTCAGGTGGCATTTTTTTATTTTTTATTTTTTTAAAAAAAAAAAATCTCTAAGATTTTCTACCCCCACCCCACTAATATTGGCACAACGATATGGTTTTACCCTCACTTTTTTCAATTTTGGGTGTCATCCATCTTTCCTTTTTTGTTAGGCATCCGATTACAAAATATTTTGACTTGTTTATTTGGTTATAGTTAAGATTAAATTTATTCCTACATCACACTCCATAAAATATAAAATAAAATGTGACGTAGAAAAAATTGAGTCCCGAATATTTTAATTAATAATGAATTTTATTATTTTATTTTTTCTTATACGATATTTTTGTTTTGTTTGTAGAAAAATTAAAGAGGTAAAATATCTTTATAAAAGAGAAAAAATTGCCTATTATTTAAGAATTTTAATTAAATTATACTCACATCTTTATATTAGTGAATAAAATTTTATAAAACAATATCCAACAAATTATATTTTGCACACCTATGGTTAACATCCGATTAACTTAAATTAACTGTTACTAATATAAATAATAGCAATAATACTATAGTGTGAAGTTAAAAGACTTTATATTTTAAAAGGTTATTATACTATAAACAGCAAGTATGGAAAAGGGGAAAAAACAACATAGCCTCTTATTGAAAATCGACTTTAGACCACTAACTTAATTGAGATATCTTCGGCTGACAAAATATAAAGAATATTATAATTACTTAGTAAAATTAAGGAGTGCTACTGAAAAATGTTATCACGAATTAGCTGATTTAATAATAGAAATGATAACACCAAGTCTTTCCACCTCTTTAGTATCAATAATAGAAGAAGAAGAATATCTCTTATTTTAAAGATTTTGATAATGCTTAGCAGATGATAGAATTATAAAACCTATAGAAAAAAGTATAATAACTGTCATAAAAGGAAATTTAATATACCAAAAATACAGAGCGCAGTTATTTAACAAATACAGAAGTACTATATATGTTTGAGTTTATGTGTTTATGAATTTAGATTGGATTTACTTGACAATAATTAATCAATATTAATTATGAGAGCGCAGTTATTTAACAAATACAGAAGTACTATATATGTTTGAGTTTATGTGTTTATGAATTTAGATTGGATTTACTTGACAATAATTAATCAATATTAATTATGAGAAGACCATTTAAAAACAGAGAAGCTTTTAGAAAAATTAAAGAATCTTTAATTAGTAATTATTCAGAATATATAAGTCTAAATAAAACAAAAGAAAACCCACAAAGATTAGCTTACCTAATTACCTTAATATCTAGTATTGAAGCAAAATTAATAATCCATTTAAAATCTAGAAGAATGAGACATATACCACTTAATTATGATAAAATTAGATTTAGATATCCACCAAAGTACTATAAATATTGTTTGAATGAATAAAATACAAAAATACAAAGAACTAAAACAAACTATATCTGAAAAACGTAAAGAATTAAAAATAAGAATAGAAAGATTAAATTATAATATATTTGCCGGAGTTAGTAAAAACTCAATAAATGCACAAAAAGATGAAATATCAAATTTAGAATCACAAATAGATAGTTTAGAATATATATATCAACATGAACTATTTACAATAAAATGAACAAAGAAGAATTTATAATAGACGAAAAAATATATGAAAATCACGAAGGATTAAAAATAAGAATAGTATTTTCTAATCTAGGAAGAAGATATAAGAAAATAGGCGAACATTTATATTTAATGTTAGAAAAAGAAGAATTAAAATTAGAAGATAAATTGACAGCTATGGTAAGAATAGAAAGAGAAAACGAAGAAATAGATAGACAAAAGGAAATAGAAAAAATAAAACAACAAGCTACAGAAGAAAAATACGAAAAATAGAAGAAACTAAAAATAGTAGGATTGCTGAATTAGAAAAATAATTACAAATGTTAAAAGATCTGTATGAAAAAAGACAGAAAGAAAAAGAAGAAAAAGATAAAGAACAAAAATTATTAAACGAGATAAATCAGTTTAAAGAAAAACTAGAAATAGACAATAAAGAAATAAAAAACAAGGAATTAGAAATAAATAATATAGATGTTGAAGAGACAGACAATTATGATTCAGAAGATAGTGAAACATATACAGAAATATTAACAAATACAAAAAATTTAGAAATCAATGAAAAACAAGAAGTAATTAATGAAGAAAACTTAGAGAATATCAACACAGAAATAAATACTCTTGATAAAAAAGAAGACCAAAATATAAGACCTAGTACATCAGAAATAAGGAAACCTACATATTATAAGAATAAGTTTAAAAGATATAATCTAAAGAATGAATATGACAAATGGACACCAAAACAAATAGTTAATAAAAATTATAACTTTTTAGACTTAGATTGTGTAATAGATACAGAAAAAATGATACAATTATGGATAGGATATATGACAAAACAATTATTAGATAATAATATAAGTATGACAGATGCACCAGAATATATAGAAAGAACACTAATAGGAACAGTGAAATTATGGTTTTTAAATCTAACTGAAAATAGTAAAAGAATATTAAGAACTGACAAATCTACAGAAGGAAAAATATTAACACCTATAGAATTATTAAAAAAATATGAAACAGCTATAAAAGACGAATTTAGTAGCATGACAACAACAGAAGAAGAACAAAATGAAGAAAAAGATATAAATAGGAATTTAATGTTAAAATTAGCAATATGTAATATGTGTTACATAGATGAATATACTTGCGCATTTAAATAATATTATTATAAAGGAGCATATAATATAGAAGAAAGTAAAGAAATAAGAAAATTATATTTTAATAAATTACCTGAACCATTTAGTTCAAAAATAATAAAAAGTTGGGATGAAACAAAAATAGTAGATACTCTAGGAGCAAGAACAAAATTTTTACAACAATGGTATAGAAACCTATGTGAAAAATATAGAGAAGAAATAAAAATGGAAAAAACATTAATAAGAAATTTAGCATGTTGCAAAGATAAGATAGCACCTCAATTTGGATGCGAAGATAGATATTATAAGAAAAGGAAAAGGCATAAGAAATATAAGAAATACAAAAAATCAAAATATAAGTATAAGAAACCAAGAAAAAGATATTATGTAAAAAATTATAAACATAAAAGACCATATAGGAAAAAGAAATCTATAAAAGAATGTACTTGTTATAATTGCGGAAAAATAGGACATTTAGCTAGAGATTGTAAATTACCTAAAAACCCAAAAAATAAACAAATATCAGAAATAAAAATAGAAAATACAGAATATATGCAAATAGATTACATAGATTACGAATTAGAAAGTGAAGACAGTATATATGAAATTTCAGAGAATGAAACAGATAACGAAATAGATAGTGAATTAGATGAATTAAATGACTGAAGAAGATATAAAAATATTAACAAAAGAAGAATATTTAAATGACGAAGGAACAGATCAAAAAATAATATTTGATAACAATGTATTTGATGAAATAAAAGGAAAAGAGTTAGACTTAAGTGTAGAAAAAATAATTAAAATACCAACAATAAAAAATATATTTACTAGAAAAAAAGGAAGAATATTATGTAGTAAGTCAAAAAGAGCATGTAATAGACTGTAGATATGCAAAAGGTAAAGCCAGTATACCACTAGTAACAAAAAGAATAATTAATAAAGAGATAAACGATATAAAAAGTAGAGACCCAATAAAATATGTACACCTTGGAGGTACAGAAATATTAATAAAAGCATGTTTTAGAGAAGGAATAGATACACCAATAGAATTATATTTAGCAGATGATAGAATTATAAAACCTATAGAAAAAAGTATAATAACTGCCATAAAAGGAAATTTAATATACCAAAAATTTAAATTTATAATAAGTGCAAATTATTCAGTAACAGTAACGGATAGAAATATAGATAAATCACTAGTATTATATTGGAAGATATCAGGAATAGAATTAACCCCAGGAAGTAAAATATTTACAGCAAGATGTAAAAATTTATATGTATTAACAACAAAACATAAAATAACAGGAAAAAATAAGATTAACAAGATACAAATAGATAGCCCATTCGAACAAATTGTAAAAACAATAGATTATAATGATTATAGCTATAGAGACATAGATGTAGAAGAAAATCTAGAAATAATAAATGATAGAATAAGTACAACAAAAAGAACAGCTTATGATAAACCGGAATTATCAAGCTCATCAAAAAGAATAAGTTATGAAACAAGTTCAATGGATAATTCAAACCAATATTACATAACAGGAAAGGTAAATGAAAAAGAATATTTAATACTCTTAAATACAGGACAAGAAGAAAATTATATAGCAAAATATCTAGTAAAAAATGAGGAAATAAAAACCGACAATAATATATGCCCAGATCTACCAAGAAGTTTAATAAACACTAAAAATATAGCAGAAAAAGAAATAATAATAGGAATAAGAAAAATAAAAATAGAATTTGAAGTAAAAGAAGAAATGCGAAAAACAGACATAATATTAGGAATAAAATGGTTAGAACAAGTAAAACCATATAATATAGAACATACACAATTAACTATAACATATAACAGAGAGAAATTATTCTTAAGAAGAGCTTTAACATAAAATGAAAATATATGTATTAATGAAGATAGTAGTAGAAGGATATTACAGTAGATATTATACGCCTATGCTAGATACAGGAGCAGAAGCTAATTTATATAGATATAATTGCTTACCAGAAAGTAAATGGGATAAATTAAAAACACCAATAATAGTTAAAAGATTTAATAACGAAGGAAGCTTAATTACTTATAAAGCTAAGAATGTAAAAACACAAGTATGGGATAAAATATTAACAATAGAAGAAATTTATAATTATAAACTAACATCAAAAGATATACTTTTAGGAATGTCATTTCTAGATAAATTATACCCACATATAATAACTAGAACAGACTGGTGGTTTACAACACCATGTAAACAGAAAGTAAGAGCAAAAAGAGTTAATAATAAAATAAGAAAGAAAACTGATTGGATAAAAGGAAATGAAAAAATTACACAAAAGTTAGAAAATATAAAAAATACTAAAGATACAATAGAACTAGTCGTATTTTCGATAAATAAAACAGAAATAACTATATTTTTAATAAATAAGATAGAAATAGTTAACAGAAAATTAGAACAATTATATAGTGAAGATCCATTAAAAGGATGGGAAAAACATAAAACTACTATAAAAATTGAATTAATAGATAAAAATAGCATAATAACCCAGAAACCATTAACATATAATTTTGATGATTTAAAAGAATTTAAAATGCATATAGAAGAATTATTAGAAAAACAATATATACAAAAAAGTAATAGTAAACATAATAGCCCAGCATTTATAGTAAATAAACATAGTGAACAAAAAAAAGGAAAAAGTAGAATGGTTATTGATTATAGAAATTTAAATGCAAAAACAATAACATATAATTACCCAATACCAAATAAGATATTAAAAATAAGACAAATACAAGGATATAATTATTTTAGTAAATTTGATTGCAAATCAGGATTTTACCATCTAAAGTTAGAAGAAGAATCTAAGGAGTTAACCGCATTTACGGTACCACAAGGATTTTATGAATGGAATGTACTACCATTTGGATATAAAAATGCACCAGGTAGATATCAACATTTTATGGATAGTTATTTTAAACAACTACCTAATTGTATAGTATATATAGACAATATACTATTATATACAAAAACCAAAGAAGAACATTTAAAATTATTGGAACAATTTACGGATATAATAGAAAAATCGGGAATAAGTTTAAGTAAAAAGAAAGCTGAAATTTTGAAAAATCAGATAGAATTTTTAGGAATACAAATAGATAAAAGTGGAGTAAAAATGCAACAACATATAGTACAAAAAATAATAAATTCGAAAGAAGAATTAGATACGAAAAAAAAATTACAATCATTTTTAGGATTAGTAAACCAAGTTAGAGAATATATACCAAAATTAGCAGAAAATCTAAAGCCCTTACAGAAAAAATTTAAAAAGGATGTAGAATATAATTATAATGAAGAAGATAAAAAACAAGTTCAAAAAATAAAAATACTTTGTAAAGAATTACCAAAATTACAATTTTCAGATGAAAATAGAAAATTTATATATATAGTAGAAGCAGATGCTAGTGAATATAGTTAAGGAGGAGTACTTAAATATAAATATGAAGCAGAAAAAATAGAACACCATTGTAGATATTACTCAGGTACGTTCAACGAGACAGAAATAAAATGGGAAATAAATAGGAAAGAATTGTGTTCATTATATAAATGTTTGTTAACGTTTGAGCCATATATTGTATATAATAAATTTATTGTGCGAACAGATAATACACAAGTACGCTGGTGGCTAACAAAGAAAATACAAAATTCAGTTACAACAAAAGAAATTCGGAGACTAGTATTGAATATATTAAATTTTACATTTACAATTGAAGTAATTGGTACTAACAAAAATGTTATTGCAGATTACATATCAAGACAAAGCTACACAGACTGATATCATAGAAGAAGATACTCTAGAAAAAATATTCAACACCCTAACTACACTTTCAATAAAAGTGGACAATATGGGTAATGAGATAGAAAAGCTAAAGACTAATGAAGATAAACTGAAGTCTATAGCTACAAATCAGCTAACTCAGCAGTGTGCAGAACTATGTCGATCGGAAGACATTAAAACTCCAGAGCTAGAAGGAGACGTTGGGATACTCCATAAAACCCATAACATTTATCAATCTACTTCTGCAGGTACAAACAAAGGAGTTAGTCGACCAAGATACCAAAACATGAATATGAATAAAATATTTGAGAAACCATTTATACCGAAAACACAAAAAGACCCCTTGTTCATACCCCCACAAATTACCACATACCGAGATAGTCTGAACCAAGATAAAAAAGTTTATAACTACACAGCCCAAAAATACATAGAAAATATTTATAGAGTACAAGCTTTCCTAAACCTTAACCCCAGAGCCACAGATATCAAAGAACCAAACACAAATTACATAACCCCAAAATTACAAGGTTACAACAAGCTAATTGCACTACCCAAAACCAATCCAAGCTTAATAAAAACTTGTTTTAGCTATGGATTATTAAATACCATATATACCCAAGACGGAGAAGAACTAACAACTATGGAAGAATTATATAAAATATTCACCACCTATAAAAGAATAACCAAAGGAAATCTATTTTATATAAAATGTTATACTGCACCAGCAGAGATATTATACGACGAAATAAAACCAGTTATACAAGTTATAAAAATAGGATTAACCAGAGATATGATTATACCAGAAGATATTGTGCAGCAGCCAGAGATATCCAGAAATGAAATACCTGATTTCTACGCAAATAAACGACTTATTGGACTAGCTACAATTATTCAAGAATTAGCAAATAATTATACCAATGGAAACCCAATATGGAGCTATTATTCAAGAGATCATCAGATAATTTATTCAAATTCAAAAGAACTACGACAAGCAGATATGAAAGATGTTAGACAATGGATAATGACATTACTTAACCCAGAAAAACAGTCTACTGCAAGAGCCATTAAGAGAGGATTTATTTCAGACGAATTACTGACAAGATATTGCAAGATAATTGGACACAAATATCCAGACCACCAATGTTCGAGATGTAATGGAGAAGATAATATTATCCCAGAAGTCCACCTAGAATAAAAGAACCAGGAAGATAAGATAAGGAGCAATAATGGAGATATAACAGATACGACAAAATCAATGGAGACAAGATATTTATTGTACAGATTTTATTTACGTAAAAGTCTTTGAAATTATTGTAAACTACTATTCTTGTAAAGACTACTTTTTAGACTTAGACTTTTAGGTAGTCTAGGAAATAGACTTTAGGACTTTTTGAGTCTTTTTTGTTTTTTAGCTTTTTTTTCAGAAAACATGTAAAAAACATGTAAAGTACTTTGTAAAGTTCGTTCACTCTATAAATAAAGAAGCAAGAAGGCATTGCAAAGCAAGCCTTCATGCGTTGAAGCAAATACTCTCTCAAATCCACAAAAAATATTTTGCTCAGTTAATTAAAAACTGGTATATTTCAATGGAAAAATCTATGGAGGAACAAAGCTCAGAAATATCAAACCTACCCGAACAAGTATATTTATTTATGATTATGAATAGCTAAATTCATAATTCCCAACAATCATGGTATGATAAAATAAATTCATGTTAGTTACTTTATAATAGAATTATTCGAAGAATAATATGTTAAGAAGTTTATTAGCAAAGTGGAAAAGGAGAAAAATCCCTAAGAACTATGCCATCCTAAAGGTGAAACCAATAAGGCAAGAAGCCGTGGTGGGGAGTAACCAGAGTAGAGGCGTTGTTTAAGGGAAAATATCCAGATTACCATGCTAATAGTGACCGAAGAATATGTTATTTAAGAATAATCTAGTATATAGTAATCTAAGATGACCATATTTTGTTATGAACATGGTTGAAGGGAATATTTTGAAAAAAGCAATTTTATGAAAATGAATAATTATTTATCTGATGTGATGGTAGATAAATTTAAAATACTTATTTTGTATGCACTTAAAGATATAAAAGTAGTAGATATAAGAAAAATCATATTAGAAAAAGCATTTGGTAAATATTACATGACTAGAGTAAATTATACACCATACCTACCTAACCACTCTTACAAATACTTAGCATGATAAATTACATAGAATTTTTAGAAAAAGATATGAGAAATATACAGTTACTAGAAAAACAGATGAAAATAAATATAGACAAATACATGGAAAATAAAATTTTTTATATAAAATCTCTTAGTAAAAATATGCAAGAACTACTAAGGCTAAAACAAACAATTATAAAATATCAATTTTTATAGATCATTTAGACTACCTTAAAGTTTTAATCTTATATATACTTAAAGACATAGAAATTGTAGATATTAAGAAAATAATATTAGAAGAAGTAATAAACTATGAAATTGAAACAATAAAAGCGTTAGAACAGATATACGAAAACATTTACCCAGAAGGATATTATTCAGATCAAGACTGTGGATGTTAGAATATATTAGAAAAACTAGGGAAAACCAAGATAGTCTAAATAATGAGATTAATTACAGAAACCAAATTAAAAAAATAATGGAAGATCTAAAAGAAAAGTTAATATGGATAGAAAAAACCTTAGAAAATTTAGAAAAAAGTACATGTGCTAGTTTACATAATTTAAAAAACTCACTACGAGAAGAACAACACAAGATAATAAATAACATAGAAAATCTAGAATTAGATATATACTACAGTACAGATAGGATAAATTATTATACAGAAATTTGTAACTCTGCAGTTACTACAGGATAAAATAATAAACCAAATAAATTAATGAATACATCTCACGAAAAGAATAAATCATTAAAAGAAATAGAAACTCAACTATATAGTTTATACCTAGAATACAAAAGATTACATATTACTAACGAGGATCCTAAAACACTAGATAATCTAATCACGATAATATCTAATTTAGAATATGAATTAATAAAACATCTTAAGTCAAGAAGATAAAAATGAAAATTATTCCAATCAATAATATTCATTATAAAAATAAATACATACGTATTTATTATCTAGTTGAATCTACGCACCTAATCCGCACCCCCTCCAAATTATGAGTCGAGATCGAATCCACAAGCAATAAGAGCAACAACTTCACTCTGAAGTGTTGACTATGAGATGACACGTAATGCTTAAAATATTGCAATAAAGTAAAATGAGGGATTTGTTCAATCGGTTTCATTTCCAAATAGTTAATATCGAAGTTTGATTTGCAAAATTAAATATCTGAAGATTGTACTCAAGAGTAAAAGAGACTTGAGGTTATGTCCTCATGAGTGCAAATATATGTATGTTGGAACATAGTTTCAAGTACTTTCGAACTTGTTTCACCACAGACCATTATCAAATAAGGAAGAATATTTTCGCAGTCACCAGTTTTCACAAATTTGACCTTATTGTCCTATATATCTTTGCAAACCAAGAAGTGATCCAAATTCTCTTCTTTTTTTTTCAAAACCTTTAAATCACAAAACTCGAATGCCCTTCACCCAATGATGGATCCAGAATTTTCATTCGGGAGGTATGAAAAAAGTAAGCATACTGAGAGCGTTGTAAATTAGCGGGTCTGACCTTATATGAGCGAGCTTAAATTAAAGTAAAACTTACATATCCCAATAAGTTTAACCCTAGTTGCTTCCTATCCCAGCTCTTTACTAAATTACAAATAATTTCTTACTTGTAATTTTCGGTTACATAATTAGCATCTGGTACATAATTTTGAAGTTGAGATACATAATTTTGAACTTAAGAATGTAAATGTTGATTGCTCCATTTTTGCTCAGTTACATAACTAGTATTTGGATGCATAATTTTGAAGTTAAGATATATAATTTTGATTACTGAGATACATTCATTTCTAAAATTATTTGGTCAAGATACATAATACATTAACTTGATCAAAGAAAGATACATAATTAAAATTATGTATCCGAAAATTTGTGATTTTGTAGACGTATCCGATTGTTTTTTTTTTTTAAAAGATTTAGATAATTAATGAAAAGGATAGTGATTTTATGTAGTTAAGTAAAGATAAGTTGTGGTGTTACGTAATATTATCTAAATTAAATAATTTTTATCTAAATTAAATATTTTTATTAAAAGATTTATTAAATATATAATAATATTTACTTTGAAATCAATTTATTGATTGAATTATTATTATATACTAATTTAGTTTTTTAAGGAAATCTATAAATTTTAAAATTTGAATGAGCTTATTCAATAAAGCTTTGTGAAAAAGAGTTGACAAAGAGAGCAATTGAAAAAGAAAAATAATAAAGAATGGCCTGAAGTAAAAAAGATAAGGAAAATTCCATCCAATGAGGCTTGATCTTGAACTTGATGGGGAACTTTAAACACTTTTAATCACTGCACTACACACTATTGTTGTTCTAGAGGGAGTTCAATATGTAATATCTATTTGTAACCTGCAAATTTAACCCCATACACACAATATTATTTTTCGAGTGAGGGGATTTAGATGAGCCCCCTGGACTCTATGTGGATCCGCCCACGCCTTCACCTCCATTTTTCCAGCGTCATTGAGGTATCATAATTAAATTTGTGTTAGAATTTTATCATCATATTTTTATTACTCAAACTGTCCTTGCTCATTTGAATGAAATTAGATTATGGCTGCATTTGTTTTTATTAAGATTCAAACGTCTGAATCTGAATGCACATCTAAATGATTAAGATGTTATCTCTAGATCTGAAAACTGAATGATTAAGACTATTTGTTTTTCAATATCTGAATGTGTAAAAATTATTTATTTTTATATATAATAAAAATATAATTATAAATAAGATATAAATTATATATTAAAAATATTTAATTTAATACAATAAAATTATTATTTGATTGAAAAGATATTTATTTTTGTTCCTGATAATGGAGATGGTTTGAATTGGTAGTGCTAGTGGTAATGATTGATGTTAGTGGCAAGTAATGTTGGTGGTGATAGTTGGTATTGTAGTGACTACTATGACGGTGATGATTGGTGATGGTGATGGTTGAAGTTGGTTGATGTTAGTTATTGGAGGTGTTGATTGCGATAACTAAAAATGAGTGCATGATCGATGTTTGAAAATATGTTGGTGGTAGTTGGAGACGATGTTAGATGTGATAGTGTAAATGATTGTTAGTAGAGATAGATTATAGTGACGGTAGGGGTTGAAGTGGTGGTAGATATGGCGATACTAGTGATAATGATAGTTTTGGTGGTCAAAGAATGTGTGGAGGTTAATGATATGTTAGTGGTAGTTACCAGTGGTGCTAGTTGTGATAGTTGTGATAGATGAGTTAGTCGGTAGTGGTTGATGATGGTGGTGGTGTTGGAATTGGGGTTAGCGACTGTAGTGACGGTAGCGGTGTATATAATTAGAATAAGGAAGGTGGTAAGTTTTGTAGCGGATGACAATAGTGGTTGGTAGTGATATTGGTTGTCAATGGTGACCGTGATGGTGGAAGTGGTTGGTGATAACGGTTGATAGTGGGGGGTGGTGGTTGACAATGGTGGTGGTGGTGGCAAAGATGGTAGTGGTGGTGACTGATGATTGTGGATAGAGTGATGGTGAATATCCAACACAAGAATACCTCTTAATTACATTAAAACTTGGTTTCAGATCTGAATGATTAAGACCTAATCAGAGCAAAAATCTTAATAAAAATTAAATGCACTTAATGGTTTGAAGTCTGAACCATTCAGATTCGGACCCCAATTATGTGCAAACAAATAAGGCTTAAGTCTACTCCCAAAATTTAATAATGCAAACCATTTACAAAAATTTGGCTCAAAAGTCTTTGCAATAACATTTATAGAAGGGTAACTTACATAAATCCCTGAATCTTTAAGTGAATTACATAAAATTTTGATTATTTTATTAATTACATTTTATTCCGATTTTTTAAAATGGTGATACATAAGTTATATGGTGATACATATAAAAAAGTAATACATTTGAAACTAACAAGATATTTATTTAAGGAAATAATAGATTCTCTTTTATTCATTATATTCTTTCATTTAAGGAAAAATATCTAATTTTTCTCCCTTTTTAGATTTAATTTAGATGTTTTAATTATGTTTCTCTTTTTCGTATTTAATTATGAAAGCTATGGTTCTTTTAGTCTTTTTTCTCTTTTTTCGTCTTTAATTTCGTCTTTAATTTTTGTCTGCTTTTTTTAGATTTAATTTTAATTATATTTCACTTCTGCTTTTAGTCTTTTTTTAAAAAATATTATTACTTTTGTTTCCTACACTGACTACACCATTACCGTTCATTAATAACATATGAATCACCCAATAATTAAAATAAATAATTGTATCTACCATATGACTCACCATAATACCTTATATATCACCGATTAATATCATATAAATTATCCAATAATTGAAATAAATAATTGTATCTACCATATGAATCACCATAATACCATATATATGAATCACCTGATAATTGAAATAAATAATTGTATCTATCATATGAATCACCATAATACCATATATATCACCCATTAATATCACATGAATCACCCAATAATTGTATTTACCGTATGAATCACCATATATGAATCACCATAATACTCATATAATGATATCATATTTATCATTCATATGAATCACCATTAAAAAAATAAACATGTATGAATAACTAAATAAATTTATATATGTATCAATAAATTTTTTTAAAAAAATGAGAGAGATTTTAGGAGAGGAAAAAAAAAGTTGCACGCATTAATGGAGGATAAAATATCAGGAAGGAAGATGATTTAAGCATTAATGGAAGAAAAAAATCAGGAAGGAAGATGATTTAATTATTGATATTTTAGGGAAGGAAATCTTGAATGAGTTAATGGTGGAGTAAAAATAGGATGTGGGGTTTTCTTGATATGTATCAAGACTAAAGTTGAAAAATGGGATTTTATGTAAATTTTAAAAAAATAAGGAATATTAGGTAATATAATCTCTTAAGTATGGAATTTATGGAATTTATCCTCTATAGAATTATCACGAAAATTATTGTCAACTGCATTAAGTATCTTCTTGAAGATCTTATTAGTCTCAATCAAATAAGCTTTCTCTAAAGGCATAAAGGATATGATAATGCTATCTGAGTATAAGAACTTATCCTTATTTACATTAACAAGTTTGCGAACTCTAAATGTTGTTTAATGCTAAAGATAGACCTTGGGAAAAAATTTCATCTTCTGAAATGGTGTTTAGTATACCGTACCATTTTTTATTCTAAAAATTACATAAAGCCACAACTTAAGTATCACTTACTACACAAAATTTCAACTCTCAAAACATATTACAAAATCTCACTTTTTCAATTTCTCTCTCTAAAAGTACATATACATTACTTTTGTATTATCTCTTTACATATTTCACTCCTTGAAATCAAGGTGCAACTTTCTATGAGTTATTAATTTTGAATTCTCAATCATATTTGATTCAATCGCTTCTTCAATGACATTTTTTTTTCCAGAAACTCCATTAATAAAATTCTTAAATTTAAAATTGAAAGTTAGTAATTTTTTTTTTATAATTTATCAAATCAAAATTTTGACTGAATATATATATATATATATATATACACACATACACACACATTTTTAAAGGATATGTATGAAAAAAAAAATTCACACAGAAGGTATATATATATATATATATGAATTGTTTTGTGTATAAATTAAATTGTGGAAATATAAAAATTGTTGTGTATATGTACCGAATTGTTGGGATAAAGAAATTGTTGTGTATATGAAGTGAAAATTTCAGGGTAAACAATATACAAAACACTTTGCTATGTATAAATTTACATATATGTAGAAAATACTTTCATAGTTAATTAGGAACAATACAAACTGAACTTATGTATATGTCTACATATACATAGAATTTATGAATAAATATACATATATATTATAAGGAAGGTTAACTACTATTTTTTGTCGGAATTAACGTATGCTAATGAACACATGGTAACATACATGAATGAATGACAAATTCATATAGAATACACATTAGCAACCACAAATTCAACCACAAATCATATCTATATAACAAAATATTAGAATATACATAAGTTTTACAGGCAATTATTTTGTGAGCTCAATTGTATGTTAACTTTCGATAATGAACATGTATTTTCATAAAAATATTTTATAGTTGGACAAATGCATAACAGATATGTATATAAATACGTATTAACGCCAGTTTCAATAGTAAATTATGTAGACGGTACTATACTTTGGTTATTCATTGAATACACTTATTACCGCAAATAGTATGACCTAAATTCTTTCACATATTTTGACTTCAAGACGACAATAGCGTGAGGACAAGGAATCTCGTCTTTTTAAAACCTCCCACAGATGCACGATCCACTTTTGAGATCGACGATGTATCTTCTTCGAAAATCATAAACTGAGTAGACATAGGTTGAAGAAGCCTTGACCTAAATAAAAAATGATTCAATTTTTTTTGTAACTAGATGCTTCCGACGTCCATTTACAATCCTCATTGTAACATTGGAGGACATAGCTGAAATAGACAACCATAAAATGATTAGTAGTAATAATAATTTATAAAAAAATTTATTTTGGGTGTTACAAATCAATTATACAGAGAGAAAAATTCATGTACAACATCAGATATAAAATATACATTACAACTCAACAAAGTATATATGTTTCAGCTTGTTAATCAATTTGTGAATTGTCACGACCCGAGTTGGGACCCTAGCCGTGACGGACATCCCAAACCGTGAAGGCTCGAGTGCCCTTCTCTATTTGGCAATCATACACACTTTCATATAATATGAAGAAAAATGTAGAAATATAAAGTAATACGAAATCATGGTCAATATCATAACTCAATTGAACAATCTGGAATAGAAACCATAAACCTCTAACAACGTCTAACATCAGTCTGCGAAATCTCTAACAACTGAAATGACATTTGTCTGAAATCTTGGACAAGGTCCCCAGTGGACCTAAAACAAAGTAAATAACAAGTGACCGAAGAGAAGTAGGCCTTCTGGAATAAAGAAGGCTCACCAACCGCACACTTCACTTTTGTCTGAATAACTCTACGGCTTAGCAGGGCCTCTAGACTGAGCCTCAAACCCTGAAATATAGGGGGTCAATACTATTGTACTGGTACTAAGAATAATCCAAAATAATGAATTTATATATATAAAACATAGGTGAGAGCAAGTCATAAAACAATGTACATGAAGTAGTTTAAAATACATGGGCAAATCTCAAATGATCTTAAAACAATCTTGTCAATGCATTTCCATTCTTGGTATTACTTCTGAACTAGGTGGTACACCTTACATTTCTGAAAGTATCCCACGGTCTATATGGGATCCCCCTTTGACTCGATGGCCAATCCCCCAACCCGAGTTTGCCGCAAGAGTTGGAGTTTCTGATTCTGATTTTGATATGCCACAGGGCTCTAGGCCAGTATATAATAATAATATACTCGTATCAGTAAAACACGGTTTCGGGCAATGAATTTAGTGACCCATGCCTACTTCGAGTAACCACCTAAATCTTTTAGTGTCCATTTTAATCCTGTTCTAAACATGCACCTTTCTGAATTCAAAATCTAAAATTTGATATGAAATTTGTATTCTGTTCTGAATTTTACCATGGCCTTATCTGATTTGGTATCGTCATACCAAGACTTGCAAGTCATGTTTCTGAGTCATAAAATATCATATCATAGACTCTTCTTTCAAAACATAAAGTTTGGACCACCATACTTCAAACAATTCAAGATTTAGACTTCAAAACATTTATAAAGTTATGCAAAAATCACTCTTTTTAGCATTTCAACAAACATGTGGTGGTCATGAAATTTGTGGCAAAACATGCAATCTTCTTAGTAAACATCTTTAACCTTTAACACCAAGTAAAAAACCCTCTCTTTAATTCAAATCTATAATCCAGTCATAAACAAAAAAATCAAGACATTTGTATCATGCTTCTAACAATGCATATTGAATAAATCATAACTTACGAAAACAAGAAGCTTGTAAACAAGAGAGATTTCTAATAGTTCATGCTCTCAATTCATCATTCAAACTCATCAAACACCTTCATTTGTATATATATGCTTATACATAATTGTAAGTCAAAGTTAGGAGAAAGGCCTTAAGACCAAAATAATAATATCATTAAGAATTCATACTGTAAAATTGTAAACATAAATTCTAAAACCCTTCACAAATTCATGATCTCACAATGTTTAAATGTTATTAAAACAATTTCATTATGCCCATGTTGTTTTAGGAAAACCCCACGTACCTGAATTGCGAAGAAATCATAAAGAAATTTCAAAAAGATTTGACCTTTAGGCTTGATTTCCCAAACCTTAGTTGTTTTGTCCTCTTGTGTTCTTGAAAGATAAATTACGGATCTTAAGAGAGAGTAAAACATTACTAATAGGCTTAGTTTCATTTAAGGATGATTAGGGGCAGAATTTGGGTGAGGGAATATGACTAAAGTGACCCTAGACCCTTTAGGAATTGAAACAACGCGTAAAACCACTTTAGATTTGCGTCAGGTTTCATGTCGGGGCGCATTCGACGCGACACGTCAAGATCGCGTCGGCTTACTGCCTCACACGAAAAATGCCATAACTTTTTGCTTGGTTATCAAATTTTGGATAAATTGGTATCGTTGGAAATCTAATTCAATTATCTACAATTTAGTGGGTCTTGATTTATAAAATTCTATGTGTTTCAAAAGTTATACACGTTCAAATTAGACCCTTGAAGATTCAAATATCAAACTTTGTTTGAATGAATGACTCTTAGCTCAACTTTGCTCCAAGTGATTTTTATGAACACTTTTCACCTCATAATCACTTAATACACTAGGAGAAGGATCATGACACATGAATTTAAATATAAACCATGGAATTAGAGCTTACGCATGTAGGAACGACGGTTCGATTTTTAGCTCGGAAATGTGGGATGTTACATTATCTCCCTCTTGGGATCATTCATCCCCGAATGATGGGTAGGGACCTTTTGAAGCTCTAAAAGTGTAGAATAAAGAACGTAGTCTCACATTGAGCATCTTTCCTTGACAAAGTATGCAAAGGCATCAAACAAGCTTCATGATAACCCTTAGCGAAATGTGTAAGCACGAAACATGAGGCAATGAGACTTTACATAGGGATGATCTTGCACATGAGCTCTATGAACCATAATCAACACAACGTAAGGCATGAGTTAATTAGGTGATAACATGACTGACTTACATCGGCACTAGTCATGAAATAAGGTTTTCATGGGACATAGGATTTAGAAGCATTCTCCACCTTGCAAGGTACAACAACTAGACTTAAACTTAGAGACACTAATCGTCTATGCCCCAAACAATAAATAGCATACTTCACACTTTCCAACTTACATTTCTCCATCACATATCTAACCACAAGAGTTTGAGTCCCACTACTTAGTACTGATAGGTTGAAGCCTAACACTTAGTAAAAAGGTCATAACTTAAACTATAGGATCCCGTACTTTACATCCCATTAAGAATATTGCCTCACCTTATCACTATCGTCAAACACTCTCGGGTTTTAAATCAAGGAATACTAACCACATAGTACATGGGTTGAGTTTTCATCAATCACGACATTCAAGCCTATCATTACTACACCCACTTCATGGATTTTCCCCACTAAGACCAGAAAATTCAATCACATTCACAAGGATTTTCGCCATATATCTCATTCCCAACTATTTCTCATAATAAAAGTCCATCCCCTTCTTAGATATTTCACACAACAAAAGTTTATCTCCTTCCTTTCCCTTTCACCTATACCCTTAGATCGAGAATTCACACCAAAATTATTTTTTTCCACCTTCAACAACATCTACTCCTCTACCTAACACATCACCATACTTCCACAGCCACCACCATACTATCATATGGAAAGTCATTAAGGGACCTGAGCATAAATGCCATGAATGGAAGTAACATCATTAGACCATAACTTATATGTATTGCCTACTCAAGGAGGGGCATGAAATGAAGATACGATAAAATAAACCTCAAGTGCTCCATATATCAAGTGTCTGAATCATAAGTAGAGAGTCATTCGGAAAAAGACAAAATACAACATAAATTCTTAGGATAGCGCATAGTGAGAAAACATTGGTGCACATATCAAGATAAAATGAGAGAAAGAGACCGAATTACCTTCCTGGACCCAGAAATTAGTAAGATAAACAGGGCATCCGACACGTTATGCGATGTGCCACGTCGGTCCCTACCGTCGCGATTTCTGGAGAGATGCGACGCCATCGTGTTGACCCACTATATTGATCATCCAAACATGCCTCAAACGTCTTCTAAAAAAAATCTGAAACTTTTCTGAGACATCCCCTTTTCACCCTTGATAAAGAATCAACTCAAAAATCTACGTCTCGGGGTCGGGAAGATCAATTTGAAAATCATGGAAGTTAATAGTTCGAAAATATGACTAAGTATTTTAATAATTTGAAATTTTTTCAGGTTGTCAGCTTTCCATACATGCAACCAAGAGTGGTATTGAGTCGAGAATTCTACGGGGTGTTACATTACAACTAAGAAAAGGATTTTTGCTTGACGTGATTGCTACTCATTTAAGGAACTGAGATCTGCCATGAGTTTGCATAAACTTTATCACTTAGTCTAAACCCGACATTGGATGAATCAGTGACATAAAGAAACATATTTTCTTAAGACAAAGCATGCTGAGAGACATAGATTTTCATGGATCACGAACAACATAACATATGGATTGAATACATGAAAGACTGGATTACTGAGAAATATAATTGTTTCTAGTTTGGAGGTCAGATCACAAACATAAGTCCATAAAGAACTCGAACCATAGGCATAGGCATGAATTGAACACATGACGTAGGACATTAGCAGAATAGTCTCCGAAATTAAAGTAGGAGGAGTATGCTTAAGTAGGAATAGATTTATCATGACTCCTCCCCGCAACTTGCCGCATTGAAATTTTTTTTGAGAACTAACTTAATTCCCCATCTCCTCCTTAGATCTAAATCATAATCCTAGACTTACAAGCATATCCCCTTATCCAATCTATAGACACAACCCTCAACATATAAAAGACATCACTACATACTTCAACACTAAACTCTCTCTGAAGAACTATACCCTGAAGGCCTTGGTTTTCTGTAAATGCTACTTTTAACTTCCGTTAGCCTCTATAGCCATCACTCCACAACTCCCACTCTCTTGAGCGTACACATCCACACTCCTTATAACAAAGGGGTATCAATATATACACGAACACAAACTCCGCTCAATAAATTCAAATATGAAGACACTAAATTCTTTGTAGGACATTCCCCTTTAGGGACACTAATCATAATTTCCTCTTACCCCCAAAGTCATTGAATTATGGCTAACATTATCATGGCATAGACACCCACACTTTTAAACACTTAGCACTCCATCTTTAATTTCTTAGAATGCGATTGTTACACCTCTAATCATATAACCTTCAACTTTATTAAATCTGTAAGACTATACCAAGGGCGCATATTGCCTACCTATTTTTCCTCAATTCAACTCTAAAGAGCACCATACAACACTTCCCAAACTTCTCCATACTACAATATTCCAGAATTAAATCTAGGTACACAAAACACTTATACACATAAAACTTTATTTAGCAACCTGCTACCCTGGGTTCAACTTATTCCCATCAACTCATGCTTTTATCCACTTAATGATTCAACCACAAATCATAGTTTTAACATTAGTCCTCATGTACACATATACTTCACGATTACCACTTAAACTTTTCATAAATCATCAACCTAGGCCAGTTCGCACACCATATCAAGCCTGCTAATTATTCCACAAAACATGCATCATTAATCTTAAGCTATTATTCTCACCACTACACTCCACACCTAAACTCCATGTCTAAAGTTCAAGACTGTTGTCTATTCTCAATTATATACCATCGGTAAAGCATGCCACATACCATACTAGTCCATCAAATTAGGAAATCAACCCAAATATTTTACATCACTTAGGTACTACATACAGTCACAACCTCACCATAACCTCACTATTACAACTTAAAATCCACAACATACCTTCTCACATGAAGTACTAGTTTACTACTGCTAAAGAAAAGACCATCAAAGGGGGGTAAAGTTAAATGGTAGGATTAGTTGATCTTAATCTTATAAGATAACCCATTTCAATTTCATCAACATATTCTAATTTCTCACATCTTACTTACTTACCTAATCATACATCACAATGATCCTCAAAATTCAATAAACACTAAAGAGTCTTTACATACAACTTATTAACTAATCTACCCCTTTCCATTCATAGCCTATAAATGATTTCTACAACTATCATAACCATCTATTCTGAGATCCTTCCCTATTCTGAATAAATAATAATCATATCTTGTATCTTCCTTCACAGACTACCATACAATCTACAAAAATTGTTATATATTAGTCTATCACTATACCACATTAGTCTATCACTGTACAATGGCAATCCACTCCTCAATCCACAATTATACAACTAAAACTATTTATTTATGCTAAAGTCACCCTCACTCTGACTTCTAACATTGTGACTTTATATCAACAACTTCTTAGCCAATCTCGCTACCTATAGGTCATGACACTTTAAAATACACTACTACTCAGGTGGAAATACAATTTCAATATTCTGCTACCCATCATTACCCTTATGGAAGACATCTGCAATATGAATTTTGAAAGAGGACTAAATAGACATTGTACCTCAGTCTGGAAACCACGATTTTATCATAATAAAGGCATACACTCAAATCAATACACCTTGAAGCACCAATGGAATCCTCTCAAGTCCTCGTGTTATCTCATGACTTTATGGATAACCCAATCAGAGAAAACCACATCGTTGGGAGAGCTAGACTCTTAGACTTGTATTGCCTCGATAGTGAGGCATGACCCATAAAATTAGAACAAGGAACGAATTTAGATAACTTTCTTATGGAAAACTTTATAGCATGAACTAGAGTATGAAAGAATAAAAAACAACTCATAAATTCCCAGTAGCCTCCTGATTATAATTATGATGCACAACACACCCATAAGCAAGACTCTACTAGATACGATTTCGCAGACACCCTAGGTCCATGAACCGTGCTCTGATGCCAAATTTGTCATGACCCGAGCTGGGACCCTAACCGTGATGGGCATCCTAAAACGTGAAGGCCCGAGCGCCCTTCTCGATCTGGCACTCATACACACTTCCATATAATATGAAGAAAAATGTAGAAATATAAAACAATACGGAATCATGGTCTATATCATAACACAATTGAACAATCTGGAATGGAAACCATAAACCTCTAACAACGTCTAATATCAGTCTGCGAAATCTCTTACAACTGAAATAACATTTGTCTGAAATCTGGGACAAGGCCCCAGTGGACCTAAACCAAAGTAAATAACAAGTGGACGAAAAGACGTAGGCCTTCCAGAATAAAGAAGGCTCACCAACCGCAGACTTTACTTCTGTCTGAATAACTCTATGGCTTAGCAGGACCTCTAGACTGAGCCTGAGACCCTAAAATATAAGGGGTCAATACAATTGTTCTGTTACGCAGAGCAATTCAAAATAATAAATTTATATAAAAAAAACATAGGTGAGAGAAAGTCATAAAACAATGTACATGATGTAGTTTAAAATACATGAGCAAATCTCAAATGATCTTAAAACAATCTTGTCAATGCAATTCCATTCTTGGTATAATTTCTAAACTAGGTGGTATACCCTACATTTCTGAAAGTATCCCACGGGCTATATGGGATCCGCCCTTGAGTCGGCGGCCAAGCCCACAATTTTACCGCAAGAGTTGGAGTTTCTGATTCTTATTTTGATACGCCATAGGGCTCTAGGCCAACATATAATAATAATATACCCATATCTGCAAAACATAGTTTTAGGCAATGAATTAAGTGACCCATGCCTACTTCGGGTAACCACCTAATTCTCTTAGAGTCCATTTTTATCCTATTCTAAACATGCACATTTCTGAATTCAAAATCTGAAATAAAATTTGTATTCTGTTCTGACTTTTACCATGTCCTTATCTGATTTGGTATCGCCATACCAAGACTTGCAAGTCATGTTTCTTTGCCATAAAATATCATATCATAGACTCTTCTTTCAAAACATAAAGTTTGGACCACCATACTTCAAATAATTCAAGAAGATTTAGACTTCAAAACATTTATCAAGTTATGCAAAGATCACTCTTTTTAGCATTTCAACAAACATGTGGTGGTCATGAAATTTGTGACAAAACATACAATCTTCTTTGTAAACATCTTTAACCTTTAACACCAAGTAAAACTCTCTCTCTTCAATTCAAATCCATAATCCAGTCATAAACAAAACAATCAAGATATTTGTATCATGCTTCTAATAATGCATTTCAAATAAATCATAACTTACGAAAACAAGAAGCTTGTAAACAAGAGAGAGATATGATTGTAAGTCAAAGTTAGGAGAAAGGCCTCAAACTTATCAATTCATCATTCAAACTTATCAAAAACCTTCATATGTATATATATGCTTATATATGATTGTAAGTCAAAGTTAGGAGAAAGGCCTCAAGACCAAAATAATAATATCATTAAAGAATTCATATTGTAAAATTGTAAACATAAATTCCAAAACCATTGACAAATTCACAATCTCACAATGTTTAAATGTTATTGAAATTTTTTTTTTATGCCCATGTAGTTTTAGGAAAATCCCACGTACCTTAATTGCGAAGAAATTATGAAGAAATTTTGAAAAGATTTGACCTTTAGGCCCGATTGCCCAAACCCTAGTTGTTTTCTCCTCTTGTTTTTTTGAAAGATGAATTAGGGATCTTAAGAGAGAATAAAACGTTACCAATAGGCTTAATTTCATTTAAGGATGATTAGGGACGGAATTTGGGAGAGGGGATATGACTAAAGTGCCCCTAGACCCTTTAGGAATTGAAATAATGCGTAAAACCACTTTAGATTCGCGTTAGGTTTTGTGTTAGGGCGCAGTCAATGCGACGCGTCAAGATCGCGTCGGCTTATTGCCTCACACGGAAAATGCCATAACTTTTCGCTCGGTTATCGTATTTTGGAGAAATTGGTATTGTTGGAAAGCTAATTCAATTACCTACGATTAATTGGATCTTAGGATGCAAAATTCTATCTGTATCAAAAGTTATACATGTTCAAAGTAAATCCTTGAAGAATCGAATATCAAACTTGGTTTGAATGAATGACTCTTAGCTCAACTTTGCTCCAAGTGATTTTTATGAAAACTTTTCACCTCATAATCACTTAATACACTTGGAGAAGGATCATGAAACATGAATTTAAATATAAACCATGGAATTAGAGCTTACATAAAAAGGAACGATGGTTCGATTTTTAGCTAAAAAATGTGGGGTGTTACATTATCTCCCCTTGGGATCATTCATCCCCGAATGATGGGTAGGGACCTTTTAAAATTTTAAAAGGGTAGAATAAAGAACGTAGTCTGACACTTAACATTTTTCCTCGACCAAGTATGCAAAGGAATCAAATAAGCTTCATGATAACCCTTAGCAAAATGTGTAAGTACGAAACATGAGGTAATGAGATTGTACGTAGGGATGATCTTGCACATGAGCTCTATGAACCAAAATCATCACAACATGAGGCATGAGTTAATTCGATGATAACAAGACTGACTTACATCAGTACTAATCATGAAATAAGGTTTTCATGGGACATAGGATTTAGAAGCATTCTCCACCTTGCAAGGTACAACGAATAGACTTAAACTTTGAGACACTAATCGTCTACGTCCCAAACAATAAATAGCACACTTCACACTTTCTAACTTTCAATTCTCCATCACATATTTAACCATAAGAGTTTGAGTCTCACTACTTAGTACTATTATGTTGAAGCCTAACTCAAAGTAAAAAGGTGATAACTTAAACTATAGGACCCTGTACTTTACATCCCATTAAAAATATTGCCTCACCTTATCACTATCGTCAAACACTCTTGGGTTTCAATTCAATGAATACTAACCAAATAGTACATGGTTTGAGTTTTCATCAATCATGACATTTAAGCCTATCATTACTATACCCACTTCATGGATTTTCCCTACTAAGACCAGCAAATTCAATCACATTCACAAGGATTTTCACCATATATCTAATTCCCAACTATTTCTCATAATAAAAGTCCATCCCCTTCTTAGCTATTTCACACAACAAAAGTTCATCTCCTTCCTTTCCCTTTCACCTATACCCTTAGCTCGAGAATTCACACCAAAATTATTTTTTCCCACCTTCAAGAACATCTACTCCTCTACCTAACACATCACCACGCTTCCACAGTCACCACCATATTATCATACGGAGGGTCATTAAGAGACCTGAGCATAAATATCATGAATGGAAGTAACACCATTAGATCATAACTTATACGTATTTCCTACTAGAGGAGGGGCATGAAATGAAGATACAATAAAATAAACACGAATAGCTCCATATATCAAGTGTCTGAATTATAAGTAGAGAGTCATTCTGAAAAAGACACAATATAGCATGAATTCTTAGGATAGCGCACAGTGAGAAAACATTGGTACACATATCAAGATAAAACATGAGAAAGAGACAGAATTACCTTCCTGGACCCAAAAATCAGTAAGATGAACTAGGCGCCCGTTGCGTTATGCGTCGCACCGCGTTGGTCTCTACCGACACAATTCCTAGCATGATGCATCGACATCACGTTGACCCACTATTTTGATTATCCAATCATGCATCAAACGTCGTCAGAAAAAAATCCAAAACTTTTCTCAGACATCCCCTTTTCACCCTTGATAAAGAATCAACTCAAAAATCTATATCTCGGGGTTGGGAAGATCAATTTGAAAATCATGAAAGTTAATAGCTCGAAAATATTACTAAGTCATTTAACAATTTGGAAATTTTTAGGTTGTCAGCTCTCCATACATGCAACCAAGAGTGGTATTGAGTCGAGAATGCTATGGGATGTTACATTACAACTAAGACAAGGATTTCTGCTTGACGTGATTGATCCTCATTTAAGGAACTGAGATCTGCCATGAGTTTGCATAAACTTTATCACTTTGGCTAAACCCGACATAGGATGAATCGGTGGCATGAAGAAACATATTTTCTTAGGACCCAATTATGCAGAGAGACATATATTTTCATGGATCACGAACAACATAACATATGGCTTGAATACATGAAAGACTGAATTACTGAGAGACATAATTGCTTCTAGTTTGGAGGTCAGATCATAAACATAAGTCCATAGAAAACTCGAACCATAGGCATAGGCATGACTTGGACACATGACGTAGTACATTAGCAGAATAGTCTCAGAAATAGAAGTAGGAAGAGTATGCTTGAGTAGGAATAGATTTATCATGATTCCTCCGCGCAACTTTCCGCATTGAGAAAAATTTCAGGAACTAACTTAATTCCCCATCTCCCCCTTAGATCAAAGTCACAATCCTAGACTTACGATCATATCCCCTTATCCAATCTATAGACACAACCCTCAACATAAAAGAGATATCACCATATACTTAAACTCTAAACTTTCCCTAAAGAACTATACCCTAAAGGCCTTGCTTTTCTGTAAATGCTACTTTCAACTTCCACTAGCCTCTATAGCCATCACTCTACAACTCCCACTCTCATGAGCGTACTCATCCATACTCCTTATCACAAAGGGGTATCAATATATACATGAACATAAACTCCCCTCAATAAATTCTAATACGAAGGCACTAAATTCTTTCTAGGACATTTCCCTTTAGGGACACTAATCATAATTTCCTCTAACCCCTAAAGTCATTGACTTATGGCTAACATTATCATGGCATAGACACCCACACTTTTAAACACTAAGCGCTCCATCTTCAATTCCTTAGAATGCTATTATTACACCTCTAATCACATAACCTTCAACTTCATAAAATCTGTAAGACTATACCAAGGGCATATATTGCCTACCTATTTTTCCTCAATTCAACTCTAAAAAGCACCATACAACACTTCCAGACTTCTCCATACTACAATATTCCAAAATTAAATCTAGGTACACAAAACACTTATACACATAAAACTTTATTTAGCAACCTACCACCAAGGGTTCAACTTATTACCATATACTAATGCTCTTATCCGCTTAATGATTCAACCATAGTTCATCGTTTTAACACTAGTCCTCCTGTACACATATACCTCATGATTACCACTTAAACTTATCATAAATCATTAACCTGGGCCAGTTCGCATACCACATAAAGCCTGCTAATTACTCCACAAAACATGCATCATTATTCTTAAGCTATTATTCTCACCACTACACTCTACACCTAAACTCCATGTCTAAAGTTCAAGACTGTTGTCTATTCTCAATTGTATACCACCGGTAAAGCATGCCACATACCATACTATTCCATCAAATTAAGAAATCAACCCAAATACTTCACTTTACTTAGGTACTACCTACAATCACAACCTCGCCATAACCTTACTATTAAAACTCAAAATCCACTACATACCTTCTCACATGAAGTACTAGTTTACTACTGCTAAAGAAAAGACCATTAAAGAGAGGTAAAGTTAAATGCACAGACTAGTCGATCTTAATCTTATAATATAACCCACTTCAATCTTATCAACATATTCTCATTTCTCACATCTTACTTACTTACCTAATCATACATCACAATGATTCTCAAAATTCAATGAACACTAATAATTTTTTCCCTATAACTTATTAACTAATCTACCCCTTTCCATTCATAGCCTATAAATGATTTCTACAACTACCATAACTATCTATTTAGAGATCCTTCCCTATTCTGAAAAAATAATAATCATATCCTGTATCTTCCTTCACAGACTACCATATAATCTACAAAAATTATTACACATTAGTCTATCATTATGCCACATTAGTCTATCACTATACAATGACAACCCACTACTTAATCCACGATTATACAACTAAAACTATTTATTTATGCAAAAGTCACCCTCACTCTGACTTCTAACATTGTGACTTCATATCACCAACTTCTTGGCCAATCTCGCTACCTATAGGTCATGACACTTTAAAATACACTACTACTCAGGTGGAAATATAGTTCCAATATTCTGCTACCCATCATTACCCTTATGGAAAACATCTGCAATATGAATTTTAAAGGGGGACTGAATAGACTTTGTACCTCAGGCTGGAAAGCACGATTTCACCAGAATAAAGGCATACACTCAAATCAATACACCTTGAAGCACTAATGGACTCCTCTCAAGTCCTTGTGCTATCTCATAACTTTATGGATAACCCAGTTAGAGAGAACCACATCATTGGGGAGATCTAGACTCTTAAACTTGTATTGCCTCGACAGTGAGACATGGCCTATAAAATTAGAACAAGGAACAAATTAGGATAGCTTTCTTATGGATAACTTTATAGCATGAACTAGAGTATGAAAGAGTAAGAAACAACTCCTAAATGCCCAGTAGCTTCCTGGTTATAAGTGTGGTGCACAACACACCCATAAGCAAGACTCTACTAGACATAATTTCGCAGACCATGAACCGTGCTCTGATACCAATTTTGTCATGACCCGAGCCGGGACCCTAGCCGTGATTGGCATCCCAAACCGTAAAGGCCCAAGCGCCCTTCTCTATTTGGAACTCATACACACTTTCATCTAATATAAAACAAAATGTAGAAATACAAAACAATACAGAATCATGGTCAATATCATAACTCAATTGAACAATCTGGAATGGAAACCATAAACCTCTAACAACGTCTAACATCAGTCTGCAAAGTCTCTAACAACTGAAATGACATTTGTCTGAAATATGGGATAAGGACCTTAGTGGACCTAAACCAAAGTAAATAACAAGTGACCAAAAATAAGTACGCCTTCTGAAATAAAGAAGGCTCACTAACCGCACACTTCACTTCAGTCTGAATAACTCTACGGCTTAGCAGGACCTCTAGACTGAGCCTCAGACCCTAAAATATAGGTGGTTAATACAATTGTACTGTTATGCAGAGCAATCCAAAATAATGAATTTATATAGATAAAATATAGGTGAGAGGGAGTTATAAAAAAATGCGCATGAAGTAGTTTAAAATACATGGGCAAAACTCAAATGATCTTAAAACAATCTTGTCAATGCATATCCATTCTTGGTATTACTTCTAAACTAGGTGGTAAACCCTACATTTCTGAAAGTATCCCACGGGATATATCGGATCCTCCCTTGACTCAGCATCCGAGCCCCCAACCCGAGTTTGCCGCAAGAGTTGGAGTTTCTGATACGTCATAGGGCACTAGGCTATTATATAATAATAATATACTCGTATCGGCAAAACACGATTTTAGGCAATGAATCGAGTGACCCATGCCTACTTCGGGTAACCACCTAATTCTCTTAGTGTCCATTTTTATACTGTTCTAAACATGCACCTTTCTGAATTCAAAAGCTAAAATTTGAAATGAAATCTGTATTCTGTTCTGACTTTTACCATGGCCTTATCTGATTCGGTATTATCATACCAAGACCTGCAAGTCATATTTATGATCCATAAAATATAATATCATAGACTCTTTTTTCAAAACATAAAGTTTGGACCACCATACTTCAAACAATTCAAGAAGATTTAGACTTCAAAACATTTATCAAGTTATGGAAATATCACTCTTTTTAGCATTTCAACAAACATGTGGTGGTCATGAAATTTGTGACAAAACATGCAATCTTCTTAGTAAACATCTTTAACCTTTAACACCAAGTAAAACCCTCTCTCTTTAATTCAAATCCATAATCCAGTCATAAACAAAAAAATCAAGACATTCGTATATGCTTCTAACAATGCATTTCGAATAAATCATAACTTACGAAAACAAGAAGCTTGTAAACATGAGAGAGATTTCTAATAGTTTATGCTCTCAATTCATCATTCAAACTCATCAAACACCTTCATATGTAGATATATGCTTATACATGATTGTAAGTCAAAGTTAGGAGAAAGGCCTCAAGACCAAAATAATAATATCATTAAAGAATTCATATTGTAAAATTAAACATAAATTCCAAAATCCTTCACAAATTCATGATCTCGCAATTTTTAAATGTTATTGAAACAATTTCTTTATGCCCATGTAGTTTTGGGAAAACCCCACGTACCTTAATTGTGAAGAAATCATGAAGAAATTTTAAAAAGATTTGACCTTTAGGCTCGATTTCCCAAACCCTAGTTGTTTTCTCCTCTTGTGTTCTTGAAAGATGAATTAGGGATTTTAAGAGAGTGTAAAACGTTACTAATAGATTTAATTTCATTTAAGGATGATTAGGGACAAAGTTTGGGTGAGAGAATATGACTAAAGTGCCCCTAGAACCTTTAGGAATTGAAATAATGCGTAAAATCACTTTAAATTTTCGTCAGGTTTCGTGTCGGGGTGCAGTCGATGCGACGCGTCAAGATCTCATTGGCTTACTGCCTCACACGTAAAATGCCATAACTTTTCGCTCGATTATCGAATTTTGGTGAAATTGGTATCATTGGAAAGATAATTCAATTATCTATAATTTGGTGTGTCTGGAGCTGCAAAATTCTATGTGTATAGAAAGTTATACACATTCAAAGTTGATCCTTAAAGAATCGAATATCAAACTTTGGATGAATGAATGACTCTTAGCTCAACTTTGCTTCAAGTGATTTTTATGAACACTTTTCTCCTCATAATCACTTCATACACTAGAAAAAGGATCATGACACATGAATTTAAATATAAACCATGGAATTAGAGCTTACGCACGTAGGAACGACGGTTCGATTTCTAGCTCAAAAATATGGGGTGTTACATGAATGCAAACAACACAATACCAAAATATAATTCTACGCATATAAAAAACACAGTGAATGTATATGTGAATAATAGACGACATTGCTATGTATATAACATAAACTTGTTCCCTGCAATTTACAAATTTAGGACATCAATTAATCCAATCCGAAAAAACAAACAATTTCATGTGCTCAACATGAAAACAATCTCCGCAAAAAAAAATTTAACGTCATTCTAATATTCATGCAAATTTAAGTAAAGAAATTTCACAACAGAACTAAAAATAATACCTCTTTTTACCTGAAAAAAATTGTTTCCGTTAAAAACAATACCTCTTTTTTGTCTGAAAAATTGACGAAATCAACCAAAAAAAAGTCATCAATCCCGCGACAACAATACCTAAAAGAATAGCAAAAAAATAATACTTCTTTCTATTTCGATTCTCCATTGACTAGAGTACCTCAAAAGAATAGCAATATTCATCATCTTGAATTTTAATTAATTTTTTTCTTCAAAACGATCGACAAATAAGTGCTTGATTTATTTTTGTTTTGATTTTTTTCGCCTAATTTATTTTTAATGTATTTGTATAATTCAAAATTTGAATTTCAATAGTTGTTACATAATTTAAGGGATGCAGTAATCCACTTAATTAATTATCTACAAAATTACATCCTTAAAGGAAGGGAATCAGTTATTTCCATTTTTAACGACAGTAACAAATTAACATATACACAGGTTGTTATGTATATGTCGGCTATCTTATGTATATTAATCGGGAGAGAGAGTAAAGTAATTCAAAAAATGGGAAAGAATGTAATTACTTCTAAAAGGGTTGGTATTTATGTTATTTATACTTTTTTTATTTTAAATTTTTCCATAATATAACAAAGATTCTTATGAATTACATAGTAATATTGTTGTCATAGTCAACGAGACCCATACAAATTCCTTTTCACCTTCTAGGGAATTAGACAAGGACATAAGATATATTCCTATATTTTTATTCCATGTATGAAACTTCTATCTTCGTACATTCATCATTAAGTGGATATTCTCCAATGGGATTATATAACTCTCTAAGCATGGGCCTCAACTATATCATATTTTCTTTGTTGATGATTTTTTTAATCAAACTTTATGGTCCATGGACTGGACCATTTTATTTATATCTCCAAAAATAAAATAAAAAGCCCAAGTTTTTACAATAATGACCTGGGGTCCATGCAGTGACCCAGATTAAAAAAGGAATGTGAAGAGACTCCTATTACTAAATATCTGGCCTTTCTTTGGGCAAGAGCACTCAACACTCTTCTTTACTTAGCTCCGACACACCTAATTGTTGTTTCCCCCTAATTGGAGCCGCCACTTCATCTTCTTCCTCTTGTGGGTATCTCGCAGGCTTGTGTGTCAATGAAAACAACAACTCTATCTATCATCTTTGTCTCTAGTAAGATGCTAAACTCTCCGATCTTTAACTTAAATTCCCTTTTATCTAACCATATCATTTGTAGGGGTGCGGATTAGGTATGATAATTTAACTAGATAATAAATATATAGATATTTATTTTTATAATGAATATTATTGATTGAAATAATTTTCATTTTTATCTTCTTGACTTAAGATGTTTTATTAATTCATATTCTAGATTAGATATTATCGTAATTAAATTATCTAGTGTTTTAGGATCCTCGTTAGTAATATATAATCTTTTGTATTCTAGATATAAATTATATAGTTGGGTTTCTATTTCTTTTAATGATTTATTCTTTTCGTAAGATGTATTCATTAATTTGTTTAGTTTATTATTTTATCCTATTGAAATTTTAGCAATTTTTGTGTAGTATTTTATTCTAATTTTGCTATATTCAATGCGTAGATTTATATTTTTTATTTGACTAATTAGTATTTGTTGTTCATGTATAACTAATTTTTCATCTGCATTAAATAATTTTTCGTACGTATTAAATAAATTATTACTTGTATCTTCCTTTTCTAAGGTTAATTTTATTTTAAGTAATTTTTCTTCTAGTTGTCTTTTCTCTATTTCAAGTTGATTTCTGTAATTAACTTCTTCATATATCCAATTTTGCCTTTCTCTAATTTTCTTTATATATTCTAACATCTTTTAATCTGAATAATATCCATCTGGGTAATTATCTAGGTATAACTGTGTTATCCAATTCATAATTTCAATTTCATAGTCTAATACTTTTTCTAATATTATTCTCTTAATATCTATAATTTCTATATCTCTAAGTATATATAAGATTAAGACTTTAAGATTATCTATCATTTAAAATTGACTAAATATTTTATTATAATATTTTGTAGTTGTTTGTTTTAGGCTTAGTAGTTCTTGTATATTTTTATTAAGAAATTCTATGTAATTTAGCATGACAAGCATTTATAAGAGTAGTTAGGTAGGTATGGTATATAATTTACTCTAGTCATGTAATATTTACCAAATGCTTTTTCTAATATGATTTTTCTTATATCTACTACTTTTATATCTTTAAGTGCATACAAAATAAGTATTTTAAATTTATCTACCATCACATCAGATAAATAATTATTCATCTTCATAAAATTGTTTTTTTCAAAATATTCCCTTCAACCATGTACATAACAAAATATGGTCATCTCAGATTACTATATACTAGATTATTCTTAAATAACATGTTCTTCGGTCACTATTAACATGGTAATCTGGATATTTTCCCTTAAACAGCGCCTCTACTCTGGTTACTCCCCACCACGGCTTCTTGCTTTATTGGTTTCACCTTTAGGATGACATAGTTCTTAGGGATTTTTCTCCGTTTCCACTTTGCTAATAAACTTCTTAACATATTATTCTTCGAATAATTCTACTATAAAGCAACTAACATAAATTTATTTTATCATACCATGATTGTTGGGAATTATGAATTTAGCTATCCATAATCATAAATAAATATACCTGTTCGGGTAGGTTTGATATTTCTGAGCTTTGTTCCTCCATAGATTTTTCCATTGAAATAAATCTGTTTTTTAATTAACTGAGCAAAATATTTGTTGTGGACTTGAGAGAGTATTTGCTTCAACGCATGAAGGCTTGCCTTGCAATGCCTTCTGTTCTCTTTATTTATAGAATGAAAGAAAGAACTTTACAAATTTTACAATCCTACACGTTTTACAAAAGCTAAAAAACAAAAAAGCTTAAAAGTCCTAAAGGCTATCCCCTAGGCTACCTAAAAAGTCTATGTAGCCTTAAATGATCCTAAAAAGTCTACATAAGAATAGTAACTTACAATAATTTAAAGACTTTTACGTAAAGAAAATCTGTACAATACATATCTTGTCTCCGTTGATTTTGTCGTATCTGCTATATCTTCATTGTAGCTCTTTATCTCATCTTCCAGCTGTCGCTTTTATGTCCTTCTTATTCAAGTTGAACTTCTGGTATAATATTATCTTCTCCATTACATTTTGAACATTGATGGTCTGGATATTTATGTCCAATTAACTTGCAATATCTGGTTAATAGTTCTTCCGAAATAAATTTTTCTTTAATGGCTCTGGCGATAGGTTTTTTCTCTGGATTGAGTAAGGTCAAGATCCATTGCCTTACGTCTTTCATATCTGCTTCTCGTAGCTCCTATGAATTCGAGTATATTATTACATTACCTCTTGAATAATAACTCCATATGGGATTTCTGTTGCGATAATTATTTGCTAATTCTTGAAGAATCGTAGATAGTCCAATAATTCTCTTATTTGCATAAAAATTTGGTATCTCAATTCTAGGTATTTCTGGTTGTTGAGTAATATCTTCTGGTATAATCATATCTCGGGTCATTCCTATTTTTACAACTTGTATAGGTGATTTAACTTCATCATACAATATCTCTGTTGGTGCCGTATAAAATTTTATAAAAAATAGATTACCTTTGGTTATTCTTTTAAAAATGTTAAATGAATCATATATTTCTGGTATAGTGGATATTTCATTTCCGTCTTGGGTATATATGGTGCTAAGTAGTCCATATTCGTAACATGTTTTAACTAGACCTGATTTGGTTTTAGGCAAAACAATTAGCTTATTGTATCCGGTTAGCTTCTGGGTTATGTAATTTGTATGTGGTTCTTGGATGTTTATAGCTCTGGGGTTGATATTTAAGAAGGTTTGTATTTTGTAAATATTTTCTATGTATGTTCGGGCTGTTTAGTTATAGGTCTTTTTGTCTTGGTTTAGGCTTTCTCGATATGTGATAATTTGTGGGGGTATAAACATGGGATCTTTTGGTGTATTTAGAATAAATGGTTTATCAAATAGCTTGTTCATATTTGGAATAATTCTCTTTCAGGCCCTCCAAAAAAAGAAACACATCTTAAGAGGAAGACACTTGGTCAATATATATCTGAATTCCTTCTTCCTCTCTCTTCTGTTTCTTAGAATCTCCCTTGCAGACTTGACAGTGAAGACTCCATGAGTGTTCCCTATCCATAATGGTTTATCAACTTCATGTCTTGATGGTTTGTATTAATATTCTCCATAATATATTCAACCATCTTCTCTAACAGTTTAGTTCTCAATTTTTGATAATTTCAAACACCATTTTCTACAAAGTCTCTAACCTCCAGTTCCTCTTCTTATGTTCTATATCTTCTCTTAACTCTACTAAAATTATCCATACATGAGATGCTTCATACCCCTTAGCAATAATGGGATGCATTTTCTTGTAATATTTATTCCATATAAATTCCTCCCATAGAGAAGTAGTACATGTTCTAAAGTTCCTCCATAGCTTGGCATAAAGTGTTTTAGCCATTATATGCAAATATCTAAATACAATACCTCCCTCCTCTTTTTAATAACACATATTGTCCCTGTGCTTATTTTTAGCTCCAGTAGAATTAGCCCAGAAAATTTTTACAAAAATCTTATGCAAATGATCAAAGACACCCTTTGGTGGAATCATAGCTGACAATAAGTATGCAGGCATAGACTACAAAACATGAGCAATAAGTACATAACTACCTCCAAAAGTCAACATTTTATATTGCCATAGGCTCAATCTCGTCATCACCTTATTGATTATTTCCTCAAAGTGGACCTTCTTCTTTCTCCCATAAAAAACTGGACATCCAAGGTAAATAAATGGAAAATTCCCTTGAGAAATTTCAGTAATTTTTCTAATCCTATTATCAATTCTTGATGGAGTTTTCTCATGTAGATAAAATAAGCCCTTATCCAAATTAACCATTTTCCCTGACACATATTCATATTCCCGTATCATTTTCTTCATAGAATCAGGATGTCCTGAGAAAAATAATAAGTATTATCCACTTAAAATAGACAATTTATCTTTGGGATCCACTTAGGCATCCATACCTTATAAACAAAGGATCCTCAAACAACCTATTAAAGCTTTTTGCCAATACCTCTGTAGAAGTTATAAAAAAAGTAGGGGATAATGGATCACCTTGCTTCAGCCCTCTAGAAGATTGAAAAAAATCAAAAGATTGTCCATTCATCAAAATAGAATACCAGTTACTACTTATCAATCTCACAACCATGTTTATAATTATCTCAGAAAAAATAACTCTCCGCAATACCTTGACTAAAAACTTCCATGATACCCAATCATATGCCTTTTCCATATCCAGCTTTACCACTACATTATGATATTTTTTCTCATGTTTATATATCTTACTATTTCTTGAGCCGACAACACATTCTCTGTAATGCTCCTGCCTTTCACAAATCATGTTTGATTAGTGAAAATAATTTCAGGAAGAAACTTTACAACCCTTTCATGTATCAGTGTAGATAATATATTATTAAAAAAAATTGCTAAGACTAATAGGCCATAAGTATCAAAATGTCTTGACCTTCTCCTTCTTAGGAATCAAATCTAGATTTGTATGAGTCACATATCTAGGAAGATCCTGACCACAATAGAAGGCCTTGACCATGTTGGTGATATCTTTATGAATCCACTCCCAACTAACTTGGAAATACAACCCTGAAAATCTATTTGGTCGACTAGAACTATCTCCATTTAAGGCAAAGACCACCTGTTTCACTGCATCCTCAATAGGCATCATTTTCATCATCTCATTTTGCTCTTGATTAATAAGCTTGGGAATATTTTGTAGCAATTCACTGTCAAAATCATTCTATGATTCCTTGAATTGGTCCTTAAATATATTTACTGCTTCATCCCCTATATTCTGAGTAGTACATATCAAATCTCCTAGCCTAGAATGAATTTCCTGAACCATCATTTTCCTTCTTCTGCCTTTCACATAAGCATGGAGGAATTTGGTATTCCAATCCCCATATGAAAATCATTTCATTTTAGCTTTTTATCTTTAAAACTCCTCTCTATTTAAAGGTATCTCTTCAAATCTACCTTAATTTTTATAAGTTCGGCTCTATTGCTCTCAATAGGGGAAACTTTCACCTGAATTTCCTTAGTTTTGACTATATCCTCCAAAGTGGCAGTTCTTCAAAAAATATTGTCAAAAGTTTTTACTCTACTGCGTAAGAGCATTCTTCACCTTTTTCAATTTGGTATGCACCAAAGTAAAAGTAGAACCTTCTACCACCCCTAACCAGGCTCCCTCTACAATCTTTCCATACTATTCATGCTTAACCTAAAAATTTAGGAATCTAAAAGGCTTTACCACATGCTCCTGAGAATCATTACAAACCACATGTAAAGGGGCATGATCCGACCCTTGCCTTATTAGCCGATGAACCTCACTATTTGGCAAAAGTTGCATAAATTCATTATTCGCAAACACCTTGTCTAATATTTTGAAAATACTATCCTCCCCAATCCTTTTATTCCACCATGTATAGCTACTTTCTGTAAATTTTAATTTACTTAAAGCACAAGAAGCCACACATCTTGCAAAATCCACTATTTTAAATTGAGTAACTGGAAGTCCTCCTAGCTTCTCTAAGTTATCTAAAATCACATTAAAGTATCTTCTCACAAGCCAAGGGACATGAATTTGTTTAGCAATGTTCTCTAGATCCCCCCAAAGCTCTAATCTTTTAATAGCATTGCATCTTGCATACACTGCTGAAATATAGAAAACTTAAGTAGTTTCTTTCAGCTGATACTACATAGTCAACTGCTGAATAGAATCTATTGAACTTTTTTCTTCTCATTCTTCCTCCCAAAAAACTCATATTTTTGCAGAGCTATTTACCTTAACATTTGGCATACCAAGTCTTCTCCTATAGCTCTCAAATTTATCTAGGCTATGAAAATGTTCTAGTAAAGCTATGTAAGAATATTTATGACTCTTATGTAGGTCTACTAATCTCTCAAAAGATTTTTTAGTTTTCACAAACCTTATATTCAAAAAAATGACTTTATTAATCATTGATCAGCAGTAAAAAGGGACTCCTTCTTTCTCCTTGTATTGATTTGCAACATTGGTAGATTTGTCTTGGTACCTTTCTTTGACTTTTCTTTCAAACTTTTAATCTGTCTAGGTGACAAATCCCCTTCTTTGCTAAATTTTTTCATATTCTAATCAATACTTTCATCTTCCTCTGTATTCTTCTTATCTTTCTTCTCCTTTTCTGATAAAGAATTGCTTTTAGAAACTGGTGATTCTTGACTCTAGACATTATCTTCGTTTTCTTGAACCCCAACTTTATATTTTACCTTTTGATTACTATTACCATCACTTTCTTAATGTTTTATCTCCTCATTTGTTGTTATCTTATCTGATGATTGCTTAGTGTCATTGTCAGCAAATTTGTCTATTTTATCTGTCTCTTTTCCTGTATCCTCATGAGTAACACTGTCTTTAACAATACTATGAGCATCATCTTGATTTCCTTGACTACTAGTCTCTCCTGTATGCTCTATTTGTCCCTTCTGCATTATTGTTTCCATATCTTGTCTTTCTTTATTATCACTATTTTTTCCTTGATCCTGCTTATCTGACTAATGAGAAAACTGATTGGTGGTTATATCTGCTTCTACATGAACATCTTCCAATGCTCCAAACTTATTCTATGTGACCAGTTCTCATTCCTTCAATTGGGATCTTGGGTTCCATTCATATCTACCCCTCCCTTGATGTTTTCCTCTTTGATATGCCCCTTTTCTTTTTTATTCCCTGAAAGCCCCCTCTTCATTGTAACGATCCTTTTCTTTATCTTCTTTTTTTTAAACTTCTACTACCTTCTTCTGCATATTCTCAATATCTCCATCCTCCTTGGTAGTCTCCTTCTTTTCCTCTTCTTCCTTATCCTTAGGATATAACTTTGGATGAATTATGAAGCACTCTTTCTCACTATGGCGTTGTAGTTTGCATGTCTTGCAATATTTAGGTACATAATTGTATCTTTTTTGAATCCATTTCTCCACTCTTCATACGCATTCCTACATTAATTCTCTCTGGGAAATCACCCAAAAGATCTACCTCCACTTTGACCTTCGTACAACTAGGTCTTGTTTTGTTTTGGATGGTAAGGTTCACTTGTAAAAGGCTCCCTTACTGCAACTTCTAAAGAGAAGACCACCTCTTTTCAAAAAAAAAATTAGAGGTAAGGTTGGAAAAGATATCCATGTAACTGCTATAGAAGTTTCCTCATTTAGATCAAACAAAGGATCTCATTTGAGAGTATGCATCGGATATGACCAATAGTTTTACCTAATGTAAAATTGAGGCTTCGATAAAAGATGAACATAGTCCTCCAATCTCGATGCCTGTATTAGAATGTGACGATTACTGAGTAGCCCAATATTCACTTCTCCTTTCAATTCACATTGCTTAGGAATTAATTTTCTTAGATCTTGAATCTCTGGTCATCCATATGAGAACTTTCCTATAACTGTATAATGCAAATCTTTATTTATTATCATTTGTTTCACTTCTTCGTCCTCCCAGACTATCTGTGATTCCCCATGCAAATATGCTATTTGTTTCAATGATGGTAATGATTTGTATTGAGCCTTATTAGGTTTTATAGCATTGGCATACGATATTTTTGGGAGCTCCTTAGTCCCTGTAAGTAATGTTGGCCTAACCTCCGTAGACGGAGGCTGGCCAGTGGCCACGACGGCCATGTCTTCGGTGATCTAAGCTCAAAATAGGGTTTTGACGGCAAGGGTTTTTAGAGCTCTTTTAATTCACACAACCTCTCTCTTTTTTTGTTGATGATCGAACCCTTATTTATAAGGCTAATAATAATTTTATCCACACAATGCATGCTTTCATGAATTATTTTTGTAGTACGTCTCTTAAGACATAAAATCAATATAATTAAGTCAAAAGCTATCTTCTTGAAACATTGTGAATTTGTGATAGTAGCTTAATAAACATTTTCCAACAATCTTTCAATATCAAGGTCTCCTTACAGTTTGAAAGTACCTACATTTTTCTATTCTAAACCAAAAACAAAGACACTCCGACTTTCAATATATTCTTGATAAAATGAGATAAAAATTTGCTAGTTCGAAGATGAATTTCCTTAATCTTGTAGGATGTTTGAATATAGCCCAATCCACTCTTAATGTCATTCCGGCTTACACGGTTCATTACTTCAAACTTTCAAAAAAAAATTGTAACACCATTGATAAAATTCAAGGAGACTTTATCGAGGGCGGATGGAGAGGGGGGCTACTAACCATAAGAAAAAGATGCACTATTTTGCTTGGGAGAAAGCGGCCTCACCATAGGAGCAAGGGAATCTTGAGCTTCTCAAAGCTGAAACAAAAGAACGAAACCCGCTTAACCAGCCTTGCTTGGAGTTTATTTTCCAACCACTCTACACTTTGTGCTAGGACCCTTACTATTAAATATATCTCTAGAGTTTTTGCATTTTTTATCTCCTTCACTTGAAAGAATATTTTAGAAGGTAAAAATATTTATGATAGAGATATTGCTTGGGCCCTTGGTAATGAGAGAAACATTAGTCTTTGATACCATAGATGCATACCAAATTGCCTCCTCTGAAGCATATCACTAATGTCCTTCTCACCTAGATGAAAGAACAAGAAGAACTCTTTTTGCTTTGGAATAAAAATAATTGAGACTAACGCAAATGTTATTTTTTTCTACCCTTGCCTGTGTTTAATTTAATATCATCCATCAATCTTAAGACTAATTTTACAAATATTGACAAACCTTACTGGACTACTAACACAAATGACTTTTCTCCACCAAGTCAGTGATTTCTTAAATCAGCACGAGCCCAGTAACTACTTTTCCTTATTATTATTAAAATTAAATTCTTCCTAGATTATTTGCTCATAATTCATAATAGACTACCCACTATTTCTTGTCACATTCATTTAGGCCTAACCCATTCTTTCTGTAAAGTATGTAAACAAGGGGAAGAACCCGTCCCCAATATCTTCCTCCACTGTTTTATATCTTAAAATTTTTGGCTAGATACTGATGTAAATATCCCTCATTCCTTATTTCCTAATGTGCTCTAACTACAAGAACGACACAAGTTTAAACCTCCAGATTTCAAGCATCATTATGTGTGGCTTGAGTTTTTTCCTTTCTGTGGCATATGTGACATAATAAAAATTAGAATGTCTTCAAAAATAAAGTCAATTATGTCTCTGCCGCCCTTGTCCAAGAATGAACAAATGAATTTGTCCTACACACCAACATATCCATTAGCTCAGACCCTTCAAAACTCATCCATATTAAATAATTTCCACCGTCTAATGAAACGTTTAAGCTTAATGTGGACGAATCTTATTCTAGCACCAAAGACAAGGATAGGGGGTCTCTTTAGAAATTATGTTGGTCACTAGGTGTTAAGTCCTTGGTTTTGATGATTGACATAATTTGGGACCTATTCCCTGAAGCTTTTGTTATGATGACAAAGGCCTCTGTGGAGTAGGGAACAGGTTAGGGTCACGTGTCGCTTCACAATCAACTCTCTATGGCAAGTATGTCAAAACAACTCTTTTTCCAAACTATTTTGCCAAATACCCAAAAGTTTGAAAACATTGGTCAAATACCCACATAATTCCACCTCACCATCAACTTTTCTAACTTAACAATTTCAGCCGCAACTTTTATAATAATTCACTTTAACCCAATACTTCCAACTTAATAATTCACCCACAAGTTTCTAATAATACACTTCAACCCACTCCATCATCCACTATTCTATATACAAAAATATGAACAAAAAAAACTTCCAAAAGCTAAAAATAGAAGGTGGTTATTTTTCCCTCCAAAAAGCTCCGATTCCGGCCACTTTTTCGGCGTTATTTTTCGGCGATTAGCTGTAAATCAGTCCACAAACATCATAAGCTAGTCCATTGCATCCATTGTTACCCCATTTGTTTCCTATCTTCTCAAACACATTTTTCACCATTGTTAAAAAGCTTTAAATCACTCACATTACTCAAAACTACTTTAGAAAGTGCATTACAGCATCTCAGGCGACTCTAAGTTCATTTCTCTATTCCATAAACCCAACAATCATTGATTAGAAGCAATATTTGTAATTTTATATTTTTGTACGGATATCTGCGCAGCCATCGACCCGTCATCGTCAGTCATAGACCGTGCATATAACCTGACATAGACCGTAAGCTTAATCTACCGTCGACCAAAGCTTAATTCTAGGATGTCTATTGCAGAATTTGTTCTGGTTTCTGGTTATTTCATGGGAGAATGGGTGGAGACTCCCAAATGTTGGAAATGGAGATCATTTACCAAGGTGACAATTCCCATTCCTGTTTGCCGCAATAGTTCGTACGACGAATCTGTTGCAATCGTAATGCGGAGCGGGGATCTAGATTGTGCGCTAAGTGACGTGGTTATTAGTTATCTAATGCATTTGAGGGAAAAGGTGAATCCTACGATCATAAATAGCGATGTACGTGTGCTGACGTACATAATGGATGCTGATGCAGATGACTTTAGGCCTATTTTGAGGATAAATGTGGTTGAGAGGTCCTTTGAAGGACCGTTGAACTCATCAGCACCCCCACCGCGGCGTCCGACAGTTGATGATGATTTGATCGAGGATGATTTGAATGATTACGAGAACGGTGGCGATTATCCAATTAATATGGAAAATGATTCTATGTATATGGAAGACTTTTCATCGAACTCGCAAAATGATGAAGAAGACTGTGGAATGGCATCACAACTAGAACCCTATTTCTCCGACGGAACCAATTTCTATTAGGGTCAAACATCCATCGATAAGAAAGAGCTGAAAATGCTACTAGACACAGCAGCGGCAAGGCAGTCTTTTGATTATTATATGGAGAAGAGCTGCACGAAATTGATTAAGGTAAAATGCTTATCTCATGGTTGTGGCTGGTTGTTGCGAGCAAAAAAGTATGAGACCTCAGACCGATTTCACATATACAAGTATGTCGGGTTGCACACGTGCGGTGTTGAACACGCCACCCGCAGGCACAAGAAAGTCTCATCCGAATTGATTGCTTCAGTATGCGTAAATTATTTTCGGGATGTAAAGGTCCAAGCATAAGAGAAATTTAAAGGATTGTGTTTAAGGAGTTGCGTTGCAATGCAAGCTATTGGATGTGTTGGAAAGGAACTGTAATTACGAAGAACATCATTCGCGAGACATTGGAGCACGAATATGCTTGTTTGCCGTCTTTTTCCCACATGGTGGAGTTATTGAATCCCGGGTCTTCTTACTCTATCATGGTAAACCATATGGATGGATCGCTCGTTTACTACTTCTTAGCATTTGGAGCTTGCATACGGGGATATGCCCACATGAGAAAGGTAATTTCCGTCGATGGCACACATTTGTATGGCAAGTACGGGGGCGTTCTGTTGAGTGCCGTTGCATAGGACACTAAAAATTATATCTTTCCGATTGCCTTTTGTGTCATCGATAAAGAGAACGATGCTTCTTGAACCTTCTTCTTCCAGAAACTGAAGTCTATCATAGAAGATGAACCAGATCTATGTGTCATCTCCGATAGGCACATTAGCATTGCCAATGCCTTCTCTCGTGTATACAGTCGTGCACATCACGGACTTTGCATGAGGCACCTCGTTGGAAATCTTTGCGTAAATTAACACTGCGGAGAACATCTTTATCTATTCTACGCCACGACAAAGGCTTATTCCTTTGATGAGTTTAGCGATAATTTTTTGAATTGAAGAGTAAGTGCCCCGAGGAAGCACATGTCCTTGAAAATGTGCTTGATTTTGAAAAATGGAGTAGAGCACACTTTCCGGGCAATAGGTACGACATAATGACCACAAACATCGCTGAGTCGCTCAACTCAATTTTGATGGATGAACGGGAGTACCCCATGTCGTACATATTCAATTCAATTACTAAAAAATTTGGTGAAAAGTTTAGGGAGCGGTATGCCTTTGTCAATGGTAAAGAGAACATATTTGTGCCTTATTCGGAAAGGATCCTAAGGGATAATAAGAGCGCGAGCAATTACTTGTATGTGAGTAATCCAAATGGGGTTCTCAACCAATACACAGTGTTCGGCAGCGGCGTCACTACCAAGGTCAATCTCTTGAAGAGGAGTTATTCTTGTCGGAAATTTGACTTGGTGAAAATATCGTGCGAACATGCGATGGCAACTTTGCGAGCAAAGTATGGCGATGGCGAAGGTTATGGTAACTCTATCTATGACTACTCTTCGCCAATTTACAAAGTTGAAAGTTACCTCTTCGCATACTTGAAAGCAATTAACGTTGTCCCTCCAGAGGCCGAATGGACTGTGCCATAGAAATTTCTAGACACTAAAATTTCTCCACCCCTCTACGATCCTAAACTCGGAAGGAAGAAATTCAAATGCACTAAGGGCGTTGGTGAGACAATCAATTCCAAAAGGAGGAATAGGTGTTCAATATGTAAGAAATTTGGGCACAAAGAACCACGTGTAGAATGGCCATTAAATCATAAATAGGCTCTTTTTTTAGCTTCAGATGTAAAGATACTGTTTTGGTGGCTAAATGTGCATTTCTGTAGATTTTAACCTTCAGTTATAATAAACCTAAATCTTGTCTACGGTAGACTACGTAACGTCTATGGTGTATATTTCTCAAGGTCTACAAAATATTATGTATTGGTTATATTATTCCTCATCTAACACGTTATCTTGGTCATTTTCCTACCTTATCTCTCCAATCGATGCAATGAATTATTATTTCCCTTGTTTCCCATTTTCATTTAATGAAAAGCTGCAAAAAATGTCTGTTCAAGAGAAAAACCACTGGTATACGCAAACCAAGCGTTTTCTCTTCTCAAACACGTCGACTGACCATTGGGTGGACATATGAAATGACGCCATCTATAGGTCTATAAGTACAGGGTCTATTTCTATGTAACCCTTCACTTTTCCCTAAACTCAAAATATCAGAAACCCTCTTCTTCTTCTTCTTCTTCCTCACCTAAAACTGAAATCATGCCTGGTCGCAGAATTGCCCTTCGCCCAATCAGACGAGTCCACCCTCGTCACTATGATTTGCTGCTTCTTCGAAATGACTTTGACCGTCGTTTTCATTGCCTAGGAGAAGATCGACAGTACTTGGAGTGTGAGCTCCGCCGAATTGCTCGTTTCCTCCGAGAAGTTCTGGAGCGTCTTGGAATGGAAGAAAACGACTACATCACCCCTCACCATCCCCATAATTTTGTTTACTTTGTTATTTTAGTTTATGTTTTAAAGCTTTTTGGTTTGTTCATTGCTGAAGAAGCTTTCTTGTAGGATCTTGTTAGAAGAAAGCTTCTTCAATTTTACCCTTTTTGCTGTAAATATTATAATGTAATGCAATGAACAAGTTTAATATAAGTATGTTTCAGTTTGTTTTAACATTGTGTTTACCATCTTTGTTGTGATCCCTTGGTTTTTTTTATGTGGTGGTTATTCTTCTGTACAGACATAAACTCGAATCAAATATGTATCCCTTATTCAAATTACAGTACTACAACTTAGTTTGACTAATTTCCTGAAGAGTAAAAAGTAATATTTAGTCTATCGTCGATTGTATACTCAGTATTTCCTCAACTGTACATATTAGTCGATCATAGACTATGTGAATCGATGGGTCATCGGTTAAATTAAAATAGATAAAAATATATTTTGGGGCTGGTGGAAGAAAATAATTTAATTAAAAAAGATTTAAACAGACTATCACGTGTTTTGTGGCTGGTGAAAGAAAATAATTAAATTAAAAATGATTTAAATAGATAGTCACATATTTTGGGACTGGTGAAAGAAAATAATTAAATTAAAAATAATTTAAATAGATAATCACATGTTTTTTAAATAGATAATCAAGTGCTTTTTAAATAGATAATCACATGTTTTGTGGCTGGTGGAAGAAAATAATTAAATTAAAAATGATTTAAATAGATAATGACATGTTTTGGGGCTGGTGGAAGAAAGTAATTTAATTAAAAAAGATTTAAATAAATAATCTTGGAGTGGTGGTGACACTTAATAGACCGTCGTAGGTCATGACCTATGTCAGCCATCGATTTGTCTGGTCTATCGTAGACTTACACCTTTACTAGTGCACTGATTGATAGCATGATTATGCGTAGACCACGGTGATCTATGTACACTGTTATAGACCATCACTTGAATGTAGTTAAAAAATGAATAAATAAATTAAAAATAAATATAGTGTGGATTTCTACACATGTAAAGGAGTGTAAACAAGTCACATAATCATATTAGAGCTTAAACAAATTAGGCGGGGTGAATTAAGGAGTGTGTGGATGGGTAGTGGTTGAATGTTCAATATCGTAAGAGTAATGTTTGTCAAAGCACAAGTATGTTTTGAGGATATGTATTGTATTTGATGACTACACATTGCACATACTCCTTCCATCACCACCCCTAAATCAAAAGAGTGTGTGGAATTAATAGTGGTAGAACAATCATATCCTCAATACATACTTGTTCTTTGACAAACATTACTCTTAGAATATTGAACATTCAATCACAACCCATCCACACACTCCTTAATTCACCCCACCCCACCCCCCCTAATTTGTTTAAGCTCTAATATGATTATGTGACTTGTTTACACTTCTTCACATGTGTTGAAATCCACATTATATTTATTTTTAATTTATTTATTTATTTTTTAACTACATCCAAGTGATGGTCTATAACAGTGTACATAGATCACAGTGGTCTACGCATAATCATGCTATCAATCGATGCACTACTAAAGGTGCAAGTCTACGGTAGACTAGACAAATCGATGACTGACAAGGTCATGATCTACGACGGTCTATTAAGTATCACCACCACTCTAAGATTATCTATTTAAATCTTTTTAAATTAAATTACTTTCTTACACTATCCCCAAAACATTTCATTATATATTTAAATCATTTTTAATTTAATTATTTTCTTCCACCAGCCACAAAACATGTGATTATCTATTTAATTTATTTATTCATTTTTTAACTACATCCAAGTGACGGTCTATAGAAGTATACATAGATCACCGTAGTCTACGCATAATCAGGATATCAATTGATACACTACTGAAGGTGTAAGTCTACGGTAGAACAGACAAATTGATTGCTAACATAGGTCATCATCTACTATGGTCTATTAAGTATCACCACCAGTTCAAAAAAGAAAAATTAATTTTTCAACGGTAATAAACGGCTACTTTTGTAAGCCATCAGTATTAACATTTCGTTTTTACTTCATATATAAGGTGTCCATCCCTCATTATTTTATTTTATTCACTTTATTTTGTTTTTAAAAATTCTACAATGTCACAAGCATCTCAAATATCCAATTCTAAAACTACTCTAATTTGTCATTGTGGGAATGCTGCTATCTTGAGGATGTCACGCACGGATTCAAATCCAGGTCGCAAATTTTATAATTGTGCAATTGCGAAGGTGAGGTGTATGTTTTTTTTAAAAAAAAGTTAAGTTAATCGTTATGTAATTATTATTTTATTTCCTAGAATAATGGTGCATTCTCTTTTTTTAAAATGGCCTGATGAGCTATCACCTCCAACCAGTCCATCAACGTTGAGTCCGGGACTCGAGACATCAAATTTTCAAGGCTTGGCAAAATTTAATCTACTACAAAGGCTCCAACAATGCGAAGAAAATAAAGATTTTCTCATGACTTTGTTCAAAGAAGCCGAAGAACAGAGGGATCACTTTAAAATATTGCTACATGACACCCAAATAGAGAGGGATCAACTAAAAAAAAAAATTGACCGAAGAAGGAAGAATGTCCTAAAAATGATGTTATGTGTTATAATGCTAGTATTTGTTCTTTGGAGAAGTGTAGCATGGATGTAGTGATATTGAATAAATAATAGTTCTATTTTTCTATAATGTTAATACTATTTTTGATAGAATCATAGTCGATTAAACAATACCTCAACTTCAATTCGACCAGCAGGGTAATGATAGACTATGCATACGGTATATGAAATATTAAGTATGCATTCTATGATATCAAGCATACACTGTACCAACTATGACCACACCCTGCATATTTAAATTCCATGCCACAAATCAATTTTATAGAAACAGATTCAGTGCAGAATCAAAACAAGTTTCATAAAATAAAAGAATAATTGTCATATCCTACCACTAGATATTTGTGAACTAAAAAAAATTGTCATATCCTAACAACTCATCATTCAACAACACATTAAGCGGATTAGGATTCAAATGTATTTTTCCCTAAGTTCCTCATCAACACAAGTGTTACTGTTGATTTCATCAACAATGTCCATGACCACATCTTTTTGGTCATCTTCAGCTCATTTTTTGTCAACAGTTGCAGCTGCTTCTTCATTCTCACCTTCTTCTCCTTTTTTATCAATATCTACAACAGCTGGTGCTTCTTCAGTTTTTTTTTCTTCCATACCTTATTCTCTTTCTTCGCCTGCAGCAGCTGTTTCTTCCTCATCTTCATCTTTTCATTCACCAGCTGCGTCTTTCTAAACTTCTTCTTTGTCAGCTTTGTCAGCTTCTTCTTCATCAACTTTTTTCTTTTTCCTCGCATTTTTGTTCATCTGTTGCCGCTTCTTCTTCTTCTTCTGCAGCTGCTACTTTGCCACCTTCTTCTTGGCTCTTATTTTCTTTCATTTCTTCTTCTTCATCCTTATTTTCTTCTTCTTTTTCCTCTTCTGCCACAACAGAGGCCAACTCGTCCATTTTGCTCATTTTTTCTCCTTCTTCATTCCTCTCCGATTCACGAAGGTCCATATGCACTGTATCATCATATTACAAAGTGTTACTGATATTTAAAGCTGAAAATTCATTAACAACATCAATTATTGAATGAATTTACCTTGCTCGTGTTGTCGCTCATCCTTTTCCTTTTTCTTCATTCTTTTCTCTCTGATATAGGCAGCAATATTTAACACCACTTTCACGAACGTAGAAAAATGCTTATGAAGATCCCCGGGGGATGAGGTTCCTGCTGCATCTTTGGAGATGCTCGAAGAATCATCATCACCAACGCGTACTCCAATGGGGTTACCACCCAAATCCCCATCATCATCACTGTCCTCATTTGAAGTAAGGACAGTCACCCCTTCTAACTCTTTCTTTAAGACATCGAGGATGTTATTCTTTACCTCATCCGTATATGGCTCAAACATAATCATGTAATCCATCTTTGTCTCACGAAAAGTAGGGATGATGTACAGGTGCACGTTCTACAAAATATCAATTAACAATTACATAACATTCGATACAACGGTAGTATTATTGCATAATAGAAAATAAGTTCATACCTTGGTAAATTTTCCTTTATAGTTGAATGGGACGCCTTCGATTATCTTGTCACTTTTTGTAGTATGCCATCTGAGGATGTGGGAAATGGAAAAGGGATCATCCATTGATTTTCCAGCAAAGTCTCCAAGATGAGGAAAGGCCTCATAGATCCAAATCTGTAAGCAGTACAGTAGTGAAAAAAATAACTCAGAGTCTATGACAGAGTATAAATAAAATGAGAATCTACGATAAACTCACTGAAGGGTTTATGGTAGATACCATGAATGCCCAGGAGAATCCGAATAGAGCATAGGATACCTTTTGCTTCTTATCAAATACTTCCTTCTACTTCTTCAGGTCACTTTTCTTCTTTAGATAGTCCATGGTCAGTTGAAATGTCTCTTTCCCCTACGGATACTTCTCGAAGAAACTCAACGAATCGACCATTCGAATCAATTTTGTGTCGACAACCTCCGTCGAATCTTTTGCAAGCAATATGGTGTGCAAGAACCACAATAGACAGCACTTGAACTTTTGATCCTCGTTCAGCTTATTCCCTCTGATCAAGTGTAACAAGTTGGCCGTCGTGATGTTTTTGTTTTTCATCACCTTAAAACAAAAATTGTGCCCCTTTGCTAACACCTTCTTCATTTTTGATTCACTAGGGTATCAAACAAAAATCTTTCAAGACAAAATAGGCAGGCTTGTTGTTAACGCAGAACCATATCTCATGACGCATCTTATCGATCCTGATGCGTCGCAACAACAAATAATGGACCAACTGCCCATTGAACTTGAGATGTTCTGGCAGGTTTCTCAGGTGTCCAAAACAGGACCTCTTGAATCTTTTCTTCAATTCTTGGTCGACAAGAACTTGCTTAAATTCTCGATAAGCATCCATTCTTGATCTGACCGATATCTTTGTCGGGAAAGATCCAACCTCGTCAATTATCGTTCGAAGGTTATACCGCTCCACGAAAATGCACCTTGAAAGATATGGCACGGACAAGGAATAATTATCATCATCATCACTATTGCTCTCTTCAATGTCACCACTGACACTCCGTTTGGCAACATCTTTACTACAATCGACGTAGTCTCTTATCTCCTTTAACTCCGAATCTGATTCGGACACCGACTCTTCAATTTTTTTCCTTTTTGAGACATTTTCAACTGCCTCAGCTCTTCTTTTTCTACTGCTACAACCGGTACCGACTTTGCATTTAGGAATGATGTTTTTTTTACCCATTTTCAACACAATCTACACTTGAAGAACAAATCTCTCATTTTCATTTCATAGACCACAAGTCTATCAACATAAATAACTCAATGCTCAAATGAAACCCCCCCAAAAAAGTTAACAAACACCCCACCATTAAACAGTTCACTGCACAAACATACAATAACTAAACCAAAATCTAAGATGCAATATCAAGACACAACAATTGCTAAAAATCAAACTAGTACACCTAATCAAACTAATTAGCTATTAATATTTCAATTTTCACTATTTCAGCAATCATGTTTCAAAAAACTTTCATACTTCTTAAAATTGATTTCAATCTAGGGTATTCTCATTTCATAGACCACGGGTCTACGGATAGACCGCGGGTCTACGGACAGAAATAGGTCGTTGTTCAAATCAAAATGACAAAATAACTCATCAAACAACAATTATCCCACCATTCAACACTTTGTTGCTAAAAAAATCATGACTAAATCAAAACACCAAATTCGAAAAAAAAAAATCTGACATCACTACGAATCAGTTAGCAAAAAAAAACCGTTTAAATGGATCTAAAAATGATTGAAACTTGATTTTAACTAACCTTGAAAAGCAACAATAACCCCTTAGCAGCTGGAGAAGAAGACATACGAAAATGATATTTTTGGGAGAAGTAGTTTCAAAAGCGAGAGTTGAGAATTGAAGAGGAGAGAGAGGGTGGGTTTTTTTTAATATTGGAATAAGTGGAGGGTGTTAGGTGTATTATATTAAATTTGTAAAGTTGTAAAAATAATGAATTGGTCCCTTGTCCCACGTGTGGGCCCCACTTTTTCAACTTTTTCCCACTTTTTACACCCTAAACCTAAAAAATAAATCAAAAAAAAATTAAGTGGGTATTTGACAAATTAGTTTTGGAGGGTTCCTTTTTTGCCAATTATTCCCAACTCTCTAGCTGACACATAGTACAAGAGTTGGTGAAAAGTTGCTGCCACCTTTTTGCTTCAACCAATGAGAATGCTTCTAGGTGTCTGGGGTTATAATATATAATGCTCATCTTCCTCAACAAGAAAACCATCACTTTCGTATACTTATAATTAAAGATCTTTCTGAAGTGAAGCAGCACTGCAAATAAAAGATTGAAACTATAATAGGGAACCTGTTATTCAATGAGTTTTATCTTCATTTCCTTGTTATAGCTGAGTCTTTGTAGTTTGTACATAAATGCTTGCCTACAGTGCTTGTGATTGTCAGTAGGTGTGATTGTACCGTCTCCTTATGTTCATCTAAAGTTAGGTAATTGTGTTCAAGCTAAAGTTAGCTTGAGGAGTCTAGTTAAAGGTAGCTGGAGATGGAAGCATTAGCGTTACTGCTTGGTTTTCTTGTAATGGAGCAATTGCTAGATAACAAAGGATTAAGAGATTAATCCTTGGATTTTGTATTCAAAAGGTTGCTTGAATATAGTGGATCTTGAAATCCTGGAGGCAGGTCGTGTTTTTTCTCCCTTGAGAAACAAGTTTCCACGTAAAAACTCTGTGTCTTTACTTTTTGTACTTCTGCACTACTTACTGCATATTTCTCTTAGTTCTTATTATGTTTGTGATTCTAGGAACAGTTTCCTGATTCGAGGAGCTAGCAACCTACCCCAAACCCTTCATTTAATATCAGTGCGAGTCTTCCATAATAAGGCTAATACCTTGGGAGGATCTTGATAAATGGAGGCCTCACAAGCTACTTACTTCTCTGAAGTTAGTGAAACAACTCGCATTGCAAAAAGATCTCTCAAAGTGCTGATTAGATCTGAAGACGAGTCCAAATGAGGGAAGCAAAGGGTTACTATAAAGTATAACTGGAGATTTGAGGCTGCCATGCTTCCTAGTTAAGTGCTTGTAGCTTGTTGGGGGGGGGGACTCATCAAGTGGTTCTGAACAAAGAGAAGAAGCTTCCATGTGGGCAATAGGAAAGGAAGTACCAACATTTGACTCACTTTATACCCTTATGAAAGTTACTGACAATTAAGAGGAGAAACATATCACTCTCATTGATATTAAGGAAATCTTGAAGGACTATTCCCTGAGTAAGCTGAGATTTATTGCCTCTGTATTAATTAACTCTCTAAATGATATTACCAGAGAAAAGGAAAATCTGATCCAAGCCTTAGAAAACTGTGAGCAAGATGATATTGAGCTATATTTTGCGGAGAAATAACTTTCGAGTGTTTTTTCACAAGTTCAAATACTTTCATTAAAAAGTTTTTAAACTCGAGAATAGAGTCGCCACTTAATTTATTCAAGAAAATCAAGAAAACCTTTGAAATTACTTAAATGGTCCAATATAGAAAAATCATTTTAGTTTGAAGATTCTAGGTAAGCGGTTCCTATTAATACTCTTGGAAGGTTGTTAAGTCACCAAGAGTATCCGCTAACTTGTGGTTATTCAGACTATTTGAAAACGATTCTTTGACTAACTTGGAGAAAAGAAGTTGATTTTTGAAAAGAAATTGATTAAGAAAATATTTGCACAAAATCAATTTTTGGGTAACTTAGTGGGAAATTTAACTTGTTCTAAGAAAGCTAATATCAAATAGCACGAAAGGGGGAAGAGGAGAATTATAAAACTTAGGCTCCTAAGCCCAAATCCCTATCCTAATCTAATTGGGATTTTGACCCACCTGCACCTGTCCTAAACTATTCATTTGGGCTTTTAGCCCATCTTCACCTATCCTAATCTAGATCTTTGGGCTTTTGGCCCAAACCTTCTTCACCTGTATTAATTTACAAATTTGGCTTTGAGGCCCAAATGAATGAATAAATAAAGAATATATAACAATAATAAAAATCGAGATTTTTCAAGTCTCTTAGCGACCTCATCAATGGGTTTTGACTCATTTTTCTTCTTCTTCCATCTTCTTGCACCCGCACGCCATATAGTCGACCTTGGGTTTAAATTTTAAACTTCACTCAAAAAGGTGGGCCTCATTGGCCCATTATGAAATGCAAGAGGAAAGGAGTCCATTTGGACTCCAAAACAGATTCATGCAAAGAAAAAGAATTAATATGTGTTCGAAAATTCTACACTTAATGGATAAATGATGAAATGAAAAAATGACATTCTCAAGCATAAAGAATAGTAAATTGAAATATCAAAACAAATCAAATTATTCAACGAAAAGAAAATTAACCCATATAACAAAGAAGAAGGTAGAGGCTAACTTTAAGAAAGACAATCCTTAAACTCCAACAAAGGTGACATTAACGATGATTTATACATCCAAATTATAGCCAACTTTAGGAAAACATGTAACGACCTATGATTTATATTTCTAAGACATCTTTGTTCTCTTTTAACATTATGAATCAAAGAGAGACACGAATCAAGTCTTTACACACGCAAAGAGCACATATAACAATCCAAAGGGAGTAAGAAAATTAGAATAGAAGTTTAGTATCTCTAAAAGTGAAATATCATTCAACAATTATACTATGCATGACTCGAAAATATCTAAATAATTCTATTTCGCCACAAAAATACAAACTTTCTCATTATTTTGACAAAACAACATGCGAAAAAAAGAGGAATAAACATCTTAGATGGAAAATAAAGCTAGCACTTCATCTCTCATATGAGGATTTTGAAATTCATTAAAATAATTAGCAAGAAAATGACAAGTTCTTCACTAAACCAATTACTATTTTATTAAGGCAAAACAAACAATAGTAACTATTCTTTTCGACACAAAGAAAAATACTTTACATGTTAAAAATAAATATATCCACCAACAATTAATTTAAACAAAGCATAAGTACGTCTTTGAAGCAAAGATTGAAACTTTATTCATAATAATCAAAGAATAAATTCAAAGAGAAGAAACGATCAATATTAAATATTCTTTTCAACATAAAGGAAATAAATTTACATGTTAAAAACAAACATATCCGCCAAAAATGAATTTAAAAAAAGTATAAATACATCTTTTAAGCAAAGATTGAAACTTTATCCAGAATAATCAAAGAATAAAGCCAAAGAAATATGTTCAACTATTGCTAGCTCATTTTTATACCATGAACATGAAAATAGCCATAATATCGATATCACAACGTCCTATGGACTTCAAGGCCGTCTATAGCAAACAAAATTACAACTACGAACTACGAACAAGGAGATGAAAAAGAAAACAATAATAAAATTAAAAAGGGAAAGGCGATTTTACCCTTTTTGAGGCAGCAAAATGGGACTTCAAGCTTTCTTCGGAATCTTGATCACCACCGGAAAACAATCTTTCAAGAACCCTGATTAGACTACTGCTTGAAAATTTTTACTAAAGAAAAGAAATTTAACTATTTGCTCAAAAGTTTTTTTCACTCTTTGAGACTTTTAGACTTTTAAACTTGGTCTTTCTATCAAAATAGTGGTAGTATTTCTAGAAAATGATAGGGATACGATTCTATTAATCCACCAATGTGGGAGAAAATATTTAGGAGTATTTTTAGAATTTTAAAAATTAAAGATAAGATGAGGCGGAATATAAGGTGGGAGAAAATTGTACAATATAGTACAATTTTTGAATTTCAAAATTGAAAAAGAGACAAGGTTGAGGGGGAGATCGTACAATGTAGTACAATTTTTGAATTTCAAAATTGGAAAAAGGACAAGGCTGAGGGGAAATTGTACAATGTAGTATAATTTTTAAATTTTTAAATTTTGATTTTTGAATTTGAATTTGATTTTGCAGGAAATGGGGTAGAAATTATGAGAGTTTTGGGAATTTAGGGTTAACTAAAATATAACCCCAACTGAGATTTAAAATTTAGTCAAATTTATTTAATTTTGACCAAATTGAAAATCAATTGGCTGATTGCATTGCAATTATGGCCAATTTGATTTCAATTATAGCCAAATCTAGTAGATTGGCTAAATTAAATTATAATTCAATACGAATTAATACTTCCTTTAATCCTGATCTTCTTAATTTAATAAAATTAAATAAATATTTCTCCAAATAAATTAATTCTGAGAATATTTTTTATTTAAATCAAGACTTTATCCGTTTAGATTAATTTTCAAGCTTAATCAGTAAAAGTCTAATTTTGATAAAAATATTTATTTAAGTAATAAGATTTATACAATTTCGCATATGTAAATACAAAAACGTATAATCATCAATTAAATGACAAAATTAACCAAAATAAATATTTTAGAGCGTATTTATCTAGATGAAATAAATATTTCAACTTTATTAAAACTTGAAGACACCCAGGGTTAAATTTAGTAGTGGGGGACCAAAATTAGGTGTCAACAAGCTAAATGTTCAAGTGACTGAACTTGCAATCGAAAAGAAGAAATTGAAGGAAGAACTAGCAAAGTGTGACGAGAAATGGTAGAATTAAGTGTGCAAGTGGCTGAGCATCAAGCCACTTGTAAGACTCTTAGCCGTGAAAATGATCTACTAAATAAGAGAGTAGATAAAATCTCAAAAGAGTCTAAGGGTAAAAAAGTAGGGAGCAGAATACAGTTTCAGCTAGAAAAAAAAACTAATCAATGTTAAGGCTGACCTGACTGCCTCTCTTGGTAGAAATTCCATACTTGAATGGGAACTTACTTAATAAAAACTGAACTTGAAAAAGCTCTCAAGTTGACTACCTCCTTACATGCAGTGATAAACTCTGCCAGCCAAGAATACAACAACCAAGAGGGTGAATCAGACTTATCAGACAAACCTACAAAGAGCAAAAATAATGTCAAAAGTACTCAGTGTGATAGGGATGGTCACTCTAAAGAATAATGCTCTTCCAAGATTGCAAGTCCGAAGTATATGAAAAGCTTCACAATCCTCAAAAGGAAGAAAAGACTGCCCAACTGGATAAAGAAAAGACCGATCTTTCCCTTATCATCTTTTTGGGAACCTAGACTCAAATAGGCTCCTAAGGCCTACAAGTGATTAATGATGTAATAAAGTCCAGGGGGAGCAACCTACACAAGATAATGACGGTGGGTTCTCGGAGCTCTTGAATAAAAGATTTGAATATAACTTTTTGATGAATGTCCTCAAAAGGATATGTCTCCTTCATAGTGGAATCTACATGAGGGTTTGATTAATGTTGATGGTACTATGGCTTAATTAGAAAGGACGGTCTGAAGCACATGAGGAGTTATCCTTGGTACTTCTTTCATTTAGAAGAACAGGGAACTGGTCGAGTAATACTTGACAAGGAGGATGTTGGAATCCACATGGATGGTGGAGACACTAAAATTCCATACTCATGACTATGAATTGTTTAGCTAATATCTGGGTCGAATAATATCTCACGTGGTTGATTCAATCACATATCCATGCAGATATACACCCATAGCAAGTAAGAACAAATATGAATGGAGTGTGAGACAGCACAAGTCATAAGATTTTGATATTGCTGAGGGACCAGGTTCCTAATTAGGTTAGTGTCACTCACCATTCTTAAATAATGACTGCTTAAATATTTAACGATCATGCCATGTCATTTTCCCACCACTCTCAAAAGAAAGACACCTGTCTTTTAAATTCAATAACTGCGTCCATCTATACGGACACGTGTCCTTAGACTCATCACAATCTCTAATCTCAGCTATTCTTTTATAAAGCCTAAAATTAGATTATCTTCTCTTTCTTTTTGATGAATCTCTCTCATCAAACCTCATCAGATCCCCAACTACTAAGGGATCATGTTTCTCTTGTCACTCTCTGATACTTATCCTCCGAAAAGAGGGCTTCTAATTCAACCATGCGTAAAAATGTAGGAGCTCCTAACTAGACTAACTCTAGTACAAAACCTTTACTTCCTCCCGATCTCTATTTATCATGAAATAGAAACAGCCTCCTGCATATCTAGCATGACCCAAACTAGGATCTGGCCATGACAGTACCTCAATTTTGTCATGGACCGAGTCCACCCACGTTACCTAATCCAACAAAACCAAATGTATCTAGCAGTAGATAAATTTTAAATATCTAACAAAATAGTATATAAAATCCTAAAAGACTCTAAGGTAATTCAATAATCCAATAACTAAAAACTAGTACTAAAAACCAATTCCCAAGTCCACAGTAATTCACAAAGCCTTCTAATCGAAACCGAAATCAATAAAGTCAGGATGGCCCCCGACAATAGCCAAAACAACTAAGAAGCAAAGTTTATGACGTAAAGAAGCTATAACGTGAAATGAAGCCTTCCAAAGTATGGAAGTTCACCACTTCAGTCTGACGCAAGAACTATCCTAGGATCAAATAATCATTGTGCAGAAGAAGTAGAAGTATGCCCAATTCCTGCATCGCATGAAGGTATAGCATACATAGACGGTTAGGGGGTTAGGGATAAATGAACAAAATAATGCCATGATAAATAATCCAAAACCAGTCCAAATCGGTGCAGATAACCATATAGCAATACATTTATATATATATATATATATATCACATTCCGGGATAGGGAACAAGGCTTAGTATGAACTTTAAAACCAGTCCAAATTAGTGTAGATAACCATATAGCAATACATTTATATATATGTATATATATATATATCACATTTCGGGTTAGGGAACAAGGCTTAGTATGAACTTTAAAACTTTAAACTGGATTGTGTAGCTTAACCGTCATAATAGTATCCCCCACGAGCATTATGGGGCCCAATTCTCACCCTCTGGTCGGGCCCCAGTGAATGTAGCCACACGAACCGGAGAATAATTATATATATGCACGGGGGACTCAAACCTCCCAATCATATACTAAGGTGATTTAAGAACCCAATCATGTACTGCGATATGGGTGACTCGAACCTCCCAATCATATGGTAAGGGGAACTCAAACCTCTCTGGTCATAGGCAAGGGGATTCGAACCCTAGGCTATTTAGACCCTCGCACCGGCAAATGTGATTTCGAGAGTTAGTCACTTGGGATCGCCACTTTCATGGCCCAACTACACAACCCTCTTTTAAGCACAATTAAAACATTTAGCACACATTCCCAATTAAGTGAACCAATTATGCATTAAGGAATTTCCTTGGTATCGTCATACCAACATCACTTGCAAGTTCATTATCATGCCATGTCAAATACTTAGCCTACTAGGACTCTAACTCCTCGGCCAAAAGGACTTCAAAGTAATTAGTCATTTGGGACTCAAACCCGTTTAATCAATTTGGACTCAAACCCATTTAATAATTTGGGACTCAAACCCATTTATGTTTCAATAGGCCTCTTATGCCATGCAAATAGTTCAAAGATAGTTTAATATGCATACTTTTCACATTCAAAACCAATTTCACAATATTGGGCTGAGGTTGTTACCAGTTCAATTGCTAATATTCACAAAATTGAGGAAAATCACAATCCCCTAGTTTATTAGCCATACTTATGCAACCCATAAGTCAAAAACAATTAGTAAAGCAAACAATGCATAATAATTCATGGAAAAATAATTTAAGAACCAACCATGTCAAAACCCTCATTCAATTTCACATCAACAATCATTTAAATATTATGCTTTAAGGAAAACAAATTTGAGGGTAGAGTTACATGCCTGAATATCAGGAATTCTGCAGAAGAAACCTTAAATTGAACCCTATATGCTCAACCTTGAGAAAACCCTGTCTTGCTTTGCTTAAGAGAATTTGAGAGAAAGAAAGATATGTTTTGATTGTGTTATGGGTGAGAATGAGATATCAATAGTGTTTATAGGTCGTGGGTTATGCTTAGGAAAAGATAAAAATGTCCAAAATACCCCTAGTAAAACGACTAAAAATCGGTCACCAGTCATTACGGGTCTCATAACGACTAATTAAGACTCATTAGGACTAGTCTCCATGAGTCATTTTCAATACAGTGTCTCCAGACACACACATTGTTAACCCTACAACTCATATACCATGGTTGTAATGAGACCCCAGTCGTAGTCAACACAGAAACCATTTGGATATACAATGGACACCCTATGATTTGGACATTACGACTTGTATGGAGTTATTATGACTATTGAGTCTGGTCGTACTTAAGACAGAAAGTTTTGGGCAATAAGTTTGTCTGGATACGATTAGGACATAACGACTCGTTATGAGTCTTTATGACTCATGACCTCAAGTTATAGTCCGGGCAGTAACTCAGGCACCATTGACTGGACACCTTACGACTAGGGTCATATGACACGTCAAGACACCCTATGACTCGTAGAGTGATTCATAGTCAAGATAAAATTTTAGAAATTTGTAAGGACCAAAAATCTAGGGTGTTATATTCTCCCCCCCTTAGGAACATTCATCTTCGAATGATGGGTTAAGGCATACGTTAGCATGATTTAACACAGAAACACTCCCACGCTTTAACAAAGACAAAAAGCAAAAACATCAAGGAATCAAAATTTCCTTTAACAAAGTCAGAAAACTAAGATGTTAGGGAAAACACATTTCTTACGCACGATTATCTGGAGCGGAGAAAAAAATGAATATTTGGATTTTATGTCCTCTCCAGCTTCCCACATAGTTCCGTCCTCCCAAATAATACATCTAGTAACCCTTAAATATAGCCACACTCTCCACTAAGCTTTCAACTATGAATACAACACTCCACTATTTCAATCTCCTAACTATCCCGTGGAACACATAACTACAAGACCTGAACATTATTGTATATTCCTCTCATGTTAAAGTCTAACTCGGAGTTTAAAGGTGCTAGTGTAAGCTATGGGACCCTATAATTTACACCCCTCCAATAATACGACTCATATTTATTACTACAGTCAAGAAACCTCAAATCTTAAATTAAGGAGTACTAACCACGTAACACCACGGTTTGTATATCCGCTAAACATACCATTTATGCCCATCTTTCTACACCTCCTCCATGGCTTTCCCAACTTAATTACTATTACAAAGGTTCCACCATATCTCCCCTTCTTAACTACTTCACATAACAGGAGTTCATCTTACTCTACCACATATTTATATGGCCTTGGTCCGAGTAGCCACCCCCAAGATTATTTTTTTTTGCATAAGAGAACATACATCCCCTATTTTTATAGCATTACTACCAAAAAGAGGGTCACTGTGAAACTAAAGTATAAGCATCAAAGATGGGAGGGTTGTTTCTCAATTACGACTCCTGTCAGTCGGGCTACTAAAGGTGAGACCTGCAAAATAAGACACGGTATAATAGGCATGAAGTACTCCATAGCAACTACCTAAGTTATAATAGTGAGTCGTACCAACATAAACATACCATAGAATGAGTCCTTAGGACTGGGTACCATGAGAAACACAACTGCATATATCATGGGTAATATAATATAAAGCCGAGATTTATATTCAGGGAATAAGGCGATAATTTTTGCTTAAAACCACTGTTTCTTTGAGCTAAGCATAACGTGAGACATGAATGTATAGATCATGAGCGTCATAACAGAGAGCTTGAGCCCTTGGAAGGTTAGATTTCTAAGAACCATTATTGCCTTTGGTTCAGGGGATGGATCATGGATATACGTGGCATATAGAATACGGTTCTTAGGCATAAGCATTATTAGAATGCATAAGACACTTGTAAAGTTCCCTCTTAACTGGAATAGGAAGGAATCGCTCGAATAGGAGTAAATTCACCTCGACTCTTCCCTGAAGCCCACCACTAGGAGAAAATTTAAGATCATCCCTCGCCCTTCATCTTACTAAACCTATAAGCACAATACTCCGCTCTAAGGGGTATCACCAGACACATGTACTAGGGATACTTGCCACTCCTATACTCAAAATCTCATCTAACGGTTGCTAATTGGGGATCGACATAATCTTATAAAGTTAATACTCTTACCCACCTAATGACTTAGCCCCAATTCACCACTTTAACACTAGACCTCTGGTATGTATCAAAATTACCCACTCTATTATTTGATGAGTTATTAACCTAATCTATTCCACACATCTCGTTAAGCCTACCAATTTACTCCCACAAATCTCGCATTGCTATCCTCGAGACAATATCTCTTTCACTACAATCAATATCTAAAGTTCACACTTAGTGGATAGAAACAATCAGGCACCACTAATGAATTACCCCACATAATATACCAATCCACCCCACAAAGAGGTCATCCTAAATTTTTTATTCAACTTTTGATTATCTATACATAACCAGAAAGAACCATCTTTCCTACGTACTAAGAGAATAGGAACATCACATAGAGAATCAGTAGGGAGAATAAAATCTTTATCAAGAAGATCTTTCAACTAATTCGTAAGATCTTCTAGCTCAGCCGAAGCCATTGTATTTGGACGGATAGAGATAGAACGAGTGTCCGAAAGAAGATCAATCCAAAAGAAACTTTCTTATCGGGAGGAACACCAGGAAGATCATCAGGGAAAACCTCAGGAAATTTCACGGACCACAGGGACAGTTTGTAAAGTAGGACCTTCAGATCTAGAATCTCTAGCATGCCCTATATGGTAGAGGCACCCTTTATAAACCAATTTCTAAGCTCTAAGATATGATATGAACCTTCTCTTAGGAACTAAGGAATTTTCTTCCCACCCTATAACCATCTCATTAGGAAATTTGAAAACGAACTTATGGGTCCGACAGTCTTAGGAAGCGTAGCACAAATGAAACCAATTAATCCCTAAGATGACATCAACATCAACCATGTCAAACTCTACCAAATCTACCAAGGTTTACCTACCACAGATAGATACCACACTACCTCTATAGACTCTTCTAGCCATAACAATGTAACCTACCATAGTAGATACAGGAAGGGAATCCGAAATACACTTAAGATCAAAATCAAAATGGATAGCCACAAATGGATCACATAAGGAAGAGTAGACCCTGGATCAAGCAAGAGATACACATCATGGGGAAAGAGTTATAACATACCAGTGATGACATCAGGAGATGCCTCGGACTCCTGGTGGGTAGTGAGAGCATAGAGACGGTTCTGACCCATGCCGGTACCAGAAGTAGCACCCTTCAGCGCGGGAACTGATGAAGTGGCAACAAGAACCCTGTTTTCCCCAGAAGCAACCCTAGAAGGATAATTCCACTGCATATGACTAATCTAACCATAATTAAAATACGGATTCCTTCCCTTGCAACAAAACCCACGATGCAACTGATCGCAAAACTGGTAAGGAGAATAGGGTAGGACTAACTGGGAACCTCTAGGCTGATATTGGGCATTTTGTTTCCTAAGACCACCACTATTTTTCAAACGACGACCGCTAAACGACTTAGGGTAAGGGGCTCTAGTCATTGGGTATGAACCAAAATTTTCCCAACTCCATTTCTTGGTCCACGGTCTCCCATGTCTACCATTATTATGATGACCCTCACCCTGCTCTGAATATCTTAACTCTTTATTCTGTCTCTCCTCCATCCTTGCCTGATTTCTTCTTTCACCAATAAGACCAGACTGGCGTGATAGATAGACTACTATCTAGGATAGAAGATGAATAAAATAACAGATCTCAGCATCAGAAATGTCTCCTTAGGGCGATGGGGCTTGAACATCGTCAGCCTGAGAAGACCATAGAGGACTGGTAAATACTGGTAGGACTCTATGAGAGAAGTCAGAAGAAGTGACCCTAGACCATATCTATACACCATAAGCAGAGAGAGTTTAATCCATATTATCCTCAAGTAGGATAGAGGAGTTTCTACGAGTATTAGATCTTCGAGGAGACATGATCTAAAATGCGAACAATCAAAATCAGCGAAGATTCAAGGACTTAGACTCTATAGCCTAAGAACAGAACAACAAGAAAGGAAAATATTCCTAAATACTTCATAGCCTTTCCCTTATAAGTGTGGCACGCTACACACCCATAAAAAGACTCTACTTGACATGACTTTGTGGACACCCAATGACACTAAACCTAGGATTTGTTACCAGTTTTTCATGACCTGAACCAGGGCCTGGTTGTGACAGGTATCTCAAGTCCTCCATGGAAGGGAGACCACCTCCGTTACCTAATCCAACAGAACAAAATATATCTACAGTGGATGAATTCCAAACATATAACAAGATAGGATATAAGAGCTTAAAAAACTCTAAGGTAATTTAATAATCCTATAACTAAAAACCAGTACTGAAAACCAATACCCAAGTCCACAGTAGTCCAAAAAGCCTTCTAATCAAAATTTAAATCAATAAAGTTGGGACATGCCCCCGATGATAGCCAAAATAACTCAGAAGCAAAGTCTATGATGTAAAGAAACTATAACATAAAATAAAGCCTTTCGAAGTATGGAAGCTCACCACTTTAGTCTAACATTCATGACCTATCCCACGATCAACTAATCACTGAGAAGGAGAAGTATAAATATGCCCAATTCCCACATCGCATGGGGATACAGTGTACATAGACGATTTATGGGTGGAGCACTAACATGTAACTCAGGGATAAGGGAATAGGGCTTAGTATGAACTTTAAAACTTTAACATAGATTGTGTAACTTAACCATCATAATAGTAGCCACGGGGCTATATGGCCCCAGTTTTCACCCCTTAGTCGGGCCCCAATGTGTATAGTTGTATGAATCAGAGGATGATCATATATATATGCACGGGGGACTCAAACCTCCCAATCATATACTAAGGTGACCTAAGCACCCGATCATGTACTGTGATATGAGGGTCTCAAACCTCCCAATTATATAGTAAGGGGGACTTAAACCTCTCTGGTCATAGGCAAATGGATTTGAACCCCAGGCCATTTAGACCACCGCACTGGCAAATGTAATTTCTAGTATTAGTCCCTTGGGACCGCCACTTTCATATCCCAGCCCAATTATATACTAACATTACTTGCCAGTTAATTATCATGCCATGTCAACTACTTAACCTATTGGGACTCTAATCCCTCGGTCAAAAGGACTTTAAAGTAATTAGCCATTTAGGACTCAAACCCATTTAATCAATTGGGACTCAAACCCATTTATATTTCATTAGGCCTCTTATGACATGCAGATAGTTCAAAGATAGTTTAATATGCATGTTTTTCACATTCAAAACCAATTTTACAATATTGACGTTGTTACCAATTCAATTATCAATATTTACAAAATTGGGAGAAATCACAATCTCCTAGTTTATTAGCCATGCTTATGCATCCCACAAGTTCAAAACCATTAGTAAAGCATAAACAATGCATAACAATTCATGGGAAAATAATTTAAGAACCAACCATGTCAAAACCCTCATTCAATTTCACATCAATAACCATTTAAATATCATGCTTTAAGGAAAACAAGTTTGAGGGTAGAGTCACATATCTAAAATATCAATAATTATAGAGAAGAAACCTTGAATTGACCACTAGAGGCTTAACCTTAAGGAAACTCTAGCTTGTTTTGCTTGATAGAATTTGAGAGAGAAAAAAGATATGTTATAATTGTGTTATGGGTGAGAATGAGGTCTCAATAGTGTTTATAGGTTGTGGGTTATGCTTAGGACTAGAGGGAAATGTCCAAAATAACCCTAGTAAAAACACTAAAAAGTTGGTCGCCAGTCATTACAGGTCTCATAATGACTCGTTAAGACTCATTACGACTAATCTCCATAAGTCATTATCAAGTAGTGTCACCAGGCACAAACATTGTTGATCGTACGACTCGTATACCATGGCTTGTAATGAAAACCTATGACTCGTAGGGTCCATTCATAGTCAACACAAAAACTATTTGGGTTTACAATGGACACCCTACGATTTGGACATTATGCCTCGTATGGAGTCATAGCGACTCGTTGAGTTTTATCGTACTCAATACAGAAAGTTTGGGTAACAAAACTGGTCCGAATATGATTAGGACATAATGACTCATCGTGAGTCTTTACGACTCGTGACCTCAAGTTGTAGTTCGAACAACAACTCAGACACCATTCACTAGATACCTTACAACTAGGGTCATATGACTCGTCAAGACATCCTTTGACTCGTAGGATGATTTGTATTCAGGGCAGTGAGGATAACATTTTATAAATTTTTAAGGACAAAAAATCTGGGGTACAAAATTACTGAAGAAAGAGAAGTACAAGAGCTAAAAGTTGATTCTAAGAGTACATTCATTGGTAGCAAAGGTAGTGAGATTAAATGCATGATTGTAGATTTGAGTGATTATGAGGGTAAGGATTTTGACTCCAATTATGAGAAGTATATTACTGATGTTAGGGAAAACTAGAGAAGAAAAGAGGATGTGTTGCTAAAAAAAGGTAAAAGAAAAGAGTCATGTTATGGTACTTGTAAGGAACTTGGCTGCAGCTCAAGTGTGTCAAAGAGGGTAAAGGAAGAGGAAAAGACTCTTAAGCTTCAGGAAGTTTTAGGAAGAAGATATTTTGGCCCAACAGTACCAGAAATGAGAGAGTTGGTCAGTATGTTGAAATTTCAAAATTGGGACCACTTGCTCCAATTTGATGCATCCTATCTGTATGGGGAGGAGGTGAAGCTATTTTATTAAAACCTGGAAATTTTTGCCAAATGGTTTGTATCTAACCTCTCTAGTAAATGATATAAAAATAGGTTTAGATAAATAAATTCTCTGTAAAATCTTTTGTGTTCCAACTTTAGGGATCAAGTGTATAGAGGCGACGAAGGAGCCTACTGAGTTTTTAAAATTATATGGTGCACTTGATGGATAACACCCTGAAATCTCTGACAAGAGAGTCATCAAGAGTGACTTTAAATTATTGTGTCAACTTGTGACAAGTACACTTCTTCCTACGCCTGATAAGAAAACTATTCTGACTAGTGTCGATCTGTTTCTAATGAAGATGATATTCAAACATAAGAAGGTTAACCTCTCATCCATTGTTATTACAGACATGAGCATTCTCTTAAATGCAAATAAGGACAGGGATGAGCTACCCTATGGGTTCTGGATGGATAGGGTGTATGCTTACTTCAATAGTAAGTGTAGGAAAGAGCATGCCGATTCTATGAAGGGAATGTATGGCATCTCAACTCATTGAAAAAATGAATGTCTTCTCAGGATGGGTGATAGGGAGATCATGTCTCTAGTGTTTGACTTTATAAATGAACAAAATCGGTTGAAGAAATAAGTAGAGACTCTGAATGTTTTCTTGCTTTACGAGATACAGAAATAAGTGTGTTGAAGGTTGCTTTAGCAGAAAGGAAGTGAAGAGGAAATAATTTAAGGGAAGAAAGTGTGTGTTGTAAAGTGATGCCCTGCAGGAAAGGGTGGAGGAATCCAAAACTAAGAATATCTGTCTAACGTTCCTCCCAGAAATCATATCCTGTCTGGTTCACTCTTCCTTCTTCCTAGTGATCTCCTTAGTTCCCTCAACTATTATTGTTTTTTGTGAATGTTTGGCACAATTATTTTTGTAGTTATTATTTGTGTTAGTGGTTTGTGGTACTATTTGATGCCTGAGTGGATCACTTCTCTTCTGTGCTATCACTTTTTTTGTTTATATCTATTTCTCTCTTGATTATGCCAGTATTGCCTCAATGGTTATGGATTAACATGTATGACTTATCTGTTCTTGGTTTACTGCCTAACCTTTTTTATGATATAAAAACCTTTTTGATGATGTCAAAAGAGGGAAAATCCTTTTATTTGTAGTTTGCATTTGTAGATACGGCGTGTAGTATGTGTAGTATGTTGTGTAGATATGAGTAGTATGATGTGTAAATATGCAGTCAGTGGTTGGGGTGTGTTGATACAGATAGGGATTCTCTTATTCATAGGAAACCTAAATGCTCATTGATAAGGGAAACAAGGTGGAGGATGCTTGTATTCTTATAGGCATCAGTGATTGAAGATGTTGAGTATGTTGATCTGGTTGTATGGGTTTGTCATCATCAAAAAAGGGAAAATTGTTAAGTCCTTCATTTTGATGATTGACAAATTCATAATTTGGGACATGTCACTACTAAAAAAAATTAAAAAAAATGACCACAAAAAACCGACTACAAAATGTGATCGGAAAAAACCGACCACAAGTGATCGGTTTTTTATTTTTTTTTCAATTTTTTATTTTTTTTTTAATTTAAAAAAATGACCACGTGTGGTCGCTTTTTTATTTTTAAATATCAAAATAAATATTTCAATAATTTTTATATTAATTAGTATATATTTTAAAAATTAAAATTTAAAAAAAATAACAAAACCGACCACTTGTGGTCGATTTTAGTGAAAAAAAATTAATTAAAAAATATTTTTAAAAACCAACCACTTGTGGTCAGTTTTAAATTAAAATAAAAAGAAAATAATTTTTAAAAAGATACCACATGTGGTCATTTTTAATTTAAATAATATTAATAAATATTTTTAAAAAACAACCACATGTGGTTAGTTCTGGAATTAAATAATATTAAAAAAAATGTGGTTTGTTTTGAAATTAAAAAAAAAACAAAAAAGTAAATAATTATTTTTGAAAAATAATAATATAATCTTATATTAACTTTATGTAATCTAATTATTGTTATTAGTAAAAATAATATATTAGATTACATATATAATATAATATATTTACTGGATTAAAAGATAATCTAATATATTGTTTTTTAAAATTATATTGATTACACGTAGTCAATAACCAATATAATAATAATAAAAATCATTCAATCTAACGTGAAAAAACTTACACTAAAAAATATATCAAATATAATATACAAATTATGTACAACATAATCTTCATCTTTTACTTATGTTTCAATATATAAAATAAATATTTTTCTTTATACATACGTTAAATGACGTTAAACATGCATAATCTTTATATAATGAATATGTGTATACATATATATCATACCGTTGGGATAGACCATTGAAAACTATTGTATACATATTTGAAAGCTGAAAATGGATGTTTATAGTACGTATTTGAAAGGTGATGTTTATAGTACGTATTTGCAGTCATAATAATGTAATATATAACCGATAATTCATCAGAATATAATGAACGTGTTCTATTATAAGGTAATTATACTTGTGGATGTGTGTGTGTATATATATATATATATATATATATATATTTCGATATTTATATATGATGTAGTGATCCATTGATGAACGATGTAGTCAAAACCTAGTTTATTAAGCTAATCAAATATAATTAATCGATCACTCATCTGAGTATGTATAAGAAACACATTGCATTATTTTATTGGATAATAATATACTTGTGTACTTATGTGTGAGATATATACAGTACGTATTTAGAACTTGATATAGTCGATAGTGTGTATATGTGTGTGTATGTATAGATATATAGATATAGTATATACATATTATACAGTGAAGGTATATTAAAGACATAAGATAATGTAATCTATAATTCATCCGATATTTGTGAAATACGTTGTATATTATTATGGGGTAGTAAAATCGTGTATCTGATGTTTATAGTACATATTTTAAAGCTGATAGACAATTAAATATATGTATATATATACGTATATATCGTGTAGTGATGTATGTAGTAATCGAAAGCTAGATAACTGAATGTATATATCAAAATAGTTTGAATGGTACGTTGATATATATCAAACTATTGAGGAAGTAGATATACTATTTTGGGTCAATGTAGACATGCGTATGTTTTTGAAGTTGTAATAATGTAAGACTAGTATACGAGGTATATGAGGGGGGGAGGAAGGAAGTAGGGGAGCGGGAGACAGAAAGTTGAACGACCGCAAATTAACGTAACACAAATAATCGATAACTTATTTGATTAACACGTTGTTTTACGAGTGAGGTATATATATATATATATATATCAATGAATTTTGCAAATTCCGATAAATTTTTGGTTAGTTAGCTTTTAATTACGATATTATATATATATAATATCGTAATTCGCCAAAATTCATTGATATTATTATATTATTAAGGAAATATACTACTCCTGTTAATGTGTTGATAAAATAACCAACTATCTAATTTGTACATATACGCATTGCGTTAATATGATGATAACATAACTAATTATATGATTTAATCTTTTTATTAAAATTGAGCACATGTGATTGTTTTTCGATAATAACTATTATAAAACTAAATCGAACACTTATATTTTACTTTGTGATCATTTTTATAAAATTTTAATTAACTTAATTAATTGATTAATATTTTTTAACTAATTTATAAAAAATTATATTTTAAGTAGTTAGAATATTTATTTTTAATATTTTATGAAAATCGACCACTTGTGGTTGGTTTTTTGGAATTTTTTTGGAAAATCGACTACAAGTGGTCGATTTTCATAAAATATTATAAAATAATATTTTAATTAGTTAAAAGCCCAACCCGACCCGACCCATGCGTTTTTTACTCCCCCACACTAAAATCCCCAAATCAGACCCCCCCTTCCCTTTGAAAACACGATACACACCCACACAAATTCTTCAAATCAAAGTCACACTCTAAATCCTCAAATCTACCGCCGTTTTCCGCCGCCCCCAGCTCCAGTAAGTTCCAAAAACTTCAACTCTATGTTTTTCTTGTTAGATACTAGCTGAAGTTTCAAGAATATAATGCTTTGGTACTAATTATAGTTAGTTCAAAGTAAAAAAAAGTAATGGAAATTTCCATTTAGTTAGTTCAAGATTCAATTTTAGTTAGTTCAAAGTAAAGATTCAATTTTAGAAAATTTCCATTTAGTTAGTTCAAGATTCCATTTAGTTACATAATTTTAGTTTGTTCTATGTGTGTATTTTGTCAAGTGAAGCTTATCAAGATCCCCTCTTTGTGTGTTTACCAAGTAAATTAGAGTTTACTTTAATTGATACTTCATTGTAGTTTTAGTATGTTGGTGGTTTGTTTATGGTGATTTTAAGCTAAAAATATGAGAAAATAAGGATGGCAAGATATTTGTTATTTTGCATAATGATCAAGATTTTTAATTCTACTTGCCTAATGGGTTTCTTGGAATTTGATGTTACCATTTGACAGAATCTGAATTCAGGAAAAGGATTGCTTTGTTATTTTTCCGGTGACCGCTTGTCTCTTTCACTTTAATTTAGGCCAAGCTAGGGTAAGTTGACTTCTCTCTAATTTGTTATAATGAAGTCTTGTTATTTTTCATATTGGAGTCTAGTGAAGCCGTGTGTGTCCTTGTTCAATTCACTAGCATTGTTGTTATCTTCTTGTTATTGTTCATATTGAAGTCTAGTGAAGCCGTGTATGGCCTTGTATGATTCACTAGCATTGTTGTTCACATGTTGTTGGTCTTATTGTTGCTTGTTTCTTGTATTGTGAACTTGCTCTCATATCATTTGGTATGCAAATTTGGTGACTTAGTTACTTGAAAATGGTTAAGTGTAGGGACTTTAAAGGTGATTTTTTGTTTAGAATGTTACTTGGTTGGTGACTTTGTTAGTTGAAAATGGTTAAGTGTAGGGAATTTAAAGGTGATTTTTTTTGTTTAGAATGTGATTTGGTTGGTGACTTTGTTAGTTGAAAATGGTTAAGTGTAGGAACTTTAAAGATGATTTTTTTTGTTTAGAATGTGACTTGGTTGGTGACTTTGTTAGTTGAAAATGGTTTAGTGTAGGGAATTTAAAGATGAGTTTTTTGTTTAGAATGTTACTTGGTTGGTGACTTAGTTACTTGAAAATAGTTAAGTGTAGGAAATTTAAAGATGATTTTTTTGTTTAGAATGTGACTTGGTTGGTGACTTAGTTGATTGAAAATAGTTAAGTGTAGGGAATTTAAAGATGATTTTTTTGTTTAGAAGGTGACTTGGTTGGTGACTTTGTCAGTTGAAAATGGTTTAGTGTAGGGAATTTAAAGATGATGTTTTTGTTTAGAATGTGACTTGGTTGGTGACTTAGTTACTTCAAAATGGTTAAGTGTAGGAAATTTAAAGATGATTTTTTTGTTTAGAATGTGACTTGGTTGGTGACTTAGTTGGTTGGAAATGGTTAAGTGTAGGAAATTTAAAGATAATTTTTTTGTTTAGAATGTGACTTGGTTGGTGACTTTGTTAGTTGAAAATGGTTTAGTGTAGGAAATTTAAAGATTATTTTTTTAGCTTAGAATGTGACTTGGTTGGTGACTTAAATGGTTGAAAATGGTTAAGTGTAGGGAATTTAAAGGTGGCTTTTTGTTTAGAATGTGGTTTGGTTGGTGACTTTGTTAGTTGAAAATGATTAACTGTAGGAACTTTAAAGATGATTTTTTGGTTTAGAATGTGACTTGATTGGTGACTTTGTTAGTTGAAAATGGTTAAGTGTAGGGAATATAAAGGTGATTTTTTGTTTAGAATGTAACTTGGTTGGTGACTTTGTTAGTTGAAAATGGTTAAGTGTAAGAACTTTAAAGATGATTTTTTTGTTTAGAATGTGACTTGGTTGGTGACTTTGTTACTTAAAATGGTTAAGTATAGTGAATTTAAAGATGATTTTTTTGTTTAGAATGTGACTTGGTTGGTGACTTTGTTAGTTGAAAATAGTTTAGTGTAGGGAATTTAAAGATGATTTTTTTGTTTAGAATGAGACTTAGTTGGTGACTTAGTTACTTGAAAATGGTTAAGTATAGGGAATTTAAAGATGATTTTTTTGTTTAGAATGTGACTTGGTTGGTGACTTAGTTGGTTGAAAATGGTTAAGTGTAGGGACTTTAAAGGGGATTTTTTTTGTTTAGAATGTGACTTGGTGGTTGGTGAGTTAGTTGGTTGAAAATGGTTAAGTGTAGGAACTTTAAAGGTGATTTTTTTTGTTTTGAATGCAGTTTGGTTGGTGACTTAGTTGGTTGAAAATGGTTAAGTGTAGGGACTTTAAAGGGGATTTTTTTGTTTTGAATGCGGTTTGGTTGGTTACTTAGTTGGTTTAAAATGGTTAAGTGTAGAGACTTTAAAGAGAATTTTTTGTTTTGAATGTGGCTATGTTTGGTAATAATTGAATTTTGTGACTTGATCTAATTAGTTGAATCTGATTGATTGCGTGGATAGAACCTGATTATAGCTGGATATATCAACGGAACAATGATAATAGAATGGGTATTAGAAAGGAATTTGTTGAAGGTGTCAAAATATTTGTTGAACATGCTAAGACACTTGATGTTTGGATATATTTTCTGGTTATTCGTTGTCCTTTTGTTAGATGTGATGGTATAAAACTTGTAAGTGAAAAAGTGTAAAGGAATATCTTTATAGAAAGGGGTTTCACGAGGACTTTTTAAGAGTGCGTGGTATTCATGGTGATGTTGCGCAAAATAACTTTGTTGTTGGAGAAAGTAGCAGGTCTGCAGGGCATAATGAATATCAAGACACTAGGATGAAAGAAATGGTGCATGATGCTTTTGGGATCCAACACGGGGTCGACTTTAGGGAAAATGTCGAAGATGTTCCTAATAGCGAACCGGGCAATTTCTACGAAGAATTGCATGCTGCTAGTCATCCTTTGTTTGACCGGTGTTTGCACTCTCGTTTGTCTGTTGCTGTTAGATTATTAAGTATTAAATCTAACTAAAATATTACTGAAGGAGGAATGGATTCAATGATAGACCTTATTAAAGAGTTAGTTGACCCCAGCTTGGAGGTTCCTAATTCTTTCTATAAGGCAAAAGTATTGGTGTCAAAGTTAGGTCTCTTCTCGGTTAGAATTGATTTTTGTGAAAATAGTTGCATGTTATACTTTAAGAAAGATGCTAACCTAGAGTTCTGTAAGTTTTGTCAGCACTCTCGATATAAGCGTGGTTGTACTGGAAATCAAATTGCTATAAAGGTGATGCATTATTTACCTCTAATACCAAGGTTAAAGAGGTTGTATGCTTCAAACAGCTCAGCTCCTCATATGAGATGGCACAGGGAAAATAGAAGGCCCACTAGTGTTATGTGGCATCCATCTGATGGAGAGGCTTAGAAGCATTTTGATGCAACTTATCCAGATTTTGCAGCTGAGCCACGAAACATTCGATTGGGATTATGCGCGGATGGGTTCTCTCCTTTTTTAGTTGGTGCTGCGCCATATTCATGTTGGCCTGTATTTATCACTCCTTATAATCTTCCTCCTAAAATGTTGATGACTAGTCCCTATATATTTTTGAATTATGTTATTCCTGGCCTGCGTAACCCAAAAAGTGAAATAGATGTCTACTTGTAACCTTTGATCGATGAACTTCAAATTTTATGGCATAAGGGGGTTGAAACTTAGGACATCTCTCTTAAACAAAATTTCAATCTGCGTGCATATCCAATGTGGACTGTTAATGATTTTTCTGCTTATGGAATGTTGTCTGGGTGGATGACAGCTGGAAAGCTAGCTTGTCCATACTGTATGGAAAAAACAAAATCTTTCACATTGAGACATGGCAGGAGAAATTCATGGTTTGATTGTCATCGTTGTTTCTTACTACCTGATCATGAATTTAGGAGACTCAAGAATGCATTTAGAAGGAATAGAAAGGAATATGATGGTCCACCTCCAAGACTGTCTGGTCATGACATCTGGGAGATAGTTCAGGATTTGCCTAAAGCCAGCGAGGAACGATTGTACAGGCTTGATGGATATGGCATTTTGCATAACTGGACTAAGAAAAGTATATTTCTGGAGTTAGAATATTGGCCAGATAATTTACTTACACATAATGTTGATGTCATGCAAACTGAGAAGAACTATTTTGACAACTTGTTCAACACAGTTATGGATGTCACCGGCAAAACAAAGGATAATCCTAAGGTCAGACTTGACTTACCAGAATATTGCAAATGCAACAAATTACATTTACAGGAGTGGCACAATGGCAATGTTTTTAAGCTAAAAGCTAGTTTTACGTTCAAGTTATACCAAAAGCGCCAAATATGTGAGTGGGTCCAAAATTTGAAGATGCCCGATGGATATGCCTCAAATTTGGGAAAGAGGGTTGATATGGCACAAGGAATCTTGCATGAAATGAAAAGCCATGATTGTCATGTTTTCATGGAACAATTACTTTCAATTGCTTTTATTGGTTTACCTGAAAACATATGGAAACCAATAGCAGAGATCAGTTTGTTCTTCAAAGACTTATGTGCCACCACATTAAAAGAAGAAAATATGGCGCGAATGAAAAGTAATATTGTTGTTATCACCAACAAGATGGAGAAGATTTTTCCGCCAGCGTTCTTCGATGTAATGGAACATCTTTCCATTCACCTTGTGCACGAAGCTCGGCTAGGCGATCCAGTCTAAACAAGGTGGATGTATCCATTCAAACGGTAAGCAATTGCAACATATTTAATTCATACATATCTTTTTTTAATATAGTAAACATCTAACCTTATGATTGTACAAGGCAATTAAAAAATTGAAAAGGGGCCCCAAAAACAAACATAGGGTGGAAGGCTCTATAGTTGAGGCATATCTTGCAAGAGAAACTTCTCAATTTTGTTCATACTACTTTCGTGATGAAGTTGTTGTTCAAGAAACCGATCGAATCGTCATCAGGACGATATGAATGAGCCTTATTTACAACCGATTTCAATTTTCAATCAATTTGGTTGTAGAACTAAAAAGATCATACCTCGCCGGCTCACTCCCACGGAGCGCAAATCAGCAATTTTGTATGTCTTACTGAATTGCCCGGAAGTTGAGCCCTTTCTGAAGTAAGGAGATTAAAATTTTAACATATCTTATTTATTTACTCATTCCCTTAAAGAAACTTATTGTGTTTCGCTTGTTGCATTTTCAGTTCATTTAAGACTCAATTCCACGAAAATCAAGTGTATGAATTCTTTGCAACATAGTTTAAAAAGGAGGTTCGTAAGTTTATTAATATTTCTACAAATTTAAACATTTACACATTTCTCAACTAACATGTATATATATATGTTTAATATTTTTAGGTACACCACTCACCAAATGTAGCCACATACAATTAAATCTTGAGAGATATTTCTTTGGGTCCAGTTGAATCTCATGCAATGTTCCATTACACAGTAAATGGGTTTAAATTTTCCACCGAACAATACTCCAGAACAAGAAAAACAAACAATAGTGGTGTTTGGGTTAAGGGTAAGGATGATATCGATTACTTTGGCATCATACATGAGATCTTAGAACTAGAGTATGTTGGTTTCCTAATAAAAAAATTATCCTCTTTCGATGTAAGTGGTTTGATCCAAGCACAAGAGGCACAAGAGTACATAAGGAGCATAACATCATCGAAGTGAAGCACAATAGGTCGTATCTTGTTTACGATCCAATTGTTCTAGCGCAAAATGCTAAACAATTGTATTATGCTCCTTATTCGTTGCGCAATGACAAGTCTGATTGATGGGTTGTAATTAAAACAAAGCCTATAGGACGGGTGAAAGTTGAGAATGTGTTGAAGACTGCGTATCAAAATAAAATGCATATTGATCACCAGCTAGTGGACGTTGACTTAGTGAACAGTTTGAATCACCCGAAAAATATATTTGAAAAATTTGATATTGCGGAAGAAGAGGCTGAGTGGGTAGGAGATAAGGAAACCTACGAAGAGGGTGACTGATTTAGTGGAGAGTCTTCAGAAGAAGAGGATTAGTTGTGTAGGTTGTATTTATTATGTATTGATGTCTTTATGCTTTGTACTATACATTTACACTTTATGCTTCTTGTTTAAGATTGATATGTAATATACTGTTTAAGATTATTGTTTTCACTTTTTCAGGATTTATATAGTAATAAAAATATTCTTGTCTGTATCTCGTGTTGTTGGAGCGATTTGAAATGTGAATTAGTAAGTTGAAATTAGTTACTTCGAATAATTTCTTATATATTCATTTTGTAGGAACTAACTACTTGTTAACTTAACATAATTTAGATGTCAGGCAGAGGTGACAAAGACAAAAGTTGATACTATGAAACCAAAAAAGAAAACACAACCTGCGCCTTATAGACAACCGACAGGTATTCATATATCTGAGGGTCGGTTTGCTGACACGGCAGCACGACCCTCATATTCTAGGTCGTCTGAGCATTCGATACCTACTCCTATGCATGTGGGTCCACTTCATGGGTCTACACCGACTCATTTTGCTCCTATGACCGTGCAACCATCAGCACAGTACTATCAGATGGACGCTGGCACATCCAGACATCTACCATCATCGATACCCTCCTGCAGTAATCACGCAGCTTCGCACAATAATTCTGCTAGATCTATTGGGTTGTCGGATCTTCAGCTTGGAGGCACTCCATCTGGTGCTTCAGATCCACCCAAGCCAGTGCATCCACCATCACTTACTCGGCAGCCAGGACACAGAGATGATTCTGGGAGGATTTATCTTATTCCATTTGCGAGAGGGTAAGATTTCTAAATATAATACTATTATTCATTTTTCATTACTATATTATTATGCTATATGAAATTACTGTTTAATCTTGTGTTGTAGGTTTAGGCCGGATGCTGGAGTTGGACAAAAGACGTGAATATGCATTATTCGGCACTTCAATGGCTACTGGATCAGCTGGCAAAAGATTCCAGAAACTAACAGGGATAGAATGTTTGAAGAATTTAAGGTAAGGATTTAACTTATCGACTACTTATTAACACTTTGTTAGGACAAAAGATTGAATATTATATTTTTATTGTAGAAATTTTACTGGTGGGATGATGCAAATGCATTTCTTATAAAGAGGAACTTTTTCATAAGATGTAGAGTCAGATTTAACGATCTCTTGGATTATGCCCGAAATAAATTGGTAAAACCTAAGTGGATTTCTGAACCTGCATGGCAATAGTATCTTCGCCATTGGAGTAGTGAAGATTACCAATTGTTGAGGAAAAAAGGAAAGAAAGTCCGGGCATCATCCAAGGGTGGCTCTCTACATACTGTTGGTGCTAGAAGTACTCTTGTTGTGCTGAAAAAAATGGTATGTAACTTTTACAGTTTTAATTGTTTGTTTATATTTAAATTTTTTTATTATTTGAACATTGATAATTTTTTCATATGCAGGAAAGAGAAAAGGGTAAGGAAATACCAGCTGATAAGCTATTCGAGGAGACTCATCTGAAAAAGAAAAGAACCCGACTGATGAAGATGTCTGGGTTGAAGCTCGTGCAAAAGTTGTCCACGTAAGAAACAAATTTTGAATTTATGAATCTTTTTCTCAAAGTTGATATTATTCAATTATAACTACTTTAATATTTTTTGACTTTTAGTATTAACTTTACTTTGAATATACGACAAATATACGCGTCTTGTTGGTGAGTATCGTAGTATTCAACCTCTTGAAAGTCAGGGTGACCCAATACCCCAACATGTAGAGGAGAAGTTATGGGGAAAAGTTGTGGGTCCTACAAATAGAGGTCATTTCAATGGATACCATAAAAATTATTTTGGCGATAATATTAGGTGTTCATCCGGCGCTGCATACTCTAGCTCTTCAGTTGGTAGAGAAACCATTGAAAGACTAGAAAATAGGGTTTCTAAACTCACTGAAGAGCTTCCTGCACAGAGAGAGAGGTTTACTGAACAGAAAGAGAGGCAGAAGAAGACAGAGGAGGCAACAGCATCACAAATCAGGATGCTGCAGCAGTAGTTCAGCTCTTTCATTCAGACTAAGGAGGTTATTCCTTCGTGTCTTAGTGATGCAGTTTGGGTTGCAAAAGGTCTAGGCCCCCTAGATGATTTCAGCACGTATGACGATATGGAAAACGAGGACGAATTCGATGATGATGACTTTTAATTTTTTTATTTTTGTATGTGTTGTACTTTGAATTTAGACATTTTGTTGTTTGAAACTATTGTTGTAGTTTTTTTATACTCACTTTTGTTGGACATTTTGTATGTGTTGTACACTTTTGAAAGTATTTACATTTGATTTTTTGTTGTTGTTGTTGTTGTATTTACATTTCGTTACTGCTATATTGCATTGTTGTTGCATGCTGTATTTGGTTTTTGATTTTTATTATTAAAAAAAAAAATCCAGAAAAACTGACAAGTGTTCGATTTTTAAAATCTTTTTTGCAGAAAACCGACCACATGTGGTTGGTTTTCTATTAAATTAATTAATTAATTTATTAAAAAATCGACTACTTGTGGTCGCTTTTATATTAAATAAATTAATTAATTTATTAGAAAACCGATCACAAGTGGTCAGTTTTTTTTTCTAAAATTATTTTTTTCATTTTTAATAAAATAATAATGAATTTTAAAAATACATATATATTTTTGATAAAACCGACCACTTTTGGTCGGTTTTGTGGTCGGAAATTAAGTAAAATCGATCACTTGTAGTCGGTTTTTGTGGTTGATTTTCCCCCTTTTTTTAGTAGTGTGTTCCCTGAAGTTTTTGTTGTGATGAAAAAGGCCTCTACAGATTAGAGAGCAGGTTGGGATCACCTATCGCTGTCACAGTCAACTTTTCAGCTGACACATAGTACAAGAGTTGGTGAAAAGTTGTTGTCACCTTTTTGCCTCAACCAATGAGAATGCTTCTAGGTTTTCTGGGGTTACAACATATAATGCTCATCTTCCTCAACAAGAAAACCATCACTTCCATATACTTACAATTAAAGATCTTTTTGAAGTGAAGCAGCGCTACAAATAAAAGGCTAAAACTATAATAGGGAACCTGTTGTTCATCGAGTTGTATCTTTATTTTCTTGTTATAGTTGAGTCCTTTTAGTCTGTACTTAAATGCTTGCCTATAGTGCTTATGATTGTAGTAGGTGTGGTTGTACCATCTCCTTGTGATCATCTAGAGTTAGGTGATTGTGTCCAAGCTAGAGTTAGCTTAAGGAGTCCAGTTAGAGGTAGCTGGAGGTGAAAGCAGTAGAGTTACTAGTTGGTTTTCTAGTAATAAAGTTATTGCTAGGAAACAAAGGATTAAGAGGTTAATCCTTGGAGTCTGTATTCAAGAGGTTGCTTGAATATAGTAGAGCTTGAAATCATGGAGGCCGGTAGTAATTTTTCTCCCTTGAGCAAGGAGTTTCCACGTAAAAACCCTGTGTCTTACTTTTTGTACTTCTGCACTACTTACTGTATTTTCCTGTTAGTTCTTGTTGCGTTTGTGATTCCGGGAACAGTTCCATGAATCTAGGAGCAACCCACCCCAAACCCATCACTAGTGTAAGGGGCTCTATAGAAATAGCAATATCTCCAATCACACGATAACTAAACTGGAAGCCCTTCACAAAGGACTCCAAATAACAATATCTCAAAACCTTGTTCCCTTAGACCTGAAACAAATTTTACAAAGATCATGCAAGGTTTGGAAAATGACCCACTAATTTATCTTCCCATTTTTTCATCTTGCAGGTTGCTTTTGAAAAAGTTGAGGAATACAGGGGTCCGCGATAGTTTTCGCCAAGCTAACAAAGCAACAAATATATATTTTATGTATGATAGGTCCAAGAACATCGTCCACACAACCTACCTTTTTGCTATTACCTCCAGAAGTTGTTGTCCATCAACTCAAAGCTGATCAATAAGAGATTATCTACACTAAATAGAACTAAGGATAATCTCTAATACGTTAGCATGTTTTGAAAACCATCTACGTCTACGTCGGTAAGCTGCAATTATTATGTACTCTATAAAAGTATCCCTTTAATAAAATAAAAAAAATATGACATGAGGGAAAAAGTACAGAAGTCAGCTCTTATAATCAAAGCACTGATTCTTTTTCGCCACCTAGAAGGCTAGAACAAACTTCGCTTTACTTGTAAAATCTCATTTATTTTTTAAAAAAGATGCCCTAAATTTTATTTATTTGCTACACAAATGTCTTATCTATCAGAAAACGATAATGCTTTAAATAGAAGTGTTTAAGTAACCGTTTGGTCATGAAAATTACTTTTTTTGGAGTTGGAGTTGAAGACGAAGTTGGAGTTGGAGTTGTGTTTGGCCATGTTTTTTGAAATTTTTTTTTAGACTTTTGAAAAAAAAAAATTTAAATATGATTTTATGCCCTCAACTTTTTAAAAATTATCAAAATCACCCAACTACTAATTTACCTACTAATATACAACCAAATGTTGAGAAAATAATTTATATGTCTTCAATTGATAAAATAATTAACAACAAACTAATTATTATGATTGTTATTCTTCTAAAATTTGAATAAAAATATCACAAGCACGAGTTAAATAAGTTTATCTAACCATAATCGATTAAATAGAGAAAAATATATTTTGAGAATTATGATTGATAGATATAAATATATTTTATATATTCTTAAATTTGTTGATGAAAAATCTTAATTATTTTCACTTGAATTAATTATTTTATTGAATTTGGTCTTTTTTTAAAAATTACGAAATTTAGTTAATAAGAGGAGTTTGTGTAAAAATTTAAAGATTGGGGTTATATGTAATAATAATGGAAGTTGAAATTGAAAGTGGAAAAAAGAAAAAACAACAAAAAGATATTTTTCAAAATTTTATTCCGAAATTATTTTTCAAAGTTTCATGGCCAAACACCATAATCTCCAAAGAAAATTTTCGAAAAAAAAGGAAAAATATTCCTGGCCAAACGGGCCCTAAGTAGGGAGAGTTTGAAAGTGTCATCTGCGATGATTTGCACTTTCGGGAAATATCCTTCACAAAAATAATAAAATATGAAACTTGATACAACACAGTAATTAAATTATTGTGAATGTGCCACGTGCAAAATATAAGTACTTAGGTTTTTCAATACAAAAGGTCTAATGACATTTGAGTAAAATAACAAAAGTTAAGTAACTTTTCTAATAAAAAGAATGATTTTTCTCATTTATTTTCAAACGATACCTATTAAGTAATCAAGTCTCAAGCGCAGTTGGATTTTTTCACTAAGGACCCGTTTTGTCATGCGAGATAAAATCATGATTTAAAATTATAAAATAAAGTTGAAATTTTATTTGAATATTTTTATGTTAGTATGTTTTCTCATGAACATAAAAATCTCATAAGTTGTGAAAACTATTAAAATTATTCCAATTTTTTATACAATCTTGACGAATAAGTAAAATTTTAGAGTTTATACATAATTACCTCTCTGATGTTGGTCGAGATTTTCAAAAAGACACCTAAACTTTGAATTCGACCTATTACCCCACGATTCTTACTTAATCCGTTGCAAATGCATCATTTTTCGCTGAATCTCAGTCACAACAAAGAGAGTGAATACACACACCAATCAGGTGCTGCCACGTGTTAAATGTATTTAATTTCATATTTTATTTATTTTTTTAATAAATTTTTTCTTTTTATTTAATTTATCATCCCATCCCACCTCTTCTTCCCCCACCCCCGCGTCCAGTAACCTCCCCTCACCCCTCCATCCCGCGTCCAGCTCCATTAAAATTGAGTTTAAAGCTCCTATACAATCTCCATTTAAATGGAGCTTTAAACGCCATTTTTTTTATTTATGACCCCACCCCACCCCTTACTCCCATCCCCACTCCGTCCAACATCTCCCTCCCTATCCCCGATCCAATTTTCTCTATTAAAATGAAGCTTAAAGCTCCATTAAAATGGAGATTGTACATCAACTTTTCTTTTTAAAATTATGGTAATGATGATGTTGTTTTTGTTGCTTTAATTGATGTTAGTGCTGCTGTAATTGATGTTGTTGTTGTTATAATTGATGGTGTTGTTATTGTAATTGATGTTGTTATTGAGTTATGGTGATGAAGAAAAAGTTGGGGAAGAAGACAACGGTGGATGGATGGTTTTATGAAATAATTTTAAAAAATAAATAAATATTAATTTTTTTTCTTTAAAAAAAATATAAATTATATATTAATTATTTACACGTGGCAACTTTTAATTGGTCAAAAAAGTTAAATTTGAAACCTTTCACGCGCCTGTGGCACGTGTATACACGCAGAGGTCTAAAATGGTGTATTTACAACGGAATAAAGAAAAATCGTGGGGTAATAGGTCGAATTCAAAGTTTAGGTGTCTTTTTTAAAATCTCGGCCAACATCAGGGGGGTAATTATGTATTTACTCAAAATTTTATAATCAAGTATAATGCACTATCACAAAGCTATTATAAAAAAATATAATATTTATTGATTAAATTTTAGTTCAATAAAAAATTAAAATTGAACATGATTGGTGAACGAATTTGGTCAAAAATAATGCATTTGATGAATAATAAATGATAAACTAAGAATTGATTTGAAGTAATAATAAATTTTAGGCAAAATAGCTTGGTGCACCCTTGTACTTAGTCTGGTTTGTAAAGTGGATACTCCTACTTACACATTTGTCATCGGACCCTTGAACCTATTTAAAAGTAATTTTTTAAATCCTTTTTCGATCTATTAATCTGAACGTGTTGAACAATCGCGGACACGTTAATAAATTATTTTTAAATATTTTCGACGTCTGAAATGACATGTACAGGGTATAAATACTCAAAAAAGACCGATATTTTAGGGCATTTCAGATCCCTACATTTCGTTCCTTCGAACATCTTTCAAATTTTCACGAAAATTACTGATTTTTGCGCGATTGTTGTTGGTGGTAGTTGCAATCAGTGTAAGTGTCTTTCATGCTTTTATTCGAGTTCATGGAGTTCATTTTAGAGGTTTTAAGAGTTTTCGCGATTCACAATTGTTTTCTTCAATTTTTGGGGGGGTTTTGACGTGTGTTTTGTCTAATGATGTTGTAGGTAGTATATGTAGTAGTGATATGCTTTCAATGACATATTTTGAGGTTTTGATTAGAATCTAGAATTTTTTTTCATAAAATCATAATTGTGGCTGATTTTTTGGGGGTTTTGTATTTTTTTCGTGTTTAATGCTTCTATTACACCTATATATAGCAGTTTTGTGCCTTCAATGGTAAGTTTTGTTATTTTGATTAGATTTTAGAATTTTTTTGGGCAAAAATCAAAATTGGGATAAAAATTTTTGGGGCTTTTGCTTTTTTTGTGTGTCTAATGCTCCTATTAGACGTATATTTAGAAGTTTTGTACCTTCAATGGCATACTTTGTGATTTCAATAAGATTCTAGGATTTTTTTGGTAAAATCATAATTGAATTTTTTTTCATTTATTTCTTCTTTAAAAATTAGGACTTTCTGCATAATTGACTAATTTAATATGTTATCTTGTCATTGTACAGGTTTTGTAAGTAAATGGATACAATAGTAACACTTCAAGTCACCTATGGGGGTGTTTTTTGTCAGACCCTATTCTAAGGTATGCAAATGGAGTTTGTGATTTTGAAAAAATTAGAGTAGATGTAGTTGAGCTTCATATTATGTTGTTTCATAACTTAGCACTAGATTTAGGTGTGAAAATATTGAAACTTTTGGGTGTAGAGTAAACAAAAAGGGTTGTTATTACATGTTAAATAATGATGCTGATGTTTTAAGATTTATCAACAGTTTAAAATCTGAAGATTTCGTTGATGTATATGTTGTTCACCAAATTAGTGAACCTTTAGTTGTTTATGATTTAAATGAGATTAAAATTGTAAAAAAATTAGCCTCGAAAATAGAAAAATCTAGTATGTCCAGTGCTGATGTGGCAGCCACTCCACCATTATTATATTTTGTAATGGTGATGTGGCAGTCCATTTTGAAACTGATAGGGCTGATGTGTCTTCACCTCAACCATTGGATGTTAATGAAGATGAGTATATAAATGAAAATCAGCCTCCTAGGGCACACAAAGAAAAAACTAAGGTTTCTTTAGAAGAATTACAGGAAGGTCATGTTAATGATTTCCCCATATACCATCTTCAAACATCTGATTTTGAAGTAGATTCTAATATCAGTGATTCACTTTATGATGTTGATGAAAGCATTGAAGATTTAAGTGATTTTGATGAAGAGTTATTTCAAGCTAGGAAGTGTAACATTAAAAATCAAGTAAAAAAAGGCTTATAGGGTGAATCTAGATGAGATACCATCTAGACCAGTAGGTATAAATACTGATTTTGAGAAAATTTATAAGAACAAGGGGACTAGTTATGAAGGTAAACTGGGTGAAGATGACCCTTATTTTGATAGTTTAGATCTGGGTTGTGATATTAGTAAAGAGGAAGGAGATCTTGTTGATGATAATGAAGTGGTAGATCCACTACCTAGAACTTCATCTACCAAGATCTACTTTGATAAAACCGCAAAGAAGGTATTTTTTTTAGTTCTATATGATTTTTTTTATTGTGTTGAGTTTAGAGAAGTACTGCAAACTTACTCTATTCAAAAAAATATGAACCTTAAGTTGAAACCTAATGAGAAGGAAAAGGTAAAGGCAAAGTGTAAGTATAAGGGTTGTCCTTGGGTTATTCTTAGAAGTGTTGACAACATAGAAAATTTAACTGTGAAGACTTACTTTCCTATCCATAAGTGTTCTAAAGGGACAAGAAATAAGTTGTTTAACCCTTGATGGATTAGTAAGCATTACAAGGACAGGATTATGAGTGATCTTTCAATAAAATTACATCAGATTCAAGCTCTTTTAAGAAAGAACTACGGGTTACATGTTAGTAAAACAACCTGTAGAAAGGAAAAAATCAAAATTATGAATGAACATTTTGGTGATTTCATGAAAGATTTTGCTAGGTTGTATGATTATGTTGAACAGTTGAGGACCATCAATCCTGGTACCACTGTATCTATTAGGACATTCAAGAATTTAATTTCAAGCAAAGAGGTGTTTATGGGCATTCACATTTGTCTTGGGGCCTTAAAAAGTGGATGAAAAGAGGGCTGCAGAAGAATAATTGATTTAGATGGTGTCTTTCTCAAGGATGTACGTAAAGGTATCTTGTTGTCTTACATTTTTAAAGATGGAAATAATCAAATGTACCTTGTAGCATAGGTAGTAGTTGATAAAGAAATCAAGGACACATGGTCTTGATTTCTTAGGTACATTATCTATGATTTAGAATTTAAAGAAAATGGAGGTGAAGGCTTGACAATGATGTCTAATATGCAAAAGGTATGAAGTTTCATATTTTTCAGTTATTTTTCTAGTTTGTTGTAGTGATGTCATTAATGTTTAACTACTATTTTACATGTTTTGATAGGGTCTTCATTTGGCACTTACTAATCTACTGTCAAATGTTGAGCATAGATGGTGTGCTAGACATATATGGGACAACTAAAAGTAGGTTTGGAGAGGTGAAGAAAGGAGAAAAAATTTCTAGCAGATTGCAAGGGCATCACTTTAAGTGTATTTGCAACTAAAACTTAATGAAATGAGTGAGTTGGGTGATAGAATTGTAAAAGATTTGCTCAAGCACAACAAAGAGACATGATAAGGCTTTTTTTAAAGACCATAACAAGTATGATGTGGTTGAGGACAACATGTGCGAGACTTTCACTAGTTGAATTATAGGTTCTAGGTTCAAAATAATTATCACTATGTTGGAGGAAATAAGATGCAAAGTCGAGAAAAGAATAAATCAAATGAAAGATTTTTCAGAAATATGGATCAGTGATGCATCACCAATGGCTATGGAAGTTCTTGTAGAGAATGGTGAATGTGCAATCAAGTGCGGGGTGAGGTTTAATGGTAATTTTGGCTTTGAGGTTGGCGATCCACCATATACACATGTTGTTAATGTGAAGAGAAAGCAATGTAGTTGTAGGTCATGGAAACTAAAGAAAATTCCTTGTGCACATGCAATTGCTGCAATGCATTATAAGGAATGAAATGTGGAGTCATTTTTTTATCACTGGTATAAATGGAAAACATACCTGAAGGCATATAATAAATATATTCAACCAATGACAAACATAAAGATGTGGCCAAAAAGCATAAAACCAACAATTGAGTCACTTGAGATTACTCCCATACCAGAAAGGCCAAGTAAAAATACAAAGAAAGTTAGGGATGAGCCTGTTAAGAAAAAGTTTGAAAAGGCTACAAGAAAGGAAAGAAAAATGACATATTTTGTGTGCAAGTCTATTGGACACAACAAAAAAGGATGTCCAAGTTTGGTAAGCTAAATATTTTGTTATTAATGAATTTTACTCTTTTGAATGTGTTTTTGACTTTTACATATTTTTTGTAGAAAAAATATTTCACTGATAGTTGTGGCAGTCAATCAAGTATGCAACCCAACACTAGTACTGCAACTGCTATTGAGAGACCTACAAATGCTTCAGCAGGTGCTTACATGCCTGCAAATGCTACATCAAGCAAAAAAGTCCTCATAGTGCACCAACAGCTGCAAGAAGCCCTGCAAATGCTACATCAGTTGGTGGTGTAAGGCCTGCAACTACCTTAACAACTGATATAAGACCTGCAGCTGTTGTGATGCCTGCAACCACTTCTGCAGTAGGTGATAATGCTACACAATCTACAACTCAGTAGTCTACTAGTAGTATTGGTTCCCAAAAGAGAAAGACTAGTACAACTTTGAGAGGTGGCACAAATCTTGCATATAAAAAAACAAAACAAAAGAAGGCAAAAATAATTGATTTTGGTGTGCTGTTTAGATCAAGTGAAAGTGTAGTGCAGAGGGTAAGTTTTCTATCATGTAGTTACATTTAACTGGTATTAATTAGTGCATCTATAACTCATTTTTTTATTTTTCAGTTTGAAAATACTGATAGAGTGTTACATAGTCCAACGCTTATTAGTTCAGTTCCAATCAATATTGACTTAGGTTTCAAACTAAATGGACTAAGGTGAAAAGATGGAGATGTAGTAACTCAAAGATAGCTATAAGAACAGAGTTACAAAAGATCAAAGGCAAAATCTTCTACAACCACTCAAGCCACATCAAGCACTCAAGCCAGCAAAAATCAGTCCACATCAAGCACTCAAGGCACACAATAGTATAATTCTCTTTCTATATTGATTCCTAGTGTTGTTAAGACAATTATTTTAAGACTTCTGCTGTACTTCTCATTAAAGATATTGTTAAGACAAACTTTTTGATGTCAACTCTTGTTAAGACATTATATATTGAAGATTTCTATGTTGGCAAAATGGTGTTTGTCATTAAATTTCAATTTCATTATCATTGCACATTGCAACTACAAAGATCAAGCCATCTTAAATACAACAGATAGAAATCAAATGACAACAATGATGATAACAATGATATTAATGCTAGTGCTTGATCTCTCACGTCTTTCATGCCTTCCATTTCTTTCAGCCCTTCTTGGTTTCATTGCCTTATATGTCTGCCTTTATTTTCTTTCTCTGAATTTGTTGATGGATTGTTTACGTAGTATTGTTCATTTGCATCAGCCCATCGAAAGAATCCACAACCATTACCAGCTTTATATTTTTGACAACCCCAAAATATTCTTTCGAGATTAATTGGTGTTCTTGACATCTTAAGGTCGGCGTAAAGCCCACAATAACAAACCTGAATTGTCATGGTGTTGCGAAAAAATACAGAAAAAAATGAACTTTTCAATATTTAGAACACAACAGAAAAAAATTAAGGTACAAGAACTTAAAGAGAGAAAATAAAGAAGAAGGGAGAAAAAAAACTCAAATTGCTCCAACAATGGTGTTGGAGGCAAATGGGGAAGAAGGAGCATGAAAAGGGCTTATAAATGACCTTTTTAGATCGTTGGGGCCCTTTTTAGACCGTTGACGCGCGTTTGGAGACTAAAATACACGCTCCTATGTGGTCCCAGTCACATTGAATGTCAGGTCATAAAAAGGATTTAAAAATTTATTTTTAATTGGGTTCAAGAATCCAAATTACAAATGTGTAAGTAGGAGTATCTACTTTACAAATCAGACCAAGTACAAGGGTCCACCGAGCTATTTTACCTAAATTTTATGTTGGTGAGAATAATAGTTATATCAGATATAAATGATTTAAAGAGTAATAATATGGAATATAAATTTTATTTACATATGAAATAAATTGTTCTTACATATAAATGTTGAGTGTTCTCTTGCAAAATATAAACTTGTGAATTAACTGTTGCAGTTGAAAAGTTTTAAATCATGATTTGCAATTTCTGCAAATCATGCTTTTTGATGGATTTGGGACTTATGATATAAAATTACAAGATGAAATCGTATGATCAAACACTGATTACTTCTCATGCTTTTATATCACATATATGAAATCACATAACCAAACACCTTCTAAGAATGTAAAATATGAAAAAAAAAAAAATACATAAAAAAGTCCAAGAAAATTCAACATAAAATATAAATAATGTAACTTTTTTTATCGAAAAGGTTAAAATGAATTCCTCAATCTTATTTGACTCCGTCCTTTGGTCTGAAGTACTAGGTGTCACGTGTGGAGCAGTAGCAGAAGCTCCCATGTTCCACCAGTCAGTCACCAGGTAAGAGTTGAGGTCCCCATTTCACCTTTGATGGTTGCTGATTTGTCTGAATATGACTCATTGGCTTTAGTACTTTCTGGTAAATGCGGTGGATACTTTTCTCTACTTACTGTACACAGTTGTATGGTTGTTGCTCCTCATTTATTTTCTTTCCATTTTCATGTACTCATCTTAAATACTGTAATAAAAAAAAGGGTCAAAAAAGATTGTAATCCCTGTACTTCTGGTTTTTTCTCCTCAATATCCCAATGACAAGTACATTTCTATAGAAAAAATCAACACTTGTGAATATGGTGGTGGCACTCAAGATTGTTGTAATCTTTCTCCTGTCCTACTAAATAAAAAAGTCAATATTTTTATGTCTTTCAAGAATGTAAAGTATGGGAATTTTTCTTTCAATAATCAAGATTTAGTAACTTCAAAATTGTAGAAAGTTCCTATACCCTTTTCAGATCTGATGATTCTTGTTGCATTTGTTCAAATTTTTGTCCTTGTTCTACCATCAGTGCTTCATGTTGAATCAAGAAATGAAGAATTTTCAGCAAGGTTGCTTGATTCAGTTCTTCAGGATTATGCTTTTAGAGCATTTGTTAGGCCAAGAACTGGAATTCCTTATGATGGAAATGTGCCTTCAAATTTCAGTGGAATTAAAGTTTCTGGTCTAAGGCTAAGAAGTGGCAGCATGAGGAGAAGGGGTGTAAGCAAATACAAAGAATTTCATATCCCAATTGGTGTTCTGGAGCAACCATATGTAGAGAGGCTTATTTTGGTGTATCACAATTTAGCCAATTGGTCTGATTTGTATTACCCTTTACCAGGTTACACTTATTTAACACCAGTTTTGGGTATTTTAACTTATGATGCTTCTAATTTATCAGCTAGAAATCTGCCAGAGTTGGATATAAGAGCATCAAAGAAGCCTATTTTGGTCAATTTTTCTAATGTTGTTAAGCCAGTGCCAATGGGATTGTCACCAAAATGTGTTTACTTTAACTTGGATGGTGCAGTGGAATTTGACAATATATTGAATGGCAATATGTGTAAGACTACCAAACAAGGCCATTTTTCTATAGTGGTTGAGTTCACTACTGCTGAACCAGAACCTGAACCTGAACCTGAACCTGAACCTGGCACAGATGGTCATAAAAAAAGTGGTAGGAAAAAATGGGTAATATTTGGATCTGTTGTTGGCGGATTTGTGGCTTTGATTTTCTTAGTGTTATTGATCGCTTGTCTAAAAAAGTATGATAAGCAGAAAAAGATTGACAGAATGGAACAGGAAGCAGAAAGAGGTGTACCATTGCTTATGACAAGAGTTGGGAATACGAAGGCTCCAATCGCTTCAGAGACTCGTACAAGACCCTCATTAGAGAATGAATATCTCCCATAGATTTGAATTTTTTTAGTATTCATCTGGTAATTCAAAGATTTTTTGCAACATTTAATTCAATTCTTTACCTTTCATTATGTTGTACATTCTGTTTACTTTGTGCCATCATCTTGATGAATATCAGTAGAGACTTTTGCTTATCACACATGCTTTACTATTGTAAGTTTTTGTAGGTGTGTTTAGTCAACTTGTTCTTGAAGTTCCCAAGTTTCAACATTGTTGCTTTAAGGAAAAGGAATAAGTGACCTTCCTTGAACCAAAAATAAAGAACCAAACAAACCAACCAAAATAAATAACTAATAAATTAATCATCCATACAGCCTAGCACAATTAATCCAGATGCTGACTTTCATCCAGCTGTGGCCTAAGTAGTTCTCTCCCACTTATTCTTTGCTAAGATCTGCAGCTAGCTCAAATGTGTTGCATATTCTAATAACCATCTTCTTTAGCTCCCTCCAAAATCTTATCCGTTATGTCAGCCCTCCTTCAACAGGCAGACGGGATAATCAAATTTCCCCTCTGAAGGTCCCCTAAGATAATCGATTTGCTCTCTGTTCAGCATAGGCCATTGATATTCCTTACTTCTCAAGTTAAGAATTTTATGATCCCTTTGATTGTATCCCATAATAAAATCTCACTGATAAACATCTTGTCAATGATTGGTTTAGTTATCTAGCGGAAAGATTTTTGCTCAAAGATTTATATACACATTCCTTCCAGTCCAATGCATTCATCGGGTTATTTCTACATAATTATCTGGTTGCTAATTCCTGCTTTGGTTGGATCTCAATCAGCTAGTTCAGATTCATCTGCAAGAAGCTCACTTGATTCCTTACTTCAGCAATATGCTTTCAGGGAATTGACCTGGCAAAGAACCAGAACTGGTGTTCCTTATGATGCGTATGTTCCTTCCAACTTGATGGGGATAAAAGTTTTAGCCATGATTCTTAAAAGACACACCTTAAAACGGAGAGTCTACGGCTACTATAAAGAATTCTTTATCCCATCGGGGATCATAGTGGAGCCTTATGTAGAGAAACTTGTTCTGGTTTACCAAAACTTGGGTAATTGGTCATCCTTTTATTATCCTTTGCCTGGTTACATTTATCTGACACCAGTTTTGGGAATCTTGGCTTATGATGCTAATGATTTGTATGCCACAAATCTACCAGAATTGGATATACTAGCATTGGAAGACCCTATCACCATCAGGTTTCCTTTTGTTCAGCCAGCACCAGAGGGGTCTTTCCCCAAGTGTGTTTATTTCTACTCGAGTAATTTTGTCAAATTTGGCCATGTTACCGATGGAAATATTTGTGAAACCAGAATACAAGGCCATTATTCTATAGTTGCTGAGGTGAAAGCTTCTCCAAGTCCTCCTCCTAGTGCTCATGAAATTTCCCCAAGTCCTTCTTCTAGTGCCCATGAAATTGCCCCAAGCCCTTCTCCTAGTTCTCATGAAATTGCCCCAAGTCCTTCTCCTAGTGCTCATGAAATTGCCCCAAGTCCTCCTCCTACAGCTGATGACAATAATCATCAAAACATCAACTCTAAAATGTGGACGATTTCATCAGTATTTCTATTTTTTGCTCTCATGGGAATATTGTTTGTTATTGTAAAAAAATCTGGATTATTGGAAATAAAACAGAGGTTGTATGATTCAGCAGCAGTTGTTCAGCCCTTGTTAGGGAACACAGAGGTGCCATTGGACGCTCCAACTAGACCATTGCCGGAGAATGACTATGTACTTTAAGTGGCAACACCAATATTTTTGTGGCTTGCATACTTAGGTACAATTTGTGAGATTTTTTACGCTATCAATCTAATTTAATCTGTTATAACAAGAGATTTATTGTATTTTCCAGGTTACTAGATTGCATTTAAGTAATTTTCTGTTGTTGTCGGTAGCTCAACATGCTAGTGTAAAAAGTTTATACACCGCCACTATGTCAACACATAGAACTTAGATTTTATATGCAATAGGTTGTATAATGGGGTGTGAATGCATTAATAAGTACAATTTTGCTGTATGTTTGCTTGATCGAGTGTGCAAGTTAATTTAGATTGCAATACATTGGCTCGATGATAGATCAACACGTCATATGGTTTTCAATCCTAGTGACAAGTTGGTTATTTCTCTTGGTAATGCCAACGGAGGAAATTGTACAAATAGAAGTCAAGGCTGCCTTAACTATTAGCGACATTAAAAAAATAGAGAGCAAAGTTGGCTGCTCGATAGATTCTATGGATCTTTTCTTGGGGAAGCATAAATTGGAAGATATGAGGACATTATATCAGTGTGATATCAAGAAAGAGTCCGACTTACAGGTGAAGCGGAGAATGATACAGATCTTAATCAAGACGAGTAGTGGAATTATTACATTAGACGTGCACAAGCATGAGTTTGTCAAGAATGTGAAGACAGGTTTCTAAAGAAGCTAAGAATATCAGTTCATCTGCAAAAACTTGCGTTTGAGGGAAAAATTCCAGTTGATTCTCCGAACTTAGCTAGCTACAATAGTAGAATGCATGCTAATGTCTTTTTCGTTATTTGTAGTTACGTTCCTACGTCCATCCAGAGGAGTTACTGGCAGATAAGGTTACATAAGATTAACGGTGTGGTTTCCAGTACTACATCCGTTGCTTATTTGAAAACTTTCATAGCGGACGAATTAAAACTACATAGCAAGGAACTAGTACTAGGTAGCAAGCTTTTGGACAGCTTATGGTGTCTCGGTAAGTATGGAACCACAAAGAACTCAGAGCTGGTAATTGCTTGCTGATTGTTCGGACAATTATTGTGTAGCATATAAAGACAGAAAGTGCCTGTGTTTTGCTGCTGCATTGTTTTGCAAATATGTTGATGTTTGGCGGCCAGTTTTTTTTCATTTTTGATATTCTTAGAATACCTAGTCAGCGGGATGAATTTGAAACTGAAAACCAAAGCTATGGTATTCTCTTTTAGAGGTCGTTTGGTAGAGTGTATAAGAATAATGCAAAATATGGTGTATTAGTAATGCTTGTATTAACAATGTTTGTATTAGCTATGCTTGCATTAGTTATGCTTGTATTTTTCTTATGCAGTATTTGGCTTGATGTATTAAAAATAGCATAATTACATAATTTCTAAAAAATTCTTTTTTTTTTTTACATAATACCCTCAATATATATGTTGAAAAGGATGCGGAAATTTTTTTGAGGGATAATAGTGTCTTTAAGCATGTTAATGCATGCATTCATCCATTGCATTACTAATGCCATGGATTTTGAGGTATTTGTAATACACCTCAATATACAATAGAGTTTATAACTAATGCAAGCATTAGTTATACATAGGGTAAAAAGATATACTAAACAAGGTACTACTAATACATATTAAACTAATGCATGCATTAACTTTCCAATACACTACCAAACGACCCCTATGTTTTTTTTTAAAAAAGAACCTTGATGCTTTAAGAAAAAAGGAAGTGACCTTCCTTAAACAAAAAATAAAGAACCAAAATAATAACTAATATTAAGGCATCCAAATAGCCTAGCACAGTTAATCCAGACGCTGACTTTTGTCCAGCTGTGGGTGGACTAAGTAGTTTTTCACTAATTCTTTCTTGAGATCTGCAGCTCAAATCAGCAAATGTGTTCCGTATTCTAACTTCGATTTTTTTTAGCTCCCTCCTGAATACTGTCCGTTACGCAAGCCCTTCTTCAGCAAGCAGAAGGGATTACGGAATTCTCCCTCTGAAGACCCCTAACATAATCTTGGTTTAGTTATCTAGCGGAAAGTCAAAGATTTATATGCACATTCCTCCATTCCTAATCTGATGCATTCATCAGGTTATTTCTACATAATTATTTGGTTTCTAATTCCATTTCTGGTTGGATCTGAATCAACTGTGAAAAGGTCACTTAATTCCTTACTTCAACAATATGCTTTCAGGGAATTGACCTGGCAAAGAACCAGAACTGGTGTTCCTTATGACGCATATGTTCCTTCCAACTTGACGGGGATCAAAATTTCAGCCATGATTCTTAAAAGATGCAGCCTAAAACTGAAAGTCTATGGCTACTATAAAGAATTCTTTATCCCATCGAGGATCATAGTGGAGCCTTATGTAGGGGAACTTGTTCTGATTTACCAAAACTTGGTTAATTGGTCATCCTTTTACTACCCTTTGCCTGGTTACACTCATTTGACACCAGTTTTGGGAATCTTGGCTTATGATGCTAATGATTTGTATGCCACAAATCTACCGGAATTGGATATATTAGCATTGGAAGATCCTATCACCATTTGGTTTCCTAATGTGCAGCCAGCACCAGAGGGGTCTTTTCCCAAGTGTGTTTATTTCTACTCGAATGATTTGGTTGAATTTGGCGACGTTAAGGATGGAAACACTTGTGAAACCAGAATACAAGGCCATTTTTCTATAGTAGCTGAGGTGAAAGCTGCTCCAAGTCCTTCGCCTACTCCTAGTGCCAATGAAATTGCCCCAAGTCCTTCTCCTACAGCTGATGAAAATGATCATCAAAACATCTACTCTAAAATGTGGGCGATTTCATTGGTGTTTCTATTTTTTGCTCTCATGGGAATATTGTTTGTTATTGTAAAAAAGTCTGGATTATTGGAAATAAAACAGAGGTTGTATGATTCAGCAGCAGTTGTTCAGCCCTTGTTAAGGAACACAGCGGTGCCATTGGAAGCTCCAATTAGACCATTGCCGGAGAATGACTATGTGCTTTAAGTGGCAACACCAACTTTTTGTGGCTTGCATACTTAGCTATATTTTGTGAGAAGTCTTTTATGCTATCAATATAATTTAAGTGCCACTGGAAGCTATGTGCTTTAATTTAAGTGGCAACACCAATTTTTTGTGGCTTGCCTACTTAGGAACAATTTGTAAGTCTTTTCTGCTATCAATATAATTTAATCTGTTATAACAAGCTATCTATTCTATTTTCTAGGTTACTAGATTGCATTTGTTATAATTTAATCTGTTAGAAGCATGCCCTTCACATTCTTGATCAACTCGTTAGAAGCATGCCCTTCACATCATCTATTCACGTTCTTGTAAAAAGTTTATACACGGCCACTATGTCAACAGATTAGAACTTAAATTTTGTATACAGTAAGTTGTAAAATGGTGTGTGTGTGTGAGTTAATTTAGATTGCAACACCTTTGCTCGATGGTGGATCAACGCGTCATATGGTTTTCAATCCTAGAGACAAGTTGCTTATTTCCTTTTGTAATGCCAACGGAGGAAATTGTACTAATAGAAGTCAAGGCTGCCTTAACTGTTTGCAACATTAAAACAATTATAGAGAGCAGAGTTGGCTGCTCAACAGATTCTATGCATCTGTTTTTGAGGAAACAGAAATTGCAAGATTTGAAGACATTATATCAGTGTGATATCATCAAAGAGTCTGTCTTACAGGTGAAGCGTAGAACAACCAAAGCGAGCAGTGAAAGTACTGCACTACGTACACATGCACAGGCACGAGTTGATCAAGAATGTGAAGGGCATGCTTCTAACGAAGCTAAGAATACCAGTTCATCTGCAAAAACTTGTGTTTGAGGGAAAAAGATCTAGCTGATCCCCAGGAATTAGATAACTACGATATTAGAATGCGCTCGAATGTCTCTTTCAATTTTCATAGTTACGTTCCTACAACCATCCAGAGGAGTTACCAACAGATCATGTTATGTAAGACTAAAGGTGTGGTTAAGGGTGAACGACGGATGAAGATATCACAACAAATCTTATTGTCGAAGCATTCAAGTTTAAGGAAGCACAAGTTAAAAATGAAATCAGTATAAACCAATTAACAAGTGTGTGTTGGTGCATTTTAAAGACAAAGCAACAACCCGTGAAGGAATAGGCAAGTCAAGAAAGTCAAGTCCTTAAAAATCAGCAAGAGAGATTACAGTAAAATCAAGTGGATCTTCAATACAATCAGGAAGCTAGGCCATTTGATCAAACATTGTGCCATAGGGTTGTTCCTTTTCTTAATTAATTTATAATTTAAAATTACTTTTATCTTTGAAATTAGGCCCCGTTCTGCCATGAGAAATATTCACCTTTTTCGGAAAAAGTTTTCACTTTATTCAAAAGACAGTTTGTCCATAAAAATTTCAAATACAACTTCTGAAGTTGTATTTGGAAAAGTGAAAACGAGTTTCAACCTATTTTCACTTTTTTCACTCGCACTTCTCTTACAAAAATTCAAAAACAATTCCATTTATGTTCATGACCGAACATAACTTCAGCTCCAACTCCAACTTCAAAAGTTTTTTATTTTCATGGCTAAACGCCTACTTAGAATCAATATCTACGAGTGATGTAAATTAAGGCTGTCACAAACAAAATTTGATGAAACATCAGTCTTTTTTAATATAAATTTTGTGGGTAGGTACAATTTTATTTACGCCTAGATTGATCTTTATGAATCTATAATCTATATCTATATCTATAAGTTTGTTGAACTTTTTGCCCTTCATTAAAAGTCTCCGGAATAAGTAAAATAGTCTTTTCACTTATTTTAGGACCTAAAATATATGGTAAAAGAAAAATATTACCTAAGGAGTCTTAACATACAAAGATATATATGATTAGAATTAGGGTTTTTTTAATCAACTGATAGTATAAAAGCGAATGCTAAATTTTGCACACTATAACAGTAAATCATCAAGCTTTGGTTGTGCGTCCTCTTTTTTCTTCTTAGCTGTTTTAAACCAGCAACACCAATTAAATAACAAACAACTTCTATTGTGATCATCTAATCAATCTTCATATGCATTAAATCAAATCATTCTTTTTAATTCAACAGGTTATTGATGTTCCAGCTGTTTACATATTTGTTATGTTTTATCATAGAATTTGCGTGGTACCAAGTGCAGATTTATATTGTCCTAATTACCAAACATATTGTGATAAGCATTGAGTTCTTATTAATCGATTCATTCGAAGATATTTTGCAAGTTAGTCTTACTGTTACCATCAGATGCGATAAATTTCATGTATCTATTTTAGTTGTCTAATTTTTGATATTTAGAAATATGACGATCGTGACATGCACGTGCAACACATGCTAACTATTAAAGACCTAAAAGTACTCTTCCTCTTTTGATATTTATTTTCTGTTGTATTTGATTGTTTTCTGGAACATGAAAACAAATTGGGAAGGATAGAGATGTGGACCGGTTATCGACAGAGGTTTCAAAACTCCGAAAAACAAATAACCAATTGATGGGATTGGTAGATAGAGCAGAAAGACTTGGAGATCGGTGAGAAAAATTCCACTATCAAAAGCTATCTTAATAAGATAGTTAACTTGACTGATGTTGCTGCAAATAAGGAAGTGCGGATGTTACACGAAAATGAATCAACTGGACAAGTTAATTAGCTTTTCCATATCAACAGTTAGTTACGGGCTGTTGAATTAGTTAGAAGCAGTTAGCAAATTAGATTCACTCTCATTTCTTATAAAAGGCATTGTATCTACAAATTCAATCACCAATTGAATAATAATACAGTTTTTCTAATTGAATTCTATTTTCATCTTCTTCCCTAATCCACCCCATAGCTGATTACTTGAGTTTTCTCAGTAAAAACTCCTGTCCAGCTGCTAAAACTTCGGATTCCTCTGTGATTCCCTGCATTTTAGCTATCATTGGTATCAGAGCCCTCGAATTCTTGGCCACAATGACAAAATCAACAAGGTCTAATGATAATTCTCCAACTAAAATGGGGGAATTAAGAGAAATGATGCAGAAATTGATTTCAGAAATTGGTGTTCTTAATGATGCCGTGGCGAAATTGAAGAAATTGAATCAAACGGTGATGGAATTAAAGGAACAACTAGAAGGGAATCGAAAGGATACTACTCCTAATAGAGATGGGATTGAAACTTCAGGGGACAGACTGTCGAGAGAGAGACAATTGGTGGAAGAGCCCGGAAACAAGAATCCTTTGGGTTACCAACAAGGTATAGCTCGTTACTCTAAACTAGATTTTCCAAGATTTTCTGGAGAGGATGTGAGTTTTTGGTTATTTAGAGTGGAGCAGTTTTTCGAGTTTGAGGAAATTGTCGTGGTTCAAAAAGTAGGACCGACAGCAATACACTTGGAAGGTGAAGCTATTCAGTGGCATCAATCCTTCATGAGGTATAGACAATACATTTAACCTCCATCTTTTAATGAATATGTGGTAGCTTTGGTGGACAGATTTGGGGCAGGTTCCACAAAGAAGCTAGTTAGTTTTGAACTGTATAATCCTTCTCATTTCTATCCACAAGAAACTTTTATTAAGAAGACATCATATACTTGCAGGGTCTCGATGAAATGCCTAAAAGAGATTTACATGTAGATTCTTTGGATAGTAGTACTGTTGACATAAACAATGAAACAAAAGAAATTGAAGACTTGTTTCTTGATGTGTTCTATAGAGATACTGAGAGTGATGTAGATGCTTTGGAAGATTGGTCTCTCGATAAGGCACCTTCCATGGAAGATAAGAGCAATAAAGGGGATTTTAGAGGCTTTGTTCTCGATGTTCTTTTCATAAAAAATGAGAACAAAGTGTTTGCAACTTCTTTAAACAGTGAAGAAGTTAACTCTAACGAAGATAAGTTGGTGAAAACAAGAAACAAGAAGGATATGGAAACTGGAGTAGTCGGACTCTTCATGCATTTCCAGTTATCTCCTCGAACTCTAAGAAAACCGAAGGATATGGTTTCGGCTAATGAAAAAGAGAAACATAATGGAGTTAGTGCAAACCAATGGGAATTGGGTAAGTTTTTTGATAATAAAGGCCAGCAACAATTCTTTGATCTCAAATATGGTTGTATTAGGTTCCAGGGGTTGAAAAACACAATCAACAGTAGAACTTGTGATGTTTGTTCAAGAGCTGCTTGAAAAGAATTGCTCTCATGGCAGGCTCGTTCTGATACAATTATTTCCGCGGTCACAGCTTCCACTACAAAAAAGGGGTCAAATTGCGGGGGTTAATTTTACGGTTTGTGAGGGTTTAAAACCCACGCAAAATGTAATTTCGGCGGTTTTCAAAACTCCCAGAATACGAGCTGTCACAAATAATTTGCGGCGGTTTTTTTGATCCTCATAATTAATTTGCGGTGGTTATTTTACGGCGGTTACAACCCTCGTAATTAATTTGCGGCGGTTATTCACCCCCGCTATTCTAAATTTAATTCTTTTTATAATAAATTTTTATTTAAAACTTGTGGGGTTAAAACCTCGCAATTGTTTTATTTTTTTAAAAAATTTAGTAGGGCCCATCAATTTTTAATAACTAATTATAGATTCTAATTTTAGCTCAAATTTAATTGTTCCTTTAGGCATAACCTACAATCCAATATTTGTTTAATTCATATATCATTAATACAACAGAGTAATTAAACATTGTAATTGACAAGTATATCAAAAATACATTGAACATTAAACTTCAAAATTAAATTTTCAACATTAACATCTTCAAACTCCAAATTTTCAACATTAACTAGTATCTTCAAACTACAAAATCAAATTTAAACACAAAACCTTCAATATTCTAAGATTCACTCCAACCACACAATTACATCATCATAATTGAATATCAAAGACAAATGCAACGAAATCAAAGAATGTCATTAGGATCACTATCATTACGTGATCTCCTTGCATCCATCGGCGAAATGGGTCCACTAGCCGCATCACTTGGCTACATAAAAATGCAAAGTATAAGAACCAATCGATAAACTTTCAGTCCTTATTATAAACAAGTTATATGAACACCATGCTTTAACAAGTTATACTTACTTTTTTTCCACTAGTGAAAAGTAAGTAGCTTATCAACTACCAGTAGACTATAAAACAGATAATCTTCGTAGTGAACCTGGTATACTAAACATGAAAAATAAATTCCCCCCCCCCCATTTCAATTTGTTAGTCTTACTTTTCTTTTTAGTTTGCTTCAAGAAGAACGTCTATTTCCTTTTCTAGCTATACACTTTAATTTCAGTTTTCCACTTGATATGTTTAGTTTAAGACGACAAGATTCAAAAGTATTGGCCTGGCTACTTTATGATAATGCATTTTTCATTATCCAAGTGTCACTACAATGAAACTCTATGAATCAAGATGAGAATAGAAAATGGACAGAAAGGACATTCATAATATTCTTTATTGATTTAACAACACTTGGGGAGGATAAGGATTCAGAACTTTCGCTCGTTGCCTTTGTTGTGATGACCAGATGACCTTGTCTTGCTAACTATAAAGGAATGAAAACAAACCAAGGAGGAGACAAGACATAAAATGAGCAGGAGAAACTTCAAAACTATCAAGGTGATTTATCAGAACCCAGAATCTGAATATGACTTGGCGTCTTTAATAAGCTTTTAAGGTCAATCTTACTTGGATAAGACTCGAGCAGTATTACTTAGTTTATAACTTTTAATAGAGATGTGTATCTTGTAATCAAATGAAACTTCACGAGTGTCCTATTACAAGCTCATTCATCTCCATAGTAGACAAAGGTTAATTAACAATTCAGGATATCCTTATTCACAGGCTCATTTACTTCTATCTAGAGTAAATACGGAATACCAATATTTCTTTTGCTAGTAAATGATGTATGTTCAATGAGTAATCTCTAAATCTTCTTGTTAAGTCTTCTCCTATGGACAAAATACACCTATATAGCTAGAAACATTCATACTAGTCTTTAAATTCTCGAGTGAAACGTAGCAAAAACACGGTGATTTCTTGTCAACTATCCAAATCTTGGTGGATAAATTTATCTAGTAAGTGGTAACTATATTAGTGGCAGGTAGTTTGTGGATTTAGTCGAGGCCTAGAAACCACCAAAAAAAACAAACTAGTGAAATGTAATGTCATCCCATGTTCTTAACTTCATCTAACGTGTACTACATAAAAGCTAGATGTCTAGATGACCAACAAAATTTACCTTCTCCAACTTAAACTATATGAGGACCGCATGACATGCCTATGGAACTTGAGAAGTGTCGAGTTATATACGTCAACAGCTTACTCTTGTAAAATAGGTCCTTTTTCGCTTCACCAAAATGTACAAACCCAGTTTTACAACAGAAATTTTACCTATCAAATCAATATGCACAACAACCTCAAGATTATACTTCAATGAACTTTAGTTATTAAGTCCACTACATCTTATTGTCCCAAATTCAAATCATGTACTTTGAGTTGGTTTCTCAAATAGTCAATCAACTAGTAATTATTATCTCATGTCCAAATACAGCTTCACATTCCAAAACTTAAATTTTCGTGTTTCAACCTCAAAATCTATGACCAAGTGGGAGCTAAGTGTAATACCCCGATCATTTCTTAAGCCTAAATCCATCTTTTGAGTGACTATGGACGACTTTCAAAGTGATTATTGTTTATATCATGTTGTATTTTCCTAAATTCCACTTTCCATCATGTGGAGAATTGGATAAGATTTCCATCGACTTAAGATTCACCCGAATCGGACACCTAGTGAGGAAGTTAGAGCCATTTTGTAATTCCCCGAGACTCTAATCAATAGTGCAACCATGAATCAAGATCTTGAGAAATAAATTATGGTGATTTGGTTTTTTTATAATCAAGGATGGTGTGTATTAAGGCCTCAAAGATGTCCTAACGATTGGGCGAATCAAAACATTCCTTACCGATTGAATTCTTGAGAAGGATATTGGTACAGTCAACTTAAAACGAGCATATCTCTTATTATATTTGAAATTTTTGAGGTAATGACCTAAAAAAATATAGATAATTGAATTAGATTTCCAACAATACCAATTTCGCCAAAATCCGATATCGGAGCAAAGAGTTATACCCATTATACTCCAGCATATCAATCTGGAAAGGTGTGACGACGTTTCTGACGTGCTGTCACGTTTTTGACGGCCTGTCACATTTCTGATGACGTCGTCAGCCTTAGGCAGAAACTCATAAAATCCAACTTTTTTTTACGATATTTTGTGACGGCCTGTCACAGGTTTGACGGCCTGTCACAAATGTCGTCAGCCATTTTTTCCAGCAATTAAGGGACGTTTTTAAAAGGATATTTTGGTCTTTTCCACTTATTTTTACCCTCTCTCTATATATATCCAAGTAGAGAAGAGAATTTAATTTTCTCTCATTTCTCTTCCAAGAATATTCAAGAAGCTAGGGTTTTCTCTCAACCCTAAAATCAAACCTTCTTCCAAGAAATTCAAGAATCCAATCATAGATTTCACAAATTGGTTCAAGATTCAAGGTACCCAAGTCAAAAGCATCAAGAACCCTAACTCAAGAAGTGGAAAAGGAGTCTATAACAAGTTTCTTTATTCAAATCCATAATCAAGGTATGTGGGGTTTTGAACAAGAGCACTTCTTTCGTTCTTGTGCCCAAATATTTAAAATCTATTATTGAAATTCATGATTTTGCAAAGTAGGTTTACATCCAAATTTCTTTAGTTATGATTTATGATAGTTGAGCTATTCAAGATTGATACACATGACTATTTCATCATTTTATTTCTTAAATTGAGAACTTATGCCATGAGTTGAATATTGTTATTATGAGTTGATGATTTCCAAATGATTTGAGATAAGAGTCATGATTTAAGCTTTTCTATGAGAAGTTTGATTATTGAATATATATATTGATATTTGAGCTTGAGAGTCAAGAATGAGTTCTATGATGTTTTCTTGAAGTTTTTGATACATGATTATTTTACAATTTCCAAGTTATGACTTGATATTTAATATTGTAAATTTCATGTTTCTACCATGAGTTGGTATTTCAAGTGCTTTCAAGTGATATGTCAAGCTTTAAGCTTTCTTATGACAAATTGGATTATTGAGTATATTGATTCATGAGATTGAGTTATTACAATGAGTCTTGATATTTCCTCAAAGTTAATGATGTTTCCATGATTTAATGAATCAATACATTTTGATATTGAGAAAGATTGATTTGATTTGAGTCGAGTTAGGAATCCACAAATTGATTATGATTTGATAAATGAGAAAGAGATTTGAGTTGGTCTTCATGATAGACCCTTGTGATGTTTGTGGTGGATTTCCTAATGCGTCCTGAGCTAAGTCTGGGAGAAGTATTTAGCACCGAGCGGAAAATGTGGTATTTCTCCGAAACTACGTGCCACCGTAGGATTGATGTTGATAATTGTGGGCCATAGGCCGAGTATGGGATTGGGATAATGAAATTGAGGTTGTACTCCCTGGAAAGAGTACGACTCTCCCGCCAATGTGGGGTTCTCTTCTTAGGAGGGCGAAACGTTGGACTCCATGCGGCTCACATGGTTTAGTTTATGTCGGTTATAAGAAACTTTCAAGTCTATAAGAGTTCTTGTGTGTTCGCTCATGGAAGAAAGAGAAGGAGTATTGGTAGAGGTAAATAATAGTTTGCTTAAGGTATGAAAAGTGTTGTTGCCGGTGTGTTACGCAAGATAAGTATAGGTATGGATGAGGATACTCAGTGGATGAGTGTTGTTAACTTAGATGCTCCTAAGATTGCAAAGGAAAGTTAAGTTGAGGCTTAGAGAGTTATGAACTAAGTTAAGCTATGTATGAAGGATATATAGTAATGATGAGTAGAAGGAGGGTGCGTTGATGAATTATAAATGAGAGAGACCATATGATTATGACCAATTATTGTTATTAGGGGGTTTAAGGGGACTAGTGTTTATTGACATTTTGTTTTATAGTTTCCAAGTGAGAATTGTGTATGTAAGGTGGAGTTGTAAGTTATGCTGAATGTTAGGCATTAAGCTTGGATGATTGGTAGCTATGAAGGTGGATGTGATGATTTCTTGGTTAATGGTGCTAGTTATAGAGAAGTGATCTAATGGGCTTGGACAGTGTATGCAAGAGCTTGAGTTTGATCAGCTTGTAATTAAGTTCGATATTGTGTTCTTGGTGAGAAAGATTGCCCAAGATTCTATGGAGATGCTTTATTTTTTTTTCTAGGGTCATTCTTTGTGGTGTAATTAGTAAGTGTCATGGATTTGCTAGGTGGAGGAAGACTAGTTAGGCAATGAGCGATATTCCTAATAATTGAGATAAGGAGTGTGATGAAAGATGTTGAGCCTCTTGAGTATGATTTTGATTTTCACGGTTTGGAAATATAAGTTTTCAAGCGTAGTGTTAGTAGGCGATGACGAAAGTAGTGTGGCTTTCAGAGGTTGGGAAGTATTTAAGTTGAGCGTAAAACCCTAAGATTGAAATTTTAAATTTTGGGCAGATAGAAATAAGAGTTGAGGCACTAGAGGGTGTGCAAGTACTATATGATGACTATTTGAGATAAAGGAGGATAGGGTGTAACTCATAAAATAATGTGAGGAGGTAGTTGGAGACTTTTGGGTTAAGTTCTATTGTTCTTGTGTATTGTTATATCCCGGACCCTAAGGTAAGATGATTTCAGTTTAGACCATAGTGTGCATAACAGTTCGTCAACCCAGAGTGATAGCTTTAGTCTAAGGGGGAGATAGTAGAACGAGTAACCAGGTTAGGTTGTCAGGTTCTAGGGGGTATGCCAATAAGTTGTGGAGCAGTTGTGAGAAGGGATACTGCTCAACCCATTCTTATTTTAGTATTTTCAGTCATTCCAGTATTCATTCATGCTTTGTGTTTTGATTCCATGATCATGATTCATGTCCAGGCATGCCATAAAGAATCCTGTCCTCACTTAGTTACTGAAATGCAGAATTTCAGACCTTTCACCGGTTGAAATCACATTTCATACTTACGAATTCCCAATTTAGGTCATGCAACGCATGACTTATGTACTCAAGCTTTGTGATATGTTCAGTTCCAATGTTCAAGTACTATTTTTAATGATCTGCGATTCAGATTTATATCCTGCATGTCCTCGGGCTATATTTCTTTGTTAGATTTATGATGTTAAATCCTCTATTTCTCAAGCCTCAGTTGAGTGTCAAGTTATTCAAGCATCTATTCATGTGTCAGATCCTCATGCTCTAATCTTTTAGTTATCTTTCCTTACTCAAGATAGTGGTGGTGAATAGTTGTTTAGACGGGAGATGGGAGATGTTTCCTTATCAACGATAGAGGGTGGCATGCTTACTTTGGCTAAACGGTAAGGTGAAATAAGATTGAGGCTAAGTCTTTGATACATGTTATGGTTAGTTGAAGCTTAATGTGTTATGATTAGGAAGATTGTAGTGTGTTCATTTTGTGTAATTCCATGAGTTGGAAGGAATATTAGAGTGAAGCGTTTGTGTAAGACTTGATTAGGTAGGAGTATGTCAGGTGTGCTTGAGGGAGTGCATGGGATTTTCTTTCTTGATAAGAGGTGTGTAGGGTATGAAGAAGAGGCTTTATAAGTGTTTGATTAGGAATGCGCATGTGGTCATGAAGATAGGCTTGAATGTCGTGTTTGTGTGCATGCGGATGGGTGCCTTGCACATTAGTAAATGGCTAGTACTAGGTGGATTGGAGTTGTCGAAATGGTAATGAGAATTACTCTTGAAGTGAGAGGTTGTAATAATGTAGATGTGTGGGAGCTCATGATTCAGAATGGGGTTATGTGGCAAATCTTGTGGTTCTAGGTTAGTCATGAAAACAATGAGGGGGTTTAGTTCGAGGGAATATGAGAAGATGGAAGTATCGGTGTCATATGAGGATTGTAAGTCGAATCGATCAAGTATAGTATCAGGAGGGTATAGTATAGTCGAGAGAGTGTTTGAGAAATCTGGTTGAGTTGAGAGTAAGTAGTTGCTCGTACCCAAAATCTACGAATTCAGTTTAGTATGTGTATCAGGCATCAGTTTCAAATTCGGATATATAATTGTGATTCAATCTGTAAGCATTCATTGAACAATCTTTGTTTTCCAAGTATTCTAGTCCAGACAATGTAATACCCATTGTGTAGTCTTATCCTTGTTTCTCATGACCTATGCCTGCATAAATTATCTCTTCGTCGTCTATGAGTATGATTGCACCCTTATCACATCATGTGAATTCTAAACTCTCAGTATGAGCCCGCTCTTTAATATAGGAAGAAGGCAAATCAGCTCAGATTCAGTCGAGAATTATAGTTGTCCTCTATCTATTCTTTTCCAGTCTCGGATCCAGCTGTATAGCTATTCTCATCATGAGTTTATACATTCGACGAAGTACTTCAAAGTTTAGAAAGATATAGATTTAGATTTGTAAATTGTTTCAGCTATGTTTCTTCAGTTTTCTCTGTATTCTTGGCCAACAGCAACATTCGAGGATGAATGTTTCCAAGGGGGAGATATTGTAATACTCCGATCGTTTCTTAAGCCTAAATCCATCTTTTGAGTGACTACGGACGACTTCCAAAGTGATTGTTGTTTATATCGTGTTGTATTTTCCTAAATTCCACTTTCCATCATGTGGAGAATTGGATAAGCTTTCCATTGACTTAAGATTCACCCGAATCGGACACTCAGTGAGGAAGTTAGAGCCATTTTGTAATTCCCCGAGACTCTAACCAATAGTGCAACCATGAATCAAGCTCTTGAGAAATAAATTATTGTGATTTTTTTTTCTAATCAAGGATGGTGTGTATTAAGGCCTCAAAGATGTCCTAACGATTGGGTGAATCAAAACATTTCTTACCGATTGAATTCTTGAGAAGGATATTAGTACAGTCAACTTAAAACGAGTATATCTCTCAGTATACTTGAAATTTTTGAGGTCATGACGTATCAACAGATAGATAATTGAATTAGCTTTCCAACAATATCAATTTCGCCAAAATCCGATATCGGAGCAAAGAGTTATACCCATTTTACTCCAGCATATCAATCTGGAAAGGTGTGAAGACGTTTCTGTTGGGCTGTCACGTTTTTGACGGCCTGTCACATTTCTGACGGCATCGTCAGCCTTAGCCAGAAACTCATAAAATCCAACTTTTTTTATGACATTTTGTGACGGCCTATCACAAATGTCGTCAGCTATTTTTTTCAGCAATTAAGGGATGTTTTTAAAAGGGTATTTTGGTCTTTTCCACCCATTTTGACCCTCTATATATATCCAAGTAGAGAAGAGAAGTTAATTTTCTCTCATTTCTCTTCCAAGAATATTCATGAAGCTAGGGTTTTCTCTCAACCCAAAAATCAAACCTTCTTCCAAGAAATTCAAGAATCCAATCATAGATTTCACAAATTGGTTCAAGATTCAAGGTACCCAAGTCAAAAGCATCAAGAACCCTAACTCAAGAAGTGGAAAAGGAGTCTATAACAAGTTTCTTCATTCAAATCCATAATCAAGGTATGTGGGGTTTTGAACAAGAGCACGTCTTTCGTTTTTGTGCCTAAAGATTTAATTTCTACTATTGAAATTCATGATTTTGCAAAGCGGTTTACACCCAAATTTCTTTATTTATGATCTATGATATTTGAGCTATTCAAGATTGATACACATGACTATTTCATCATTTTATTTCTTAAATTGAGAACTTATGCCATGAGTTGAATATTGTTATTACGAGTTGATGATTTTCGAATGATTTGAGATAAGAGTCATGATTTAAGCTTTTCTATGAGAAGTTTGATTATTGAATATATATATTGATATTTGAGCTTGAGAGTCAAGAATGAGTTCTATGATGTTTTCTTGAAGTTTTTGATACATGATTATTTTACAATTTCCAAATTATGACTTGATAGTTAATATTATGAATTTCATGTTTCTACCATGAGTTGGTATTTCAAGTGCTTTCAAGAGATGTGTCAAGCTTTAATCTTTCTTATGACAAATTGGATTATTGAGTATATTGATTCATGAGATTGAGTTGTTACAATGAGTCTTGATATTTCTTCAAAGTTAATGATGTTGTCATGATTTAATGAATCAATACATTTTGATATTGAGAAAGATTGATTTGATTTGAGTCGAGTTAGGAATCCACAAATTGATTATGATTTGATAAATGAGAAAGAGATTTGATTTGGTCTTCATGATAAACCCTTATGATGTTTGTGGTGGATTTCCTAACGCGTTCTGAGCTAAGTCTGGGAGGGGTATTTAGCACCGAGCGGAAAATGTAGTATTTCTCCGAAACTACGTGCCACCGTAGGATTGATGTTGATAATTATGGGTCAGAGGCCGACTATGGGATTGGGATAATGAAATTGAGGTTGTACTCCCTGGGAAGAGTACGACGCTCCCGCCAATGTGGGGTTCTCTCCTTAGGAGGGCAAAATGTTGGACTCTATGCGGCTCACATGATTTAGTTTATGTCGGTTATAAGAAACTCCCAAGTCCATAAGAGTTCTAGTTTCATGAGTTACCGAGTCACTCTAAGTCATGATTTAAAGAGTTTGAGTTGAGTATAATGATTTATGAGATATATAATGCTTGCATTACTATTGATGATTTACAAGGAATATATTTCAATTAATTCAAGCAAAGAAAGTCGTTATCGTCAGCATATATGATTTTTAAAATCATTTATGATATTATTTATAATGTTGCATTGTACCCCCACATACTCAGTACATTCCTTAAAGTACTGACCCCCATATATTTCCATATGCTATAGTGTCTTATAATGTAGGTGCAAGTTGTAGTGCAGATACCGCATTCAGTCAGTCCGCCGCTCCCAGTCAGCAGGTGATGAGTCCTTTTTATTCGAGGGCTTGAGTTGGTTATACAGTTCGAGAAGTATTATATTTTCTTATTTTAGTCGTATTGAGCTTGGATAGTTGGGAGTCATGACCCGGCTATCTGAAGTCAGTACCAGTAGAGGCTTCATAGACGGTCAGTAAAAGTTGATGTATTCAGTTTCAGTTTCGTTTGGTAAAAGTAGAGTTGTAATCTTATAAAGTTCGTATTTATATTGATCAAGTTCAGAGAAGTTCTATATTTTCGTTGATTTTATATAGATTTAAGCATTTTATCCAGTTGCTTATGAGTTATGCCAGTAGGAGGGTTAGCTTGGGGTCACTTGTGCCCCTAAGCACCGTGTGACGTCTCGAGACCAAATTTTGGGGCGTTACATTAAGTATCCGATGTAGTTTATTTAAGAGAAAACAACATCACTTATTCCTGTTTGACCTTCATATTGGATTCAACTTTAGCTACTGAAGAAAAGATCTGGCATGACCAATAGCATCCATCAGACCATCATATTAGCTCCTGTCCGAATAATGATAAACAAGATAAGATATCCAAAAAGGAAGCAGAGACGTTTAACTTGATTGATATTTTTTGAAGTTGCTCTAAAATATTTCCACTGGCTTAATCTGAAACTAGTTAGGCTCAATCAATCAACTAGTGCTCAATCCTAAACTAGTTTGGGTCAAGTAAAAGAATATTAGAAAGATCTATAGTCAATTTATTAGAGTAACAAATGGATAATTCCATCTAACTCATGTTAAGAGAATGGATATGGGATCTAAGTCAACTCCCACACATATGTTGCCTAGGACACAACTGAATATGCACAAAATTGTAAAATGGAACTAATATAAGCTGGCCTCAACCTCAAAAGCTAGCTAGTGAGGTGATCACTGTGCAAATGGTTCTGAAGATTATTTCCAATTCAGTTAGAACGAAACAAAAGAAACATTATAACTGAAATTTACACACATAATAGTCATCACCAAGTAATAAGTTATCCAAAAATAATGGAAAGATAATTACTATTGCCTTCAAGTTAGTAGATTCTTAAGATAAGAAAATAGATCTAATTCAACCAGACACACTTATCGCTTTAGGACACAACTGAATATGTGCAAAATTGTAAAAATGGAACTAATTAAGGTCGGCCTCAACCTCACAAGCTACTAGTTCAAGTGGTTCTGAATATTTTCTTTTCTAGTTCAATCATAAAGTAAAAGAGTACACTATACCTGAAATCTACACATATAGTAGTCATAACCGAGAAACTCTTTCAGTATATCCGTTGGTTTTCTCAATGCATTTCTAAGACGAAACTCAACACTCATATTAACCAAAGCCTTGATACAATCAGGACGAAACAAGTAGAAATACCAACATATTAAAGCACCCCAATCATGTCCAACTAAAAACACTTGCTCTAGTTCAAGAACATCTAGCAGAGAAACTAAGTCACCAATAATGTGGAAAGCAGTTTAACTATCAATCTCCGATAGACAATCAGTGTCTCTATAGCCACAAAGATTAGGAGCAATGCCTCTATAACCTTTGTTAGAAAGGTATAACATTTGATAGCGCCATGAATACCATAGTTCAGGGAAGCCATGTACAAATAGAACTGTTGGACCTTCACCAATTTCTGCAACATGCATATTTATCCCATTAATTGATATATTTTTATGCTCTATTTTCTCCATTTTCCTCCTATTTTTAACTATTTACTCGATCTTTCTCAGAGTATATATATAACACAGATCTGACCTCAATTTGAAGTTGTAATATGACATGTTCTAGGCAACATATGTACTTCAGGTTGTATGAAATTTTTATGGTTAGAATAACACAGATCTGACCTCAATTGAGCAATTAGCAGAAGAACAGTTATTAATTTTCCCATGTGAAGGAACTGAGAAATTGCTCTTTCTAATAATAGATGAAAGACCAATATTAATTGCATGGGATGTGATTGGAAACAAGAAAGTAATGATGTTGAGGATGAGAATGTATGACCATATGGTGCACCTTGTAAACTGTCACATTTCTACACACTTAGGAGTCATCAATTATCAATTCTCTAGTTCCTATTTCACTCTTGAGAACAAGGGTGATCTCGACGGGAAGGGATGCACTTAGTTTCCACTTTTACAGTTTTTTGCGCCTTTACTTGGAAAGACGAGTTCGGCATATTTTGAGCAGAATATGAAGAACGAAGGGAGACAATTATTTATGTTATTCCAGTCTCTTGGTCCTTTATTCGGTAAAAAGGGTCCGACAGTTGAAGTAACTGCATCTTCTGGGCGGAATGAACGACCTTTTACAGTCATCAAAAGCTTGGGACAGACACACAAATATGGTGAAAATGGTTTTAACTTTGGTGAAGCAGGAGATGAAATGACCCGTGTTATTTGAAAATTAATCAAGGATAAGCTCATCTTGCCCTTTGTGGAGTTGGATATAAAATACTTCGATCTTGGCTTTCCTCACCGTGATGCCACAGATGATAAGGTTACAATTAAAAGCGCTAAGTCTACTTTGAAGTATAATGTAGCAATTAAGTGTGCAAACATCACTTCAGATGAAGCTCGTATGAAGTAGTTTAACTTGACGTGTATGTAGAAGAGACCAAATGGGATAAATAGGAATATTCTTCTAAATGGTACGGTATTCAGGGAACCAATCCTCTACAAAAACATCCCTCAACTTGTCCTAGGATGGTCAAAACTGACATGCATTGGCAGACATGCTTTTGGTGATCAATATTGAGCTACTGATACAGTAATTTAAGGAGCTGGAAAATTCAAATTAGTATTTGTACCAGAAAGGATGGATCAAAAGATCGAGTTCTAGGTTTTCAACTTCACTAGTCTTGTGGAGTAGCTCTATCCATGTACAACACGGATGAGTCTATTCGTTCTTTTGCTGAAGCTTCTATGAACATGGCTTACCAAAAAAAATGGCCACTCTATCTTAGCACAAAGAATACCATCCTTAAGAAATACGATGAAAGATTCAAGGATATATTCCAGGAAGTTTATGAGTTAAACTGGAAGTTGAAGTTTGAAAAAATTGGGATCTGATGACTACTTCTGATGGCAAGTCCCCATTTCTCAGATCCAAAAGTTATACTGCAAAGAAGGATGATTAAGAAAGGAAATAGAATTGTGGCTCAAGTTTTGCCCAAATGGGTAGGATTGTCGGCTGGTGCTACAACTTAGGAGTACCTTATTATTCTTCAAACTAGATTTTCTGGTCTTGATCCTTAAGGTCAAGGATCTCTTTGCAGCAGGGAGTACTGTTATATGAAAATGAATCAACTGGATAAGTTAATTAGCTTTGCCATATCAACAGTTAGTTACGGGCTGTTGAATTAGTTAGAAGCAGTTAGCAAATTAGATTCACTCTTATTTCTTATAAAAGACATTGTATCTACAAATTCAATCATCAATTGAATAATAATAGAGTTTTTCTAATTGAATTCTATTTTCATCTTCTTTCCTAATCCACCCCATAACTGATTACTTGAGTTTTCTCCATAAAAACTCTTGTCCAGCAGCTAAAACCTCGGATTCCTCTGTGATTCCCTGCATTTTAGCTATCAGCGAATCTGTGACTTAGAGACTGAATTATCACATTGTCAAACTTCATGTTCGCGGCTTTTACAAGAGAAGGTGTTTGTTGAGAGGCATAATGGATGGCTTAATGATGAGGTATTTTGTACATTATTAAAATGCACATGCTTGAGGTTTAATCTTATTGTTTTGATTTCTCAAATATCATACTATTTTATATAATTTTTATTACATTACTATCTACTATTTTTCTTATTGTTCGGTCGAGCTTTAAGGAATTTTTCTATAATGATTAGATTTAATCATATTGTTTTGATATCTCGATTATGTTGCACTTTTTGCTCTATTGCTAGATTCTATTTTTTTTTGCTTAATACAGGTGGTAAAACAATATTTGTTCGTTGGGCTTTGAGAAATTTTTGTGTGAAGATTTGGTTTAATAATCGTACTGTTCTGATATTTTGATTGTCGTATTATTATATTGTAGAAACTATTTTATTTCTATCTATTTTTTTACAGATACAAATGAATGTTCGATCGGTCTTTAAGGAACTTTCGTTTAAAGCTTAGCTTTTATTTTGTCGTAATTTCTATTCTATTGCTATCTGTTATTATTCTGCTTCGTACAAGTGGTAGATGAATGTTCGATCGGGCTTTGAGAAATTTTACTTAAAGATCAAGTGTAATCATTTTGTTTTGATATCTCGATTGCCGTATTAGTTTGGTATAGTTTTGATTTTGTTTCTATGTACTATTTTTCCTGTTTAATATAAATGGTAGATGAATGTTCATATCTACTATAAATAGTTCAATAAAATCCACCACATGTGGTCAGTTTTCTGAAATTATTTTTGAAAATCGACCACATGTGGTCGGTTTTCGTAATAATTAAAAAAAATATATAATACGTCACATAAAAAAACAAAACATTCACTCCCAAATACCCGTCCAAAACAACAACATTAACACCAAAACCCTCCAAACTTCCTTCTTTAACGTCCAAAACAGCAACAACTCCGGCGACAACGAAGGCGACGGATATTGACCATCTTCTCTGGCGAATCCAACTTGTGAGTTAGTTAGATTTTTGGTTTATTAGTTAGATTTTTGGTTTATTAGTTAGATTTTTTTTAGCTAATTTGGGGAATTTGAGGTCGAATTAGCTAATATTTGATAAGATTTAGTGTTAATTTCGTCAATTGGTTGTGGTTTGAGTTCTAGGGTTTGGATATTTATTTTATTTAGCTAGATTTTAGCTAATTTTAGGCTTGTTCCTACATTAATTTTAATAAAAAAATTGGTTAATCAGTTTAATTAGCTAAGCTACCTTTCTTTTGAGGTTAATTTCATCATTTGCCTTTTTGTTTGTTTGATTTTTGTGTAAATTGAATACTAGGGTTTCACATTTCATTTTATTGAGTTAGATTTTAGCTAAAGTTTAGGAATTTGAGTTCGAATTACCTAAATTTTGGTTAGTCTTGACATTTATTTCTCCATTTTACTCGTTAATTGTTTAATTTTTTTTGGTAAAAAACTTATTCCTATTCCTTTACTAAATTATTGTAATTATTTAAGTGAAAGATTATTCTTTCTAATAATTTTACTATTTGACAGATTTTAAATCCGGTAAAAGGATTGCTTTGCTATTTTTTTCAGTGACCGCTTATCTCTTTCACTTTAATTTAGGACAAGCAAAGGTAAGTTGTTATCTTCTTGTTATTGTTCATATTAAAGTCTAGTGAATCCGTGTGTGGCCTTGTTCGATTCACTAGCATTGTTGTTATCTTCTTGTTATTATTCATATTGAAGTCTAGTGAAGCCGTGTGTGGCCTTGTTCGATTCACTAACATTGTTGTTGACATCTTGTTGGTCTTGTTGCTTGTTTCTTGTATTGTGAACTTGATCTTGTATCATTTGGTATGAAAGCTCAATGCTTGGTTGTGAATGTGTAGGGACTTTAAAGGTGTTTTTTTGTTTTGAATGTGGTTAAGCTTGGTTACTTGGTAGGTTAAAAATGATTAAGTGTAGGGACTTTAAAGGTGTTTTTTGGTTTTGAATGTGGTTATACTTGGTTACTTGGTAGGTTGAAAATGATTAAGTGTAGTGACTTTAAAGGTGACTTGGTAGGTTGAATGTGGTTATGCTTGGTGACTCGGGTGATGACTTAGTTAATTGAAATTTACTAAGTGTAGGTACTTTAAAGGTGGATTTTTTGTTTTGAATATGGTTTAGTTTGGTGACTTGGGTGATGACTTAGTGAGTTGAAAATGTTGAAGTTTAGGTACTTGAAATGTGAGTTTTTTGTTTTGAATGTAGTTAAGTTTGGTGACTTGGGTGATGACTTAGTGAGTTGAAATTTACTAAGTCTAGCTACTTTAATGGTGAAACTTTTGTTTTGAATGTTGTTAAGTTTGGTGACTTGGGTGATGACTTAGTGAGTTGAAATTTACTAAGTGTAGGTACTTTAAAGTTGTTGTTTTTTGTTTTGAATGTGGTTATGTTTGGTGACTTGGTAGGTTGAAAATGATTAAGTGTAGGGACTTTAAAGGTATTTTTTTGTTTTGAATGTGGTTATGTTTGGTGACTTGGTAGGTTCAAAATGATTTAGTGTGGAGACTTTAAAGGTGACTTGGTAGGTTAAATATGGTTATGTTTGGTGACTTGGTAGGTTGAAAATGATTAAGTGTAGAAACTTTAAAGGTGACTTGGTAGGTTGAAAGTGGTTATGTTTGGTGACTTGGTAGGTTGAAAATGATTAAGTGTAGGGAATTTAAAGGTAACTTGGTAGGTTGAAAGTGGTTATGTCTGTTGATTTGGTAGGTTGAAAATGAATAAGTGTAGGGACTTTAAAGGTTATTTTTTATTTTGAATGTGGTTATGTTTAGTGACTTGGTAGGTTCAAAATGATTAAGTGTAGGGACTTTAAAGGTGATTTTTTGTTTTGAATGTGGTTATGTTTGGTGACTTGGTAGGTTGAAAATGATTACGTGTAGGGACTTTAAAGGTAACTTGGTAGGTTGAAAGTGGTTATGTTTGGTGACTTGGTAGGTTGAAAATGATTAAGTGTAGGGATTTTAAAGATGATTTTTTGTTTTGAATGTGGTTATGCTTGGTGACTTGATAGGTTGAAAATGATTAAGTGTAGGGACTTTAAAGGTAACTTGGTAGGTTAAAAGTGGTTATGTTTGGTGACTTGGTAGGTTGAAAATGATTAAGTGTAGGGACTTTAAAGGTGATTTTTTATTTTTAATGTGGTTATGTTTGGTGACTTGGTAGATTGAAAATGATTAAGTGTAGGGACTTTAAAGGTAACTTGGTAAGTTAAAAGTGGTTATGTTTGGTGACTTGGTAGGTTGAAAATAATTAAGTGTATGAACTTTAAAGATGATTTTTTATTTTGAATGTGGTTATGTCTGGTGACTTGGTAGGTTCAAAATGATTAAGTTTAGGGACTTTAAAGGTGATTTTTTATTTTGAATGTGGTTATGTTTGGTGACTTGGTAGGTTGAAAGTGATTAAGTGTAGGGACTTTAAAGGTGATTTTTTAGGTTGAGAGTGGTTATGTTTGTTGACTAGGTAGGTTGAAAATGATTAAGTGTAGGGACTTTAAAGGTGATTTTTTGTTTTGAATGTGGTTATGTTTGGTGACTTGGTAGGTTGAAAATGATTAAGTGTAGGGACTTTAAAGGTGATTTTTTTTTTTGAGTGTGGTTATGTTTGGTGACTTGGTAGGTTGAAAATGATTAAGTGTGGGGACTTTAAAGGTGTTTTTTTTATGTGGTTATGTTTGGTAATAATTGAATTTTTATGACTTGATCTAATTAGTTAAATCTGATTGATTGCGTAGATGGAACCTGATTATAGCTGAATATATCAACGGAACAATGATAATAGAATGGGTATTATTAGGGAATTTGTTGAAGGTGTCAAACGATTTGTTGAACATGCTAAGACACTTGATGTTTGGACACGTTTTCGGGCTATTCATTGTCCTTGTGTTAGATGTGATGGTATAAATCTTGTAAATGAAGAAGATGTAAAGGAACATCTTTATAGAAAGGGGTTTCCCGAGGACTTTTTAAGATTGCATAGTATTCATGGTGATGTTGCACAAAATAACTTTGTTGTTGGAGAAAGTAGTAGGTCTGTATGGCATAATGAATATCAAGACATTAGGATGACAGAAATGTTGCACGATGCTTTTGAGATGCAACACGGGGGCAACTTTAGGGAAAATATCGAAGATGTTCCTGATAGCGAAGTGGGCAAATTCTATGAACAATCGCATGCTGCTAGTCATCCTTTATTTGACGGGTGTTCACACTCTCGTTTGTCTGTGTTGTTAGATTATTAAGTATTAAATCTGACTGGAATATTGCTGAAGGGGGAATGGACTCAATGATAGACTTTATTTTAGAGTTAGTTGATCCAGGCTTGGAGGTTCCTGATTCTTTCTATAAGGCAAAAATATTGGTGTCAAAGTTAGGTCTCTCCTCGGTTAGAATTGATTGTTGTGAAAATGATTGCATGTTATACTTTAAGGAAGATGCTAACCTAGAGTCCTGTAAGTTTTGTTAGCACCCTCGATATAAGCGTGGTTCTAGTAGAAATCAAATTGCTATTAAGGCGATGCATTATTTACCTCTAATACCAAGGTGGAAGAGGTTGTATTCTTCAAACACCTCAACTCCTCATATGAGATGACACAGTGAAAATAGAAGGCCCACTGGTGTTATGTGACATCTATCTGATGGAGAGGCTTGAAAGAATTTTGATGCAACTTATTCAGATTTTGCAGCTAAGCCATAAAATATTCGTTTGGGATTATGTGCGGATGGCTTCTCTCATTTTTCAGTTGGTGTTGCACCATATTCATGTTGTCCTGTATTTATCACCCCTTATAATCTTCCTCCTGAAATATTAATGACTAGACCTTTTATATTTCTGAATTGTGTTGTTCCTGGCCCGCGTAATCCAAAAAGCGGAATAGATGTCTACTTGCAACCTTTGATCTATGAACTTTAAATTTTATGGCATGAAGGGGGTTGAAACTTGGGACACCTCACTTAAATAGAATTTCAATATGTGTGCATAGCTAATGTGGACTATTAATGGTTTTCCTGCTTATGGAATATTGTCTGGGTGGATGATAGCTGGAAAGCTGGCTTGTCCATACTGCATGAAAAAAACAAAATCTTTCACATTGAGACATGGTAGAAAAAATTCATGGTTTGATTGTAATCGTTAATTCTTGCCACCTGATCATGAATTTAGAAGACTCAAGAATGTATTCAGAAGGAATAGAAGGGAACATGATGGTCCACCTCTAAGGCTATCTGGTCATGACATCTAGGAGATAGTTCAGGATTTACCTAAAGCCAGCGAGGAACCATTGTACAGGCTTAATGGATATGGCATTTCGCATAACTGAACTAAGCAAAGTATATGTTGGGAGTTAGAATATTGGCCAGATAATTTACTTAGAAATAATATTGATGTCATGTATACTGAGAAGAGCTATTTTGACAGCTTGTTCAACACAGTTATGGATGTCACTGACAAAACAAAGGATAATCCTAAGGCGAGACTTGACTTACCAGAATATTGCAAACGCAGAGAATTACATTTAAAGGAAGGACCCAATGGCAATGTTCTTAAGTGCAAGGCTAGTTTTACATTCAAGTTGGACCAAAAGCGTCAAATATGTGAGTGGGTCTAAATTTTAAAAATGCCTGATGGATATGCCTCAAATTTGGGAAAGAGGGTTGATATGGCACAAGGAATCTTGCATGGAATGAAAAGCCATGATTGTCATGTTTTCATGGAACAATAACTTCCAATTGTTTTTATTAGTTTACCTGAAAACATATGTAAACCAATAACAGAGATCAGTTTGTTCTTTAAAGACTTATGTGCCACCACATTAAAAAAAGAAAATTTGGCGCGAATGAAAAGTAATATTGTTGTTATCACCAACAAGCTGGAAAAGATTTTTCCGCTAGCGTTCATCGATGTGATGGAACATCTTTCCATTCACCTTGTGCACGAAGCTCGGCTAGGCGGTCCAGTTCAAACTAGGTGGATGTATCCATTCGAGCGGTAAGTAATTGCAACATATTTAAATTCATACATATCTTTTTAAAATATAGTAAATATCTAATCTTAAGATTGTGTAGGGCAATTGGAAAATTGAAAAGGGGTCCCAAAAATAAACATAGGGTGGAAGCTCTATAGTTGAGGTATATCTTGCAAGAGAAACGTCTCAATTTTATTCATACTACTTTCGTGATGAAGTTGCTTGTTCAAGAAATCGACCAAATCGTCATTAGGATGATGTGAATGAGCCTCATTTGCAACCGATATCAATTTTCAATCAATCTGATTGTAAGGATAAAAAGACCATACATTGCCGGCTCACTTCCACGGAGCGCAAATCAATAACTTTGTATGTCTTGTTGAATTGCCCGGAAGTTGAGCCCTTTCTGAAGTAAAGAGATTAAAATTTTAACATATCTTATTTGTTTACTCATTCCCTTAAAGAAACTAATTGTGTTTTGTATGTTGGATCTTCAGTTCATTTAAGACTCAATTCCACGAAAATCAATTGTATGCATCATTTGCAACATGGTTTACATATGAGGTTCCTAGGTGTATTAATATTTCTACAAATTTTAAATATTTACACATTCCTCAACTAACATATATATATGTATAATATTTTTAGGTACACCAGTCACCAAATGCAGTCGCATATGATCAAATCTTGAGAGATATTTCTTTGGGTCCAGTTGAAGCTCATGCAATTTCCATTACACAGTAAATAGGTTCAAATTTTCCACCGAACAACACTCCAAAACAAGGAAAACAAACAATAGTGGTGTTTGGGTTAAGGGTGATGATGATGTTGATTACTTTGGCATCATACACAAGATCTTAGAACTGGAGTATGCTGATTTCCTAGTAAAAAAAATTGTCCTCTTTTGATGTAAGTGGTTTGATCCAAGCACAAGAGGCACAAGAGTATATATGGAGCATAACATCAATGAAGTAAAGCACAATAGGTCGTATCCTGTTTACGATCCATTTGTTCTAGTGGAAAATGCTAAACAAGTATATTATGCTTCTTATCCGTTGTGCGGTGATAAGTCTGATTAGTGTGTTATAATCAAAACAAAGCCTATAGGACGGATGGAAGTTGAAAATGTGTTGGAGACTGCGTATCAAAATAAAATGCAGATTGATCACCAGCTAGTGGACGTTGACTTAGTGGATACTTTGAATCACCCGGAAAATATATTTAAAGAAGTTAATATTGTGGAAGAAGAGGCTAAGTGGGTAGGAGATGAGAAAACTTCCGAAGAGGGTGAATGGTTTAGTGGAGAGTCTTCAGAAGAGGAGGATTAGTTTGTGTAGGTTGTATTTATTATGTATTGATGTCTTTATGCTTTGTGTCATATATTTACCTTTATGTTTCTTGTTTAAGATTGATATGCAATATACTGTTTAAGATTGTTGTTTTTGCTTTTCCATGATTTATGTAGTAATAAAAATATTCTTGTCTATCTCGTGTTGTTGGAGCGATTTGAAATGTGAATTAGTAACTTGTAATGTTTTCTTATTTATTCATTTTGTAGGAACTAACTACTTGTTAACTTTACATAATTTAGATGTCAGTCAGAGATGACAAAGGTAAGGAAAAAGTTATTCTTACAAAAACAAAAAAGAAAAAACAACCTCAACCGTATAGACGATCGACAGGTATTCATATATCTGAGGGTCGGTTTATTGACGCGACAACACGACCCTCATATTCTAGGTCGTCTCAGCATTCGGTTCCTACTCCTACGTATGTGGGGCCACTTCATGGGTCTACACCGACTCATTTTGCTCCTATCACCTTGCCACCGCCATCACAGTACTATCGGACGATCGTTGGCCCATCCGGAGTACTACCATCGTCATTACCCTCCTGTAGCAGTCACGCAACTTCGCACAGTGATTCTGCAGGATCTATTGGGTTGTCAGATCTTCAGCTTGGAGGTACTCCATCTGGTGCTTCAGATTCGCCCACTCCAGTGCATCCACCATCACTTACTCCGCATCCAGGAGACAGAGATGATTTTGGGAGGCGTTATCTTATTCTATATGCGACAGGGTAAGATTTCTAAATATAATAACATTATTTTGTTTTTTATTACTATATTATTATGTTCTATGAAATTACTGTTTGATCTTGTGTTGTAGGTTTAGGCCGGATGCTGGAGTTGGACAAACTGCGAGAAAATACATTTGTCGAAACTTCAACGGCTACTGGACTAGTTGGCAAAAGGTTCCAGAAATTGACAGGGAAAGAATGTTTCAAGAATTTAATGTAAGGATTTAACTTATCGACTACTTAACACTTTTTTAGAACAAAAGATTGAATATTATATTTTTTTTTACTGTAGAAATTTTACTGGTGGGATGATGTGAATGCATGTCTTATAAAGAGGAACTTTTTCAGAAGATGTAGATCCAGATTTAATGGTCTATTGGATTATGCCCAAACCAACTTGGTACGACCTGACTGAATTAGTGAATCCTTATGGCAATAGTATATTTGTTATTGGAATAGCGAAGAATACCAATTGTTGAGGGACAAAGGAAAGAAAGTTCGAGCATCATCCAAGGGTGGCTCCCTACATACTGCGGGTGCCAAAAGTATAATTGTTGTGAAAGAAAAAATGGTATGTAACTTTTACAGTTTTATTATTTGTTTCTATTTAAATTTTAAATTATTTGAACATTGATACTTTTTTCATATGCAGGAAAAAAAGGGTAGGAGCATACCACACGGTGAGCTATTCGAGGAGACTCATCTGAAATGTCTGGGTTGAACCTCGTGCAAAAGCTGCCCATGTAAGAATCAAATTTTGAATTTATGAATCCTTTTCTCAAAGTTGATATTATTCAAGTATAAGTACTTTAATATTTTTTGACTTTTAATTTTTTTACTTTACTTTGAATATAGGACAAATATACGCAGCTCATTAGTGAGTATCGTAGTACTCAGCCTCCTGAAAGTCAAGGTGACCCATTACCCCCACATGTAGAGGAGGAGTTATGGGATAAAGCCGTGGGTCCTACAGTTAGAGGCCATTACTACGGATACCACAAAAAAAAATTTGGTGAGAATATTAGGTGTTCGTTCGGCCCTACATACTCTAACTCTTCAGTTGATAGATAAACCGTTGAAAAACTACAAAATACGGTTTCTAAACTCACTGAAGAGCTTGTTGAACAAAAAGAGAGGGCACAGAGGAAGGAGGAGGAAATATCATCACAAATCAGGATGCTGTAGGAGCAGTTCAGCTCTTTCATTCAGACTGTAGAAATTATTCCTCTATGTCTTGGTGATGCAGTTCGGGCTGCAAAAGGTCTACACCCCCTGGATGAAATTAGCACAGATGAGGATGCGGAAGACGAGGACGAATTCGATGAAGATGAGTTTTAGTTTTTTGACTTTTGTATGTGTTGTACTTTAGATTTAGACATTTGTTGTAGTTTGTACACTTTTGTGTGTATTGTTGTAGTTTTTACACTTCTACACTTTTGTTGAATATTTTGTATGTGTTGTAGTTTTTACATTTGGTTTGTTGTTGTATTGTATGTTGGACCATTTGTTGATTTTTTTTCTTTAAATCCTCGAAAAATTGACCACAAGTGGTCGGTTTTAATAAAATTAATTTATTAATTTTTTAAAAAACAGACCACATGTGGTCGGTTTTAATAAAATTAATTAATTAATTTTAAAAGAAATCAATCACATGTGGTCGATTTTTATAAAATTAATTAATTAATTTTAATAGAAAACTGACCACAATTGGTCGATTTTATTAAAATTAATTAATTAATTTTAAAGTAAAAATGACCACTCGTGATCGATTTTCTATTAAAATTAATTAATTAATTTTATAAAAACCGACCACTTGTGGTTGGTTTATTTTGATTTTTTTAAATAAATAAATTATTTTTTCCAATTTTAATAAAATAATAATGAATTTTAAAAATATATATATTTTAAAAAAAACTGACCACAAGTGGTCGGTTTTTAAAAGCTACCACTACTTTACCGATCATGCTCTTTGGTCGGTTTTGTAGTTGGAAATTGAGAAAAATCGATCACTTGTGATCGGTTTTTCTCCCTTTTTTAGTAGTGATGCCAAAAATGCCTTCAATTTAGAAATATTACAAAAATCTATTTTTTTTCCCTTTCCACACAAAACATCAGATACATCCATTGCAATCCCTATTTTCATGGCTATTACCTTGTGAAGCAGTACATGCTCCATCAATGGTGCAATTTATGCTCCATCTTCTAATTAATAGCTAAATATTCCCCAAAAACATAATTTTGTTAATAATATAATTTTTTAAAAGTATTCTTCTCCATATTCAACTTTAGATTTTTCTTCTCCATATTTGGAATGGTGCGATTTTTCTTTCTTTTTTTGGTGCGATTTTTCTTCTTCAACTATTTGCAAAGTTTTCTTGGTGTGATTTTTCTTCTTCAACTATTTGCAAAGCTTTCTTCTTCAATTTCTCCATATTCATCTGGTGCGATTTTTATATAGTCATCTTTTTAGTTTGTGGGTCAAATTGTTGGCAAGAAAATCTTATTAGTCAGTTCAAAGTGGGAAACAAACAAAATCGTATTTTAGTGGAGAATACATATATTCGAATTGTATTTTTCATGTTTCAATGTATCTGCAAAAAATACGGAGTTTGCCCTGAGACTCCAATTTTGCAACTTTTTCGTGGTGATTTGATTATCTATAAGAAGTATTTCAGTTGAAGTGTTGTATACAAGAATATGATTATATCTATCAGATACAAGTTGATTGCAAACATATATATATATATATATATATATATATATATGTGTGTGTCAAATATATATTTCAATACATTAGATATGTTTTGTTATCTTGTATCTCTGTGTACATTACACATCTACTTTATGTATCCTCCGTTAGATAAATTCAGTATAACATGTATAAGAAGCATTCATATTAGTACAGTAAGAGATACATGTAGGATTGTTATAATATAGTATGTATTTCTTACAAACTTAAAAAAAATGTATCTTAACTTAGATACAATCATAATTATGTATCTCAACGAATTATCTCAATTATATGGACTTAATTAAGTAATTTGAGCGATTTGTACAAATAAAATAATTTATTGATTTTAGTTTTGACCTTGTTTGAATAAGTTCAACAAGAATATCTTACATGTTGAAATTTATGATCGCTAAAAGTCTAAATAGATGAGCAAAAATTTCTTATCATAACTTTTCGTTGATTATTTCAATTTTAGTAGAAATCGTATTGTAATTTTAGAATATATTATCTACAAGTTATGATGGTTATCTAAAACTTATGATGGATAAGAGAAAATTTGTATTTGTCGTAAAGGATCACGTAAGCTTTAATCACATTGTGATGTAACTTTAGAATGAATTATTTACAATTCTTAATTGATACATCACCATAAATATGTATCTGATAATACAAAAAAAGATAATCTAAACTTCATTACATTCAGAAAAATGTGTATCTCCTCTTTAGTCTAGTCAATACATTATGTATGTATACCAAATATTTAGAAATGAATGTATCTCAGTAATCAAAATAATGTATCTCCACTTTAATATTATGTATCAAAACGTGAGATACATATTTTTGGCTTAAACATGAAAACAACTTTGTATTTTTGGCTAAATTCAATCAACAAGAGATACATATTTTTGTTTGTCAGAACGTTTGGCTTTAAAATTGAAACAATGATGAATTACACAATTTGACAGATTATAATCCAACAAATTTAAAACTAGTAATTTGACCCACAAACATAAAACTTAGAATTTTAATTAAAGGGACTTAAAATTCAGATGATAAAGAAGTTGACAAACAAATCATGAGTACATCTCTTGATTATAATTTGATTTTTTAATCCGTATTCATGACGGATGAATTGCATACACTAACATCCAATAGTGAAATAACTATGAGGAAAAGTCTTCATTGGTTTTTCTTGAGATAGCAATTGATGTTGACATTGGTACATCTCCGATTACAACCATCAATCTTGTATTCTTCATGCTTGATATCAGACAATCAAACACCGAAATATACTAATATGACGTGATATTCATTACGAATCGTCAAAAAAAGGAAGAAGAACAGAAACAAATAACAGAGAAGAAGGGATAATGATTTTTTTTCAAGAATAATGAAGTTCCTTTCTTTTGAATGAACCCATTAAAACTAAGTATGGTTTTTTGAGGATTTTTGAACTAATGAAGCGTGATTTACTCCCCAATTATGAAGATTTCTGTTATTTGCCTTTTTAACACAAATTATTTGTTATTTGCCTTTTTTTTAACTCACAGTAGCTGTCATGTTAGATATATCAGCTCAAACGTATCTCTTGTAAACTTACGTATCGGAAAACTGAAAAAAAAAGGAATTTTGTAAAATTTTGATAAAAATAAGGATAAAGAGTAATTAGGAGTAAACATGTTTGGATTTCTGTAAGTTTTACTATACTAGTTTAGGTGTACGCGCCTTGCGCGTGTACCTCATTTTATTGAGTTCAAATTTTACATTAAATAGGATATTTGTCTAAATAATAAAGATATATACAATAATTAAATTCAACATCTTTTGGAGAATTTATTTAATTAAACCTAATATTTAAAATAAAATTATCAAGGTCAATCGACATTCATCTACCACCTGTAAACTGCAACAAAATAATACGATGATAGAAACATCAAAACAATATAATTACACAAAAAATTTATCAAAGCCGTCTGGCAGTCATCTACCATCCGTAAAACTATAACAAAATAATATGATAATACAACAACAACAACAAACCCAGTGTATTCCTACATAGTGAGGTCTGGGGAGGGTAAGATGTACGCAGTCCATACCTCTACCTCTAAAGAAGTAGAAAGGTTGTTTCCGATAGACCCCCGGCTCGAGACACGGAATAATAAACAAATTCATAGTAAAGCATGGAACAAGATGACATAACATAAATACGACACCCACAAGTAATAGTAAACAGAGAAAAGTAAACAAATTCTTAATAAAGCATGAAACAAGGTATCATAACAAGAATAATACCCCCACCAAGTATTGCCCTACACTAGCGACCCAAACTGACCCTAGCCTTCTGCCCTAATTCGCGTCCTCCAGATCTTCCTATCTAGGGTCATGTCCTCAGTGAGCTGTAACTGCTCCATGTCCCGCCTAATCACCTCTCCCCAGTACTTCTTCGGCCTACCCCTACCCCGCGTAAAACCATCCAAAGCTAGCCTCTCACACCTACGAACCGGGGCATCCATGCCCCTCCTCATCACGTGTCCGAACCATCTCAATCGGACTTCCCGCATCTTATTCTCCACTGGTGTCACACCAACCTTCTCCCTGATAGTCTCATTCCGAACTTTATCCCCCCTAGTCAGCCCACACATCCAACGTAACATCCTCATTTCCGCCACCTTCATTTTTTGAATGTGGGAGTTCTTAACTGGCCAACACTCCGCTCCATACAACATGGTCGGATGAATTGCCACCCTGTAGAATTTGACTTTAAGCTTGGGTGGCACCTTCTTATCATACAACACCCCCGAAGTGAGCTTCCACTTCATCCATCCTGCCCCAATACGGTGCGAGACATCCTCGTCAATCTCACCGTTATCCTGAATCACGAACCCGAGATAAAATAATATGATAATAGAGATATCAAAATAATACAACTAAACTTAACCTTTACGCAAAAAAAAACTCAAAACAGAGATATAGAAATAATACAATTAAATCTAACTTTTACCTAAAAAAGGATCCTCAAAGCTGACCGACATTCATCTACCACCTGTAAATTGATCTACGACCTGTCAACTACAACAAAATAATACAATAGTGATCACAAAACTTCAATTTTGATGAAAATAATTCTTGTGTGAGCAAAAATTTTGACCCTAAAGAATGACTTGAATGAAAACAAAGAAATATATATATACACACACGTTGAATCCCAATAAGTAAATTGATTTTTTCGGTAGTTTAACGTGCATCTCAATATTTATAGAAGTATTTTCTTAATAGAGCCCTATTTTAGAATTATTTTTCTATCCGAGTATTTTTTTAATTGATCAGTATAAGGAAAAATATTAATTGATTCTCCTTCCATATATTTTATGAATCTCATATATTTTAGAAGTCTAGTTAATATAATAAAAAAATTAACTAATAATTAAAGAAAATAGTGAAAAGACAGTTTTGTCTAAAGAAGAGTCTTTTAATGAAGGACAAAAGTTTAAATCACTTTTCTAAGGATCTTCACACTTTTAATATATTATTATTATTATTATTATATTATAGATATAAATATAGATTAATATTACAAAGATATATTCAAATACATAAGTTGTGCCTGTAATTTATCCTAAATTGTAAGATTAGACTCCAAAAATCCTTGACGGACTATTGAGCCTGAAGACCATGTGAATGGATTTGTCTTTTACAGGCACAACTTAAATCCACCGTAACGTAAGAATTTTACGGGCATCCTATTTTGATCGCCTCTTTTAGAAAATATCATCTAATATTTGATGATTTTGCACGAATAATAATTCTTAGATAACTTTCAGACAAAGTAATATTCTTTCTTTTTGCTTCTGCATCAGACATATATGATTGAAATTTTAGTTATTTTTAACACATATTTCAGTTTGAGCACATGTATATATGAAAAAAATTAAAATATTGTTCAATGGATTTGTTGTTATATTGACAAATTGATGATTGAAGTTTGTATGTTAAATACATGGAACATATGTTTCAAATTTGAGCTTATTTAGAATAGATGAGGGTGTTTAAATTTGAAAAATAAAATTATTAGTTTGTCGAGAAAAACTTTTAGACTTACATGCATGAAAGTTCAACCTATTTTTATACATGGTTCAGTCATGCATGCATGAATGTCCAAACACTTATTTTTGCAAGCCATATTAAACATCAGATAAAAATATCTGATGTTTAGCCTTCACAGCCAAACTTTCAGTCGTGACTGTTTGAACTAATCAAGCTTAAGATGCTAATGTCTGACTTTTTGGCGAAAATAGGTAAACTTTTTTTTTTGAAAAAAAAATGAAGCAGGTATTAGTTAAATGGCTATATAAAAAGTGAATATTTGTTAATTGAAAACTAGTTGCATTATCTTAGTTCAAATTTTACAACCAAAACTTTAGAATATTATCAAAGAAATAATGACCCGAAAACATCTTTTGTACGAAAAAGATGTGTTCATAGTTTGGAGGCAAAAAATTGGGGAGAAGCATTATCGGGATGGGCTAATATTAATAGCGTACGTATACTACAAATACAAAGTAAGTGAACACAATAGATACAATTCCAAACTAGCAAATACAGAGCGAATAGATACAAATCTGAAATAGTAACTATGAAGCTTAATTAAATAAATTATAGCTACAAAAAGTAGTTACGTTTCAAACTATTGTTGTTTATGAACTTTCCTTTAATTTTAATGCGGCCCCGAAGGCTGGACTCTGCTAAGCGAGCAAGATTGTTAAAACACACTATTGCTTCTTTCTTTTTTAAATAAGTGGTGTTTTAATTTTTTTTTATTTTGTTCCTAAATAAATGATGTTTTAGATAATCAAGAAGATATTAAGGATGTTCTTTCAATTTCACCTTTTCTTAACTAAAGAGAGTTTTCCATACATTAAAGAAAGAGAAAAAGTTTCATATTGGTGGTTAATGAGATGAGTGGTTTATTTATAAGATTTAGACAATCTTCATCCTTTTGAGTTAGCTTTATTTATAATGAGATGGGTGGTTAATGATAAACTAATATAAATAGTTTTTATTTTTAAAAAATGAATAGTTTTGTAAGAATGTATGAAGTTAAAAATACCACTTATTACTACTATATATATAAGCGCCAGTGGCAGGCAGCTGGCGTTCGACATGCCTGCTTGCTCTGTGATTTTACTATATCGTCCTTAAGTAATTATTATATGACATTTACTTATTAAAAAAATAATAATATTTGATAAAAAATAAAATAGATATTTATCTATATCTATAATATATTAAAAGTGTGAAGATCCTTAGAAAAATGATTTGAACTTTTTGCCCTTCATTAAAAAAAAATTCTTTAGATAAAAATGTCTTTTCACTATTTTTTAAAATTTATTATTTAATTATTTTTTATTATATTAACTAGACTTCATAAAATATATGAGACTCCTAAAATATATGGTAGGAGAATTAATTAATATTTTTCTTTCTACTAGACTTCCTATAACATATGAGACTCCTAAAATATATAAAATATATGAGACGCCTAAAATATATGGTAGGAGAATTAATTAATATTTTTCTTTCTACTGTTCAATTAGAAAAATACTCCTAAAATAGGACTTTATTAAGAAAATACTTCTATAAATATTGAGAGGTACGTTAAACTAGATATTCATCTTTATTATTTAAATAAATATCTTATTTTATATAATGTTTGAACTCATTAAAGTGAAGTACACGCGCAAGGCGCGTACACCTAAACTAGTAAAGTAAAATAGACATTTATGATATGGTTGTTTCAGCTGTTTCAATTGTAATTTTACTGTATCACCTATAATTAACTATTATGAGTCATCTAAGTATTTAAAAATTGATAATATTTATTTTATAAAAGGTGAAATAAACATAAAATGATAAATTAATTCTTGATGTTTAAATTAATTTGACATCTTATGTGAGGCCACTTAAAAAAATTTCACAAGTATTTTTTATAGCAATTTTGTTTTATCACTTTTAATTAGTTATTATGAGTTATTCAAGACATTCTGATTTCGTTATTTCAATCGTGATATTTGGTTTACTCTCGAAATTATATCAGTGTCGTTTAAATAGAAATAGTTAAAAATATTATAAATTACAATAATTTAAAACTTAAATTACTTTAAAAGTCTAAATTCACCATCAATACCATAAAAATTTAAACAAGAAGAGTATTATAAATTGCAATAGAAAACAATTTAAAATAGTAAAATTACAACGACGAAAAAGTACTATAGATTATAATATTTAGCGATGTCATATTAATTAGGATAAAGGGATATTACTTGAAAATTACGTTGAAAGTCGTATAAATTTAAATTACAATAATTAAAAACTTAAATTACTTTGAAAGTCTAAATTCACTATTAATACCATGAAAGTTTAAACAAGAATAGTATTATAAATTACAATAGCAAATAACTTAAAATAGTAAATTACAACGTCTAAAAAGTATTATAGATTACAATAGTTATCGATGTCATATTAATTAGGATAAAGAGATATTACTCAAAAATTACGTTGAAAGTTGTATAAATCATAATATAATTAACAATTTAAAGTATCTAAAACTATATATAACAAATCTAATTGACTTTCATAAATATTAATCAGTGTCATATAAATTTAAATAAAAAATAACATCTAATATCTGAAAAGTAGCACATTGGGCCCGTGCTGGCACGGGCTCCAATATCCAGTTTAGTAACAAATGTGAGTACTATGTTTTTATTTTGTCAAATTGCCTACCAAGAGATCAAACAATTGTACATGCTTTAGTGGCTTTCTCAACCAAGAAATTTGATTGGAATATGGGGCCAAAATTTTAGAATTTAACAATGTGGCAAAGAGAAAGTCAGTAATTGCCTAGGAAAATGGCATCTTTGGAGTCTGAAAGGGACAGGGTTGACAGCAGTTATATAAATTTAGCAAGTAGCAGCAAATAAGGTTGAACTTGTGAGGGCATTAAACAAAATAATATTACCAATAATTAAGTTGTTCCTAACGGATGACCACCAGTCACATGTATACCTCATCTTTGTCGTTTGCTTAGATTCGAAGACTTTAATTAATTAACTTAATATATATCAAACTTACATATAAATTATAATCTTAAGCTCAAATATCCATAACTAAGTAGTCTTCCTGCAAGATAAGTAAACACAGAGAGAGCTGTGGGAAACTAAAGCACAATTTTAGTTAGGTGCCAATCACATGGGACTTCGCTTAGTACTTCTGTTGTCCAGCTAACCCACCTGTCGTTCCCCGCGCTTCCAGGCGGATAGAGCTATCATTTTATTTAAGAATTCGACACAATTCAATAGTTTTAATCTAAACCTTGTAATAAGTTTACTAAAATTCAGTTAATGGGTAAATAATTTGTCTAGATTGAATCCAATTTGTTATTTTCCTAGATATAAAACTCATAAACTAAAAATTTTAGCTTCACCTCTACCTTTAGAAATTCACCAAGAAATTAACAAAATAAAAATAAAAATAAAAATGGTAGCATAGATACCGTTTAAAGACTAATTTATCTAATTATAATACTCAGATGACACATGGAATAGTGTCTAAAGAAAACGACATGGTCAATTAATTAAGACAAATAAAGTTAACAGCTTGCATATAATCGGGTCATTATTAATCGAACCAATAGGAGACCAATAGATAACGTTGATACCATTTAATATGTATCTTTCATCTTGAATACCTCACATTTACATGTGCATGAGAAGAGCCTCCTTGACTTCTTATGGTTGTTCTAAGGAGGGTTATGTCATAAATGTTGGAAAATCAGGTCTACCAAGTGAAAACAAATAGATAGCATCTCTTACATGCAATATTAAAAATCAACATAAACACATAGTTCACGCAAAGACTGCTTAAAAATAATCAGGAATATCTCTTGAAGCGTGAGCACATATCTTGAAGTAAATCAGTCTTCGAATCTGCGGTCTTCTACAGTGATTCCAAATTTACAGTCAAACTCTCCCAATACTTGGGTGGGCAAGTACTGAATAGAATACCCAATTTTTTTCTTATTCTTTCATTGAATTTTTAGGCGGAAATCTCTATTTATAGAGATACTCCCCCAGTCCAAGGAGGAAAGTGATATGATACAAACTTGGTACGTATCAAAAACAGTCCATGAAAAAAAGGAAAACTGAGAGCAACACAAATACAATTCTCGGGTCCAACAACAACAAGAAACAAGGTGTAAATGACACCAAAAACACTAACAAAAAGAACAACACTAGGTTAACAACAATCCAACGGTTACAAGATTACAAGGACAACAGGAACAAATGGTTTCACTAGACAACATAAACTAGTACATGAAATGTAAAGATAGGAAGTGAGACATACACTAGTACAAGATTAGGAACCCAAAGATATATTAAATCTAAGGACCCCTAAGACTTACTATAACAACACCACACCCTTACGAAGACACGAGAGGGATTTCACCGCTCAAGAACCAACGTTTTCAAGCAATACACATTCACAAGTGAATCCCGACTTGCTCATGTCCTAGTTTCGGCCTAGGAAGGCTCTCTCTCTCAAGAGATGTGTTCTTTCATCAATATTCAATAATTAATGAGCTAAAACCCTAACATGTTCTTTATATAGGCTATTACAAATAATAGATAAAATGACAAAAGTGCTCCTTAGTGTTAAATGAACAAACTGGCGCCCATGGAGTGCAATATAGGGGCAGCTTTGGAGCCCTTTTCACACTTCAACTCGTACACTCCGTAGGTTGTATTCAACACACTAAAAAAACGTCCACCTTCATGATCGTGCTCGTATCATCCTCTCCATCTTGAGAGGAATTTGACCTCAAATTCACGGTACAACTAAATGAAATAGCACAAACTAGTCCATAAAATAAGAAGAAACTAAGAACACAACAATTTCAAGTCTCGGCCAACATCTTCATTTTGCACCTCGGCTTCCTCTCCATCTTGAGATTTTTATTCAATCTCATCTGGCTCAATTGAGTTTAGCCAAGAAGTTTCACTACAAAACAACAAATGAGTTAGTTGTAAAAGAAAGGTCCTCACACTCTTTTTTTTTTCTTTGTTCTCGAATTCCTCACACTTAATCTCACAAGTGTTGTATGTTTGCTTGTACTTCGTGAGGTGTTGAGAGGTGAACCAAATATTTGCAACGACTCCAAAGAATAAGAAAAACACACAATGACGTAAATACAAAAAACGGTTTCAAAACCAACTCACAATCTAGTAAATGGTCACTAGCTTGTAAGTTAGTATTAGAATCAACAAACGAGACTAAAGAAACAACAAATTGAAACTAGAACATAACAATTTGAGCTTAAAATTTATTGTGTGAACAGTAATTGGTGACGTGTCACCCCCTAATTGGTCACTGGCCTACACAAGTTTTAGTCACCAACTTGAAATTTTAGTCCTTACACAATTGGAATGGAAGAAATTGACTTTGGAGGGAAAGCACAAGTCTTCTAGTCTCTTTTTCAAATTCAAACTCAAAAGGTAAGACTTGACTTGTACTTGTTCCACAAAACAAGGTCCTTGAAATATGAAAAGTGGTTGAAAAGTTGTTGTTAAGTCAATAGTGATGTGAACTAGTCCTCCCACCAACAAATACTGCAACTTGTCTTTCACCTTTTGTAGATCTAAAGTTCACTTTTCTTGTTTTAACAACAGATGAATGGGTGAAGAATCAACAAGAACACAACAACAACTTCCAAGAACAAAACAACATCAACCAATAGCCAACAAAAAGGACTATCATATGGCCAAGTTAGCACAACAACAACAAGTCACGACCCTACACCTTGTTCACAACAACAAGTTCAACAAGTTCAAGATCAAATATAGATCTAGACACCTTTAGTGTTAGTGAATCAAAAAACTAACACAAGAAACAAATTAGACAAATAAAAAGATTACTAAATCTAGACACACAAACAAGTCTCGGCCAAGATGTAACAACAACAAGATCATCCAACTTCTCGGCCAAGAACACAAACTCAAGAACACTACTTTTTTTTTATTTTTCAACTCTCAAGCCCAAGATTGATCTTGTTAGAAGAAAATCAAAGATGACTCTGATACTAAATGATATGATACAAACTTGGTACGTATCAAAAACACTCTAAAAATAGTCCACGAAAAAAAGAAAAACCGAGAGCAACACAAATACAATTCTCGGGTCCAATAACAACAAGAAACAAGGTGTAAATGACATAAAAAACACTAACAAGAAGAACAACACTAGGATAACAAAAATCCAACGGTTACAAAATTACAAGGACAGCAAGAACAAACGGTTTCACTAGACAACATAAACTAGTACATAAAATGTAAAGATAGAAAGTGAGACATACACTATTACGAGATTAGGAACCCAAAGATATATTAAATCTAAGGACCCCTAAGACTTACAATAGAAATGCCACACCCTTACAAAAACACGAGAGGATTCCACTGTTCAAGAACCAACGTTTTCAAGCAATACACATTCACAAGTGAATCCACACTTGCTCATGTCCTAGTTTCGGCCTAGAGAGGCTTTCTCTCTCAAGAGATGTGTTCTTTCATCAATATTCAATAACTAATGAGATAAAACCCTAACATGTTCTTTATATAGGTTATTACAAATAATAGAAAAAATGACAAAAGTGCCCCTTAGTGTTAAATGAACAAAATGGCGCCCATGAAGTGCAATAAGGGACGACTTTAGAGCCCTTTTCACACTTCAACTTGTACACTCCATAGGTTGCATTCAACACACTAAAAAACGTCCATCTTCATAATAGTGCCCGTATCAGAAAGGAAAGCACACACCTGTTTACAAGGACAGGCGGTAACTTCTCTTTCTCCCATAGAAAATAGAATTTCTAGTTCTAGTATAATATGGGCATGAATTGTAGGAACCATGAAATTAATTACTGATACTTCCTATTAATGAAAATAATTCAAAATATCAATTTTAATTATTCTTACCATAATAAATTATAAATTATTCTACTAAAAATTCGTCATTGCGCTCCGCTATTTCTATTTCGTAATTCTCCATTAAACACTAATGTAATTCTCCATGTTAACATTACAGATACTAATCAATAAATTAAATTACTGACGAATTTAATATAATGATTAATTTCCTTTAGAGCAATGCTCAACTTGTTTCATATGTCGGGTTCATAAATTCACCGGCCGAGTTTACACATGAAAACTTATAAGTTTCTCATAAAAGGTGTTTCATCAATCTCTATATTGAGACACAAATTCCATTAACTAACTTATTATTTCACCAATATATATTATTATCATCTAATCTATCAGGAATATTGAGTCTCTCAGAATCCACCTTTTAATAAATCCAGACGATAAATAATATATACAGATCATAATAGTTTTAATCAAGATTGAGCAAATAAGTAAATTTAACAGTTTAGAGAATATATTTTTATCAGTCATTCCAAAACAACTATCTCTATGCAGTCATGTTCAATACATACAAAATGCACTAGCAGAGGCGAAGCCAGAATTAGAGGCTTGGGGGTTCAAAATTTTAAGATAGAACAATGACTTCAAGATAGTTTATATAATAATAGTCAAACTGACGAATGAGTGTTGATACATAATGTATATTTAGCAAACAACGAGTCACTTCCATGTGAGAGCTAATACTGGTGTTTCCAGAAGTTGGAGCCTTCATAAAACTCGCGATCATATTGAAGCTCGCTTTAATGATTCTAATTATTATTATAAAATATAAATTATGTGGCTATTTCTCATTCTCAACTAAAATTATAAAATATAAATTATGCGGCTATTTCTCATTCTCAACCATATAAATATTTCAAATTATGAAAAAGAAAAAATTACACTACAAAAAATCATAGTAGTATATTAGAAAAGGACCGCACCTTGTTGGGAGTTTTAGTATTTAAACTTTAAGAAGAAAAATAGCAAAGTTAATAAATGTAAAAGAAAAATGCTAAACGGTCCTAAATTTAAAGATAAAAGGTTACTTTTAATTATATTATTATACATTACAATAAACAAATAAGTAATTGAAAAAGAAAGGAGACAGAAGAGAAAGAAAAAAAGTTTCCTATATGGTTTCCTTAGAAAAAGAAAATAAAATTGTGTTGTTAGTGGGGCTCAAACCCACACATCTCAGGAATGGAGATCTTTCCCTCCTTCCGTGATACAAGAATTAAGCAAGATACACAAAATCATACACCAAAATCAGTCCACAAGTCTAGAAACCAAGGACCTTTTTTAGTGACCACACTCGGATTTGAATAACAAGAACAATAACACAAGATATTGTAATGCCCCAATTTTCTGAACCGGAGTGCTATACGGTGCTTATGACTCCGAAGGACCACAAGCTAACCCACGACTGATATCTGTACCTGTACACTGCAATATATGACGTAATAATGAGAAAAACATAAACAATAGGCCATAAGGTTCAACTGCATAGAATATTTGACAAATCATAACATCCATATGGGGTAACGAATACCCAAAGCAACTAAAATCAGAATCAAATCTGAGCTAAATCTGAAAGCCTCTAAATACTATCTGAATAAGGAGTTGAACGAATATGTCTCCAACTAACTCCGTCTAGCAAAACTGAACTGAAACAACAAATGAAATAAATAATATCGCCCTCGAATGGATGAGGACTCACTGTAACTCTGCGACTGGAATGCTACTGCTACTACTGATCTGGAGCTCCTATCTGTGAACCTGTGGTGTAACGTGAAAGAAAGCACCATTGCGCAAATACATCAGTACAATGGGGAGTACTGAGTATATGAGTGAGGTAGGCTAAATTCAAAAGGGTTTACATGCATGAACGATGCTAATTGAATGACTGATATGAACGAAAGAGTGCAAATATGCATACGTAGTAACTGAGATCGTGATTACGTGATATCTTGATCTGGACACTAATACATGGTCTACTGATATCTAGCATAACAAATACTGAAATTCTGATAACATAGAGGACTATGTTTGAAAGTCCTAAATCTAATGGAACTATCTGTATTCCATTTTGTAACTGAATTGACTGTATCTAATAGTCCTAATATACTAAAATCTGAAGAACTATCTGAATTCTTTTACTGAGACTGGGACTGAAACTGTGGGAAGTAGTTATTTGACCGACATGCCCCAATAACGCATATAGCTAAGTTGGGGTCCAATCTCTGCCCCGACTGGAAGGGTGTCAATACCGCGCCACTAGTAAGGACAGCTGTGAGTGACCCTTAGTTGGCAGGTACTCAAAATAAGAACGGTGGAAACCCTAAACTAATGGATTAAGCCACCTTATCAACCCTAATCTGACAGGTTAAGATGTCTTAACCTATGCTGGCTACATAGTTCTGGAACACAAGGATAATTACTAAGAATCACACCCTAAACTGACAGGTGAGTTCCCATCCTTGGGTTCACTCGGTGCTAACTTATACTCTCATCTGAAGAGACTGAACGTGATTTAACTGACGGTACATAAAATTGAGTAACTAACTTTCGTTGACTGACGGATTAGTGCTACTATTTGAGAATTAACTGAGATCATGAGATTTCTGAGGTTTTCTGAGTCACATGCCCGACTGAGTTCTATAGATCATGGCTTGACTGAGATTATCGTGATAACATGACATGGCTCTAGGTACACAACTATATTTTTGGGGTAAAAGTACCCCCAGGATTCAATGGAAGGAAACTGACACACATGACTGATTTGATCGTAAGAGTAGAGTCTACAATTTACCATATCATGAGTAGGGGATTTCACACTAAGCCTAGTTCTCAACATCTTATACATGGAAGGGAAATTCATACAACATGTATATACTAGCATAGCTTCAATATCATGGTCAATCCTTGTCACAACAACAACGCATATCACTCACATGGAATTCATGGGAAATCGTAAAACATAGAACATGGACTTGTCATTTAAGCACTATTAAACCACGGGACATGAATTCTATTATCCAGGCATATTATCAAACACTTTGCATGCATTCTTTTAGCCTAAGTGTGTTCATGAATTTCACCATATTAAGTCATATAAGAATCATGGGTTTCAACTAACAAGCACATATACTTCATGAAAACACCTTTAGATATCATCTTGAAACTTAACCAACAATCATCAACATGTACATGCTCATATCTCAACAAGACAATCACAAAATAATATTTAAAACATTGTTCTTGATCTCTATGAACGAAATGGATCCATAGATGAACACTACGCATACCTGACTCAAGGTTCTTAATGTTTTTGAACTTGAAGGATTTGAAATCCTTTGATTTTTTTTTGAAGAAAATTGGGTCTTGTTTTTGGAGATTAAAGTTAGAGAGAAACCCTAGTTTTTGTTTGTGAAATAATAATGAGCAAAATGGTTGAATTCGGACTCATCTGGGTATATATATAGGAGAGTGGTAAGTGACCAAAATAACCCTGTTAAAACGGCCTGGAGTAAACTGAACGTGGCGTGTGAAGATCCGATTGATGGTCCATCAGGAACTTGACGGTCCATCATTTTGACCGGCATACGTGGATCAGAAATGGGGTTCACTGGATAAGAGTTGACGGCCTGGATGACGGTCCGTCAACTCGTCCGTCAATCCTTATCCAGAACATGGCCCTACTGCCTTGGTTGTGATGGTCAAAGTGGCGGTCCGTTACTTGTTTGGCGGTCTGTTAATTTGGACGTCGTACCTGGGCATTTTGGTCAATTCTGAGTAAAACATCCATAACTTTCTCGTCTGGTGTCGAATTTGGACAAAATTGGTATTGTTAGAAATCTAACTCAATTTCCCCACATGATAGAAAGTAGAAATCTCATAATTACCACGGGTACAAAAATAGATTTGTATTTCAAAGCAAGTACTAGCATCCTTGAGATGATTTCTAGCTAGGAATAAGCATCGGTATTACAATATCTCCCCCTTGAGAACATTCGTTCTCGAATGAGACTGACTAAGAGGGAAAATAATAAATGAACATGAACTGAACATGAGTGACTGAGACACGAATTCATGACTGACATGCTAAATATACTGAACTCATGCACATCTGATACATGGCTAACTGAGTGTTATGATAAACTGAGTTTCTCAAGACGAGAATGCATAACTGATACATGATTTTATAACTGAACTGATACATGAATGCATGACAGAATATGAAATGGTAGTAGATACCACGTTTATCATAGGAACATGAATATAAAATTAAATAAGTTAAGGTGAACTATTACTTGAGCTTGATCTGAATCGGCGAAGAAGAGGTAAGGATACTTGGTACACATCTCTGCTTCTGCTTCCTAAGTAGCTCTCTCAACGGACTGATTTTGCCAAAGAACCTTAACTAGAGGGACCTCTTTGTTCCTCAATCGACGAGTCTGATAGTCTAAGATTTCAACTGGAATCTCTTCATAAGAGAGACTATTCTGAATATCAACGCTCTGAATAGGGACTACAATGATAGGTCACCTACGCACTTCTTGAGCAAGGATACATGGAAGACCGGATGAACTGAGGCTAAATCTGAAGGAAATTAGAGCTCATAAGCTTCCTTGCCTAAACGACTGAGAATCCTGAAGGGACCGACATAGCGGGGACTGAGTTTCCCTTTTTTGCTGAACCTCTTTACTCCCTTCATGGGAGAAATCTTGAGATAGACATAGTCATCGACCTCGAACTCGAGATCCTTTCTACAAATATCAGGATAAGACTTCTATCGGCTTTGAGCAGCCCAAAGTCTCTTTCTGATCAACTGAACTTTCTCTAAGGCATCGAAAACCAAGTCAGGACCTATGACTGAGGCCTCACTAACTTCAAACCAACCAATTGGAGATCTATACCTCCTGCCATAGAGAGCTTCGAATGGAGCCATTTTATTACTGGAATGATAGTTATTGTTGTATGCAAACTCAATCAAAGGCAAGTGGTCATCCCAACTTCCCTTGAAATTAATTGCAGACATCCTTAGCATATCTTCAAGAATCTGAATGGTCCTTTCTGCTTGACCATCTGTCTGAGGATGAAAGATTGTACTGAGATGGACTTGGGTACCAAGACCCTTTTAGAATGCTTTTCAGAAGTGAGAGGTGAACTGGGTACCTCTGTCTAAAATAATAGATAATGGAACACCGTGTAATCTGACCAACTCCCTGATATAGAGTTTGGCGTAATCCTCGGCTGAATAAGAGGTATGAACTGGAAGGAAATGAGCTGACTTGGTCATCCTGTCTATAATAACCCAAACTGAATTATGTTGATGATGAGTTCGAGAAAAACCCATCACGAAGTCCATGTTTACTTCTTCCCACTTCTAAGTAGGAATGGTGAACTCCTGCATGGGTCTACTAGGCTTTTAATGCTCTATCTTAACTTGCTAACATGTAGAGCACCTAGCCATGAACTCTGCAACATCTCTCCTTATCCTACTCCACTAATAAATTTCCCGCAGGTCACGATACATCTTAGTATCCCCTGGATGAATAGAGTATCGCGCATCATGCGCTTCTGCAAGAATCCATTGCTTTAAGTCATCTACACCCGGAATGCAAAGACAACCTTGATAATGAAGAACCCCATCTCCCCTTTGGGGGAAAGCCTCTAATCTATGATTCTGAACTGAATCTTTTAGTTTGACAAGGCTAGGATCCCTGTCTTACTTTTCTTTCACCTCAGAAACTAGAGATGACTCTGAACTACTCTGAACACATACACCACCTTTCGAAGAATCGACTAAGCAAACACCTAGTCTGGAGAGCTGATGGATTTCTTGAGCTATCTTCTTCTTGTTGTCCTCGACGTGAGAAACACTACCCATGAAGAGTCTACTAAGAGGGTCAACCACAATGTTGTCCTTGATCGGATGCTAAAGGACACTCATCTCATAATCTTTCAAAAGCTTTAACCACCTTCTCTAACGAAAATTGAGATTTTTCTTAGAAAAGACATACTAGAGACTCTTATGATCTGTGAAGACATCTACATGAACTCCGTATAGATAATGCCTCTAAATATTTAAGGAAATACTACGGCTGCTAACTCAAGATCGTGAGTAGGATAATTCTTCTCATGGGGCTTTAACTGTCTGTAGGCGTAGGCTATGACCTTACCATGCTGCATGAGTACATAACCTAAAACCACTCTGGACGCATCATAATATACCACGAACTCATCTAAACCCTCTGGAAGAGCTAGAACTGGAGCTGAGGTGAGTCGAGTCTTCAACTCTTGAAAACTCTTCTCACAAGGATCTGACCACTGAAACTTGACCTTCTTCTGAGTCAATCTGTACATAGGGGATGCAATAGAAGAAAATCCCTTGACAAACTGTTTGTAATAGCCAGCCAATCCTAAGAAACTCCTGATATCTGATGGAGAGACTGGGCGAGGCCAGTTTCTTACCGCTTTGGTATTCTGAGGATCTACTCTAATGCCATCACAGGAAATAATATGGCCAAGTAATTCTACTGATCTTAGCCAAAACTCACACACACTGAATTTGGCAAATAGCTGGTGATCTCTGAGAGTCTGAAGAACAATCCTGAGAGGGTCTGAATGATCACGCTCTGTGTGGGAATAGACCAGGATATCATCTATGAAGACTATGATAAACATGTCCAAGTACTTCTTGAACACACAGTTCATCAAGTCTATGAAAGCGGATGGGGAATTAGTAAAACCAAAAGACATAACTAGAAACTCGAAGTGACTATACCGAGTACGAAAAGCTATCTTCGGGATGTCACATTCTCTAACTCTAAGCTGATGGTAGCCTGATCTGAGGACTATTTTGGAGAAATAACTGGCACCCTGAAGTTGGTCAAATAAGTCATCTATTCTGGGAAGAGGATACTTGTTCTTGACCATAACTTTGTTGAGATGACGGTAATCAATACACATCCTGAGAGAACCGTCTTTCTTGCGCACAAATAAGACTAGTGCACCCCATGGGGATACAATGGGCCTGATGAATCCCTTATCTAAGAGATCCTTCAACTGATCTTTCAGTTTCTTGAGTTCTGCTAGTGCCATTCTGTATGACGGAATAGAAATAAGTTGAGTATCTGGAAGAATATCAATGTCGAAGTCTATTTCCCTTTCGGGAGGAATGCCTGGAAGATCTTCGAGAAACATGTCTGAATACTCATTTACAACTGGGACTAATTCAAGACTAGGAGATTCAGAACTGGAATATTTAATATGCACGAGATGATACACACACCCCTTAGAAATCATTTTCCTTGCCCGAAGGTAGGAAACAAGCTGACCCCTGAAAGATGAAGTACTACCATTCTACTCTAGGACAAGCTCATTCGGGAACTGAAAATGAACTACCCTGGTTCTGCAGTCGACTGTGGAATAGCAGGAATGAAGCCAATCCATGCCGAGAATGACATTAAAATTAGTCATCTCTAACTCGACTAAATCTGCTGACGTGGCTTTCTAAAATATCATAATCGAGCAGTGCCTGTATACCCGTCGAGCTATGATGGTTTTACCTACTAGGGTAGAGACTGAAAAGGGATCTACTAAAATTTAGGGAATGATTCCAAAATCGCCTGTTATATAAGGAGTAACAAAAGATAAGGATGCACCTGGATCTAGCAAAGCGTAAACATGAACATGAAAAATGTGTAACGTACTAGTAACGATATTAGGAGAATTTTCCTGATCCTGTTGGGTCTGAAAAGCATAGAGTCTGTTTGGGCGTTGCCCACTAGTAGCACTGGAAGCGGCACCTTGCTGATTTGGGCGACCGGATTGGGCTGTGGAGCGATTCTACTGACCTTGTAGACCTAACTACGGACACTCTCTAATCCTGTGTCCTGTCTTTCCACAACTGAAACAAACATTGCTACCAGATCGATAGGTACCCTAGTAGTTCTTACCACAATTCTGACACAGGGGATTAGTTCGGGCACTGATGATACTGCCCTAAGACTTAGAGCCTGGTGCTCGATCTCTATTTCCGTCTCTTAATTTTGGCACAGGGGCACTGGTGGAGGAAGGAGCTAGAATTGCTGGCTTAGGATAAAACTGCGAACGGTTTCCTCCTTCTGATTTTGGTTGAGCAAAACTGAAACTGCCTGACCTTGCTCTCTTATTCTGCCTCTCCCTAGTCCTAATTTTCTGCTTCTCTATTTGTTGAGCATTAGTCATGAGTCTGGCTAAAGTCATATCACTGTTCAACATCGTAGACCTACACTCATTTACCACGCTATCATTCACCCCTGACACGAACTTGCTCATCTTAGCCCTGTTGTCTGCAACCACATCAAGGGCATATCTTCCTAGCTGAGTAAATCTGAGAGAATACTCCTTAACCATTATATTTACCTGCCTGAGGTTGATGAACTCTAGAATTTTTGCCACCCTCAACTCTTGGGGAAAGAATCTATCTAAGAAAGTCGTGACAAATTCCTCCCACTCTATAGGACCTGGATCCTCTAACCTCTCAGACTTCCACTATTTATACCAAGTGTGAGCAACATCCTGTAACTGGTATGCAGCTAACTCGACACTCTGATAAGAAGTAACTCCCATGATGTCTATGACCTTCTGGACTTGGTCAATGAATTCTTGAGGGTCTTCATCAGACTTAGACCTAAAGAAAAATGGAGGGTTCATTCGGGTGAAGTCCCGAATCCTAGCTGAGGCTGAGTTGGCCACTAGATTGGCCGAAATAACTGATGGCCGTTCATTTTGGGCAGCCACAGACTGAGCAAGTGTGGTGAATGCGGCCCTAAACTCCGCATGAGAAACATGTTCTCCTAAAGGATCTTCAGGCTAGGAGCTGGTTGGTTTCTTCTCTTTGGAGACATATTCTGAAATAAGAGAAGAACGGATTAGACTGAGAGTTTAACTTGAGATTATGCTTACTAGCACGATATGAATACCGAAAGAAGTGAAAATGTTCCTAAAACATCTTATAGCCTCTTGCACATAAATGTGGTGCGCAACACACCCATGCACAAGACTATACTAGATGTGGCTTTCAGACTTTCTAGGACCCTATTGAACCTTAGGCTTTGATACCAAGTTTGTAACGCCCCAATTTTCTGAATCGGAGTGCTACATGGTGCTTATAACCCCGAAGGACCACAAGCAAACCCATGACTGATATATGTACCTGTACACTGTAATATATGATGTAATAATGCAGAAAATATGAACAATAGGCCATAAGGTTCAACTGCATAGAATATCTGACAAATCATAACATTCATATGGGGTAACGAATACCCAAAACAACTAAAATTTGAATCAAATCTGAGCTAAATTTGAAAGCCTCTAAATACTGTCTGAATAAGGAGTTGAAGGAACATATATCCAACTAACTCCGTCTAGCAAAACTGAACTGAAATAATAAATAGAATAAATAATATCATCCTCGAATGGATGAGGACTCACTGTAACTCTGTGACTGGAATGCTACTGCTATTGCTGATCCGGAGCTCGTATATGTGAACCTATGGTGTAATGTGAAAGAAAGAACCATAGCGTAAATGCGCCAGTACAACTGGGAGTACTGAGTATACGAGTGAGGTAGGTTAAATGCAAAAGGGTTTACATGCATGAACGATGCTAACTGAATGACTGATATGAACGTAAAAGTGCAAACATGCATACGTAGTAACTGAGATTGTGATTACGTGATATCTAGATCTGGACACTAATACATGATCTACTAATATCTAGCATGACAAATACTAAAATTCTGATAACATAGATGGCTGTGTCTGACAGTCCTGAATCTAATGAAACTATCTGTGTTTCATTCTGTAACTGAATTGACTGTATCTGACAGTCCTGATATACTAAAATCTGAAGAACTATCTGAGTTCTTTTACTGAGAATGGGACTGAAACTGTGGGAGGTAGTTATTTGACCGACATGCCCCAATAACCCATATAGCTAAGTTAGGGTCCAATCTCTGCCCCGACTGGAAGGGTGTCAATACCGCGCCACTAGTAAGGACAACTATGAGTGACCCTTAGCTGGCAGGTACTCAAAATGAGAATGGTGGGAACCCTAAACTGATGGATTAAGCCACCTCATCAACCCTAATCTAACAGGTTAAGATGTCTCAACCTACGCTGGCTACGTAGTTTTGGAACATAAGGACGATTACTAAGAATCACACCCTAAATTGGCAAGTGAGTTCCCATCCTTGGGTTTACTCGGTGCTAACTTCTACTCCTATCTAAAGAGACTAAATGTGATTTAACTGACGGTACATAGACTGAGTAACTGACTTTCGTTGACTGACGGATTAGTGCTACTATTTGAGAATTAACTGAGATCATGAGATTTCTGAGGTTTTCTGAGTCACATGCCCGACTGAGTTCTATAGATCATGGCTTGACTGAGATTATCGTGATAACATGACATGGCTTTAGGTACACAGCTATATTTTTTGGGTAAAAGTACCCCCAGGATTCAATGGAAGGAAACTGACACACATGACTGATTTGATCGTAAGAGTAGAGTCTACAATTTACCATATCATGAGTAGGGGATTTCACACTAAGCCTAGTTCTCAACATCTTATACATGGAAGGGAAATTCATACAACATGTATATACTAGCATAGCTTCAATATCATGGTCAATCCATGTCACAACAACAACGCATATCACTCACATGGAATTCATGGGAAATCGTAAAGCATAGAGCATGGACTTGTCATTTAAGCACTATTAAACCACGGGACATGAATTCTATCATCCAGGCATATTATCAAACACTTTGCATGCATTCTTTTAGCCTAAGTGTGTTCATGAATTTCACCATATTAAGTCACATAAGAATCATGGGTTTCAACTAACAAACACATATACTTCATGAAAACACCTTTAGATATCATCTTGCAACTTAACCAACAATCATCAACATGTACATGCTCATATCGCAACAAGACAATCACAAAATAATATTTAAAACATGGTTCTTGAGCTCTATGAACGAAATGGATCCATAGATGAACACTACGCATATCTGACTCGAGGTTCTTAATGTTTTTGAACTTGAAGGATTTGAAATCCTTTGATTTTTTTTAAGAAGATTGGGTCTTGTTCTTGGAGATTAAAGTTAGAGAGAAACCCTAGTTTTTATTTGTGAAATAATAATGAGCAAAATGGCTAAATTCAGACTCATCTAGGTATATATTTAGGCGAGTGGTAAGTGACCAAAATACCCCTGTTAAAATGGCCTGGAGTAAATTGAACGTGATGTGTGAAGACCCGACTGACGGTCCGTCAGAAACTTGATAATCCATCATTTCGACCGTCATACGTGGACCAGAAATGGGGTTCACTGGATAAGAGTTGACGGCCTGGATGACGGTCCGTAAAAAATCTGATGGTCCGTCAACTCGTCCGTCAATCCTTATCCAGAATATGGCCTTACTGCCTTGGTTGTGACAGTCAAAGTGGCGGTCCGTCACTTGTTTGACGGTCCGTTAACTTGGATGTCGTACCTGGGCATTTCGGTCAGTTCTGAGTAAAACATCCATAACTTCCTCTTCTGGTGTCGGATTTGGACAAAATTGATATCGTTAGAAAGCTAACTCAATTTCCCCACGTGATAGAAAGTAGAAATCTCATAATTACCATGGGTACAAAAATAGATTTGTATTTCAAAGCAAGTACTAGCATCCTTGAGATGATTTCTAGCTAGAAATAAGCACGGGTATTAGAGATATAGGGTGTTTTGAACACCAAACCAGCAAACCAAACTAGTATTGTCAACAATAGATGAAGAACAATATGAAGAATAACAATATAATAACAATATCCACGGATTATAAGATGAACAAGACAAAAAAAATAGTGCAAGATTACAATAAGGAAATGGATAGGTAGTAAGACATACACCGTTATAATGACTAAGAACCTAAGTGTACATTGAACACTAAGACCCTTAAAAAGATAGTAGTAACACCTACACTCTTCAAAGAGACACAAGAGGGACCTCAATCCTTCAAGCACCCCAAAGTTCCAAGCAAGCAAACAACAAAAGAGAATCCACCCTAATGTTGTACCTAATTTCGGCCAAGCCTCCAATGGGAGGGAAAACTTGTCTTTCAAGTTGTGTATTACAAGATTCAAAATAAAAAAAATAAAAAGTAAAGAAACCCTAAATTGTTCCTTATATAGTATATTACAAATTAAAGGCAAAAAGACCAAAAGGGCCCTTAGAGAATAGGCTCCCCTCTAGTGTAACTTGGTGGCTGTTTTTGATGTGTATTTAAGTCCTTAATTACACTTCTTTGCACACACACTAGGGAGATTTAAATACACACCCACATAAGTCCATCTACGTGATCACACTTGTATCATTCTGCCTTGCCACTGAGCTATGGGCTTGCGTTTATCTATGGGTTCACAGCACTAAAATTTAAATATATTTATTGAATTTTCCAATACAATATCGAGTCTATGCAAAAGTTACTGGGTTCGGCCGAACCCGCACACTATACTGTAGCTTCGCCCCTGTGCACACTAGTATGAGAAGTTAGAACTACACCGTTCTCGTAATCAAGATAAATTATATTTATTCTCGTGCGACAATCATTCTGATGGTTTGTCCAAATTTTCATCTACGATTGTGAATTATAACTTTATAAGAACCGATGATTTAATCTCCTGTATATAAGTTAAACTCTATACACCAAATCATCTACTATATAAGTTGAGGACACATATATGACAATAACAAATTATTGAATTGAATAAATAAATAAGCGTTCAATAGATAATACCACATCAAAACCGCATGATTTATAATATATCCTAACAATAAATTAGATTAGAAGGACCCATGAATTTTAGTTCCTGAGTTTATCGATCACAATGAACTCTGTCAAACCCACAATTCGCATTGTGGCTCCACCACCATCAGATTCAGCTAAAGCTAGCTAATACTGGCCTGATTAAGAAATATTTCTAATAATTCGTTGTTCTTGTTAATTTTTATCATGCACGTCTACGGGAAGTTGTTTTATATCAAACGAAGCATATTTATAAATATATGATATGTGTCATTTCCTTAATATTTTATCACTTACCTTAGTTAATTAAGTGGAAGTTGTGGACATGGTGGCGTTTCAAGGGAAATGATGGAAGAGTGTAGTTACGCAAATCATGTTGTATATCTAAGACCCCCTCCCTCATAATTTATGTGAAATTAAAGTGTCTTTGATAGGACAATAAAGTGTAAGAAATTAAGAAAGTTTTTGAAATTTGTAACTTAAAATAAGTTAGAGATATTTGTCGCCTATAAATTAGTATCTCATTAAAGGCTACATTGTTATTTTAAAATTGAACTTTACTAAAAGTAAAAAAAAAAAAAATTGTTTTAAAATTGAATATGAAAGAAAAAAACGTGTTATATAAATTGAGACAGTAATTATTAGGTGTTGAGTGTCTGATTCATGAAGATGAAGAAGGAAATGCAGGTGAGTAATGCCATCCTTTTTGGTTATATTAGGAAAGGAGAAAGATAGGAGGGAGCCGACAAACAGCATCTTTACTTGGATTTATTAACAGAGTGTATTAAAAAAATATATTTATTAACTTTGTGTATTATTAATATTTTATTTGATACAACTTTTAACTTATGTATAACTAATGTAAGATATTAGTTATATACTTTATTGTGTATTGAGATATATATTACTAATACTTTAAAATTCATAATCTTAATTAATAATGTAATGAAGCTAATACATGCATTAGCATAATTAAAGATACAATTAACCTCAAAATTTTTTTGCATTCTTCTTAATATATATGAAAAATATTTTTCTAAACAAAAATATAAACTATATAATTCATGTTATTTTAATATATTAAATTAAATATTAGATAAGAAAAAATATAAATATTATTAATATATTATATTTTATATTATTCTTATACACTTTATCCCGAGCAGAGAGAGTGAGAGACCACTGGTTGGATCCTTGGGAACCACACAAGTACGACCAGCCTATATATATTTGAACGAAAATGTCGTGTTGTCCAGCGGAGCCTAAAAGAAGGTGACTCACGCAGACAGCTGACTCCTTTTCAATAAAAAAGAATAGCCAAACCAACCCAGTTGGCTGGTCAATCTCAGAGATCTTATCGACCGGGTTAGTGTAGTAGTATAAGATTCAGTGGGGACCCAACCCATAACATAAGTAAGAGCAGCAGAGTGGCAAAGCTATATATGGAAAGTACAAAAAACAGTTGTAGTGTTGTCCTTATTCTTGGCCGATCCAACATAAGTGCAAGTTTACATGTGCTTTCGATTAACCTTTTCTCCAATGAAATAACCAGTGGGGAGCTAAATTAAAGTTTACATGTTCAGGCTAATTCACTAACTTTGATTTTAATAAATTTACTTTATAATCTCCTTATTTTTTCTTCTCATATCCCCAATTTGAAATAAATAAATTTTAAATTTTAATTTCACCACTTAAAATTATGTGCCATGTTTGAAACTGGAAGTGGATATTACTAGAGCTATTATTTGGTCAAAACTCATCAACTTGATATTCAAATCGTGAAAGTAAACAAGTACACATAGCTTCTCGTTGGATTAGATTAGCAAGTTTGTACTTTCTCTGTTCTCCTAAAACATCAACTTGGCATCCATAAGGTCAATGTTTATTCATATATATGTACTTCGAAAGTCATGTTAGTTTCATTCAATAATCAATAGTATCGCTCTGAAATAATTGAAGAAATAATTTTTTTGGCAGTGAGGAGGAGTACTCTTGAGGCAATGAAGACCAAAGGTAGATCACGAGATACTCCCTTCGATTCATATTAGTTGGCGTCTATGAATTTGGCATACCCATTAAAAAAAATTTAATTAGGGAGTATTTTATCAAATTAGTCTTATTAATTGTGCTTTGAAAATATAAATTTGAGTAAATATACTTTGTTTAGTCATTTAATATTGATGGTAGTATTGAAAGAATATGATAAAATTTTCTGAAATAATTAAATTAAAATAAATATTTTTAGAAGAAGGATTAATTAAACCAAAACGACGGGAGTAATAGAAAAAAAAATGACCCGCAAGATATGGGGGATTTGACATTTTTCAAGCATAATGGACCCACGGTTTGCTAAAACTGAGGAAAATTAAAGAATTTCACACTACTTGTGACGAGTTTGCACAAGATTCATATTCTCTCCATCAATTTGTCCACACTTTCATTCACTTGACACATAACTTAAAAATTAATTTTATTATATCATTATTTAAATATAATAAATTATATTTTAAAAATTAAATTATATGATGGATAGCATTGAATATAAAAAATAAACTAGACACAAATAGGTGAGTTATTTATTAATTTTTAAAATTAAATAATATTATTAAAAATTTTATTTTTAATATACTGAATAAATAAAAATGAATTGTCGTAAGTGTAATAGTGGTGCATGCATGTGGTAATTGGAAAGTCAAACTGGGCTGACCTTGCCACCTCGCACTCACAATTCATCCACCCTTCCCAGCCCACTTTTAAATTATTTGTTTTTTTTACGTTTCTAAATAAAACATTAATTATACCAAATTTTGACCATTTTGTATACCCTTAGTTATGTTTTAAGATATAATTATTTTTTTGGAATATTTATATCTTAGGTTTGTCCATAATTAAGGAGTTTATCTTCGAGAATAATAACTAGTACTTTCTCAATTACTAGTACAAAAGATAAAGTGAGAAAAATATAATTAATTTTTCTTCTAACATTTAAAATGATAAATAATTGAAAAATTGAGACAAATCACGTAAATAATTCGAGATGAAGAGAGTAAAAACTGAAGTCTCATTAACTTTTTTAAAAATTCAACAATTAACTTTTAAATGACTTGATTATGCAAAAACCTTTTACAATGTCAATATATATGGCTCATACTCGTAAAATAAATTAAATGTCGATGTGTGTACAGCTCAATATACTCTTTATCGTTTTTTAAATTCTAGGAGTTTGCTCAAAACTGGAAAACATTATTTACATAATAGTATAGAACAAATGACAGCTTGTAAGTATAGCACCATACATATATGAACAAAACGGTCCATGCAAGTAGTAGTAGTTAAATTAAGATAATAGAATATGATGGGAAGATTTAATTTTGAAAACAATTAAAGAAGGAAAAAGCTTAACCAATCAAGTATAGTATCTAGGCATGTGAGGAAGAAAAGGTTTTTGTTTTCTTCTTAGTCAACGAAAATGAGAGAGTTTATGCGTCGAGATTGGCCAACGAAATGGTCATGAGGAATATTAAATATACGTTGCGGGATCTGGAGTTTCTACAACTAAACATTTTACATGATTATATTTGAAAAACATGAAAACCCTAAATATAGAAGAAAGATTTTAAGTTTTAACTAAGAACATGAAATAAATATTTTTTCCTCACTTGATGTTTAATTTAATAATCAGTATTGGAGTTCGTAAGATCCATCGTATTAAAACGGGAAACATTTCTACCCAAATATTCAAACGTATTGATTAAGGGTGAACATTTTTTCTATGTCCATCACAACCAGATTAAACATGTAATCCTACGTACCATGTTAAAAAATTACCCTAACACCTTGTGATTTTCATGCTAACTCCTATAAGAGTATATTATTAATAACAAAAAGAGACTCGATAAAAAAAAAAAACAAAGATATAATAATGAAACCTTTTTAAGAAGTCAAAAGATTAAAATAATGTCAAAGATGTAAAATCAAATGAGTAGCGTTGATTGATTCCCTGTATGCACCACCAGGAAGGGAGACCAAAATTAAAGAAGTAGACAGTACCTACTCTTATTCGATGTTTATTTCGAATAAAAAATATAGCTAAAAATCAAAGCAATAATTATTCCTAAATTATGATTAAATATACATAATAAACTAATGTATAAAAACTATGTCTTGTGGTTCATTAATTTAAATAAATATCCAATCATAAATTATTACCGGAGAGAGAAGGCGGGAGGACCCCATCCACCGCCCATTAGAACACAGAATCATTACCAAAACCAAACACACATATACCCACAACCCATAGTATCATATATGCCCAATCTAAGTCTCTCTTTTTCGTTTCTCAAGCTTAGTTAGCTAGCCCTAGCACAAAAAACACCTTCTACTTACTTGTACTACCATTTTCTTAACTTCCATATACAAAAATTAAGTGTATAATTGAAGTAAAAGGCTATGGATGAGGAAGGAGAGATGTCAAGAAGGCCAAGAGGCAGGCCATCTGGATCAAGAAACAAGCCCAAACCACCCATAATCATCAACCGGGACAGTGCCAACGCCCTCCGAACACATATCATCGAAATCGCGGATGGTTGTGATGTAATGGAAAGCGTTTCCAATTTTTCACGAAGAAGGCAAAGAGGAGTTTGCATTATGAGTGGAACGGGAAATGTTACTAATGTCAACTTAAAACAACCAGCCTCACCTGGAGAGATTGTAACTCTACATGGTCGATTTGAGATCTTATCGTTATCTGGATCGTTCCTGCCCCCGCCAGCTCCACCAGCAGCATCAGGGTTGACGATATATTTAGCTGGAGGGCAAGGACAAGTGGTGGGAGGAAGCGTGGTTGGCGGGCTTATGGCGTCAGGGCCAGTGGTTATTATGGCTGCTTCGTTTAGTAATGCTGCTTATGAAAGGCTTCCGTTGGAAGAGGATGAACAGAATCCTCTTCCAATGCCAGGTGGTTCATTGGAACCTCCTGGAGGACAACAACAATTATTAGGTGACCCATCGATGTTTCATGGGACGCCGCCACCAAACCTTCTCAACTCCATTCAGTTACCGCCTGAAGCCACTGGCTATTGGTCAACAGACCGACCTCCATTCTAACTTGAAGAAATTTATGCAACGGGTATTCTTGTTACTTGAGTTTTTTTTTTTTTTCTTAACTCTTTTCTATTACATCGGGAGATCAGGAAAATGAAAGAGGGATGACGTGAGTTGAACTCACATTTATTATGTCAAAGATTTTCACCGGTACCACTTAGCGTTGGTGGTATTCTTTTTCTTCATTCACTTGCCTAGTTAGATTGAACTTCTTCCCTCTCTATCCAAGAGTTCTTAGAAATTTTTTCTAGGAAAAGGATTTTTTCGGGCTGTTGACCATTTGAAGTAAGTTTTCTAGTAATTCTTTCCTTTAGATACCTCTTTACTTTGAATTACATCCTTTTTCGACTAGTTTTTTGTATTGTTATTGGTTTAATTAATGGTGAAATGCTTGTAATTTGATCAAATTAACTTTGAAATTTTGCTGCTTTCTTGGTGACCCTCGTGCTAATAAAAGAATTTAAATCTTTCGAACTAAAGCAAGTTCGAGTTTTGGATTTTCTGTGAACCCCATATTTTTATGAGATTGATTCATTTGAACAGACAATTGAGTCGAGGGTGTAAAATGTACACACTGACCTGTCCAGACCCTACTTACGAAACTACGTTGGCTGTAAACTAAGGATACTGTTATGAAATCCATAATCATGATATACTAGATTGCAGTAATGAGTACTAATCATGAGTACGTTTTTTCCTGACAATAGCAGTCTATATTTACACAGAGAATTAAGAAGTCTTCTTCTTATGACTTATGGTGTGTTCGGTATGGAAGATTTTCCAAAGAAAATGCTTTTCAGCAAAAAAATAAGAGGATTTCTTATTTGTTTTTTTGTGTTCTATATGTAAACATGAGATGTGTTGTAAGATAGTGATGACATAATTAATGTAGAATGTCATTTATGTAACTTATTTTTCCTACATTAATTCAGCAGGTAAGTCATTTTCCTCTTTATTAAAAAACCTATTTTCGTAGTGAGAAAGTTTTCTAAAAAAAAAATTGACCTGACATAGTAATAGTTTGAAATTCTCTCTAACGATGTATTATCTCGGGGTAGTTTCGTTGAGTCATGTGTTTTCTCAGACAATTAACTTGTCTGACTACTTCAACTATGTGTAGTCATAAACTATTGGTGGATAATTGATTTGAGCTCATAATGTTTCATGGTCAACAATTGATTAATTAATTGTTTCTTGGATGGCCATGAAACAGTTACTTGTCTATTTTGCGCATAAACTTATAATCAGAATTACTGTTTTATTATGTCTTCTTAATCTTACCTAAAGTCACAGCTATTTGTAAACCCAATTTAACTTTTGAGTTTTTCTTTTCTTAGCGTGTTAATTAAAAGAAAATGAAATCTCGCAGATACTGGATAATTCTTTAAGATTTAAGTTGTATATAAAATTTTATCACATGTCATTGTATCTTTACTATTCACCCGTTATAGAAGGTACTCAAGTTAATGTTCGTACAGAAATCGCAGTTATATAAACTGATGATATAAATATTTTTACAATATAAGTGCATATTGACTTGTGAGAAAATGTATTCCTTTTTTGTGTCTCCTTGTGTAAGTTAATTTATGACTGCCCAAACAAATATTGCATAGATTAAGAACATCATAAGAAACTGAGATTTAGAGTTTTGCCAGAACAGAAGTATGAAATGCTTGGCTACGCAGACTTCCATTTATTGCTCCTCCTACAATTACCAATCGAATGTGGTTGTAACTAACGGTTGAGCAGATGAATGACACTTAATAACCATGTATTTATAGGTATAGGCCTTGACATAATGGGGCTTTCCATGACAAACTTCATTAGATTTCTAAGAGGGCTTAGTCTACTGTCAGTCCACATCAATACATGAAGTTTCACATGAATAATTTGACTCAACAAGGAATTCAATATATAAACGGGTCAAGTCTTGTTCACAAATGATATTTATTTAGCTCGATTTTTAAATCGTAAAAATTAAATTAAAATTAATCCGCGTTTAGTAAAGTACCAACACCTTATATCTACTAAATATAGATAAGTATATGACAGAATTGCAGACTTTCGATTTTTTGAGTACATCCTATGCAAAATATCTTTTGAGAATAGCATCCACAGGCAATTATGTTTTCCCTGTGCAAACTAAGCATATTGCTTATATGTGTTTGAACATTTTGTAAGATAAATTTGAAGTATTTATCAAGGCCCACCATGATGAATTTTGGTCTAATTATCGCAACTTATTGCAACATGACTTTTTTGTTTGACAAAAAAGTCAGTCGCATTTTGGTTAGCAAAAGTTGAATTGACCCATGTTTCTTTTATAAAATTCTCTGCTGGATTTTATGTCGGTGACTATGCTTAACATTATAAAATGATAAAGCGTCCAAAAAGAAAAGCTAAGGTAAAGAAAAAATGAAGTGGATAGATTTTGGGAATCTTCATTCATTTCTTTTTCTCTCCTTTTTATTAGCATCTTCTCTTCTTTATGCCAACAAAAGTCAATAAGCCTTTGGTGCATTGTTATTTTCTTCCGATGGATTAGACTTGGGGGTCGTACATCGGATTAATTATACAAGAGTTAGCTACACAAGAATTACTCATACATGAATTATTTAAAATCTAAAATTTGTGTATAAATTTCTTCCACCATGAAAATGGAATAAAATTATACAACGAATAGTGTTTTAAAAGACAATTTTGAGGCTCACCTCAAGGCTCGTCTCGGATCAGCGTATTGGAAAAACGCCTCGAGGCATAATTAATATTAGGTGGCCCATCGAGGGTTCATGCGACGCCACCACCAAACCTTCTCAACTCCATTCAATTACCTACTGAAGCTGGCTATTGGTCAACAGGTCGACCTCCATTCTAACTTGAATGAATCTATGCAACGGGTATTCTTGTTACTTGTGTTTTTTTTTTCTTAACTTTTTTCTATTACATCGGGAGATCAGGAAAATGGAAGAGGGACAATGAGAAATTATGCTACAGAGGCACTCTCGGCCATGGATATGAAAGCTCTTATGAGCAGAAACAGAGAGATAGAAAGTTGGAACTGAAATTGTATTGTATATCTTTCTGGTTCAGCTACTCATCTATATATTTATGATTACATTGCTTTCTAGAGTAGTCTAGAAGGTTCTTAGATCAATCACACTAAACATGTTAGCTTACACTTCAGTAACTAACATTTCAGTAACTAACTCCTAAGCACAGTAATCAATGTAACAGTAAAACTGTAAACTACAGCTGACTAATTACTAACTACAACCGACTCAACTAACTACTAACTGCTAACCGTTAATAATCATCTTTCAATACTCCCCTTCAAGATGAAGGGTGCAAAATGTTAAGAACACCAAGCTTGTTTAACAAATTAGAATGTTGATCATGTCCCAAGCCTTTAGTCAAGATATTTGCGACCTAATGTTATGTAGACACGTATGAAGTCTGCACTAGAGCACCTTTTATTTTATCCCTTATGAAGTGACAATCAATTTCAATATTCTTAGTCCTCTCATGAAAGATAGGATTAGCAACAAGCTATATAGCTGACTTACTGTCACTAAACAATGTGATTGGTTTAGGGACTTACACATTTAACTCAGAAAATAACTCCTCTAGCCATGTCAGTTCTGCAATTGTTGAAGCCATACTTCTATATTCAGCTTCAGTTGAACTTCTTGAAATAGTGTGTTTCCTTTTATTCTTCCAAGATACTAAAGAACCTCCAAAATACACCACATATCTAGTCACAGACCTTCTTATATTAGGATATGCAACCCAGTTTGAGTCACACCAACAAACCAGGTTTGTGTTAGATTGTGCCTTTAACCAAATGCCCTGATCTACAGAGCCCTTTAAGTACTTGACTACCCTGTGAGCAACTTCCAGATGCGATCTCTTCGACATTTGTATGAACTGACTCAAAGTTTGTACAACAAAACTAATGTCTGGCCTGGTGATGGTAACATGCATGAGCTTACCAATTAATCTCTGCTAGGAAGTTGCATCTTTCAATACAATATCACCAGTTATGCCTGTAACTTTATCATAGTCTACTGATGTCAACCTGACATTGGACTCTAGTGGTGTTGAAGCTATTTTTGCACCAGCTAAACTAGACTTTGAAATTAGTTCAAGAAGATATTTCCTATGATTCAGGACAACTCCTTGTGGTGATCTCAACACTTATATACCTAAAAAATATTTAAGTTCCCCTAAATCTTTGAGTCTAAATTATTTGTGCAGCGCCTCTTTAGCTTTAGAGATCATAGCCTCATTATCTCCAGTAATCAACAAATTATCTACATAAACTAATACTATCACCATTCTTGTTCGTTTCTTTAATGTAAGCAAAGAGTAATCGTGAGTACTCTGATGAAAACCTGCTATTATAAGTGTTGTAGTGAGCTTGATATTCCATTGCCTTGAGGCTTGTTTAATTCCATATAATTACTTAAGCAACCTACAAACTTTATGACTTCCTTTCTACTGGAAACCTTCAGGCATCTTTATATACACTTCTTCATCCAAATCTCCTTGTAGGAAAGCACTATATACATCCATTTGATACAAAGACCATCCTTTTGACCCAACAAAATCAATGACACATCTAACCAATAATCATTTTTTCTACAGGTGAAAATATGTCATGGTAATCCAAGCCTTCCTACTGGCTGTAACCCTTAGCCACCAATCTTGCCTTAAATCTTTCAACCTTACTATTTTCCTTGTACTTTATTTTATAAACCCATTTTGAGCCATTAGCATTCTTCCTAGAAGGCAAGTCAACTATCCTCCCAAGTGTTGTTATCCTTAAGTGCCTGGATCTTCAACTTCATAGCCTGAATTCACCTATCATCTGCTGCAGCATGGCTGAAAAACTGTGGCTCTATTAATTGTGAAAAACTACTTACATAACACTGTTAACTAGGAGTGGGATGCTTGTATGATAAGTAGTTTGCAATAGGATATCTAGTGCCTTTTTTTTTCTCAGGTACTGCATAGTCCTTAAGCCAAATAGGCTCTTTAGTCATTCTAGATGTTCTTCTAGGTTGACAGGACACAAGATCTTTATTTTTCGAATGTGAGGACACTGGACCCAATATTGGAGCATTTGAAGGTTCAGGTTTGTCTTCAAGTGGACCAGATGCTGAATTATCTTGATGCATTTCTTTTGTATGTAGACTGTGATCATCATCTATCTCTATGGAAATATCAGTGATTGCTTTATTATTATTCTCTGCACTAGGTTGTGATATATCCATAGACTGATATGAATCCTTTTGAGTAGCAAAGGGAAAAACATCTTCTTGATATGTAACATCTTTATTAACAAATAACTTGTTGTGGACTAATTTGAAAATAAGTATAATTTCTGTGTAGTTGAGTATCCCATCAACACTGCTGGTGTAACTCTCTAAAAAAATTTATCAGCAAATGAAAAAACATCTTTTTGAAATATAACATCTCTATAAACAAATAACTTGTTGGTGGACAAATTCGATAATAAGTATCCTTTCTGTGTAGTTGAGTATCCCATCAACACTGTTGGTGTAGCTCTCTAAAAAATTTATCTCCCTTAGGTATTGTTGATGCATAACAAAGACATCCTATTACTCTTAGATGAGATAGTGAACATGATTCAGAATATCATATCTCATATTGTCACGACCCGAATCGGGGTCCTGGCCATGATGAGCATCCCGAACCATGAAGGCCCGAGCGCCTTTTTGTATCTGGTAATCATGCACAATATTCACAATAATATAAGAGAAATGCAGAAATAAATAAACGGAATCATGGTCATACTCTGAGCTTAATTTAATAATACAGAATGAAATCAATAGACATCTAGACAATATCCATCTCAGTCTGCGAAATCTCTAATACATCAGAATATAATAACTTGTCTAAAACTGGGACAAGGCCCTCAGTCGAACCCAAAACTAAAATGCAAAACAATACTCTAGCTACAGGCCTTCCGAAATAAAGAAGGCTCACCAACTGCATACTTTGGTCTGAAGATTCTATGGTTGGGCGGGACCCCTAGACTAAGCCTCAGACCCTAAAATATAGGGGGTCAATACAAATGTACTGCTATGCAGAGAAATCCAAAATAATGTGTTTACATATAGATAACATAGATGAGAACAAGTGTGAAACATCATGCATGAAATAGTTACAAACACATGGGCAATTTTAATGATCTTAAAATAATTTTGACAATGCAGTTCTAATCTTTGTATTACTTCTGAGTTAGGTGGTATGCCCTATAATTCTACGACTCCACAGGCTATATGGAGTCCTCCCTTGACTCGGCGTCCAAGACTCCAACCCAAGTTTGCCGCAAGAGTTGGAGTTTCTGATTCTGATACGCCACAAGGAACTAGTCTAGCGTATAATCCCTCTTGGAGATACAATAACCCACATCGGCAAAACACGGTTTTGGGCAATGATTTTTCTAAACTCGTTCCTTCTTTGGGTAATTACCCACCTAACATCTCTTGAGCCCATTTTTAACCTTTTCTGAACAATCATCATTCAAAACTCACATTCTAAAAATATAAGTGAAATCTGACTAATATTATGGTCTGAATCTGTTATGGAATTATCTGGGTTGGTGTCGTCACACCAAGACTTGCAAGTCATATTTTTGAGCCATAAAATATCATATTAAAGTCTCTTCTTTTAAGAATAATTTTTGGACTACCACACTCCCAATAATTTACGAAAATTCATACTTCAAAACATTTATCAAATTATGCAAAGATCACTCTTTTCAACATTTCAACAAACATGTAGTGGTCATGAAGTTTGTGACAAACTATGCAACTCTTTCGCTATATATCTTTAGCATTTATCAACATGTAAAAGGACCCTCTCCTCAATTCAAAATCATAATCAAGACATTTGTATCTTGCTTCTCTAAATGCAATTTAAATAACTCATAACGTACGAAATCATAAGGCTTAGTAGTAAGAGAGGGATTATAATTATTCATGCTCTCAATTAAACATTCAAACTCAATTTAATACATACATATATACGAGTACAAATAAATTTAGGGGAAAGGCCTCAAGACCAAAACAATAATATCATTTAAAGAGTTCATAATGCATAATTTCAAATGCAAATTCCACAACCCCTTTATAAATTTATGATCTTTATAACTTTAAACCTTATTCAATGTGTTTTCAACAAGCCCATGTAGTTTAGGAAAACCCCACATATCTTAGATTACAAGGTTTAAAGAGTAGAACTCGAATCTTGATTCGTTCCTTGGAAATCTTGAACTTAAGGAGTGATTTTCTTGATTTCTTGTTCTTGGAGGAAACCCTAGTTTGATCTTATTTTTTTAGAGTGAAAAGAGGATTTTGATGTTGTATAACTGATAATGATTGACTAATAACGTTTAGGGTGTAATTTACTTTGTGGGAAAGGTTTTTGGAGTGAGAAAAAGACCAAAATACCCCTAAGAAATAAAAAAATCACAGAACTTCATCAGTTGACGACCAAGGTTGATGGGCCGTCACTCAGGTGATAGTCCATCACTTAGGTCGTTAGTTTTGGGATGGATTTTACCACTTTCTGCCATAGGCTGACGACTAGGGCTGATAGGCCATCACCTAGTTGATAGGTCGTCAGCCTCGTCGTCACGTTTTGGCAAACAGACAATTCGAAGCAAAGTGAGCATAACTTTTGACTCCAATATCGGATTAAGGTGAAACTAGTTAGTTGGAAAGAAGACTCAAAGGCCTTTCATTTGATATATAGTTGGGCCTTTAATTCGATATATACAAAAAGTTATGGTCAATTGAAGTTTACCCAAGTTTAAACGCTCACCAAAACTCAATCGATAGGAAGGCTTTCAACTCGTCCTCTAGTTAAGGGACCTCTATGATCTCAATTCATGCTCGACTAGATTCTGACACTATATAATTGATTAACACACTAAATTTTCATAGGATTTATTAGCTTTTGGAACCTTTACACATAGAAATGATGTTTTACATTCTAGCTCAAAAGTGCGGGGTGTTACACATATGAACTTTTACCATCAATAGAAGAAGATGGTAATCTATTCATCAAATAAATAGCTATTTGAAATGCCAAACCCCAAAACTTGATAGGTATTAGTGACTGAGATCTGATTGTTTTAGCAATATTCAAAATTTGTCTGTGTTTCCTTTCTTCTACACCATTCTGATATGGTGTGTAAGGACAAGTACTCTGATGCACTATACCTAAGGACCTGAATAATTCACTACACTGAGTGTTAAAGAACTCAGTTTCATTATCAGTTCTTATAACCTTTACACCTGTTCCAAACTGAGTTTTGATCATTAGCAGAAAACTCTTGAGAGCCACAATGGTTTTAGACTTAAGTTGCAGTAAATGAATCTAAGTATACCTACTACAATCATCTATAAGTTTCAAGAAGTAGAATTTCTTATCAAAGGTTGGAGTTTTATATGGACCCCATAAATCCATATGTACAATATCAAAACACATACTTGACTTAGATTCACTGATAGGAAATGATAATTTTGTTTGTTGGGATAATGGACAGACATGGCATTTATTTACTAAATCAACATCCTTATTATGAGCTAAAAGATTTAATAACCTTAATACTTGTGTGGATGTATGGACAAGTCTTTTGTGCCATAGGCTACTCTCACATATAGTCAAACCTGCCATCAACTCATCTTTTATTGAATGTTCACCTTTTTATGCAGGAATACCTTTGAAGACATATAATCCTCCTCTTTATATACTAATTCCTTTCACCCTGCCAGTGTAGAGATCCTAAAATACACAAAAATCAGGGTAAAAAGATACAAAGCAAGATAATTATTTAGTAACCTTGGAAACTAACAACAGATTCAGTTTGAATTCTGGCACAAATAAAACACCCCTCATAGATTCTTCTTGAAAGACTAATATTTCTCCAGTGTATGATATATTAGCCTTTGATCCATTTGGGAGATTCACCTTATCCATTTCTGTTCTCACTCTCCCATTCTTTATAAAAATCATACTTTTATCTGATGCAATGTGATGCATAGCGCCAGAATCTACTATCCATTTCTTATGCTCAACATGGGAGAATAAACATGTAGCTATACCTGTCATGTTAGTCTGATTAACATCCTGCTTATCCTCATTTAGAAGATCCATGATTTGCTTGTACTCTCCATTAGTAAAACATTATCCTTTAGCTAGTATTGCATTATCAACCTCCTTCATGACTGGTAGAGGCAACATTTCCACCAGCAACCTGTCCATGAAAGTAATTAGATGAAAACTGAGAGTTAACTTGGCTTGCAGACTGGTTTTCATAGCTATTGAGTTTCCTAGGCTCCTGATTATGATACATGAACCCTTTTGAACTACCATTATTATAGTTTATCTTCTACTTTTGCCTTTAGTCACCAGTATATCCTATTACTTTGTAACAGTTCTCTTTTGTGTGTCTAGTGAAGTGATAATAATCATATTTCTTTTCTTTGTAATTCTGACTTCTGTAGTTCATATCCAAGATTCTCTTCACCTGCATTGCAACAGGATCAACCTTGTTATTTGTGATCGAAGCACATGCTAACTGTTGAATTTTATCCTCTGCTACCATAGTATAAGCTTGATTTAGAGTTGGTGTAATTCTCTTCAATAAGATCTTCCTTCTAGCCTGATCATAGGAATCATTCAAGCCTCCCAAAAATTATAATAGCCTCAGCTCAGATAAGTGATCTACATAGTACTTAGACCTTGGACAATCATATGATGGAGCTGGAATTACTGCATCATACTCATTCCACTGATTCTTAAGCTTGGTGAAATAATTGGCTATGGAGTCAATTCCCTGTGCCAGTGTGTTAATTTCTCTATGCAATTGATACACCCTTACTCAATTCATCTTATTAAAACTCTCATTCAAATCCTCCCATACTTCATAAGCACTTGTTGCATATATAATACCATTTAGGAGATCAACACTCACTGTACTCATCAACCATGATAGTACTATGGCATTGCATATCTCTCATTGTTCATGCAACTCTTCTCTATACATGCTTTTATTGCATGCACAAGTAACAAAACCAAATTTTCTTTTTTTCTTTTTAAAAAAGCAACCACATGTGGTCGCTTTTATATTTTAAAATATCAAAATAATCATTTCAATAATATTTGTATTTGTTATTTTTTCTTTTAAGAAAAAATAAATAAAAAAATAACAAAACCGACCACTTGTGGTCAGTTTTCTTTAAAAAAAATAATTAAAAAATATTTTTAAAAAACCGACTACAAGTGGCCGATTTTTAAAAATTCTTTTTTAATTAGTTTTTTAAAATAACCGATCACAAGTGGTCGGTTTTTATTTTTTTAAAAAAGAAAATATTTTTAAAAAACTGACCACTTGTGGTCGGTTTTTAATTAAAATAAAAAGAAAATAATTTTTAAAAACCGACCACTTGTGGTCGGTTTTTAATTAAAATAAAAAATAAATTAATCTTAAAAAACCGACCACTTGTGGTCGGTTTTTTATTAAAATAAAAAGAAAATAATTTTTAAAAATCGACCACTTGTGGTCGGTTTTTTAATTAAAATAAAAAAGAAAATAATTTTAAAAAACTGACCACTTGTGGTCGGTTTTTGAACTAAAAAAATAAAAAAGTAAATAATTTTTAGAAACCAATAATTATATATATGTAATCAAATATATATATATATAATTAAAAAGTATTTTAAAAAGCGACCACTTGTGGTCGATTTTATTTTAAAAATTAAATTTAAAATATTTTATAAAAGCCACCACAAGTGGTCGGTTTGGGAATTAAAAAAAAATAAAAAAAAATAAAAAAAAAATAATTTTAAAAAATCGATCACTTGTGGTCGCTTTTGTATTAAAAATAAAATATTATAAAAAAGAGACCACTTGTGGTCGATTTTTATTGAAAAATAATTATATGTAAAATCTAATATAGAATTTTTTTAAATTACACCGATCACACATATTCGATATCCAATATAATAATAATAAATATCAATCAAGCTTAGATTTTGTAAAAAAAATTATACTAAGAAATTTATCAAATAAAATAAATAAATTACGTTAATTATAATCTTTATCTTTTACTTATGTTTCAATGTATAAAATAAATATAATGTAGTGATCGATCGATTAACGATGTAGTCAAAAAGTAGTAGAATATATCCAAACATATTGAATACCTTGATTTGAAATGATAGAAGTAATAATATACTGTACGTTGAAGTTATATTAATGTAAGCTAATCAAATTAATCGATAATTCATCCAAGTATGTATATGAAATATGTCGCATTATATTATTGGATAATATACTTGTGTACGTATGTGATGTATATAGTACGTATTTAGAACTTGATATAGTCGATAGTGTATATGTGTGTGTATGAATAGGTATATATATAGTATATATATATATATATATATATATATATATATTATGTAGTGAAGGTATAATAACATAAGATAAAATAACCGATAATTCATCTGAGTATATGTGAAATACGTTGTAATTATTATGGAATAGTAAAATCGTGTACGTAATGTATATAGTACGTATTCTAGAATTGATATATATATGTGTGTGTGTGTGTGTATGTATGTATGTATGTGTGTGTGTGTGTGTGTGTGTGTGCATGTGTGTGTGTGTGTGTGCATGTGTGTATGTATGTGTGTGTATATATATATGATGTAGTGATCGATGAACTATGTAGTCAAAAACTAGCAGAATTATCCAAACATATTAAATACCTTGATTTAAAACGATCGAAGTAATAATATACTGTACGTTGAAGTTATATTAATGTAACTAATAATCAAATTAATCGATAACTCGTCAAAGTATACATATGAAATACGTCGCTTTATATTACGAGATAATATACTCGTATACGTATGTGATGTATATATTACGTATTTAAAACTTGATAGTCGATAGTGTGTATATCTGTGTGTGTGCACTACCATAAATTGGGCCTACGGCAACACAAGTTTTAGCGACGGTTCAAAAACTGTTGCTATAGATTGTCTATAGCAACGGTTACAACCTTTACTAAAGAGTTTGACTCTAATGTCACGGTTTAGTAATGCAACCGTTGCCACTGATGTATAACCATTGAAATAGGTGTACATATAACAACAGTTTAAAAATCGTTGCCACAAAAAAATCTATGGCAACAGCTACTTATTAAGTATACAACACTTGTAATTTTTTTTTCCATACATACCCGCGAAATAAAATTTTAGAACCCAAAAATTTTCGTAACCCGCAAAAACATATACTTTAGAATCCCCCAAAATTTTCTCTCACTAAAACAAATCATCGATACTGATACACCCAAATCTCACTAGAACCTAAAATTTCTCTCCCTATAACCTTCCGAATCTCACTAATCTCTCACTCAAATATGTGATGTTTATGTGAAATAGAGCATGGATGGAGAATATTTTACAATTTCTCTCATATTTCTGTAGTTTTGCTGATTTATGAAGTAAAAAAATTCTAGGGTTTTTGTCAATTCGTGAAATTTTAGCTGAAGAGACAATTTTAAGGTTAGTCTCTTTGATTTCTCTTAAAATTGATGTAGAATTTCTGTTGCATGAGTGTCCGAGTAAATTTGGTACTGTCCGACTAAGTTTTTTTTGCGAGTTATATTTTTTTTAATTTTTTCTTGACATTAATTTTTGATTTTCTATTTCACGAGTGTTGGATTCTTGATTTTTCTTGGAATGTACATGTTGTTATTAAATTCTTTTGTGTGATGATTTAGTTAGTTTGGGTTTCAAGTCTTTCCCCTTCATATTTTGGTGTTGGTAGATTAAAATCGTATTACCTTTTCCTTGGGATTCAGTTTTCTGGCAAAGCTGATACCTTAGTGTAGCATAGAGACACGCTATATTTTTTCATCTCCATTGGTAATTGGAGATTTTGTAGAAGTAATATTTGATAAATAGGTTATCTCATATGTGCTGGTTTACATTCTGGTGAATGAAGCGTTCGCAGAAATTGGATATTAAAATTAGTTAAATAATAACTAGAATGGGCCCTTCCAGATATTCTTATTAGGTTGTTTCAAGTCTCGAAAATAGCCCCTCGCAGAAATGTAAGGTGAGGCTGTGTATAATTAGCACCAGACTGCCCTTTTTAATAACTGGAATTGACCATGTCGGACAAACATGAAAGGAAGGCCAACAATGCATTGTGCCTGTATATTATTGGTTTGCTCCTTACCTGTCTGATATTACCATATTGTACTTGAAAGACACAAAAATGATTATCTTGTATTCAAAGAATACCACCCGAAATAGAAGAATAATAACTAGACTGCCCTTTTGGTGAATGAGCATTCTCTTCTACTATCTTTTCGATTGTCATCATCAAGATACTCCTCACTACTTGGACTAAATATGGGATGTAATTGTTTACAGTTTAGTTATTTTCACTTTTCCATTTTCATAATGCTAACATAAGTAAAGTCATTTCTTACCATCTGATGTCAGATGACTAAGGCTCTGTGCATCAGCGTTCTCTGAACTTTATAGGGAAAGGTAATCAATTGCCAGAATATGTTATGTGCAGATAGATTATGGTGAAAGTGATTGGTTAGACAAGTTAGGTTATTTCATTAAGAACAATTGTAGACATTCAGACATCTTCTATCTCTATATGACTTCCCTTGTTAACTAATATAACAGAATCAAATTTCTTGGTGTTATGTGGGCTTCCTAGAGAAACTAAAGTTGAACCTGTTACATAAAATCCTAATGAAGCAATTCATTAGTACATTTAAGTATGCACTGCATTGGCACAACTTAGCCCCAGGACTGTGGTCTAGCAGTAAGAGTACAGTGTGGCAAAGGAAAATTTATGATTTTGAGAACACGGCGAACCACTGAAAAAAGGGGAAACATTAAATGGAAATTGATCCCTAGTCCTCTAGGTCACTAACTGATCAACATCCAATGAAGTACGCCACTTATAATTTAGCTATAAATCGCCACTGCAATGTGGTATGGTATGTGTGTGCTACACATCAAGTGTTTGAACCGTACACAAATATAGACCTGGTCATTAAATGGAGTATAGGGAGGGTTTGCCTATTACCATTGGGTTTCAGAATGTGTGTTGACTAGCCCTGGGGGATTTCTTGGTTACCAAAAAAAGAGAGAATAGAAATATAGAACATATTTATAAGTCTGAACTTCAGTATGTTGTGTCTGCCAATGTTACATGAATATCGAGATTTGGACATATATTTTAGTCGAAAAATATAAACCAATACAAATCAAAACACATTTACTTAGATATATTGTGTTACAAACCTGATTCCATGGCCAAGGCTATAAGAAATTCCTATGATCCATAAGTTAGAATTTCCAGGGCCAATTAAGATACAGTCAGCTCAAGTACCAACGCCTTTAAGAGATGAATTTCCTTATGAAGCTATTTAATGTATTTACAAGAGTGGACGACAATAATTTCTGGTATAGTAAATATCTGAGTCACCCCTTTGTTTACTATGGCATATTTTGCATGGTAAAATAAGTACAGTTGTAAAAGTAAAGACAATTATTGTCTCTGCTAGTTCTTTGTGGTTTACAATATTTTTGTGAAAACCTGCATGACTTTTCAAAGAGCTGTCGACTTGGAGAATATAGATCCTGCTCTTAGCATCCAAGGTAGAATCTATCTTGTTCAATATCATTGAATGAATTTTGGCTAAAGTTTCTTCAATTGTTGTATAAGATATCCGTCTAGCTTGAAAATTTCTGGTTATGCCACTCAATTATGTATTTTTTCTAGGTATTTGCTATTGGTATGTTTGATTTTGACTTGAGTGATTACTATTATATGCTATCTCAATAAGAAATAGTTTTCTATATGATCTCATGAACATTTATTCCATTGTTGGTAGGCATTGTGATTGTCCAGCTTTTGGCGGAGGAAAGAAATCAACGAGAAAATCTATTGCTTGATATATCTGTGGTACAGTCTACTTTTTGATTCATATTTCTTTCATGTTGATGGTATGTTGAATTGTTTGTCTTTTTTGCTTATTTTTCTACCTGTTGTTTCATGAATTAATTCCTTTTACAATATTTGTGTGATGTATTATTTGTTCATATTGGTTTTTAAATGTCTTAAAAAAAGGTCACCTCGAACTTTTCATTGATTCTTATTCATTTGCTCATCTTTTTATTAGTTTAAAAAAATCGATGAAGAAAATTAGTTGTAAATGGTTGTTGAGATAAAACAGTAAAACTGAGCTGGAAGGTAAATTGCTTACAAATAATTATTTTATAATGATTTATAAGCAATTTCTCCATCCTTACCATTGTTGGAAGGTCAATTGCTTATAAATAGCTGAAGGGAGATAGTTTGGGGTTTCATCTTAGGATTGTTTTTGAGTTTCATATTGTGTTCTGTGGCTTCACTGAAGCTGAATTTTTTCTTTATCTTTGTCCACATATTGCTAAAGGGATCTAAATAATGACTTTAAATTTTGAATTTTCATCTACATGGAGCTTAATTTTTGTGCTTTACTTATGTTGATAGGATTTTAATGGATAATGATGATAGAAGTTGGATGAACTACCATAGATGGTTAGATAAGTTTGAACGTGGAGTTAAATATTTTCTTGATAAGGCATTTGAACGTGTTTCTAAAGGAAATGAGATATTATGCCCTTGCGAAAAATGCATGAATCGCTATTGACATTATAGAAATGTGGTGGAAGATCACATATTTGATGAAGGGTTTGTGGATCCTTACACTAAATGGATTTTTCACGGAGAGGGGGTTTCCTCGAAAAATACACCTCATTCAATCAACAATGATAAATGTTTTAATTTGCATGATGATATTGATGGACTACTTTATGATACATTTAGAAATATTGATGCTGAGTTTGGGAATGAAGATGGGGCACGAGAGGAATTACCCGAAGATGCAACGAATTTTTTTAAACTATTGGAGTAAGGGAAGCAACAATTATATCCGGGGTGTGAAAATTTCTCTAAATTGAGTTTCACCATTCGATTGTACTTGTTTAAATCCTTACATGGATTGAGTAATGTAGCCTTTTATGACTTGCTAGATTTGTTGAAAGAGGCATTTCCCTTTGCTCAGCTACCAGAGTCTTTTAACAAAGCTAGAAAAGTTATAAGAGATTTGGGTCTTCATTATGAAAAAATACATGCTTGCCCTAATGATTGCATGTTGTTTTGGAAGGAAAATGAGAACATAGATAATTTCTCTATTTGTGGGTCTTCTAGATGGAGAAGTGTTGGTCATGCTTCAAGTAATGCAACATCAAAAATACCTGCAAAGGTTTTAAGGTACTTTCCTTTAAAACCTAGCTTCAAAGAATGTTCATGTCTCCTAAAACAGCTGCAGCAATGAGATGACATGCTAATGAACGACCCAAAGATGGGAATATAAGGCATCCTGCTGATGGAGAAGCATGGAAAGTTTTCGATAGTTTATACCAATACTTCTCAAGATATCCTCGTAATGTTAGGCTTGGTCTTGCAAGTGATGGTTTCAACCCATTTTGAACCATGAGTATTTCTCATAGCACGTGGCCAGTTATGTTGATGAACTATAATTTATCACCATGGATTTGCATGAAGTCAGAGTATCTTATCTTGTCAATGATCATTCCAGGTCCATTATCTCCTGGAAATGATATAGATGTGTACCTTCAACCATTAATAAAAGAACCGAATAAGCTATGGGAATATGGAATAGAATCATATGATGCTGAAACCAGCCAAACATTCCAAATGCGTGCAACCTTATTATGGACAGTTAGTGATTTTTCAGCATTAGCAATGCTTTCAGGATAGAGCACCAAGGGAAAATTGGCATGCCCTACTTGTAATTATGACACATGCTCTCAATATCTCAAACATAGCCGTAAGATGTGTTACTTGGTTCATTGAAGATTTTTGCCTCCTGATCATCATTTTCGAAAAGATAAGAGGTCATTTGATGGTAAAGAGGAGCATAGATCTTCCCCTACACCTTTGTCAGGTATACAAGTACTTGAAAAGCTGAAAGATTTCAACCATACTTTTCGAAAGGGAAAAAAGAAGAGGTCTCGAGACAATCAAGGCCTGTGGAAGAAAAGATCTATCTTTTTTAAATTATCATATAAGCCAGATAACAAATTATGGCACAATCTTGATCCTATGCACATAAAAAAGAATATATGTGACAGTTTGCTCGGGACATTATTGGAGATATATGAAAAGTCAAAAGATCATGTAAATTCTCGCTATGACTTACAAGATATGGGGATCCGAAAGGAGCTACAACCAATAGAAGATGATGCTGGAAGTGTAAGTGTAGCTAAATCTAGTTTCTTTATGAAGCCAGAAAGAAAAAAATTATTTTGCAGTGTCATGAAAAATGCCAAGTTACCAAAAGGGTGTGCTTCAAATATATCGGACCACGTGCATGTAAATGAGATGAAAATATCTGGGTACAAGAGTCATGATGCTCATATTATATTGCATTATTTGCTTCAGATTGCTGTTAGAAATGTGCTACCCAAGAATGTTTCATTGCCCTTGATTAGGTTTGGAATTTTTTTTCGAGCGATCTATAGTAAGGTTATAAAGAGGAGTGATCTTGAAAAATTGGAGTCTAAAATTGTTGAAATAAATTGTGAGCTTGAAATTTTTTTCCATCCAACATATTTTGATATAATGACGCATTTGCCTATTCATTTAGTGAATAAAATTAAGCTTGGAGGTCCAACTCATTGCCGTTCGATGTATCCTATTGAGAAAAAATTAAATAAGTTGACGACATTTGTTCGTAATCGATCTTGTCCAGAAGCATCAATAGCAGAGGGGTTTTTGGCAGAAGAATGTTTGACTTTTTATTCCAGATACCTACATGATGGTGTGAAGACCAGATTTAGTAGGTACGAAACTAAGGATCAAGCTGAAGATGATGAATGCGTTCAGAATATGTCACCTATATTCCCTTAAGATAGGTCATCCGATTGGACGTGAGAAGAAAAAAGCCTCCACTTTTTTGTTGGATTCAAAGTTACGTTATGAAGAACATCGGTATGTCCAATTCAACACCGGAGATGAGCAAGTGGAAAAGTTTATTGAGTAAGATAAATTATAGAACAATTATTTATATTTTAAACATCATTTAATTTGTTATAGTAAGTAAGGTACATTTAGCTTGATTTATAAAGGCCTTATGATTAAATTAAAAATATCATGATTGCAGGGAACATAAGAATTTGATGAGAAATGATACTAGATCAAATGCTTGGTCAAGATCAAGGAATCATAGTCAGGAATTCAACAATTGGTTTGAAGAGAAAGTTACAAATATTGAAATGCCCGATTATTTATTAAGGTTAGCTAAAGGGCCTAATTGGGTGGCAAAGAGATATACTGCATATTAGGTTAATGGATACTAATTTCATACTAAAGCTCGGGATGCCCCATGCAAGACTCAAAATAGTGGATTGACTTTATCAGCAACAACTGATAGTTTTGCTAGTGCGAGGGACCAAAATCCCATTGATGGAGAAGTTATCTATTATGGAGTTATTCACGATATCATTGAGATTGATTATTATGGTTGTTTTAGTGTTGTTTTGTTTAGATATGATTGGTTTCATAATGAAGAAGATGAATACAGGTTAACTCGTGTACACTTCAATAGATTATGTAGTACAGATGACCCTTTTGTATTGGCATCGCAAGTTCATCAAGTTTCTATGTGGAGGATCCAGTTGAAAAAGGGGTTTACTATTCAAGGAATAAAGTTCCTATAGATGTGTATGATTTAGTGGAAGATAATTCTCTAAATATTGGAGAAACATTTTGGAGGGAGCCTAATGATGAAATTGATTCCTCAAGTAGATTGAATAATGCTGACATAAGGTGGTCAAGAGAAGATGGATCCGTTAATATTGTTGATATGCCTTCTAATGCACAAGATTTAGAAGATACATCTATAGAAATATTGGATGAGAAGGATGAGATTAATGATACTGATTGGGATTGGATGGAGGCAGATGATTGAAGGAGTAATTTTGAATTTTCTTACTTTTGTAATATGTTTTTCTAGTGAGTGATCTATATCCTTTAAAAAGCAATTTATGATTCTGTTTATTTGTCAGATTCAGAAAATTGTTGTCAGAAAACATTTTAACATTGAAAAATCATTGTCTTATTTGATGAACGGATCACTGTTTTTGTAGCTTAACATACTGATATAGTAGCACCAAAAGTAAACCTTTTTTGTCTACTGGTATTTTAATTAGTAGCTTAACATTCTGATAGTAGTGTAACTTTTTGCAGAAAACATCCCGTACTAATACTGAGAATTGAAAAAAGTTGGGGTATCCTCATACCGTTGGCAAGAAAAGTTTTGCATTAATACGCGAGGTTTGATGTTTTCTCTATTTTTTAATTAAATATGTAATCATTTCCTTACTCGAGAAGTTTATTAATTATGTCAATTTCAAATGATCAGGAAAAGAAAAAAGAAATTATTGGTGTTGTGTCAAGCAAGGACTTCTTTATGGCTACACGATCAAGGAAACCTAATCAAATCTACAAGGAGTCATATGGCGATATAATTTGCAAAATTGTATGACATTTCCTAATTTAATGTTTGTTGTCATAATTTATCCGGTTTTAATTACTGAGTTAATTATACTTAATTAAATCCTTTCTCTTGGATTTTATTTGTAGGCTGAAATAGAGAAAATACATTCTCAGGGAAGTGAAGATGGTACTGAGTTAGTTGATGCCTTTGTATCAGTCATGGGACCTGAGCATCCGGGTCGTGTAAGATTACTTGGACGTGGACTTACCAAGACATCGTTGAAAGAGAAAACAGAAAATCCTGCATCCTCTATGGATGAGTTGCTGGAACAAAAAATGGAGGAAATGGAAGAGAGGGTAAAAAAAGAATGCTAGACAAATTCGAGGAACAAAAGTATGCAATGCAACAACAAATTGCAATTAGCATCATCGCAAGACTTCAATGCCTTAACCCTAATCTACAACTTGGCCCTGACCTACTAGCATTTTGTGCTCGTTCGTGTACATCAGGAGAAACTAAAGGTTTGTACTTCTTCATCTTCTTTTTTTTCTTCTTCTTCTTATTTTTCTTCTTTTCTTAGTTTTTCTCCGCTTGCTGCTTCTTTACAACTAAAAATTTACTTCTGCCATTTGCTTTTTCACTGGCTTCATTTTGTTTGCAATTTTTTCTATCACGTCCAAGTCATTATACTTGAATTGCTAGTTGAAAACATGCCTAAAGTCTGACATAAACAACTTATTTGATGTTCTGTGGCATCACCCATTAGAGGCTGAAATGAGCAAAAAACATATGCTACGTGTGTAGCTACCACACAGTGCAAGAATATATGTTTGTCTGATTCTGCGCATTCCTGACATAAGTTGTATCTGTTAACTAACTAGAGAAACATCTCCTGAAGAGGTTTTCCTTTGTTAGACATGCATTTTTCAGATCCAACCAGCTAAAGCGCATTACTTCTTGTGGGAATTTTGACCTTCAAATTAGCCTTTATGGCCAGAAGCCTGAAGTTCCATTTTGAACATCTAGAAATTTATATCCCAGTTTTACTGTGTATTTCTTTGCATTATAGGAACCCAACTTAACAGATCGGCAGCCTTAGTATTCATGTGGGAACTCACTATTGTTGTTGTGGTGACTTAGCCCTTTCTCCTTATTTTATGAGAAGAGAAAAGAGGGAAACTAGTGACCAGAATAACCACTGGTAGTTCTTTGACTTTTGTGAAGAACATGTTTATTGAATATATGAAGATAACTAGAATAATATTGTCAAAGATAATTGACATGATTTTTTTTTTGTAGGTGGAGAAAATGAAGATGTGAATGACGAGCACATTGAAGATTGTTAAGAAGATATTAGATAGTTTTTGTTAGCTTGTTTTACGATAATTTTTATATTGACCACAACATAATGAAACTTAGTCAATTTTCTACTCTTTTGGATATTAATCATTGTGGTTGGCTTATTATTTTGGATACAATTTTAAAGATGAACATTGATAAATGTTTTGTGATTCTTATTATAGATTTTATAATGTGTTTGGGTTTATTAGTATTTTTTAGTACTAATATATCATTGCAACGCTACATATTTTTGTAGCAAATTTAGCTGTTGTAATAGCTACTTGAGCTGTTGCTATAGAAAGTTTTGCAAGAATTAACTCATTTGAACCGTTACATTAACTCCAAAACTGTTGTAATAGACTACAGTTAATAATACACTTAAATAACTGTTGCAATAGATCAAATAGTTGTTGCATAAAACTCTATGACAACAACTTGTAAACCGTTGTGTTAGATCATTTAAACCGTCGCTACACAGTTTATATGTGACACAAAAAACCGTAGCATTAATAAAAAAATTATTGCAACAAATGGGTAATACATTTATTTAACTGTTGCAATAGATATAATAACCGTCGCATAAAATCATTTGGCAACAGTTTATTTCATTGCAATTGATATAAATAAGTGTTGCAGTAGGGATCGTTATAACTGTTACCATAGCCTATCTATTGCAACGGTTATCAAAACTGTTACTAGAACCGTAGCAGTAGAGCTATCGCCACGTGATCTAGTGAAACGGTTCCAGAACCGTCGCAAAAAGTCTATATCTACGGTTTACTTGGCTATTACAACGCTTTTACAGGTGTTGCCGTAGGACCAATTTCTGGTAGTGGTGTAAATCAATAATTCATCTGAGTATATGTGAAATACGTTGTAATTATTATAGGATAGTAAAATCTTGTATGTAATGTATATATTCAAACCTTACATTTATATATATATATATGTATGTATATCTCTTGTGTAGTGATGTACGTAATACATAGTCAAAATTAGACACATAGGAAGTAACATTAGTTTTTTAGACGTAAAAAGTTAATTGGTAAATAAATTTTTGACTTTTGGCATATAAGTGTGGTCATTTGAGAAGTGAATTAGTGAGTCAAAAATGCTTAAGTGTAGTTACTTGAAAGGTGGACTTGTGTTTTGAATATAGTTAAGTGTAGTCACTAGAGAAGTGAGTTACTAATTCAAATACGACATTTTACATAATTTTATATTTATTAAATTATTTTTCGTAAATATGCACATTCACATTTTTCAAAATACATTATCTAATTTATTATTATTATTATTATTATTAATTTATTTCAAATTTATTACCGATAATTTTATATAATAATTTTACGTAACATTAATTTTACATGCTTAGTTCACTACCAAAAATGGGTCAAATTACGGGAGTTTTTTTGTGGAAGTTATTTTGACCTCCGTAAAATTATATGAATTTCGGGGGTCAAAAACTTGCCGCTAAAATTTATAAATTTGCGGGATTTTTTAACCCCTGATATCCATCAAATATATTTGCGGGGTTTTTTAACTCCCGATATCCATCGAATATATTTGTGGGGGTTAAAACCCCCTCTACCCATCGAAAAAATAGCGCCTAAACTTGGCTACTTTTTATAATAATGAAGCTAATTAACCAATAATTCATCAGATTAATACATTGTAGTACTATATATATAATACCGTATTCAAAAATTAATTAATTGAAAATTGTTTGTAGTAAACGAAATGCATTGACATTATTATGCGATTGACATCATTAATTTTATTTACATAATTTATTTATAATTAATTTAAAAATAATAATTTTATTTATTTTTTAATATTAATTTTATATAGTTACTATATTTATTAAATATCAACCTAATTCATTTCAATTTTCCTAATTTATTTAAATTCTAGCCATCTTATACTTCAATTTGTGTCAATTGGGTTTAATTTGACTCAATCGAAATCCCCAATTCAATCCTTTTTAACTTAATTTAACTCATCTCCTCAATTCTAATCTCAATCGTTCATCATATTTGATCAACGAAGAGCCATTTTTTTTATGTTATTCGATGAGTACTCTCGATTCTGATCTCAACCCCCGGTTCAATGTTTTTAATCTTGAAATTGGACAGCTTCAAACTATTTTTCTTGAATCGGGGGTCTATTGAAAACAACCTATTTACCTTAACAGTAAGGTCTGCATACATTGTACCCTCTACAGACCTCAATTTGTGGGACTAAATCTGGTTAGTTGTTGTATTCATTTTCTCGAAATCTCATAGCGAAAACAATCAAAAGATGTCACCTTGATTGATTAATTGATTGATTGAATGATTGATTATTATTATTATTATTATTATTATTATTATTATTATTATGCTCAATTTATTTCAAATTTATTATTGGTAATTTTTATATAATATTTTCTATGTGACATGCGTTATTTATTTATAATTATAATAATTTTTGTAATATTTTTAAATTTATTATTACTATTGTTGACACTCAATTTTGACCTCTCGATACTCCTTTAGGCTGTTATTCTATCAAAATTATTTAACTTTAAATATTATTTTTTACACGTTATTCTAATATTAAATAGATACTGACGTATCACATTCATGATCAAAAAATGCGCAAATTATTTTTATTACATTTTAGTATCATTTTTTCAACTCAAATACGACATTTTACATGATATTTATATTTATTAAATTATTTTTTCACGTAATTGTGCACACTCACATTTTGCAAATACATTGTCTAGTTTTCATTATTATTTTATTATTATTATTATTCTTTGTTATTTTTATTACTATTATTTAAGTAAACAACCTAAATTAATTCAGTTTGTTTGATTTATTTAATTTTTCACCCAATTTTTACCATAATATAACGATTTTAGCCTAAGTTCTATTCAATTTATTGCAGTTATAGACAAAAATTAATTCAATTTTTAACCCCAAATTAAAATCCAATAGCTGGCCTTCTTTTAAATAATTTTAATCTGAGTCGTTGATCAAAACTAATCCAACAGCTGAAATCGTCTCAATCCGCCTTTCCTCTTTAAAACTCATACAAACCCTAATCCCTCCATTTCAACAAAATGGCCGCCTACCCCTCTTCTCCCTCTCTTCTTTCTCTCTCTAAAGGTCAGCCAACCACCACCGTCCAACACCCTTTCTTCGGTGAGCCTCCACCAACTAAATTAGCCGCAGGTGAACCACCAACGACACCCCTTTCTTTCTCCATACCTCCGTCCGGCGAACCCATTGCCATCGCCATCCATAACGGCGAACCGACTAAGAACGGTGAAACGACTATCAGCCGCCACCGCCGCCTTTCCCTTGTCGTCATCATTATCCATCATAGATGTCGCCGTCAGGCAGTCCACCGACAAACCCGAACCAAACACCAGATCTTCTCTTCGTCACATGTAGTAGCCGCCACTGCCTCCTCTCTGTCGCCAACCGCCTCAATAACAATAACAACGGCGACCAACCAAATGATCCCTCCAGCTACCAGCTCCTCCAGCCGCTACCAATACTGTAGATAAATTAGATGGTATTTCCATATTTTCTTCTTGTAAATTACTTAATATGACTTGATTATTTTCCTGATGTTTCGTGCCCATATTTGGGTTCTACTGCTTCCCTTCTCTTGTGCGAGTTGCAATAGATTTGATCACTTACATTTCGGTTTGTTACAATACACGACAAGCTTAACAAAGTCTTTGGTCTATATTTTTTTTGTGAGGAATATTCTATGCCCTGTTACGTAAAACTAATTTCTTAGGATGAATGCTTTTTGTTAGGTGAATTTCTTTGTTTGGAATGGGACCGACCATATTAGTGAGTTTGAATTATTTCTAGACGGTTATTGATTGGTTTAGAGTTGGTAAGCGAGTGATCATTTTAGTAGTTTCGTACTTGATGAAGTATAACAAAGGTGAAATTGAAATAATAGGTGAACGACATGAATAGAAACAATGTCCATAATTTCCTAGATCCACAACTAAATCTCCAAGTATCCATGAACTAGGAATAGAAACATTGTCCATAATTTCCTCATTGGCTCTGTTTTTCTCCAAACACATGCTCAAGTCACTTGAGAAGTGTATTAGCGACTTGAAAATGGTTTTGTGTAGTTACTTGAAGGTGAACTTGTGTTTTGAAATTTATAAAGTGTAATCACTTGAAAATGTGAATTTATGACTTGGAATTGATTTAGTGTTGGCACTTGAAATGTGAATTCATGACATGAACATGGTTAGGTTTAGTCACTTAAAATGTGAATTAGGGAGTTGAAAATGGTCATAGTGACTTAAAATGCCAATTAGATATTTGAACATGGTAAGTAACTTGAAATGTGAATAAGTTATTTGAAAATAATTAAGTGTAGTAACTTGAAAATGATTAGAATAAGTTATTTGAAAATAATTAAGTGTAGTGACTTGAAAATGATTAAGTGTAGTTACATGAAATTGCAAACTTGTGACTTGAAAACGGTTAAGTGTAGTTACTTGAAATTGTAAACTAGTGGCTTGAAAATAGTTAAGTGTAGTTACTTGAAATGTGAATTAGTTACTTGAAAGTGGTTAAGTATAGTGACTTGAAATGAATGATTAAGTGTAGTGACTTGAAAATAATTAAGTATAGTTATTTGAAATGTGAAGTAGTTATTTAAAAATTGTTAAGTATAATGATTTGAAATATGAATTAATTATTTGAAAATGATTAAGTGTAGTGACTTACAATGTGAATTAGTTATTTGAAAATGGTTAAGTGTAGTGACTTGAAAGGTGGACTTGTGTTTTGAATTTAGTTAAGTGTGGTCACTTGAGAAGTGCATTAGTGAGTCGAAAATGTTTAAGTGTAGTTACTTGAAAGGTGGACTTGTGTTTTGAATATAGTTAAGTGTGGTCACTAGAGAAGTGAGTTAGTGAGTCGAAAATGTTTAAGTGTAGGTATTTGAAATGTGGACTTGTGTTTTGAATATAGTTAAGTGTGGTCACTTGAGAAGTGCAATATGAGTCGAAAATATTTAAGTGTAGTTACTTGAAAGGTGGACTTGTGTTTTGAATATAGTTAAGTATGGTCACTTGTGAAGTGAGTTAGTAAGTCGAAAATGTTTAAGTGTAGGTACTTAAAATGTGAACTTGTGTTTTGAATATAGTTAAGTGTGGTCACTTGAGGAGTGCATTAGTGAGTCGAAAACGTTCAAGTGTAGTTACTTGAAAGGTGGACTTGTGTTTTGAATATAGTCAAGTGTGGTCACTTGAGAAGTGAGTTAGTGACTTGAAAATTTTTAAGTGTTGGTACTTGAAATGTGAATTTGTGTTTTGAATTTAGTTAAGTGTGGTCACTTGAGAAGTGCATTAGTGAGTCAAAAATGTTTAAGTGTAGTTACTTGAAAGGTGGACTTGTGTTTTGAATATAGTAAAGTGTGGTCACTTGAGAAGTGAGTTAGTGACTTGAAAATGTTTAAGTTTAGGTACTTGAAATGTGAACTTGTATTTTGAATTTAGTTAAGTGTGGTCATTTGAGAAGTACATTAGTGATTCGAAATGTTTAAGTTTAATTACTTGAAAAGTGGACTTGTGTTTTGAATATAGTTAAGTATGGTCACTAGAGAAGTGAGTTAGTGAGTCAAAAATGTTTCAGTGTAGGTACTTGAAATGTGGACTTGTATTTTGAATATAGTTTAGTGTGGTCACTTGAGAAGTGCATTAGTGAGTTGAAAATGTTTAAGTGTAGTTACTTGAAAGGTGGACTTGTGTTTTGAATATAGTTAAGTGTGGTCACTAGAGAAGTGAGTTAGTGAGTCAAAATGTTTAAGTGTAGGTACTTCAAATGTGGACTTGTGTTTTGAATAGAGTTAAGTGTGGTCACTTGAGAAGTGCAGGAGTGAGTCGAAAATGTTTAAGAGTAGTTACTTGAAAGGTAGACTTGTGTTTTGAATTTGTCAAGTGTGGTCACTTGAGAAGTGAGTTAGTGACTTGAAAATGTTTAAGTGTAGGTACTTGAAATATGAACTTGTGTTTTGAATTTAGTTAAGTGTGGTCACTTGAAAATTACATTAGTAAGTCGAAAATGTTTAAGTGTAGTTACTTGAAAGGTGGACTTGTGTTTTGAATATAGTTAATAGTCACTTGAGAAGTGAGTTAGTGATTTGAAAATGTTTAAGTGTAGGTACTTGAAATGTGAACTTGTGTTTTGAATTTAGTTAAGTGTGGTCATTTGAGAAGTGCATTAGTGAGTCGAAAATGTTTAAGTGTAGTTACTTGAAAGGTGGACTTGTGTTTTGAATTAAGTTTAGTTTGGTAACTTGCGAAGTGAATTAGTGACTTGAAAATGTTTAGGTGTTAGGTACTTGAAATGTGAACTTTTCATTTTGAATTTAGTTTAGTTAGGTAACTTGTGAAGTGACTTAATGACTTGAAATGTTTAAGTGTAGTTACTTGAATTATGGATTAATGAATTTTCTTTTGAATTTAGATACTTGAAATGTGAACTTGCGTTTTGATTTTAGTAATGTGTGGTTACTTGAGAAGTGAATTCGTGACTTCAAAATATTTAAGTGTAGGTACTTGAAACATGAGCTTTTTATTTTGAATTAATTTTAGTTTGGTAACTTGTGGAGTGAATTAGTGACATGAAAATGTTTAGGTGTAGGTATTTGAAATGTGAACTTTTGTAACTTGAACTAATTACTTGAATGTGATTGATTGTGTAGATGTAACCTGATTATAGCTGGATATATCAATGAAATATTGATAATAGAATGGGTGAGGCCGAGAATGAAGATGTGGATGGTGAGTTGTAGTTTTTAGTCTTTTGTATGTTTTATAGTTTGGATTTAGAACCTCTGATAAATTTTGTAAATAATTTGATTTTTTATGTTTGCATTCTTATGGTGGTTGGTTGATTGTCTATTAAATGATTGGTGACTGTATTGTAAATAATTTGATTTGATTTTTAATGTTTGAAATTATTGGTGGACTGTATTGTAAATAATTTGATTTTTAATGTTTGTATTTTGGAAATTTTCAATATATTTTTTTAAAATTATAAAAAAAACCGATCACATGTAGTCAGTTTTTCTGAAACTTTTTACAAAAAATCGATCACATGTAGTCAGTTTTTCTGAAACTTTTTACAAAAAATCGATCACATGTGGTCGTTATTTATAAAATTAATTAATTAATTTAATGAAAACTGACCACAAGTGGTCATTTTTTTTAAAATTAATTAATTAATTTATTTAAAAAATCGACCACATGTGATCGTTTTTTTTATAAATTAATTAATTAATCTTAAAAAAAACCGACCACTTGTGGTCGGTTTATTTTAGTTTTTATTTTTATTTTTAAAATCATTTTTTCTACAACAACAACAATAACAACAACAACAAACCCAGTAAATTCCCACATCGTGGGGTCTGGGGAGGGTAGAGTATATGCAGTCCATACCACTACATCTAAAGAGGTAGAGAGACTGTTTTCAATAGACTTTAAAATCATTTTTTCTATTTTAATAAAATAGTAATGAATTTTAAAAATATATATATATATATTCTAAAAAAACCAACCACACGTGGTCGGTTTTTTAAAAGCTACCACAGTTTTACCGACCACACACTTTGGTCGGTTTTGTGGTCAGAAACTGAGGCAAACTTTAGTAGTGTATGTTGTGGGATGACATAATTAATGTGGAATACCACTTGTTAAACTTATTTTTCCACTTTTACTTGTACCGAAGTCATTTTCCTCTTTATTAAGAATCTTATTTTCCTAAATGTTTTCCAAAAATTTTGACCTACCGAACATGAAAAAAATTATCGAACACACCCTTTGTAAGGCCCCACAAAATTTCCTCGTAGTCTGAGCCTTAGGGCGTATCAAGTGAGGCGTGATTTTGGCCCTAAAAGATTGAGAAGTAGCTTCCTAAGTGAGTAACATGCTAACCATATAGAATTTCCTTAATTTCCACTTTTGTTCACGTGGGAAATCTGATAAGCTTTCCATCGATATAAGATTTGCCCAAATCGGACACTCGGGTAAGAAGTTATGGCCAATTTAAGCGTTCATCGTAAAACTGCATCATTTGAGAGCCTAGCGCGTCGCGGAGAGGGTGCATTTGGCAATTGTCAATTTCTAGTGGAACCTCGCGATTGTGGCGCATCACAGAGCAGTCCCACGTCCCAACCAGTTGGAAAATGCAATGGCTCCACATCGCGGAGTCTGCCATTTTCCCAATTGCTTAATTCCAGTAAGCCAGCGCGATTAGTGGCGCGTCGCGGAGGCCAGTGAAATCGGGTTCCAGTTCAATCTTTCCAGTTTCGCACAAATGTTTAAAAGGGCATTTTGGACTTTTCCCAAGCCTATAAAATCGTGGAAACACTTGATCAAAGCCATTTACAAGCATCCTATAGGGGTTTTCTCAAGTTTTCTCTCAACAAAAACCCTAAATATCTAAAACTTCTTCCATGAATCTCAAGAATCCACCATGGATTTTCTAAATTGAGTCAAGATTCAAGGTTCCCAAGTCAAGGACCTCAAGATCCCTTATTCTAGAGCAAGAATTGAGTTCCAAAAGTGAGAATTCACCCAAAGCTTCTAATTCAAGGTATGTGGGGTTTTGAACAAGGGTAACCCTTTCACCCTTGTGCCCAAAATATTTATTTACATCATGATTTTACTGAAATTATGGGGTTTTTACATGAGTTTGAATTGAGGTTTTCACCCATTATTATTGAATGCATTATCTTGATATTTCCCATGAATTATGAGTCAAATGGCATGATTTCTACATGTTTTATTGAGAAAATTACAGCTGGGTATAAACCCATGATTTCACTCCTTGAGAAACTAATATTTGAAATGTTTGAGCTATTGAAGCATATGACTATATTGAGATTTTGAGGTAAATTGCTGAAATTTCCAGATTTCCACATGATTTATGAATCTATATGCTATATATTATGCTTTTGATAAGCTTTAACTTGAAATTGAACAATGGGTTAGTAAGCCCTATTCGAGACTTATAAAATTATGAACTCTCGTACTATAAGCACCCATGATTTGAGTATTTTGAGATGGTTGAAAATTGAATTGACCTAATGATCAGAAAGCTTTGAAATCCACTTTACTATACAAGATTAGTGATTTGATTAATGGGTTCGTGGTGAACCATGAGATTTTTTCTAAAAGTGGATTTTTATGAGATAAGCACAGGTACTCTAAAGGGAGTAGTATTTAGCACCGAGCGGGTAAGATACTACGGTTTCTTACCCCAAAAACTACGTGCCACCGTAGGATGTGAGCCTGAGCCTGATTATATTATAATTATGAGTGGGCCTGAGGCCAATTTGATTATGTGGGCCCGAGGCCGATTTTCATTTAGTGATCACTAGACCTAGGTTATACTCCTTGGCAAAAGTATGATGCTCCTCCCCAATGTAGGGTCTCTTCCTTAGGGGGACAAAACGTTGAACTCCATGTAGCTCGCATGGTTTATGTTAGTTACGAGAACCTCCCTTGCCTTTTGAACTTCAAAATTAAATGCTTATTTTCCTTTCCTATAAGCTATTTTCCTAAATGGTTGAATTGCAAAGATATTCCCTAATCAAGGTATTGATTTGAGATGAGATATTTTCCTAAAGTGAATGAAATGCCTTCAAGTATGTTTTCAAGTTTAATGATTGCGAATTCCAAGTATATGAGTTTCTAAATGATTGTGAGATGTTGAGCATTGAGGAAGTTTTACTCTCTATGAGGCATATGAATGAGTTGAATGTATTGTTTAAAATCCTTGTTGCCTTTGGGTATTGAGCATAAGAGAAGATTTCCGCTTTTGAAGTTAAACAATGGCGACTCACGAGATTTGTGTTACATGCCTCATTCTTAATGATTTATAAGCTTTATATTTTATACTTGTTCAATCCATGTGAGTCATCTCATACTGCATACATGATTTTATTGAAGAAGGTCGACACTATTTTATACATATGCATTCACCCCCGCATACTCAGTACATTCCAAAGTACTGATTTAGATATACGTCTATGTGCTACATTATCTCATAATGTAGGTACAACTTATAATGCATGTACCATATTCCATCAGTTCGTCGCTTCCAGTCATCAGGTGATGGTTCCCTTTGATTCAGGGCCATGAGTCAGTGATACAGTAGAAAAGTGTTGTATTTCCCTTATTCAGTCGTATTGAGTTGGGGTGGTTGGGAGTCATGGCCCAGCTACTCATAGTCAATACCAGTAGAGGCTTCATAGATAGTCAATAAGAGTTGTTGTATTGAGTTTCATTTTAATGTAAAAGCAGAGTTGTAACCTTGTGACTTCAGTTTTGTATTGAGCAAATTCATAATAGAGTTATCTTCTGCTTTATTCTTCTAGATTATGCATTTTATTCAGTTATTTATGTGTTATGCTGAGTGAAGGGTTAGCTTGGGGTCACTCGTGACCCTAGGCACCGTGTAGCGTCCCGAGGGGTGATTTCGGGTTACACCCTTAATGTGTTACCAAAATAATTCGACATTAACTCTTTAAAGATATGTATTATCTTGAAGTGTAGTTTCGTTGAGTCATGAGTTTTCTGACTACTTCGACAATGTGTGCTAACTTCTGCTCCCAATTAGGAGGATTTTAGCTCATAATGTTTCATGGTCAACTATTAGTTAATTAATCATTTATTGGATGGCCATGAAACAATTACTCGTTGATTTACAGATTTGGTCAGAAGTACTATTTTTCCTATCTTCATAATCTTCCATAAAATCATTATTTGTACACCCAAGTTAATTTGAAACAACCCAAACATCAATGCACTGACCAAAAATATCAAAAGATAGTGAGATTAAGAGTTTATCCAGAAGTATGAAATGTTTGGCTTGGTTGACTTCCTCTTATTGCTCTCCCTATAACAAGCAATATAATATGGTGATTACCTTACAGTTGACTAGATCAAATGAAACCTAATCATATATTTATAAGCATTAAGCCTTGACCTAATGGGACATCCCATAACAGATTTTATTAGATTTTTAATAGAGCTTAGTCTACTGTCAATTCACACCAATATATTAAGTTTCACATGAATGAGTCAGAATCAAAAATAAATCCAATCTATGAATGGTTCAAGTCATGTTCATCAACTATATTTGTTTAGCTCGTTTTATAAACAATAGTAATTAATCTACACTATATTAAAAGTGTGAAGGGTCTTAAAAACGTTGTTTGAACTTTTTATCCTTTATCAAAAGACACAACAATAGATAAAATAGCTTTTTCACTATTTTTCTAATTTTTAAAATTTGAAAATTCATTAAAATTTAGTTATTAAACCTGAAACACCCCGGACCACCTTGAAAATTTCTTGAGCTTTGAGCTCACTGCCATGGTTACAACTAGATCCTATGAGTCGTAGGTGTCTTGACAAGGTAGGTGACCCCAGTCGTAGGGTGACTAGTGTGTGGTATTGAGTTTTTGTCTAGGGTATGATTTGAGGGAACGAGTTGTAAAGGCTTGTGACGAGTCGTAAGGAGGAGTCGTAACCAAAATATGTAAGTTTGAGGCATGATTCGGATCTGAGTACGAGTGGCTTAGTAAGAGCCGTATGGATATGTTACGAGTCATGAAATGAAACTGTAGGATGTCCAATGTTCAACCCAATTGAGTTCTGTGTTACTATGACTTGACCTTACGAGTCGTATGGTCTTGTTAGAGTAAGCTTGTTGAGTCGTAAGGTTGACAGTGTATGGGAATCTTGGTACTGTCTTAGTTATGAGTCATAAGGTGGGGTTATGAGTCAATGATTGACTCGTAGTCAAAAGCGACATTTTTTTCAACTTTTAAGTTAAGGGCATTTTGGACATTTTTCCTTTTTCTCAACTCGAAACCCACGTTTTATAACCTCTTTAGGTTATCCTTAGCCCTCATAAACATATCAAATTGACTCTCAAATCCTCAAAGTTAGAAGCACTTAGGGTTCTCAAGAGATTAATAAATTGAGGCTTACAAGGGTAATTTCTCTACGTACTTCTTCGTGTTTAAGGCATGCTACTCTTCCCTCATTGTCAATTTTGTAAAAGCATGTAATTTAAAGTATTATCCATGGAATATTGATGTTAGGTTTTGAACTATAGGTTGAGGGTTTTTAATATAAATTGTTTAAATGCTTCTTCCAGGATATTAATGAAACTATTGTGTTTAAATTAATAGTTGATAAATGCATTGGGATGCATGAGAATGGTGGGTGATAATAGGGGTATAATGGAATCCCCAAATTGATAGTTTTGGTATGAAAATTGGTAATCAACTCAATCCACTTGCATAATTGATTTTGATTTATGCATTACAACTTGGCTTGGCTTGTTTCTTGAAATTAATGCATGGTATAAATGGTTAAATAGTTGAGAATGATTTTAAAAACCTTATAGGGTACATTAGAATACCCTAATTGAATGATTTATGAAAAACCTTATGGGGAACACGAGAATCCCCTAAGTCTTGGCTTAATGATATCGCTTGCAAGCTATAGTCGGTATAACGATACCACTTAATAATGCCTTATAATTGACTCCTGAATTGGTGGTTTGGTTATGTGTTAAATGTTTTAATTGGGAAAAAATGGAGGTTGTGATAGCTAGCCATGAAGGTGTGAGTTCGAAGGACGGACACTGAAAACTCATATTTGCTAACACAAGGGTTGGTTTGGATGACCCTGTGATTGTGGGGTACAAGGGAATCCCCTGAGTCCTTACACGTATATATGTATTATAGAGGGAGAAGGGTACAAGGAAACCTTCGACCATTTATGATATCTCTAGTTCGTGCGGCCAATACGCATTGAGGCCCATTAAGGGGGAAACACTAAGCCCATATAGACCGTGGGTCGACTTATAATAGTAAAGATACACAACCCAGGTTAAGGATTTGAAATGCATTCTAAACCTATTCCCTATCCTAACATGGTATATATGTATATATGTATTCACATATGGGTATGTGCATTGGTTTGACTTGATTTTGGATTGGTGGCATTACTTTATCTTTATTTCTAAGTTACATGCTAGTATTCACTCTACAACCTTCTTCGGACGCTGTATCCCCACGTGATTCAGGAACCGTTCATACTTCTACCCCTCTCGCTTAGTGATTAGGTGATTCGGGGATAACTTTTGAGTCAGAGTGAAGTGGTGAGCTTCCATACTTTGAAAGACCCCATTTTATGCTATGGATTTCTTTATGTCTTAACTATTCCTTTGGTCTTGGTTTTGTCTATGATCCGGGGCATGTCTCGAGCGGATATTCTTTGGTTTTTATTAGAGGATTTATTGGACTACTATAGGCATGGGTGGTGTTGATATCAGTGTTGGCATTGGCATTGGTATTTGTATTGGTTAGGTGTTTGGTTATTAATGGATGATTTTGGTTACAAAATTATTATAATATTTTAAAATTAATATTCTTTTACTTTGTTATATGTTCAAAATTCATCCGACGAGGGATGTAAGATGGGTGGCGGTTCGGATATTGGGGGTGGTCTTTAGTCCTGGTTGGACTTAAGATACCCAACACGACTAGGAATGGGTTCGAGTCATGTCAGACTGGTATTAGATCCTTGGTTCATAGTCAATTGGGTGTCCACAAAGCCGTGTCAAGTAGAGTCTTTTGTATGGGTGTGTAGCGCGCCACACTTATACAAGAGAGACTACAAAACATTTAGTAATGTTTTTCTTTCTTATGTTCTATTTTCGGGTTGTAGAGTCTAAGGTCTTGGATCTCTCTAATTTGTGTTTTTTTGCCTTTCAGATTATGCCTTTGAGAGTATCTAATGTTTGTGGGAACTCTTCTATCCCGTCTGAGGACAATGGAAATAGAGCTCATCCTACTCCAGGGGTTCAGACTAGGTGTAGGGACACTATCTCTAATGGTCCTAATAGAGCTCCATCGATTCCTCCTATCCCTCTTCAGACACCTCAAGATGACATGTCTAATGATGAGTTTTATCAGTCGATCCATTTGCTCACTCAGTTGGTTGCCTCTCAAACTGATCGTGTGGATTCTGTTGCTCCATCATTTGAGGCCACAAGAGTCGGCCAATTTATGAGGTTGAACCCTCTTTTTTTCGCTAGTACGAAAGTTGAGAAAGATCCTCAATATTTTATAGATAAAATGGAAAAGATCTTTCGTGTGATGTATTCTACTGAGGTGGAAGGTATAGAGTTTGTAACCTATAGTTGAAAGATGTAGTACATTAGTGGTATGAAGAGTGGTAGAAGCTTAGTGTAGATGTTGAGTCTTCCTTATATGAGGACTTTTTTAGATCTTTTCTCGAGTGCTTCTTTCCTTAGGAGTTGAGGGATGTGAAGGCCGAAGAATTCATGAATCTGAAGTAAGGCAGGATGATAGTTAAGGATTATGTCTTGAAGTTTTATCAGTTGTCCCGTTATTCTTCTAAGTTGGTATCTAGCATGGGGCTAGAATGAGTAAATTTGCTTCTGGGTTGTCCCATGATTTGATTCTAGAAAGTAAGGTTGCCTTGCTGAACAAGGATATGGATATTTTTAGACTGGTTGTGTATATGCAGTAGGTTAAGAAAGAGAGGAAGAAGAAGGTGGAGATAGGGGAAGACATAATAAGAAGTTTAGATTTTCTGATCAGAGTAGAGGTCAACAGCAAAGTGGCAGGGATGGTGGAAAGTGGTCCAAGAAGAAGTGGGGCAATTATGGTTCTTACTCGATAACTAGTGATCCTTATACGAAGCCGTCTATGACCGACATTTTTAGGTTGGTGATGGTTCTAGGGCACAGGATGCCCAATCTCAGGCCAGTAGGGCCCAATCATCTTTATCATATCCTTCTTGTAAATTTTGTGGTCAATTGCACCAGGGTTGCTATGATGATGGAAGGTCCAAGTGTTTCAAATATGGTCAGCTAAGGCATATGCTTAGAAATTGTCCCGTGGGTATGGTTGCTTTTGAGGCAAATAAGGTTTTGGTTGACTCTTCATTAGCTCTTGCACCAAAGGGTGCACCATTTGACTCCAACATTGGTCGAAACCGTCTTTATGATCTCACTACTCGTAAGGAGTCTGTGGTATCTCCAGATGTCGTTACTGGTATGTTGAAACTCTTTTCTCGTATTGTGTACCATTTACTTGATCTAGGGTCCACTCTTTCTTATGTGACCTCATTTGTGGTTGTGCATTTTGGTTTTGGTATTCAGTATATTTCGAACCCCTTTTCTGTTTCTAACCCATTGGGTGACTCTGTGGTAGCCTAGAGAGTTTATAGGGGTTGTGTGGTATTCGTGGGTGGTAAGGAGACTTTGGTAGATTTGTTTGAATTAGACATGGTTGATTTTGATGTCATATTGGTGATGGACTGATTGCATTTGTGCTATGCCTGTTTAGATTGCCGGACCCGTAAGGCCATTTTTTAATTTCCTAATAAGCCAGTTATTGAGTGGGAAGGGGGTTCTCTAGTGCCTTAGGGAAGGTTTATATCGTATCTTAGAGCCCAAAAATTAATTTCCAAGGGGTGTCTCTATCATTTGGTTTGGGTTAAGGATTCTAACTCGGAAGGACCTTTCTTACACTCTATCCCCGTCGTAAATGAATTGTTGAGGTCTTCCTTGATGATCTTCCTGGTGTCTGTCCTGATAGATAGATTGATTTTGGGATTGATCTTGTTTCAGACACTCGTCCTATCTCCACTCCCCTATATAGAATGGCTTCAGCAGAGTTGAAGGAGCTTAAGGAGCAATTAAAAGATCTTTTAGATAAGGGTTTCATCCGTTCTAGTGTATCCCCATCGGGTATACCTGCATTATTTATGTGTAAGAAGAAACGTTCCATTCGCATGTGTATTAATTACCGACAATTGAATAAAGTGATTGTAAAGAATAAGTATCCTCTTCAAAGGATACATAATTTGTTTGATCAACTTCAGGATGCTAAGTTTTTCTCCAAGATCGATCTTTAATTTGGGTATCATCAGTTTAGGATTAGGGAGGTGGATATCCCTAAACCTGCCTTTCGTACCAGATATGGGCATTTTGAGTTCTTGGTTATGTCTTTTGGGTAGACCAATGCCCCGACGGCGTCCATGGACTTGATAAATAGAGTGTTTCGTAAGTTTCTAGATTTGTTCGTCATTGTATTTATAGATGATATTTTGGTGTACTCTAAGAGTGAAGCGGATCTTGCCGATCACCTTCTCATTTTGTTACATACCCTAGAGGATCAACAATTGTATCCCAAATTAGTGAAATGTGAATTCCGGTTGAATGACGTGACTTTTTGGGTCATGTCATATCTAGTGAAGGGATCATGGTGGATCCACAGAAAGTTGCAGTGGTTAAGAAGTGGCCTAGATCCATGACTCCAATTGTTATTCAGAGTTTCCTGGGTTTAGCCAATTACTACAACAGATTTGTGGAAAATTTGTCTTCTATAGCTGCCTCGTTGACTATGTTAACTTAGAAGAAGGTCAAGTTCTTATGGTGTGATGCTTGTGAGGGTAGTTTGAGAAGCTTAAGAATAAGCTGACTTAGACTTCGGTCTTGGCTTTCCCTAAAGGCACTAATGGTATTGTGTTCTATTGTGATGCGTCCCATGTAGGGCTTGGTTGCGTTTTGATGCAGCATGACAAGGTGGTAGCTTATGCCTCTAGACATTTGAAGGTGCATGAGAAGAATTATTCGTTTCATGACTTGGAGTTGTTGGCCGTGGTGTTCGCGTTGAAAATCCGGCATCATTATTTGTACAGAGTGCATGTAGATGTTTTTCTAATCATAAGATCCTGCAATATGTGTTCACTCAGAAGGAGTTGAATCTCAGGAAATTGAGGTGGCTCGAATTGCTGAAAGACTACAACAAGAGTCTACACTGCCATCTAGGTAAAACTAATGTGGTTGTTGGTGCTCTTAGCAGGTTATCCATGGGAAGTGTAATACCCCGTATTAAACTTAGCTTAGTTTAGCTCCTAGTGCTTGCATAAGAGGCTTAAAGACTAAAAACTTAACTAAGTGTTAAGGACTTAGTCTTATTTTTGACCTCTTAACTTCAAGGATTTTTAAGTTGACCTTCCAAACTCTGAGATGATGGTTTTTGAGATAATTTATGATCAGGGGTGTAAGGAGCATGTCTTGGGAAAGTTTTGGAATTTTCGAACGAGGTTTGGGCCGTGTTTGAATTTCGATTCCAGTAGCTCAACGCGATTACATCGCATCGCACCGTGTATAGCGATGTCCACGTCATTATGTCACGCTAGGCCTTCAATCAGCATTTAAGTTACGAAATCAATCTCCTGAGGGGCAGTTAGGTCTTTTCCCATCACCCCAAGTCGTAAAAATACAAGATTAAATATCGGTTAAGGCATTATTTGCCCATTCTCCTTAAATTTTCTCCCAAGGAAAACCCTAACCTCCTCCCAAGAACTTCATAACTTTATTACTTTCTCTTCAAGATAAACAAGAATTTTAGATACCTAATCCAACAAGTTCAAGAAAGCTTTCAAGATCATCTCCAAGGCTTTCAAAGTCAAGATTTCTACACCAAGTCAAGCCTATCAAGGTATGTGGGATTATGAACAAGGGTATCCTTTCACCCTTGTGCCCAAATTACATGATTTTAAGATTCCATTTGCTTTTTTTGAATTAGGGTTCATACCCAAGTTTCAATATTCTTGAAGCACGTGATTATCATGAGATTTAAAGCTTTGAGTATATCAAGAATTGCATATGTTTTAACTTATAAGCTTTATATTATGAATGAGATTGCACTATCTTGATTTGATATTGTTGAAGTATTTCAAGATTGTTATTGAGCATGGAGTGTTGTTATGAATCACCATGATTTTTAAGCATGAATATCAAGCCCTAAGTTTAAGTATTGAGATTTTAAGAGAATTATATCCTTAAGTTCTTCTTTGATAAGTTTATACCAAGATTTAAAGAAAAAAGTGATCTTTTGATCCTTAGCTCAGATATGGAACCCACATTTGTTCATCTTGAGTTTGAATTATATTTAAAAGTGTTTGTTTTCAAGATTTCCAAGTTTAAGAATTTCAGTTAAGATATTAATTTAGTTACAGTTAAGATTTTGTATGTCAAGTTTACTTTTGTTATCAATTCCAAAGTTGTTAGATTTCTTAAAGGGTTAGCTTGGGATTACTTGTAGTCTTGAGCACCGTGTGACATCCATGGTGTATTTCTGAGGTGTTACAGACTTGGTATCAGAGCCTAAGATTTTAAAGAGTCCTAGCGAGTCAGACAAGTCGCGTTACATAGAGTCTTGATCATGGGTGTAGAGTGCTCTACATTTATGAGCAAGAGGCTACAGAATGAGTTAGGAATCATTATTTCTTTCATGATCTATCATGCTTATAGTTGTCTCTATCTTCTTTAACTCGTGCTTTGAAATGACTGAATATGCCTCCTCGCCGATCCAATGTATGCAGAAATGGTGACCAACTACCTCTGCATGCCGATCCTCTGAATGAGAACGTGTCTTATGCTGAATTTCGAGTTGCTTTTCAGGACTTGGCCCAAGCTATGAATGCTAATGTTTAGGGCAACCAACAGGTGGCCGTCCCACTTCAGCAAAGTGGTAATCTAGCTGCATCTAGGATTCATGGTTTCATGAAAATGAATCCACTTGAGTTCTATGGGTCAAAAGTTGGTGAGGATCCACAACTCTTTATTGATAAGGTGAGAAAGATCACTCAGATTATGCATGTTACTGAGGAGAAAAGTGTAGAATTAGCATCCTACAGACTGAAGGATATTGCTTATAATTGGGTTGTTATGTGGAAGAAAGGTAGAGGTGACAATTCCGCTCTTATGAGTTGACAAGTATTTCAAGATGCGTTTCTGGACAGGTTCTTTCCATGTGAGATAAGAGAAGCTAAGGTTTAGGAGTTTATAAACCCGAGGTTGGTCTCGATGAAATTGAAAGAGTACTGTCTTAAGTTCACTTAGTTGTTAAAGTATGTTCCTAAGTTGGTAGTTGAACCTAGATCTAGTATGAGTAAGTTTGTTACTGGAGTATTTGATTTGGTAGTCAAGAAGTGTAGAAATGCCATGCTTATTGGGGTTATGGACATTTCTAGGTTGATGACTCATGCTCAGTAGATTGAGGTAGAAAAAATAAAGGAAAGAGAGAAAAAGAATAAGAGGGCTAGAACTGGACAATTTGAGTATGGTCAACCAAGGTCTGGAAGGGGAAACTATTCACAGTTTTAGGGTCATTCATCTCTGCCAGAGCCATCTTCATCCAATTCCTAAGCACCCAAAACCAAGCAGGAGCAGTGAGGTAGGACTTCTATTTCTAGGTCTCAGAATAGTGTGGGTGGAAGGTCCAGTTATCAGACATGTGCAAAGTCTGGCAGAAACCATCTTGGTGAGTGTTTGATGGGAAGAAGGAGTTTTTATGGACGTATCAAGTTGGGTCACTGAATCAAAGAGTGTCTGTATGCTAAGCAGGGAAGCAGGGATGTTCGTCCCCAGACTTAAGTGATGTGGGGTGTATTTATGCACTCCAAACGTTGCTATCTAGCTTATTAAGCCTTGTTTTAAGGATAATTTGTGTTCTTTATGTTTGTTATTGATATAAATAAGAACATAAGTGTTCAAGGACACGATTACAATGGTTAAAAGTGTTTTCAAATAATTTTGTACTTAATTGAGTCATTTAGAGTTCAACCGAGAAAACTAGTTTTACTAGCTTGAGCTAGTTGTGTGTTTAGTTGGTTTAGTGAGATTCTAATGTATTTAAGGAGTTTAAAATGGTTTTAATGTGTAATTATGAGTGTAATAACTTGTTGGTGATGTGCAAAGTTTAATTTGATTGAGTGTAGAGGTGGAACAATAAGTGAAGATCGTTCCAAACTAGCCTTGTCTTAGCTTGTGTTTTTGATTCATCGTTGAGAATATTGTGTTGTCATGATCTCTAATATGTGTTGTGTGATTATGTAGGAAGAATTGTGAGATAAATATGGTGATATATTGATGATATAAAGGCTGGAAATCCATTGGTAATGCACCACAATACAAGGGATGGAAGGAGGGACGTTCAACACTTAACCAAAATTTCAGAAGCAACTTCCAGTGAACCAATGCGTTAGAACCATGATTCCTTACCTAGTTGAATTGAGTATCCAATGCGACACGTTGGCTAGATGGGTTGATTAGGTGATGCAGCACATTGGTCAGTCCATGGAATGATCGAGGTGGCGCATTGGGTATTCTAAGCAAGGCCAAAATATGATCCTTGTCCTACATGGCTTAGGCATCTCATATTTTACTATAAATACATGTTGTACATATTATTTATTCATCTTGGACAACTGGGAATGCTTTGGAGCATTGAGGAGCTGCTGCAACTTTATCTTTAGGTTCTACATTATTTCTTTATCTATCTTTTAGATTATATCATGTATTTAACCTTTTGGATCATGATTATGACTATGAGTGGATAGAAACTCCCTTTCTGGGGTTAAAGCCAAGAACATATTATTACTGTTTTGAATTAAGTTCAATTAATTTAGCTTATCATTATTGGTTGTGTGTTTATCTTTGATTTAACTATTAGATGGATTGATCACTCAGAAAATATATCAATTGTCTACCTTTTGATCTCGATAGAGGGAATGGGGAGATTGAACATAGAGATAAACAAAGTGTGATTTGTATTCTTTTATAAAATAAGTAATTCAAATTAGCATCTAGGACAGGGATGTACTTAGAAGCCTCACTTGATTCACACGTAGGATGTAGTTAAAGAACTTAATTGGATTATTACATCACCGCTTATGATGTAGTTGTAATGTCCAACTTAGGTAAATAGTTAGAGGTTGGGAGACCATTATCATGTAATTAGCCCTACAAATCAACAACCAAGATAAGCAAGTTAATGAATGAAGTTCAATAACATAGTATGCTTGTTCAAGTTAATGAATGAAGTTCAATAACATAGTATGCTTTTTCAAAGTGCTTTAACCCAGTGCTTTAGTCCATTGATTGTTTCAAGACCTTTATTTTATGCATTGTTTCCTTTACTTTATTTTACAATATTCTAAACTCTTTTGGGTTACTCTTGCATTAATTAAATCTAAATAGTTAACTGAAATTGAATCATTGTTAAACCAAGTCCCTGTGGGATTGATACTTGGCTTTCTTTAAGGCCACTTTACTACTTGATAGACCATGTATCTGTCAAGTTTTTGGCGCCATTTCTGGGGACTTGTAATTTGGCAACTGTTTTATTTTTAGTTTTGCTTTTTAGATTTCCTTGGTGTTTTTATGCTTGGTCTTGGTTTTGTATTTGCAGAAAATAGGTTTACAAAGTAGTAAGCTGGCAAGGGATCAGGACTTGGTTGAACCAAGCTCCGAACTTGAGCAACTTTTTCGTAAGCGAAGGAGAGAAGCAATCCTTCTCCCCCATATTCCTCAATTCCAAGAGGATCAAGTAGTTCCTGCTCAAATGGTTGAAGAACAAGCAACCCGTAAGATATTTAGAGAACTGGCAATCCCACTTCCAACTAATTTGACCTCTCCATTTCAGAAGCCAGTAGCTGAAGCCCATTTTGAGCTCAAACAGAATATGGTACAACTTCTGATTAGCAATGGATAGTTCACAGGGCTTTCACATGAAGATCCACAAGTCCATTTGTAAAATTTTCTAGAAATTAGTGACACATTTATTCTTACTGGGGTGAATGCAGATTATTTAAGAATGACGCTGTTCCCCTTTTCACTATTGGGGGAAGCCAAAAAGTAGTTGAATGCGGAGTTGGCAAATTCAATAATATCATGCGACGACATGGCTTGAAAATTCCTTATCTAATTTTTCCCATCTTGTAAGACTGCGAGACTTTACAGTGAGATAGTGTTATTTAAAAAAAAGCCAGACGAGAATTTTTATCATGCTTGGGAGTGCTTCAAGGAACTTCTTCGGGATTTTCCACACCATCAACAGTCCAATGAGGTACTTGCTCATACTTTTGTAGAGGCTCTTGATCACAATACAAAAGTTTTGTTAGACTCAGCTGCAGGTGGTCAACCTCTTGAGATGACATATGCGGAGCTGTATACTTTATTGATCTGCATAGCTCAAGGAAATCCAAAGTGGCATTCAGATTCGAGGATCGCTATAAAAAGAGTTGCAGGTGTATTTGAGGTTGACCAATTCACTGCCATATCTTCTCAGATCTCTGCATTGCAAAATCAAATAAGCAGTCTGAAGTTGGGAGTAGCACAGCCTGCAGCCACAGTCAATGCAACCCAACAAGCTGCAAATCTCTTCATCAATGATATTTTTGTCTATTCCCGTAGCAAAGATGATCATGTAAACCATCTCAGAATTGTATTACATACTCTTAGAGACCATCAATTATTCACCAAATTTAGTAAATGTGAGTTTTGGATAAGGTCAATAGCTTTCTTTGGTCATATTATTTCTGGTGATGGCATTAGAGTTGACCCTCAAAAGTCTGAAGCAGTGAGAAACTGGCCCAGACCTATCTCTCTGTCAGATATTAGGAGTTTCTTAGGTTTGACTGGCTTTTACTGATGATTTGTTAAGAGGTTTTCATCTATTTCATCCCCCATATACAGATTGACTCAGAAGAAAGTTAAGTTTCAGTGGTCGAATTCCTCTGAGAATATTTTTTAGGAGTTTAAGACTCGACTTACTTCAGCCCCAGTTTTGATGTTACTAAATTGGAAGACCCCGCAAAGTTCCCTCGTAGTCCGAGCCTTAAAGCGTGTCAAGTGAAGTGTAATTCCGACCCTAAAATATTGACAAGTGACTTCCCAAGTGATTGGTGTTTAAATCATATAGAATTTTATTAAATTTGACTTTTTTTCATGTAGAGAATTGAATTAGATTTCTAACGATACTAATTTCGTCCAAATCTGGTGTCAGGGTGAGAAGTTATGGCCATTTTACAAAGAGTTGTCGGAACGACCCAGGGGCGATGGACAGGTTGACGGACCTTCGAGTGTGCGATGGACCGTCGTATTCAAGGTAGTAACTCCCTTTTCTAGACCAAGTGTGACATCCAGGACGATGGACCGTCGAGTGTGCGATGGACCATCGCTGGGACCGTCGCGCTCAGACAGTGTGGACTCATCGTGGCCAACGTGTGACGGACGATCCGACGGACCATCACTGAGACCGTCGTATCAAGGCAGTGTGTTTATTTTTAGGCTAACGTGTGACGGACGATCCGATGGACCTTCAGACTTGCGACGGACCACCGCTTCGACCGTCACCTCGTTCAGTGTTTTTAACTAATTTTAACAAGGAGCTTTTCGGTCTTTCTAATCTTTTATCAACCAGATATATTCCAAGAGAAGCAAATGGCTTCATTTATCATCCAAAACACAAGAGAGCTAGGGTTTCTCCCTCAAGATCAAATCTAAAACCCTTCTCCAAGAAATCCAAGAACTCACCATATATTCTACAAATTGAATTGAGACTTGAGTTCCTCAAGTTTGAGGGTTGCAAGAACCCCCTCTCAAGAGTGAAAAGAAGAGTTTAGAGCAAGCTCGTTCATCCAATTTCAAAATCTAAGGTATGCGGGGTTTTGAACAAGGGTAATCCTTTCATCCTTGTGCCCAAAGGCTTATTTAAACTGTGATTTTCTACAATCTATGAGATTTTACCTAAATTTGAATTTGAGATTTTCACCCATTATTATTGATTGCAGTATTTTGATGTTTCCCATGAATTGAGGGCCTAATGGCATGATTTTCACATATTTTTTTGAGAAATACAGCTGGGTCTATACCCCATGATTTTAATCCTTGAGAAATTAATAGTTGAAATGTTTGAGATATTGAAGTATATGAGTATGTTGAAATTTTGAGAAAAATTGCTGAGATTTCCAGATTTGTACATGAGTTATGAATGTATATGCTATCTATTATGCTTTTGATGAGTTTTAACTTGAGATTGAATTATGGGTTATTGAGCCCTACTTGAGATTTGCAATTTTATGAGCTCTTGTGCTATAAGCACCCATGATTTGAGTATTATGAGATTATTGAGAAATGTTTTGACCTAATGGTCATGTAGTTTTGAAATCCACTTCACTACATGAGATTACAAATTTGATTATTGGGTTCTTGATGAACCATGAGATTATTTTAAAGTGAATTTCCATGAGATGAGCGAGATAAACTAAAGGGAGTATTATTTAGCACCGAGTTGGGTAAGTTACTGTGGTTTCTTACCCCAGAACTACGTGCCACCGTAGGTTTGAGATTTTGGGCCTAAGGCTGAGATATTGGGCCCGAGGCCGAGATAAGTGATCACTAAATTAAGGTTAGACTCCCTGGAAAGAGTATGACGCTCCTCCCTAATGTAGGGTCTCTTCCTTAGAAGGACAAAACATTGGACTCCATGTAGCTCGCATGGTTTATGTCGGTAAAGAGAACCTCCCTTAAAACTAAAACTTTGACATAAGTTATTTCCCTAAAGTAAATTATTTTTCCTATTGAGATAGAATGATTTCCCTAAAGCTTGAAATGAGATATTTTCCTAAAGTGATTTAAATACCTTCAAGTATGTCCCAAAGTTATATGATTCCGAATTCCAAGTACTTGAGTTCAATAGAGTTAAATTTTTTTTTTAGCATTAAAGAAGTTTTACTCTCTATAAGATATATGCATGAGTTGAAAGTATTGCTTAAAGATTCCTTTAGCCTTGAATAATGAGAATAAGAGAAGAGTACAGATTTCAAAGCTAAAGTATAATGACTCACGAGATTTGTGTTACATGTTCCATTCTACATGATTCATGAGCTTTACATTTTTATGCTTATTCAAGCCATGTGAGTCATTAATTGTTGCATGCATGATTTTATTAAAGAGTAATGATGTTGTTTTATATAAATGCATGCACTCCCACATACTCAGTACATTCTCAAGTGCTGATCTACATATACGTCTATGTGCTACATTGTCTTATAATGTAGGTTCAGGTGCTCAGTCCCAGCCTTGTCAGTGACTTTTGAGTACCTCCGTCTACATTCCTACAGTGGTGAGTCCTCATGCTTCGAGGACCTATCTTCATACATTTCAGCTTTTGAGAGACTATGTTATTACTTTAAGTTCACTTCGAGTTAGTTGGGGACCTGTCCCAACGGCTCTCTAGTTCATGGATTAGTAGAGGCTTTGTCAGACTAGTTGTTAGATTGTGATTGTGTTGAGAGTTCCAATATTGTGGTCGTTTGGACTGACAATTTTCTCCATATTTTTCTTAATATAATATGACAGTGCCAGTGTTTTGTATATTCCTTCTTGAACGAGTATTTTGAGAAGTGATAGGCTCAAAGGGTTAGCTTGGGGCTACTTGTATCCCTAAGCACCGTGTGACATCTTGGGAGGTGATTTTAGGTCGTTACAAACTTGGTATTAGAGCCTAAGGTTTTAAGGAATCTTAGGGAGTCTGACAAGCCGCGTTGAGTAGAGTCTTGATCATCGGTGTGTAACGCGCCATATCTATGAGCAAGAGGCTACAAGATGTTTTAGGAAAAGTTGTTTTTTTCTTTCGGATTCTATCGTGCCTACAGTTGTTCCTCTCATCTAATAATTTGTACTCTTCTATTTCAAAAAAATGCCTCTCCTAAGAGCGAATGCTGCAGGAACGATGATGAACAACCCCCACCTGTTGATCCTTTGAATGAGAAGGTGTCTCATGCCGAGTTTCAGGCGGTCTTTCAGGCGTTAACCCAAGCAGTCACCGCCAATGTTTGGGCCAATAACCAGGACACAGTTACTAATCAGCAGGGAGGGGATGTTGCTGCGACTATGATTCATGATTTTATACGGATGAATCTACCAGAGTTTTATGGGTCAAAGGCAGATGAGGACCTATAGTTGTACCTTGAGAAGGTGAGAAAGATCACGAAAGTGATCCATGTTTCTGAGGAAGAAAGTGTTGAGTTGGCGTCCTATAGGTTGAAGGACATTGCTTATGACTGGGCTGTATCTTGAAGGGATGGTAGAGGTGATAATGCTGCTCTTATGACTTGACAGGTGTTCCAAGATGCATTCTTGGGAAAGTTCTTTCTGCTTGAGATGAGGGAAGCAAATATTGAGGAGTTTATGAACTTTAGGCAGGGCTCCATGACTGTTAAGGAGTACTTCTTGAAGTTTAACCAGTTATCCAAGTATGCTCTTGATTTGATTTCTGACACCCGAGCTAGTATGAGCAAGTTTGTGATCGGTGTTTTTTGGTTGGTACTAAAGGAGTTTAGGACTGCGATGCTGCATAGAGATATAGATCTGTCTAGGTTGATGATGCATGTATAGGAGATAGAGATGGATAAGATTAGCGAGAGAGACAGAGTGACTGGTAACAAGAGGGCTAGATCTGAGCAGCATGAGTATAGTCTGCCTAGATTCCATGGAGGAAACTGCCTTCAGTTTCAGAGATGTCCGTCTATTCCAGTGCCTTCATCAGCTAGTTCTCCCGCTCCTAGAGGCAGGCAGGAGCAAGGGAGCAGGTCTTTTATGTCTAGGCCGTAGAATAATATTGGTAACAGGCCCCGTTATCCTCCTTGTGCTAAGTGTGGTAGGGATCATTCCGGTGAGTGTTTCACAAATTTGAGGGGTTTTTTTGGTTGTGGAAAGCAGGGCCACAGACTTAGATATTGTCCGCATTCTAGACAGGGGAATAGAGATGTCTGACCTCAGGAACAGGCTACTTGTGCACCAGATCCTGTACCCCATCCCGCCCCTGCTCAGGGCACTTCATCTAGCACTGCTGGCGGTCAGCGCCAGAACAGATTCTATGCCTTACCATCCCTTCAGGAGAAGGAGGACGCTCCTAATGTTGTTACTGGTATGCTCCACGTCTTTTATTTTGATGTTTATGTGTTATTTGACCCCGGGTTAAATCTCTCTTATGTGACTTCACTTGTAGCTGTGAACTTTAAAATGAGTCCCGAAAAGATTTCTGAGCCCTTCCTAGTTTCTACACCAGTAGGGGAGTCAGTTGTTGCTAAACAAGTGTATAGAGATTGTCCTATTATTGTTCTTCATAGAGTCATACTTGTTGATTTGATGGAGTTAGACATGGTGGATTTTGACCTTATTCTGGGTATGGATTGGCTTCATTTCGATACTTGAGTTCCGAATTCTAAGTACTTGAGTTCAAAAGAGTTATGAGTTTTTTTAGCATTAAAGAAGTTTTACTCTCCATGAGACATATGAATGAGTTGAAAGTATTGCTTAAATATTCCTTTAGCCTTGAGTAATAAGAATAAGAGAAGAGTACAAATTTCAAAGCTAAAGTATAATGACTCACGAGATTTGTGTTACATGTTCCATTCTACACGATTCATGAGCTTTACATTTTTATGCTTATTTAACCCATGTGAGTCATTAATTATTGCATGCATGATTTGATTTAAGAGTAATGATGTTGTTTTATATAAATGCTTACACCCCCATATACTCAGTGCATTCTCAAGTGTTGATCTACATATACGTCTATGTGCTACATTATCTTATAATGTAGGTTCAGGTGCTCAGTCCCAGCCTCGTCAGTGACTTTCGAGTACCTCCATCTACATTCCTACAATGGTGAGTCCTCATGGTTCGAGGACCTATCTTCAGACATTTCAGCATTTGAGAGACTATGTTATTACTTTCAGTTCACTTCAAGTCAGTTAGGGACCTGTCCCAACGACTCTCTAGTTCATGGATTAGTAGAGGCTTTGTCAGACTAGTTGTCAGATTGTGATTGTGTTGAGAGTTCCAGTATTATGGTCATTTGGACCGAGTATTTTCTTCATATTTCCCTTTATATGATATGAAAGTGCCAGTGTTTTGTATATTCTTTCTTGAACGAGTATTATGAGAAGTGATAGGCTCAAAGGGTTAGCTTGGGGCTACATGTAGCCTTAAGCACCGTGTGACATCTTGGGAGATGATTTTAGGTCGTTACATAAATGGTTCAGATAGGTTTATTATTTACTATGATGCTTCCAGAGTTGGTCTGGGTTGTGTTCTGCTGCAAAGAGGTAAGGTCATAGCCTATGCCTTTAGACAACTTAAACCTTATGAGAAGAATTATCCTACCCATGATCTTGAGTTAGACGCTGTTGTTTTTGCCTTAAAAATTTGGAGGCATTATCCTTATGGGGTGCATGTTGATGTATTTACAGATAAAAAAAGCTTGCAGTATGTGTTCTTGTAGAAAGATTTAAATCTTAGTCAGAGAAAGTGGTTGGAGTTATTGAAAGATTATGACATGAGTATTTTGTATCATCTGGGCAAGACCAATGTAGTGTCAGGCGCCCTTAGTAGACTGTCTATGGGTTGTGTTGCTCATGTTGAGAATAACAAGAAGAATTTAGTTTAGGAGGTTCATCATCTTGGTAGATTAGGTGTTTGGTTGGTCGATTCAATTGAGGGTAGTGTATGGGTTCAGAATAGTTTGGAATCTTTTTTGGTTGCCGAAGTGAAGGAGAAACAAGATAGGGATTCCAGTTTGATTAAGTTGAAGGGGTCAGTCAGAGATTACAAAGTAGAGGTTTTCTCCCAAGGGGGAGATGGTGTGTTGCGATACTAGGGTAGACTGTGTGTACCCTGTGTTGACAGTTTGAGGCAACAGATTTTGGCGAAAATACACAGTGCGCGTTACTCTATTCACCCAAGAGCCATCATGATGTACTGTGATTTATGGGAAATCTATTAGTGGAGTGGCATGAAGAGGGATATTCCAGAGTTTGTAGCTAAGTGTGCTAATTGTCAGCAGGATAAAGTTGGGAACCAAAGGACTAGTGGCACTATGCAGGAGTTCAGCATTCCCACTTGGAACTGGGAAGAGGTGAACAATGATTTTGTGATAGGGTTTTTCTGTTCGCATCGTCAGCATGATTCGATTTGGGTTATTATAGACAATGACCAAATCAGCCCATTTCTTGCTAGTTTATACTTCCTATTCAGTCGATTATGCCAAGCTCTATATTAAAGAGTTGGTTAAGTTACATGGAGTCTTGTTGTCAATCATTTCAGATAGAGGTACTCAGTTTAGCTCCCACTTTTGGAAAGCTTTACAAAAAGATCTTGGTACCCAAGTTCATCTCAGTACTTCATTTCATCCTCAGACAGATGGTCAGGTAGAAAGGATCATTCATACCCTAGAAGATATGTTGAGAGTATGTGTTATTGACCTTAAAGGTAGTTGGGATGATCACTTGTCGTTAATTGAGTTTTCCTACAATAATAGTTACCACACCAGTATCCAGATGGCTCCGTTTGAGGGACTCTCTGGAAGGAGATATACATCTCCCATTGGTTTGTTTGAGGTAGGTGAGACTGTGTTAATAGGGCCTGATTCAGTGTTTGATATGATAGAGAAAGTTCAGCTAATTAGGGAGAGGCTTAAGATAGCCCAAAGATAACAGAAATCTTATGCAGATATAAGGAGAAGAGATCTAGAGGTTGAGGTTGGTGATCTAGTTTATTTTAAAATCTCTCCCATGAACAGAATAAAGAGATTTGGCAATAAGGGGAAGATTATTCCCCGATATGTTGGTCCTTATAGAATCTTGAGTCATTTTAGAAAGGTAGCGTATGAGCTTAAGTTTCCTGCGAATTTGGCATAAGTGCATCTAGTATTTTGTGTCTCCTTGTTAAAGAAGTGTATTGGTGACCCAACTATTGTAGTTCCTTTAGGAAGCACAGATGTTGAGCATAGCCTTTCTTACAAAGAAATCCCAGTTGAGATCCTTGATCGTCAGATTCATAGACTAAGGAACAAAGAAGTTCCCTTGGTCTAAGTTCTTTGGCTAGATCAGTCTGTTAAGGGAGCCACTTGGGAACAAAAAGAAGATATGCGAACCAAGTACCCTCATTTCTTCTCTGCAAGTTCAGACTCAGCTTAAGGTAATAAGTTTTTGTTAGATTATCTCTTTTCCATTCTCATTCCAACTTTATAGAATCATCTTCATGTCATTTGATTTATTCATGAATCAGTTCAGTCATGTAATAATGTCTTCAGTTATGCAAGTTAAGTACATAATTTCAGTTCCTCAGTATTCTCAGCTTAATCAGTCTTATTCAAGGATGAATGTTCCAAAGGAGGGGATATTGTAATACCCCGTATTAAACTTAGCTTAGTCCAGATCCTAGTGCTTGCATAAGAGGCTTAAAGACTGAAAATTTAACTAAGTGTTGAGGACTTAGTCTTATTTTTGACCTCTTAACTTCAAGGATTTTTGACCTTCCGAACTCTGAGATGATGGTTTTTGAGATAATTCATGATAAGGGGTATAAGGAGCATGTCTCGTGAAAGTTTAGGAATTTTTGGATGAGGTTTGGGATGTGTTTGGATTTTGATTCCAGCAACTCAACGTGATTGCATCGCATTGCCCCATGTATTGCAATGGACACATCATCGCATTGCGCTAGGTCTTCAATCGATATTTTAGTTATGAAATTAATCTCCTGAGGGGCAGTTAGGTCTTTTCCCATCACCCTAAGTTCTAAAAATATAAGATTAAACATCGGTTAAGGCATTATTTGCCCATTCTCCTTCAATTTTCTCCCAAAGAAAACCCTAACCTCCTCCCAAGAACTTCAAAACTTAATTACTTTCTCTTTAAGATAAATAAGAATTTAAGATTCCTAAAGAAGTTCAAGAAATTTTTCAAGATCATCTCCAAGGCTTTCAATGTCAAGATTTCTACACCAAGTCAAGCCTATCAAGGTATGTGGGGTTATGAACAAGGGTATTCTTTCACCCTTGTGCCCAAATTACATGATTTTAATATTTCATTTACTTGTTTTGAATTAGGGTTCATACCCAAGTTTCTATATTCTTGAAACACGTGATTATTATGAGATTTAATGCTTTGAGTATATGAAGAATTGCTTATGTTTATGTTTTAACTTATAAGATTTACATTATGAATTAGATTGCACTATCTTGATTTTATATTGTTGAAGTATTTCTAGATTGTTATTGAGCATGAAATGTTGTTATGAATCACCATGATTTTTAAGCATGAATTCAAGCCCTAAGTTTAAGTGTTGAGATTTCAAGAGAATTATATTCTTAAGTTCTTCTTTGATAAGTTAATACTAAGATTTAAAGAAAGAAGCTATCTTTTGATCCTAATCTAAGATATGGAATCCACATTTGTTCATCTTGAGTTTGAATTAAAGCAAAGAGAAGCATAACTGTTTCATTCTATAAACTCTTATACTATTTTAAGGTGGATTTCCTAAAGTATGAGCATATAAGTAATAAGGTAGTAGTATATAGCACCGAGTTGGGTATGAGTCCAAAGTCGCATGACCCAGAACTACGAGCCAACGTAGGTTAAGCTTATTTCCAATATGGATGAAGTTAAAGATAGTGATCACTTAAGTTAAGATTTTATTCCGATGGCAAGGGTAGAACAGCTCTCCCCAACATGGGTAAGTCGTTGGACTCTATGATAGCTTACATGGTTTATGTCGATTAGAAAAAGCTCCCCAAAAAAGAGTAAAAATAAAGCTTTTTGAACTAAGTGTTATAGCTCACAAAGTTTATCATTTTGCTATATTACTCATGAGTATTATTTCACAGTTTTGATTTTATTCAAGCCCAAGGTGAGTCATTTACACTTAGCATGCATTATTTGAAAGTCCATATGCACATTAAGTTATTGTTTTACTTTTGCATTCACCCCTACATGATTAGTACATTTTAAAAGTACTGATCCACATATATGCCTATGTGTTGCATTATTTCATAATGTAGGTTCTGGTGCTCAATTCCAACAACGTGATTGACTACGAGCATTTCCACCTATATTTCGACGCTTAGTGAGTCCTTATAGCCGAGGACCCTTTTATCAGACTTTGATATTGATGAAGTATTCTAGCCATTTGATTTCAGTTTGAGTTGGGTTAGCTGGGGCTTGTCCCAGTGGCTCTCTAGTTAGAAGTAGAGGCTTGTCCTACTGATTTCTGTTTTAGATTTAAAATTGTTTGTTTTCAAGATTTCCAAGTTTAAGACTTTCAGTCAAGATATTAATTTAGTTACATTTAAGATTTCGTATATCAAGTTTACTTTTGTCTTGAGTTCTAAAGTGGTTAGAAGTCTTAAAGGATTAGTTTGGGACTACTTGTAGTCTTGACAACTGTGGGACATTTAGGGTGTATTTCTGAGGCGTTACAGAAGATCTAGCTCATATAGATATGGATAAGCAGGAGTTGGTAAAAGATGTTCATCATTTGGCTAATGTTGAAGTTTGCCTCTTGAACTCTGAGGATGGTGGTGCATTTGTTCAAGAGGTGGAAAAGTCATCTCTTGGTACTGAGGTGTAAGAGAAACACATGTTAGATCCTATCTTGATGCAAATCAAGGGGGGTGTAGGTGGGCAAAAAGTAATGGCTTTCGAGATTACTTGTGATAGTACCTTGCGGTACCAAAGAAAGTTGTGTGTTCTTGATGTAGATGAGTTTTAAGAGAGGATCTTAGCTGAGGCTCAAGAGTCACGTTATGCCATTCATACTGGATCGATAAAGATGTATCATGATCTTAAGGAGATATATTAGTGAAACAATATAAAGCAAGATGTGGTTAGTTTTATGGCTAAATGGATAGTGTTCCAACAAGTGAAGATTGAATATTTGCAGCCCGGAAGGTTGTATCAAGAGATTGAGTTTCCCGTGTGGAAGTGGGAAGTGATTAATATGGATTTTATTACCGGTCTTCCTTGGTATCAGAATTAGTTTAATTCAATTTAGGTTGTTGTGGATAGGATGACTAAGTCTGCTCACTTCTTGCTAGTGAGGACTAACTTTTCGGCGGAGGATTACACAAAATTGTTCATTAAGGAAATTGTGAAGTTGTATGGGCACCTATTTCCATCATATCAGATCATGGTGCTTAGTTCTCATCATAGTTTTGGTGCTCGTTTTAGAGAGGTTTGATAATCAAGGTGAGCCTTAGTACTGCTTTCCACCCGTAGTTGGATGGGTAAGCGAAAAGGACTATTCAAACATTAGAAGATATGCTTCAAGCTTACGTGATTGAGTATGGTGGTAGTTGGGTTAATCATTTGACTTTTATAGAGTTTGCGTATAATAATATCTGCCATTCTAGTATTGGGATGGCTCTATTTAAGGACTTGTATGGTAGGAGGTGTAGGTATCCTATTGGATGGTTTGAGGTTGGTGAGGCGGATATATTTGACCTGGATTTGGTTCACCAAGCCATGGAGAAGGTGAAGGTAATTCGGGATAGAATTAAAGCCTCCAAAAGTCACCAAAATTCCTATGCGGATGTAAGGCGTAGGAAGTTAGAGTTTGAGGTTGGTGATTGGGTGTTCTTAAAGGTGTCTCCCATAAAAGGAGTAATATGGCTTAGGAAGAAGGGAAAGATCAATTTCCGGTATGTCAACCCATACTTGTACTTGAAGAGGGTCGGTAGTGTTGCATATGAATTGGTGGTGCCCTCTAGTTTGAGCTCCGTTCACCATATGTTCCACGTGTTAATATTGAGGAAGTATGTGGGTAATCCGTCGCTGATTGAGACTTTCAAGGATAGTGGTATTTCAAATTCCTTGTCTTATGAGGAAGTCCCAATTGAAATCTCGGATCAGCAAGTTCGCCGGTTGCGTACAAAGGACATAGCTTTGGTAATGGTTCTATGAAGGAACTACAAGATTGAAGAGGCTATTTGGGAAGCCTAAGAGGACATAAATTTCAAGTATCCATTCTTATTCCTTGTTTTGGAAAATCGTTCTTAAGGTATGTGTTGTTCCTAACATCTTAGTTTTCTGTCTTTGTTAATGAGAAATTGTGAATTCCTTGATATTCCTATTTTCTATCTTAAAGGTAAGAGTAAAGATGTTTGGGGTCTAATCGTGCTGGTAAATACCTTGTCCCGTCATTCAAGGACTGATGATCTAAGTGAGGTAGTATTGAAACACCCCAAATTTTGGCCCTTAAAAATTTCTTGAGCTTTGAGCTCAAGTCCATTGTTACGACTTGACCCCACAAGTCGTATATGGTGTCTTGATGGGTCAGGTGACCCTAGTCGTCGGGTGACCAACGTGTGGTGTTGAGTTTATATCCTGGGTGCGATTTAAAGGAATGAGTCATTAGGAAGATTCGTAACCAAATCATGTAAGTTTGTGGCATAATTCTGCTCTGAGTACGAGTGTCTCACTAAGAGCCATAATGATAGGTTACGAGTTGTGAGATGAAATTGTAGGATGTCCCGTGTTCAACCCAATTGAGTTTTGTGTTGACTACGAGTTGACCTTACGAGCCATATGGTCTTGTTACGAGTAAGCTTGTTGTGTCGTAAGGTTGATAGTGTATGAGGATCTTGGTTACTGTCTTTGTTATGATTCGTGGTTATGAGTCATAAGGAGGGGTTACGAGTCAATGGTTGAATCGTAATCAAAGGCAATATTTTTTCTAGATTTTAAGTTAAAGGCATTCTGGACATTTATCCTTTTTCGCAACTTGAAAGCCACGTCTTATAACCTCTTTAGGTTATCCTTAGATCTCATAAACACATCAAATAGACTCTCAAACACTCTCAAATCCTTAAGGTCAGAAACACTTAGGGTTTTCAAGAGATTAATAAATTGAGGCTTCCAAGAGTGATTTCTCTTCGTACTTCTTGGTGTTTAAGACATGTTACTCTTCCCTCATTGTCAATTTTGTAAAATCATGTGTTTTAAAGTATTATCCATGGAATATTGATGTTGGGTTTTGAACTATGGGTTAAGGGTTTTTAATACAAATTGTTTAAAGGCTTTTTCCATGATATTTATGAAACTATTATGTTTAAATTGATGGCTGGTAAATGCATTGGGGTGCATGGGAATGGTGGAGAGGAATCGGGGTACAATGAAATTCCTAAATTGATTGTTTTTTTTTATGGAAAATGGTAATGAGCTCAACCCACTAGCATAATTGATTTTGATTTATGCATTACCATTTGACTTGGCTTGTATATTTCCATAATGCATGGTATAAATGGTTAAATGGTTAAGGATGATTTTTAAAACCTTATCGGGTACAATGGAATCCCCTAACTGAATGATTTATGAAAACCTTGTTGGGTACACGGGAAACCCCAAGTGATTTTAGTAATAGAGTCTGCGGGGTACACAGAAATCTCCTAAGTCTTGGCTTAATGATATCACTTGAAAACTATAGTCTATATGAAAGTACCACTTAATAATGCCTTATAATTGACTCCTGAAATCGGTGGTTTGGAAAGGTGTTAAATATTTTAATTGGACAATAATAGGGTTGTGATAGCTAGCCGTAAAGGTGTGAGTTCGAAGAACGAACACTGAAAACTCATGTTTGTCGACATAAGGGTTGGTCTTGATTACCGTGTGATTGTGGGGTACAAGGGAATCCCCCTAGTCTATACACGTATATATGTACCATGGAGGGCGAAGGGTACAAGGAAATCCCCGGCCATTTATGATGTCTTTGGTTCATGCGGGTAATACGCACTAGGGCCCATTCAGGGGGCAATAGTGGACCCATGTAGACCGTGGGTAGACTTATGATGGTAAAGCTACACAACCCAGGTTAAGGGTTTGAAATGCATGCTAAACCATGTTCCCTATCCCAGCATGGTATATATGTATATGTGTATTCACATATGGTTATGTGCATTGGTTTGACTTGATTTTGGATTGATGGCGTTACTTTATCTTTATCCTTGAGTTACATGCTAGCGTCCACTCCGCTAACCATCTTCAGACGCTGTATCCCCACGCAATACAAGAACTTTCCATATTTCACTCCTCCCGCTCAGTGACTAGGTGATTCGGGGACAACTTTTGAGTCAGACTGAAGTGATGAACTTCCATACTTCGGAAGACCCCATTTCATGCTATGGATTTCTTTGGTCTTGGTTTTAGCTATGGTTAGGGGCATGTCCCGACTGGATATTCTTTGATTTTGATTAGAGGCTTTGTCAGACTACTGTAGGCAGGACGGTGTCGGTATTGATGTTAGTATTTACATTGGTATTGGTATTGGTTAGATGTTTGGTTTTGAATGGATGGTTTTGGGTATAGAATTGATATTCTTTTACCTTGTTATTTGTTCAGAATTCATCTGACGCAGAATGTAAGAAGGGTGGCGGTTTGGGTATTGAGGGTGGTCTCCGATCCTGATTGGACTTGAGATACCCGACATGGCCATGCCCGGATTCGGATTGTGTCAAAACCTATCCTTATTTTAATTATGTACCTAATTTAGGATTTTAAAGTCAACTTTTAATAAGTAATTAAATAGTACAAATTTGCCTTTTTTTAAAGTAGTATTTGTATGAATTAAAGTCAATTTAAAATTTTTATTTTAAAGTCAATTAAATATGTTTACCTTAAATAATTTTTTTTAAAATGAATTGGTATTATTTGTATGAATTAAATTCAATTAAATAAAATTTTCACCAGAAATAAATCTTTAAAAAGTTCAATTAATTGTAGTGCAACTTTTCCATACGTTCTTTTAGATATTGGGTAAAGTTTTGCTCACAATTAATTTAATTTATAATTTTTTTAATTTATAGTTGTTTAATCTATGTATGTAATATTCAACACTTCTAAATGGATTAGAATTTTACCTTATATAAAAAAATTCTATAATTCTATTTAAGTAATATTTAGATCAAAATTTACAAGAAACATACACTCTTCTTCTACTCTTTTTTCTTATTTTGGTAGGGATAAATGAATTCTCTCCTGAAAATTTCTCGCACTTTTCTTGAGTTGAAAACTTTTTATCAAAAACTTAAAAGAAAGAGGCATGTTATCAACAAATGAAGTGGTAAAAAAAATCAAAGATTTATTTCATTTTTTTCTTTGTTTGTTTAATTGTGACTTAGTTTTGAATATGTTATTTGACGATATTTTAAAATATTATTTGTTAGTGTTATAGTTGAATCTTTAATTAAACTTATTAGTTGAGTTCAAACTATTACGTTATCATAAGTGTTGAATTTTAATCTGCATAACTTTTAATTGGATGATGAACCTATCAACTTTTTTTTTTTCTTTTTTTTACAATTTGAGGTTTATAAATTAAGTTTGAAGGAATGTCAAGAGAGTTCGATGTGTTAATCGGATAAAATTAAATAATAAATTTTTTTCTTAAAATAAAACATTAGGTTCAACTAGAATACTCAGTAAATCTACCTTCTAACCGAAAAAATACCTTATTTGAAGTTAATTCTAACTATGTTGTGATTCAATGTATTTATAAATAAAATCTTCGGTTAAAGAGTTTTAACAATACCTAATTGTTATTGAATGTCATTTCTTTTTGGTAGAATAATTCGTTGTTTTCAACCTCAAATCTTATCAAGTGTCACACTATGTTTTTTGTCACTATGTTTTTTGTGCAATTAATATAACATATGTATTATTGAGCTAATTTATTTAATTTTTTTAACAATGTGATTGTGTTATCTAATTATTTTTTTCCAACAAGCAGATTGTGTTTTAGTTACTATTTATTTAGTGGTGTTATCTTTGCTAAATATTTTTGTTTAATAAGGCATGCGAGGTGTTTATTTTTCAAACTTCACTCAGCTAATAAGTGACTTTCTCACATAATAACTACTAGTGATAATAATTACTAGCTTAGTGATTCATCTGATAAGTGATCAACTCAACATATGAGCATTCATTTAGAGTTTTCAATAACTTTAATTTTATTTTTTTGTCCATTTTTCAATTTTTCGAAGTTATAAAGTCAATAACACTAAAATCAATGGCTTTATAATATCACTTATTAGTTAACTCCAGATACTTTTAATTTGTCTATTTAAACAAGGAAGCTTTCAAATAAGAAAAGAAGTTCTTTATATATTTAAAAGACTATAATTTTAAATTCGGAACCATTTTAAGATTTACGAACAAAATATAAAACTAATACGGTATGAAAGAAGATCTATATGATCTAATTTTTTAGTGATTTGTTGATTCACATTGATAAAAGTTGTTGCGAGACACATACATGACACAAATTTTAAGTTTTTCTCTTATTGATGTGCATCAATCCAAGTCTCTAAGAGAGTTAATTAGAAGTTTCCTTGCGGATTGGTGAGAAGAGAAGGTTTCCTTCGTACACAAATTCTCAATCAACATATGTACGTATAATTGATAACGTGCAACACACGTGTGTATAAACTAGCTAGTTAAATTAAAGTTGGTCCCGTATTTAGAAAAATTCCAACACCTTGTTGGTGTGTTGATAGAATTGCAAGTCTTCGAACTTTTGAGTCCTACGCAGAATTACTTTTGCATATTTCTTTTGAAAAATAAAATCCACTACAATTACTTTTCCCCAATTAAAGTACAAGTTTGACCATTCGGAGCACTTAGGTCTATAAATATATTTCATTTACCGATCATTTAAAAGTGGAAAATATAGCTAGATAAGAAGCACTTTCAAGTTTCAACTGAGTGATCAAGAAGCAATTTTAGTCAAAATGCAAACACATGGGGCTTTGAGCTGTAGGTGACAAAAGAGTTTGAAAATGAGGTGTAGGTGACTCAACTCTTAATAATTGCGTGTAGGTGACAATTACTTTATTATCGATTAAGAAAGTTGAGAAAGTTTGAAAATAACCCACAAGTTTTTGAATTTACACTTTGATCTATATGTTAGTTAATATAACAGGAAACAGAGGGGAAAAAAGGCGCGTTTCTCTCTCTTCTCACCCGTTGTTGTTTTCTCTCTCTTCACGATTATTGTTGTTCATTGTTGCTGTTGCTTTATTCATCATCTTCCGCTTCATTATCATCATCTTCTACTTTATTATCATCATCTTCATCTTCTTCTTGTCGACCATTGTTGTTGTTGTTGTTACCGCTACTGCTGCTATTTGATTAATTTCTTAGGTCAAATTTTGTTTCCTTCATCACTTTCCACTTCGACATTACTTCATAGGTGACTTTGATAAGTAAAATTATAATTTTTAGTCAAATTTATCATCTGGGTATACAACTACTACTGTTTTTTCCAACAATGGAGAGAACCCGATCATGAATCCAACATAAGTGACCACAATTTAAACAGATTACTCATTTGTTTCATCAGATAAGTAATCTGTTGCAATAGAAGACTCATATGTTGGATTCATGTTTATGGTTCTATAGTGCTCGTAGCATGAATCGAACAGATGAGTAATCTGTTGCAACATAGGAGTTATCTGTTACAACAGAAGAGTTATTTGTTGCAACATACAAGTTATCTGTTGCAACAAACTTATTATCTATTGTATCAGAATGATTATCTGTTGCATCAGACTGATTATCTGTTGCAACTGATGAGTAATCTGTTTGGAACAACATAAATCAGCCCCTGCCACAAACCCAACAGATAACCAATATGTTTCAACTCTTGCTATTGCTACTGGATTCAAAATTATTCCTTACGTCCAATCGTCGACATGTTTGTTGAGAAGATAATAGACAGAATGAAAATTATATATGAATTAAAACGTCAAAGATGATTAAACATAATTTTTTTTATTAAACAAAACAAATAAAAATACATAGACTAAAAGAGAAAAAATCTAAATATTATTATTATCATCATCATCATTATTATTATTGCCAGCTGACCAATCTTCAACTGGCAGCAGCAGGGCCCTCCTCAACCTGCGGATCTCACAGAGCATCCTTTCTCTTACTTCTCCCAACTCCCACTGCAGGTCACGAACCTACATCCGAAGTTCATTCACGGTATCTTGCAGAAAAACAACGTCCCACATTGGATCAGCCATATCTAGAACACACATGAATTGACAAAAAATGTAAAAACAAAAGTAAAGAAAAGAATCCGAATGTAATACAACATATACTACAAATTGAGTATATCTAAACACAAAGCAAGAAAAAAACTTACATGAGTCAGGAAAGAGAAAGTGGTGGAAGGTGTAATATGAAAGACAAGATGCAATAAATAAATAGAGTGTAGTTGATGAACTATTGAGTAAGGAGGAACCTATTTATAGAAGATTGAATTTGAATGATTTAGGCAAAAAGGTGCGTCTGTTCACCTCCATTTATTAATTACATTTTTGATTACTGTGAAAAGTTATGACTTAACTAAATTAAGCAATATTGTGATAAGTCATGACTTTTTAGCTTATTATTATTAATTAGTTCTTTCCAAGAACCATTTTATTGAGTTGTGACAATAGATTTTATATTTTTTGCATCTGATAACTCATCTGTGACAACAGATATATCATATGTTGCAACAAATAGACAACCTATTGCATCAAATGATCTATCTGTTGCAACATATAATCTATTTTTTTAAAAAAAATTATTATCATATCATTAATCCAAATTTGTTGACTTTTTATTATATAAATTAAAAAAATAGATTTAAAAATAAAAATATTTTTTGTGAAAAGAAATGGCGCCTATTTAATATTAACGTCAATTATTCAAATTAAATAATTATTTTTTACTAAAGTTATTTTTTATTGTGTTTATCATTTATTTCCCTATTGTTTTCTGTGAAAAAATGACTTAATTAAATGAAGATGGTGAGTTTTTTATTATTGTGATAAGTCATGAATTTTCAGCTTATTATTATTAATTAGTTCTTAAATTTAAATAACTTTTTTCTCAATTTAAAAATTGAAGACACCTTTTCAATAATCGTTTCTCTAATAAATTAATAACCATTTTTATTGAGTTGTGGCAACAGATTATATACCTGTCGCATCAGAAAACCCATCTGTTGCAACAGATATACCATCTGTTGCAACAAATAGACCATTTGTTTTAGGAGTTTTTTTAATTTCTTCTAACAGCTGATTCATCAGTCGCAACAGATGGGGACTTTGATGTATCAACAACATTGTTAAATGTGTTTAGACAAAAAGTCACGACTGTTCAGTTTTTTCTTAACAATTATCATATTAACTTAATTAATCCAATGTTGTAACTTTTTGTATTATATAATAAATAAATAATTTTAAAAAACAGATTTTAAAAAAAAAGTGAAAAGTCACGATCAGTTATTAAAATTAAATAACCATTCTTTTACGGTTATAAATTGTGTTTATTATTTATTTCCTTATTATTTATTTATGAATCATTTTTCATATTAAATAATCAGAAAGTCATGACTTTTCACCCTCTCAATAACAAAATAACCTTTTTTTTATTAATAAATGCATGTTGCAACATATGATCCATCTGTCGCATCAGATTAACCTCTGTTGCCACAAATGCTCAATCCCTACCTCCAACCGTCGACATGTTAAGGATAAGGAATAAATAGAATGATAATTAAATATTAAATAAGAATTAAAAATTCAAGGTCGACCAAACATAGATTTTTGAATCCATTATATACATATATATACAATGAATAAACATACCCTTCGGTAGATCCGATATTAAAAAAAATACATACGCTAAAAGAAAAAACATAACCTAATTATTATTACTAATATTATTATTATTATTATTATTATTATTATTATTATTATTATCATTATTATTATTATTATTTTTTATTAGTATTAGTATTATTGTCATCCGGCAGCAGCAATACCCTCCTCAACCTTGCTCTGAAGTCGCCCAAGTCCCTCCGAAGTTCATGAATCTGACTTTCAAGTTCCCGCAAAGACTTGAGATGAATCACCTTGTACAAATTTGGACCAACCATATCTAGAAGTGGAGTAGAATGAACGAGTAAGGAGAGACCTTATTTATAAAAGATTGAATTTGAATGGTTTAGTCAAAAAGCCACGACCTCTTTTTAAATAAAACTGCTGACTTTTCAGCTTATGTCAATTGAAAAAATGGATGTAAATACAACATATTATCTTTATTGTATTTCGAAAAGAAAAGAAAATTGATTTAAAATAAATCTAACAGATGGGCACTCTGTTGCAAAATATATTCCATCTGTTAGACAACTTACAATATATTGACAATCTGTTACAACATAAGGATATATATGTTAGATTTTTCCAACAGATATGTCATATGTTGCAACAAATTGATCATTTGTTGTAATAGTTATCTGTAATTGTTTAACAATTTAAACAAATATGGCATTTGTTGCAACTTGTTAGTCATCTGTTTATTCAATTTAAGCCATAGATGGGCTAAGAAGAATAAGGTGCGTGCAGATGGATGGATCACTTTCATGTGTGGGAGTTAAGTATTACTGATAAGGTTATCGGGACAACACACACAAAGTATAATATTTTTGTGAATGCAGTTTTTTACCGATTAGGCACTGATCATTCAAACAAGATCCTGCATTGTACAATTAAGTTTGATGGATTCGAATTGATAAGGCTGAGGGCCCCATGATGATGGTGCCAATACCTTGTTATGAATTACTGACGGTTGTTGCTCATGTTTATGCATGTCAAGTATTGAGAAAGATCAATATTTGGTGTCATTACACAGTTCCAATAGAGATTGGACTTAACTTTAAGTGTGCATTGGACTCTGAGAAGGCCTTTGAAGCCCCGCACTGCATCAAATAAGAACGGAAAACCAGTAGAAATTCCCATGGCCCAAATTTATATGGAAGGGTTGTTCGAGAAGATAATTATATGCCAGAAGGAGCCGAAGGAGAATGCCTGCGATGGTAGTGGGAGTTGATGAAAGACTATATCATCTGAATACTAATTGAAGAGGAGACATAGGGTAGAAAGGAACTTTTAGCAAATCTGGTCGATGAAATTGACTTAAAATATGAGAAATATGAATCAAGTGAAAATATGAAAGTGTATCCGATAATGTAAATCCGTATGTTGTTTCTTTGAAAGAAAAATAATGCAGATGGACACTTTGCTAGGGAGTTGTGACTAGGAAGCATGGTCAGGATGATCACCTAAATACAAAACAGTAGAACACCAAGATAGTTGATGTATAGTAAGTCGAAAAAACTTGCACCAATAACATCTGTAGTTAAAATAAGGAATCTAAACAAAGGCATCAATTTTTGAATTTGAAATTGCAAACCATGCCTTTTTGTTTGTGGTTCCAATTAGGTCCACTGCTATTGATTTGACCTGATCAAAACCACAAATAAGATTGAAAGACAGATTGAGTATCATTAAAATCCCTTAGCAATATGCATATAATTAATTGTATTTTCTAGCCTTGGCATGCTTTTAATATATCTTGGAGAAGATCAGAGGCTTGCTGTAGTATGTGAATCCCGATAATTTTTAAGCTTGCCTCCAACTTGTTGATTCTGTATTCAATCTTGTCATTGCTGTCGTTGAGGTAAGTGTGGAGTTCTTGGTATTTTATAAGCTTTCAACAAAGAGCACTTTTTTTGATGTTGTAGCATTATACAAGGCCTTCAGAAGGCTTCCAGAACACTTTTTTCAGTAGGCTTAAATGATACATGTAAGGTTCACTATGTTTGGTTTAGGTCAAAATATGTTGATACACACTTAAGTAGTGGTCCCAACAGTTGAAAAACTCACTTTTATCGAGCATTATTCAATGTAGCTTGCTCAACAAACCTTCAAAGGATTTGATAGGTCAATTAGCCTAGAATTCCGTAACATTTGATCTGAACTGATTCTACCAAGCCTATCAAACATTACGTAACTCCAGGATCATTATCCTATCAAAACCTTTGCCCGAGTTAATGCACAAATCAAAATGAGGTCAATATTTAATTCTTTCTGATGATGACTCTTATCCCATATAGAGGACAAGATATCCGCCATGCAAAAGTCTACACCGTCGCCAGAAATTCTTTCCACAACAAAAGTCTTGAGAAGGGATTAATGATACATATACATATTTCTAAGGGATTAATGATACTCAATCTGTCTTTCAATCTTATTTGTGGTTCCGATCAGGTCAAATAAATAGTAGTGGACCTAATCGGAAGTACAAACAAGAAGGCATGGGATGTAATTTAAAATTCAGAAATTGACACCTTCACTTAGATTCCTTATTTTAACTGCAGTTGTTATTGGTGCAAGTTTTCTTGCATTACTGTACATCATTTCAACCCTCAATGCTTGCGAGGCTGCTTTCTTAGCGTTCTGCTATTTTTTATGTAGGTGATCATCCCGACCACGCTACCTAGTCGCAGCTCCCTAGCAAAGAGACCATCTGCACTATTTTTTTTCCAGAGAAACAACAGACGAATTTTTCATTACTGGATACACTTTTATATTTGCACTTGATTCAAATTTCTCATGTTCTAAGTCAGTTTCATCGGCCAGATTCGCTAGAAGTTTCTTGCTACCCTATGTTTCCTCTTCAATTAGCTCTCAGATGATATAATCTTTCATCAATGCCCCATTTACCCTTGCAGGCATTCTCCTACCGCACCTTGTGGCGTATAATTATCGCCCCGAGCAACCCAACCATATAAATTTGGGCTAGGGCAACTACTATATTGATTTTCATTCTTGGTTGAAGCAGTGGGAGGCTTCGACGACCCTCTTAGAGCCTAATGCACCCTAAAAGTTAGTTCAATCACTACTGAATCTCTTTTCAATGACACTAAAACTTGATCCCTTCAGAATGCTTGACATATAAACATGAGCAAGAACTTACATTAAATCTTAACAGGATATCATAACCATATTCATGGTCCCTCAGCCTTATCAGTTTGGACCTATCAAACTTAACTGTAAAATTGCAGATATCTTATTTGAATGATCAATGACTAAATAGTAAAAACAACATTCACAAAATCAGTGTACTCTATGTGTGTTTTAAGGACAATATTATCAGTGATATATACCTCCCACATATGAAGTGGTTCCATCTGCAAACAGTTTATTCCTCCGAACCTATCTTTACTGCAACCTCTTATATTGGTTAGGCAAAAGTTGATCAACTTTTAGTTTCTTTTATCTACAAAGAAGAGGAAAATAATTGATGTAAAAAAAGAGAAGAATAGATGAACATTATCCATCTTTTACAACAGATGTGTAGTCTGTTGCAATAGATGTGCAGTCTGTTGCAACAGATGTGGGGTCTATTAAAATACAACAAACCAGACTTTCTAGTGGTTTGATTTGTTACAATAGTTTCTCCGTCTATTGCAATATCAACAACAACATAAACTACAAAGAAACAACAAATAAAAAACATCAACGATAAAGAAACAACATCATTTGTTCCAACACCATCAACAATATCATCAATAATAAAGAAGCAATAAGTTTTATTCCAACACTATCAACACCACCACATAACAAGTTCCAACAACACCAACCCCACCAACAACATCAATGACAACATCAACAACAAAGAAACAGACTAAAGGCATTAAAAAAATGATATTGCCAAGAAGGCTTTTAAACTTCTCCTAGTAGATGACTTTTTTCGCATACTGTAATAAAAATTCTCAATTTATTTATTCAACACTTAAAAGTTTCTTAAATTTTTTAAATAAATATGATATGGGTAAATGATAATTAAATAAAAAAAATAGATATAAATAACATGCAAAGAAGAAGACGAGAATGAAAGAGCAATAGTGAACCATACCTTACCTTCAATGTCAAAAGGGGATCAAAATAGTAATATCAATCGAGGAAAGATATGGATTGATTTAGATCCAAAAGGATCTTTATGTGAAAATAGAAGAGAAAAGAGAGGAAAAAGGCTGTGATAACCCTAAAGAGGAGAGAAAAATAAAATAAAAGATGAATAAAATAAATTTAGGGCTGAAGGAGAGAAAAGATAATTCTAGTCTAGATATAGACATGGGTTTAAGTATTCATTAATTAATATTCATTAATAACTAAAGAGGCACGAGGAAGACGGGTGAAATTGAAAAGATAAGATAAGACTACTCAATGAGATTTTTGAGTTATTCAAAAAATATTTTTTACCATCTTTAGTAGTACTATTTTATCTATCTTTCTTCTTTTGGACAGAAGCTGATTTTAAATTAAAAGAAAAAAAAGATTTTCAAACAGATATGTCATCTGTTGCAACAGATATCAATATCTGTTAGAAAAAATCCAATAGCTCAGTCATCTGTAACAACAGATACAAAATTCCATTTTATAATTAAATCAGATATGTCATCTATTACAATAGATATCAATATCTATTTGAAAATTTCCAACAGCTCAGTCATCTATCACAACAGATGCAAATGTGTATTTGATAATTAAATTATATATGTCATCTGTTGCAACTGATATGAATATCTGTTTGAAAACTTCCAACAACTCTGTCATTTGTTGTAATAGATTTCATTGAAATTAATTTAGGTAGAACTAGGGATAAGTTCATAGGGTCAACTAGAACATCAATTGAGTCTTTGTAATTGTATGGTGTTGGTATTACGTTCATCTCGACTCGAGTCGTCGATTGATCACTCTGAGTTAAAAAGATTCTCATTAACTTAATGTTAAGCTAGTACCTAAATTAATTTAGGTAGAACTAGGGATGAGTTCATAGGTTCAACTATAACTTCAATTGAGTCTTTACAATTGCATGGTGTTGGTATTTCGTTTATCCCGACCCGAGTCATCAATCGATCACTCTGAGTTAAAAAGATTCCCATTAACTTAATGTTAAGGTAGTACCTAAATTGATTTTGGTAGAACTAGGGCTGAGTTCATAGGGTAAACCACAACTTCAATTGAGTCTTTAGAATTGCATGGTGTTGGTATTGCATTCATCTTGACCCAAGTCGTCGACCAATCACTCTGAGTTAAAAAGATTCTCATTAAATTAATATTAAGCTAATACCTAAATTGATTTAGGTAGAACTAGGAATGAGTTCATAAGGTCAACTACAACTTTAATTGAGTCTTTTTAATTGTATGGTGTTGGTATTGCATTTATCCCGACCCGAGTTGTCGATTGATCACTCTGAGTTGAAAAGATTCTCATTAACTTAATGTTAAGCTAGTACCTAAATTGATTTTAGTAGAATTAGGGATGAGTTCATAGGGTCAACTATAACTTCAATTGAGTCTTTGCAATTGAATGGTGTTGGTATTGCGTTCATCCCGACCTAAGTCGTCGATCGATCACTATGAGTTAAAAAGATTCTCATTAACTTAACGTTAATATAGTACCTAAATTGATTTAGGTAGAACTAGGTATGAGTTCATAGGGTCAACTACAACTTTAATTGAATCTTTGCGATTACATGGTGTTGGTTTTGCGCTAATTCCGACCCAAGTCGTCAGTCGATCACTCTGAGTTAAAAAAATTCTCATTAACTTAATGTCAAGATAGTACTTGAATTTATTTTTGTAGAACTAGGGCTGAGTTCATAGGGTCAACTATAACTTCAATTAAGTCTTTGCTATCGCATGGGTTGGTATTGCGTTTATCCCGACCTAAGTCATCGATTGATCAATCTGAGTTAAAAGATTATAATTAAATTAATGTTAATCTAGTACCTAAATTGAGTTAGGTATAACTAGGGATGAGTTCATAGGGTCAACTAAAACTTCAATTGAGTCTTTCCAATTGCATGGTGTTTGTGTTGTGTTCTTCCCAATTCGAGTCGTCGATCGATCACTTTGAGTTTAAAAGATTCTCATTAACTTAATGTTAATCTATGACCTAAATTGATTTAGGTATAACTAGGTATGAGTTTATAGGGTCAATTATAACTTCAATGGAGTCTTTACAATTGCATAGTGTTGGTATTGTGTTCATCCCGACTCGAGTCATCGACCGATCACTCTAAGTTGAAAATATTTTCAATAACTTAATGTTAAGATAGTACCTAAATTGATTTAGTTTTAACTAGGGATGAGTTCATAGGGTCAATTACAACTTTAATTGAGTCTTGGCAATTGCATGGTATTGGTATTGCGTTCATCTCGACCCGTGTCGTCGATCGATCAATCTGAGTTGAAAAGATTCTCATTAATTTAATGTTAAGCTAGTACCTAAATTTATTTTTGTAGAACTAGGGATGCGTTCATAGGGTCAACTACAACTTCGATTGAGTCTTTGCAATTGCATAGTGTTGGTATTGCGTTCATCCTGACCCGAGTCGTCGATCGATCACTCTGAGTTGAAAAGATTCTCATTAACTTAATGCTATGCTAGTACCTAAATTGATTTAGGTACAACTAGGGATTAGTTTAAATGGTCAACTATAACTTCAATTGAGTTTATGCAATTGCATAGTGTTGGTATTGCATTCATCCCGACCCAAGTCGTTGATCGATCACTCTGAGTTGAAAAGGTTCTCATTAACTTAATGTTAAGATAGTACCTAAATTTATTTAGGTAGAACTAGGTATGAGTTCATAGGGTCAAGTATAACTTCAATTGAGTCTTTGCAATTGCATGGTGTTGGTATTGCGTTTATTCCGACCTGAGTTGTCGATTGATCACTCTGAGTTGAAAAGATTCTCATTAACTTAATGTTAATCTAGTACCTAAATTGATTCCGATAGAACTAGGGATGAGTTTATAGGGTCAACTACAACTTTAATTGAGTATTTGCACTTGCATGGTGTTGGTATTGCGTTTATCCCGACCCGAGTCATCGGTCAATCACTCTGAGATGAAAAGATTCTCAGTAACTTAGTATTTTAAGAACTATATCTTTTAAAATTTTAAAATTAATCAAGATCAATTCGTACCAAATTAACAATTTCAAAACTTGCCATTCTTTTCCAAAATTACAAATCAACCCATACAAATAATCTATTTGTGGGAAAAACTTTTCCTCATTTCAACTATCAAGTTCTCTCTCTTGTCTCCCTGCCTCTCTCTCAATAATTTAGACAACAACTACTCAACATATTGCTCAACCCTTCAAAATAGATCAATTTTCTTCCCATTTCCGACCACATAGTTGTTATTTTTGACTTCATTCTTGCATGTATACATCATTTTCTTTGTCTTCATAGGTAATAGAGTTCGAGAAGATTTCTACATTTGTTCTTTATTATAAAAATTATGGATTTTTAGTTAACGATAAAAAATAAGATTTTTAGTTGTATTATCTTCGAGAATGGGTTAACAATTTTGAGTTTTGATGCTAAAAACGTAGAAAGCACCTGAGAAAATCCTAGTTTTTGTTGTAGTGTTTTGTTGACTGTCATGGTATTATTGGATGGTTCTTAAGGTGTTGTTGATGGCTGGTGTTAGTGGTGTTGGTATTTGTGGTTTGGTGGTGGTGTTAGTGGTCTTGGTGTTGGTATTAGTGGCATTGGTGGTAGTGTTGGCGGTCTTGGTATTGATGTTGGTATTGGTGGAATTGGTGGTGGTCTTGGTGACATTGGTGGTGGTCTTGGTGGTTCATCTGTGGCAATAGGTGGAAGATCTGTTGGGAGATATTAAATAAGCCTTCAAATATATTCTCCATCTGTTCCAACTGATGGGTTATCCGTTGGAGTATTTTTTTGTAATATGGCGTATAATAATTTATTGAAATTTGTTTTATCTTTTTTTTTTTAAATTATGCAGACATTAAATGTAATGTATTTTTGTTTTTATGTTGTTTGTAGTTAAAAGATGTCCCCCAAAACAAAAGAAACTGAAAGTGGATCAACTTCTGACTACCCAATAAAAAAGGCTAGACTACAGATAGATTCGGAAGAACTTCCTGAACAATCTTAGTCAGGGAAAAATGAAACAGAGTAAAGCGAGAACTCCTTCTTACCAGTGGAGTATGAATTAGAATCGAAATCCCAGCATGATCCGGTCAAAATGAGTAGTATTGACAGGTTTCGAGTTGCGATGCCTATGGATTACCCTACCGAAGTAACTGGTGATCTTGTACTTAAATGTCAGTTGGGGAAAGGTTTTGATGAATTTAGGAGTATTATGAAGAATGAAAACATAGACAGACTTTTTAAGAGGAGCTTCTTTGCATAGTTTCTTAAGCTGCCTGAGGACCACAATCTCCGTTTCCAAATGAGCATGGTATATGGTTTACTCAAGCGCAGGATCAAGTACGCGGGGGATAATAAAGATTTAAAGAAGTAAAAAAAAGATGGATGAAATAAGGATTAACTAAGAGTTTGCCATTGTGACGGGCTTGAGATGCAATCGTCCAAAAGAACCTCTCTCCACAAAAGGTCCAACAAATGCAAGAAAAAAAAGATAGGTTGTTGGGCATTATTGGACATACCTACAAAGTGGGGAATTTTATAGTAGATCTCGAGGATAAAACCATACCAAAGCAGTACAGGAAGAAATTGTGCTTAGTTTGGTTTGTCCATTCCGTTATATTGGCAAGAGACGTCAGGAAAGTCATAGAAGATGATTTATTGGCGCTTGCTGATGATTTTGAGAAATTCAACAATTATCCCTGGGTATATAACAACTACTACTTGACTTTCAAATATTTACTGACAAAGCTATCCCCAGGGATGATCACATTATACCGCTTTCTTTGTGCTTTCATGGTAAAATTAATCACTATTTTTACTCATCCATTAATTTATATTGAATATATTTTTATGACTTTTTTTACTTGCTTCCTGTTTACATCTTTTAGGCTTAGGCATTTGAATCCATTCCCCCCTACGAAAGCAGTTCAAGGATTAGTCAGACGAGATTTCTCATCCAAGGATCCTTAGGTGGTTGGCTGCAAAGAGAAACCAAAAAATTAAGGAGGCTGATCTCTTTAACCCTTCAGATTATGCAATACATCTTATTTTAACAAAAATAATTTTCCTCAAATAAAGATATTGAAACTGATGTGCCATCTGTTTCAACAGATGGGTCGTCTGTTATAATAGATTACCCATCAACTATAACTGGTGCAATAGATGGGTAATCTATTGCGACAGACGATCCATATTTTGTAATAGATTAACCATCTATTGCTCTGGTTCCCTGAACCCCACTCAAAAGATTACCCATCTACTGCAAATTATCCAACACATGGGTAATTTGATGCAACATATTATCAATCTGTTATGACATACAGATCAGCTGTTGTGGCAGATAGATCATCTGTTGCATAAGTTGGCTGTGTTAACATGTAACCCAACTGATTGTAAATTATTATTATATGATTTAAATGCCTTCTGTCTTTTTTAAAGGTTGTGCATCCTTGGATCATGCCTACTACGCAGGAGTTGGGGATGACTTCTTTTATTACTCTAGGTTTGTTGATACAACAACAGACCCAACGGTGGAGTTAATAAAGAAGGAATTGGCTGGAGCAACAGCCATAAGAAGAGCAGTTAGGCAAGTTCAGCCTAATGTTGATGCTCTTTACGACTAACCTACTACAAAAGATCCGGGTGCTTCTTCTGGGGGTGTTGCTGGTGGAGTTGTGGATGATGGTGGTCTCTATCTTGATGCTACTGCTGCTGCCAGTCATGATTATGAGCATGTTGGTGCTCAGGAAAAAATAAATACATTTGAAAACAACCCTTGCACAGGTCCATCTTACCCTTACACCGGTCCCTCCCACCCTTACAGTGGTCCCTCTCACCCCTCTTCACCCTCATATTGTCATTGGAAATGCAAAGTGTGTAAAGAAAGAGAGGATAAAATCCTTGAAAAACTAGAGGATATTGCTGAAGCTGCCGAGGAGTTGAAATCCAAGAGGGGTGTCATAACATCCAAGAAGGTGAGGGAGCCATACACTCCTAAAGTGGCAGTTAGGAGGAAGAGAAGAAACATTAGACAAATACACTCCATTATGAAAACAGAAAAAATTGCTACTCCTCCCGCTCCAAGAGTTGTTGAAGTTCAGGGGCCGCTGAAGAAGGTGGACATATATGCATCACTTGGCGATGAAGAGAAGAAGGAACTGGAAAAAATCATGATTGATGAGACGAAACCTCGACAAGAATACACCATGCATTTATTTGTTGCCCAAGACTTCGTGAGTATGACAAATATGTGTGAGTGGTACATGGACAATGTAATTATACTCTTGATAACCTAGCCTTCCAATCTATTTGTAACGCCCCAAAAATAAGTCCCGAGATGCCACATGGTGATCCAAACTACAAGTAGTGCCGAGCTAACCCTAAAAGCCTGCTTATCATTCTGTTGACTCAAGTAAAGGTAATATAAGCATGTGGTACGAGAAAAATAGTAAAATACTAGCTGAACTGAACTGAGTTTATCTGCATATAATGTCTGAAAATACTTAACTAAGAAAATTTGAAGAACTAACACTGAAAATTTGAAATGTATCTAATAGTCGGACAAGCCTTTAATACTACTACTAGAGAGTCACAGGGACAGACCTCCAGCTGACTCGAGCTGTCTGACACAACTGAATTAAATAATCTAGAAAGATGGGAATTTGAATAACTGCGTCCCCAAACTATGAGGACTCACCACTGTTGGGATGTAGATAGAGATTCTCATGGTCAATCACGCTGCTGGAACTGAGCACCTGAACCTACATTATGAGACAATGTAACGCATAGACATATATGTGGATCAGTACTTTTGGAATATACTGAGCATGTAGGGGTGAATGAATAAGTAGAAATAATATCTCCATGTTATCAAAATTCATAAAATATGCATGCTAAATGTAGATGACTCACATTAGCTAGAATATCTGAAAGCTGAAAATCATGAATCACGAATAATCAAATATACTGCATAAATCTAATGAGTCATACATTTAGTTCTGAAAGCTGTACTTTTACTCTTTGTGCTAGTGAATTAAGTAGGTCTGAAGTTAAGTCTATTTTCAAATCATGCATGCTATGTGAAAAAGGACTCAACTTTGTATTTGTAAGCTAAAACTGAAATCTCGTAGCTAATGACGTATGTAAAACAATATCTAAATAAAATCGTGAGCCTTTACACTTAGTTTCTAAAAGCTATTATGTTATTCTATTTTTGGACTTAGGCTTTAGGGAAATACTTTTAAAAAACTATTCTGCAAGGGAGGTTTTTCTAACCGACATACGCTATGTGAGCTATCATAGTGTCCAACGTCTAGTTCTCTTATGGAAAAACCTCATGTTGGGGAGAGGTGTCATACTCTTACCAAGGAGTATAACCTAATATAAGTGATCACATCTGTAACTGTCATCCATATAGAAATAGGAATAATCTGAATAATCTGTACCTATATTGGCTAATAGTTCTCGGGTATGAAAACATACCCAAATCGTTGCTAAATACTACTCTCTTTAAATCTGTATGTTCATTCTGTAGGAAATCCACTTCAAAAGTTAGCATAAGGGTTTATAATGAAAACCAGTTATGCATTTATCCGTTTTAAGCTGTAATCAAAACTAATATGTTTTCTATAAACTGTGATAAAACTATAAAGTGGATTCCATAACTTAACTAAGGATAAAAAGATCAAATCTTTTATTAAAAATCTGAATATATACTAATCATGGGATGCTTAAAGGCATCATATTCTTGAAATATCAATATTCATACTTGGGGTTAAAAACCCATGATCAAACTCATGTCAAATTATCGTAAAGTCATGCTCAATAATTAAAATCTTGAATTTCTTGCATAATTCTAGTCAAGATAGTGAAATTCCATTCTTAATGCATATAAAATCAATTCACACACATAAACATGCAAAAGTAGAGATATAATTCAATATTTAATCACTTGTAACATCAACATCTTCAAATAATGATAATTGGGTTTGAACCCTAAACTTTAAATCAAAGAAATTCATGTAATTTCAACTTTAAAATCTAGTTTTGGGCACACGTATGAAAGAGGATCCTTGTTCATAACCCCACATACCTTGCTTGATGAATTGAATTTAAAAGATTGAACCCTTGAATCTCTAATAGTGTTCTTGAAGCTTATTCTTGAAGTTCTTGAACCCGGAACTTTGGATTTTTAGCTTTCTTGGAGTAGGAGTTATGGAATTTTTTTCTTGATTCTTGGAGCTAGGGTTTTGTTCTTGGAGAAGAAAAGGATGAATAATGAAGCAACTTTGCTATTTGGGGCTACAAATATGTGTTTTGGATGGATTTGGGTGAGGATAAATGACTCAAATGCCCTCATAACCCGTCATTGAACACCCAAAAATAGGGCACCAACGCGATCAGCAACGCATCGCATCTCTTATTACGATGCGATTGGCAACGCATCGCGTTGTCTACATCGATGTAGCCATCGATGCGACGCGATAGGTTCTGTTTTGGCCAACCAAACATGCCCAAATCCTTCTCCAAAAATTTTGAAACTTACTTTGAAGGTACTATGGACCACCCTGATCATGAAACAATTTAGAAATTGACATTCCAAGGTCGGAAAGATCAAGAATAAAGTCGTCAAAGTTTAGAGGCCAAAAATGATACTAAGTCTTAACACTTAGTTAAAGTTTTAGGTTATAAGTCTCTAATGAGCCTCTTTTGATCTGAATTGAACTAGAAAGAATATGGGGTATTACAATATCTCCCCCTGTAGAACATTCATCCTGGAATGAGACTTGTTAACTGAAGATAATGGAGGACTGAGATTATATACTGGCATGCAAAACTGAAACCAAGACAGTATGTATGAATCTAAAACATGATGAGCTACTGAACTAATCTGTGAGTTCATAGATTCACATAAAGATAACTACATGGCTGAAACTGAGACTGGAAATGAACTGAGTTAAGGAAGACTGTTACCTTTGGCTGAATGTGAGTTTCTGGAGAAGAGGTGAGGGTACTTTGTTTGTATGTCTGCTTTTTCTTCCCAAGTGGCACCCTCAACAGACTGATTTTTCCACAGAACTTTGACCAAGGGAACTTTTTGGTTCCTTAGTCTACCGATTTAGTGATCAAGAATCTCTACCGGAAGCTCTTCGTACGAGAGTCTATTATGAATATCTATGCTTTCTAGAGGGACTATAACAACTGAATCGTCCATGCACTTCTTTAATAAGGATACATGAAACACTGGGTGTACTGATGACAAGTCTGTGGGTAGCTCAAGATCATACGCTACCTTCCCCACAAAACTCAAAATCCTATGGGGACCTACATTCCACGGACTAATCTTCCCCTTTTTGCCAAATCTCTTTACCCCTTTAATGGGTGAAACTTTCAAATAAACAAGATCATCAACTTTAATCTCAAGATCCCTCCTTCTAATGTCTACATAAGATTTTTGATAACTCTGGGCTGCTTTCAATATCTCTCGAATCAACAGAACTTTCTCCATGGCCTCAAACACCATATGTGGCCCAATCAAAGCAGCCTCACCTACTTCGAACCAATCGATTGGTGACCTACATCGCCACCCATATAGAGCTTCAAACAAGGCCATCTGAATTCTAGAATGGTAACTATTGTAATAGGAAAACTTAATAAATGAAAAGTGGTCATCCCAACTGCCTTTGAAATAAAACACACATGCCCTCAACATATTCTCTAAGGTCTGAATGGTTCTCTCTTCCTGACCATCTGTATGCAGGTGAAAAGATGAACAAAGATGAACTTGGGTACCAAGACCCTTCTAAAAGGCTTTCCAAAACTGAGAGGTAAACTGAGTACCCCTATCTGAGATGATGGACAAGGGAACTCCATATAATCTGACTAGCTCTTGGATATATATCTTAGCATAATCCTCAGCTGTGTAATACATGTGAACTGGAAAGAAATGTGATGATTTGGTTAATCTATCTACCATAACCCAAATCGAATCATGTTGTCGACGCGAATGTGGTAATCCAGTCACAAAGTCCATATTTACCTCTTCCCACTTCCAGGTGGGAATACTAATCTCCTACAATATGCCACCAGGTCTCTGGTGCTCTACCTTAACCTGTTGACAAGTTGCACACTTGGCTATAAATTTAGCTTTATCTTTCTTCATACCACTCCACCAATAGACTTCCCGCAAGTCGCGGTACATCTTGGTGGCTCCTGGATGAATGGAGTAACAGGCACCATGCACTTCTACCATAATTTGCTGCCTTAAGTCATCAACACATGGCATCCACAATCTACTCTGGTATCTTAACACACCATATCCCCCTTGGGAGAAAACCTCAACCTCTTGGTCTTTAACTGACCCCTTCAGTTTGACCAAACTAGAATCCCTGTCCTACTTCTCTTTCACTTCAGAAACTAGAGAAGATTCTGAACTATGCTGAACCCAAACATTACCTTTAGCTGAGTCAACCAACCTCACACCCAATCTATCCAACCAGTGAACTTATCGAACTAGCTATCTCTTATCATTCTCCACATGAGCCACACTTCCTATTGACAGTTTACTAAGAGCGTCTGTTACAACGTTGGCCTTACCTAAATGATATAACAAACTCAATGTCATAATCCTTCAATAATTATAACCACTTTCTCTGATGAATATTTAACTCTCTCTGAGTAAACATATACTACAAACTCTTGTGGTCCGTAAATACATCAACATTTACCCCATAAAGATAGTGCCTCCAAATTTCTATGGAAAATATAATAGCAGTTAACTCAAGGTAATGTGTAGGGTAATTATTTTTGTGAGGCTTAATATATCTAAAGGCATAGGATATAACCTTACCTCTCTGCATCAAAACACAACCCAAACCGACTTTAGAAGCATCAAAATACATAATGAACCCATCTGTATCATCAGGTAGTGCTAAAACTGGAGCTGAAGTATGTCGATTCTTCAAATTCTTAAAACTCTTCTTGTAGGAGTTTGACCACTTAAACTTAACTTTCTTCTGAGTTAATCTAGACATAGGGGATGCAATAGATGAGAAACCCTCAATGAAATATTTATAATAGCCAGCTAAACCCAAGAAACTTCTAATGTCTGATGGAGAGATAGGTCTAGGTCAGTTTCTTACTACTTTTGTCATTTGGGGATCAACTCTAATGCCCTCACTGGAAATAATATAACCGAGGAAAGGTATTGACCTTATCCAAAATTCACTTTTGCTAAATTTGGTGAACAACTGGTGATCTCTAAGAGTTTACAACACAATTCTAAGATGGTTTGCATGGTCATCTTCACTTCGGGAATAAACAAGGATATCATCAATAAAGACTATGAAAAATATGTCCAGATACTATTTGAATACTGTATTTATCAAGTCCATGAAGGCTGCTAGAGTATTTGTTAGTTTGAAAGAGATGACGAGAAAGTCAAAATGACCATAACGAGTTCTGAAAGCGGTCTTTGGGATATCACATTCCCTTACTCTAAGCTGATAATAGCCGGATGTAAGGTCAATCTTGGAGAGGTAACTTGCACCTTAGAGTTGGTCGAATAAGTCATCAATCCTAGGAAGAGGATACTTGTTTTTGATTGTGACTTTATTCAGCTGACGATAGTTAATGCACATTCACAAAGAGCCATCTTTCTTTCGCATGAATAGGACAGGAGCATCCTATGGAGAGACACTGGGCCTTATGAAACCTTTATCTAAGAGGTCTTTAAGTTGGTCTTTTAACTCTTAAAGATCGGATGAAGCCATTCAATATGGAGGAATAGAGATGGGCTGAGTACCGGGGAGAAGATTGAAACCAAATCTATTTCCCTATCGAGAGGTATCCTTGGAAAATCTTCGAGAAAAACTTCAGGAAACTCATTAACTACATGGACTGACTGAACTGTTGGAGCCTCAAACTTAGTGTCTTTGACTCGAACTAGATATTAGAGATCAACTTTCTGTCCTTAAGATAGGATATAAAATGACTCCTGGGAGACACTGAATTACCTTCCCACTCAAATACTGGATCATCCAGAAACTGAAACTTCACTACTCGGGTGAAACAATCTATAGATGCATAACAGTAATGGAGCCAATCCATACCAAGAATAAGGTCAAAGTTTACCGTATCTAACTCTATTAAATCTGCTAACATGATCTTATGAAGGACACTGGCAGGACACTTTGTATAGATCTGTTTGGCAATAACTGACTCACCTACTGGGGTAGAAACTAAGGTCTCAGAAAGCTTTTCAGGACTTATTTCAAAATTTATTGCAACTAATGGGGTCACATAAGAGAAACTCGATCCAGGGTCTAACAAAACATAAACATAAAGATAAAAGACACGAAGCATACTAGTAACAATATCTGGTAAACTCTCCTGCTCCTAACAGAATAGTAAAAAATAAAACCGATTCTGGCACTGACTGCCACTGGTACTGGATGATACGCCCTGAGGAGGTACTGGGCGGCCTAGGGGAGCTGGGGAACTAGTAGCCTGAGTCTGGGGATGAGTATCCCTGTTTCCCTACTTATTATGCGGACACTCTTTGATTCCATGACCCAACTTACCACAACCATAACAATCTTTCTGTCCCAATAAACACTCACCAAAATGATTCTTACTATACTTAGAACATGGAGGATAACTGGGTTTTTCACTCACACTACTCTGAGATCTGGATACAGAAGCCTTACCGCACTGATCCTGTCTAGCTTTGGGAGTGGTAGTGCTAGCTGAAGATGGCCCTAGCATAGATGAATGATTATAAAACTATTAACTATTTACCACTTCAAACTTATCCTGGCCATGATCAAACTGCCCAATTCTAGCCGTCTTATTTCCCTTCCCTCTCCTTTAAGTTTTCTATCTCAATCTACTGTGTATAAATCATCAATCTAGCAAGATCCATATCCCCAATGAGCATGGGAATCCTACACTCCTTGACTACTAAACTAGATACTCCAGTAAAAAACTTACTCATACTCTCCCTAGGGTCAACCATTGTATCAGGGGAATACTTAGACAACTAATTAAACTTAAGGCAGTACTCATTCACTATCATCGAGCCCTGCCTCAGGTTCAGAAACTCCTCTACCTTAGCCTCTCTCATTTTATGTGGAAAGAACCTGTCTAGAAATGTATCTGAAAACACCTTCCAACTCATAAGAGCTGCATTCTCAACTCTACCATTCTTTCACATCACCACCCAATCATACACTATATTTTTTAGCCTATAGGATGCTAACTATACACTCTTCTCTTCAGTAACATGCATAATCTAGGTGATCTTCCTCACCTTATCTATGTAAAGTTGTGGGTCCTTACCTGCCTTTGACCCAAAAAACTCAGGCGAATTCATTCTCATAAAGTCTCAAATTTTGGCTGCTGCTAAATCACCATTCTTCTGAAGTGGGACTACAACCTGATGGTTGCCCTGAACATTGGCAGTCACAACTTGGCGAAAGTCTGAAAGACAGCCCGAAATTCAGCATGGGATACATTCTCATTCAGAGGGTCAGCAGGATGGGATGGCTGGTTATCATTTCTGCATGCATTAGCTCAGCGAGGAGGCATTTTCAACTGTCATGTAAAGGCATGAGACAAAAGAAGATAGAGACACTGTATGAATGATAGATCATGAAAAAAAGAGATGATTTCATAAAAATGTCCCATAGCCTCCTTCTCATAAATGTGGTGTGCTTCACACCCATGATAAAAACTATACGTAACGCGGATTGTCTGACTCCCAAGGACTCTTATAGCCTTAGGCTCTGATACCAAGTTTGTAATGCCCCAAAAATGATTCTCGGGATGCCACACGATGCTCTGAACTACAAGTAGTCCCAAGCTAACCCTGAAAGCCTGCTACTCATTTTGATGATTCAAGTAAAGGTAATCTAAGCAGGTGATATGAGAAAAATACTAAAATACTATCTGAACTGAACTGAGTTTATTTGCATTTAATGTCTAGAAATAATTAACAAAGAAAATCTAAAGAACTAACACTGAAAATATAAAATATATCTAATAGTCCGATAAGACTCTAATACTACTACTGGAGAGTCGCTGGGACAGACCCCCAACAGACTCGAACTGTCTGACATAACTGAATAAAATAATTTGAAAAGATGGGAATCTGAATAATTGGGTCCCCAAACTATGAGGACTCACCACTGTCGGGATGTAGATAGAGACGCTCACGGTCAATTACGCTGCTGGAACTGAGCATCTAAACCTACATTATTAGACAATGTAGCACATAGGAATATAAGTGGATCAGTACTTTTGGAATGTACTGAGCATGTGGGGGTAAATGCATAAGTAGAAATAATATCTCCATGTTATCAAAATTCATAAAATATGCATGCTAAATGTAGATGACTCACATAAGCTGGAATATCTGAAAGTTGAAAATCATGAATCATGAATGATGAAACATACTGCATAAATCTAGTGAGTTATAACATTTAGTTCTGAAAGTTGTACTTTTACTCTTTGTGCTAGTGAAATAAGTAGGACTGAAGTTAAATATATTTTCAAATCATGCATGCTAAGTGAAAAAGGACTCACCTTTGTATCTGTAAACTAAAACTGGAATCTCATAGCTAATGATATATGTAAAATAATATCTGAATAAAATCATGAGCCTTTACACTTAGTTTTTAAAAGTTGTTCTGTTTTTCTATTTTAGGACTTAGGCTTTAGGAAAATTCTTTTAAAAAACTATTTTGCAAGGGAGGTTCTTCTAACCGACATACACTATCTGAGCTATCATAGTGTCCAACGTCTAGTTCCCTTATGGAAAAACTATACATTGGGGAGAGGTGTCATACTTTTTCCATGGAGTATAACCTAATCTAAGTGATCACATCTATAACTGTCATCCATATAGGAATTTGAATAATTTAAATAATCTGTACCTACGTTGGCTCATAGTTCTGGGGAATATAAGCATACCCAACTCGGTGCTAAATACCACTCCCTTTAAATCTGTATGCTTATTCAGTAGGAAATCCACTTTAAAAGCTAGCAGAAAGGTTTATAATGAAAACTAGTTAAGTGTTTGTCTATTTTAAGCTGTAATCAAAACTAATTTGTTTTCTATAAACTGTAATAAAACTGTAAAGTGGATTCCATAACTTAACTGAGGATCAAAAGATCAATTTTTTTCTGAAAAATCTGAATATAAACAAATCATGGTTTCTTAAAGGCATCATCTTCTTGAAATATCAATATTCATACTTGGGGCTAATAACCCATGATCAAACTCATGTCAAATTATCATAAAGTCATGCTCAATAATCAAAATCATGAATTTCTTGCATAATTCTAGTCAAGATAGTGAAATTCAACTCTTAGTGCATATAAAATCACTTCACACGCATAAACATGCAAAATTAGAGATGTGATTCAACATTTAATCACTTGTAACATCAACATCTTCAAATAATGATAATTGGGTATGAACCCTAAACTATAAATCATATAAATTCATGTAATTTTAACTTTAAAATCTAGTTTTAGGCACAGGTATGAAAGAGGATCCTTGTTCATAATCCCACATACCTTGCTTGATGAATTAAATGTAAAATCTTGAACCTTTGACTTTGTAATGGTGTTCTTGAAATTTATTCTTGAAGTTCTTGAACCCGAAACTTTGGATTTTAAGCTTTCTTGGAGTAGGAGATATGTGATTTTTTTTCTGGATTCTTGGAACTAGGGTTTTGTTCTTGGAGAAAAAAGAGATAAATAATGAAGCAAATTTGCTATTTGGGGTTAAAATTATGTGTTTTGGGAAAATTAGGTAAGGATAAATGACTCAAATGCCCTCCATAACCCGTCATTTTACACATAAAAACTGGGCACCGACACGATCAGCGACGCGTTGCATCACTCACTGTGGCGTGATTGGCGATGAATCACCTTGTCTACATCGATGCAGCCACCGAAACTGTGCGACGATATCACATTGAGGTTCTATTTTGGCTAACCAAACATGTCCCAATCCTTCTCTAAAAATTTCAAAATTCACCCCGAAGGTATTATGGACCACCCTGATCATGAAACAACTTAGAAATTGACATTCTAAGGTCGAAAGGCCGAGAATAAAGTTGTCAAAGTTTTGAGTCCAAAAATGAGACTAAGTCTTTAACACTTAGTTTAAATTTCAGGTCCTAAGTCTCTAATCAGCCTCTTTTGAGCTGAATTGAACTATAAAGAATACAGGATATTACACTAATCTATAAATAAGAAGCTATGCAACAGATGTGTAATCTGTAGCAACAGTTGGGTATTCTATTGTTACATAATACACATCTGTTGTATTAGTTGTGTTTGCTAGGTAATCTGTGAACTGATTCAGAGAACCCTCTGTAATAGAATCTTTCCACTGTGTTTTTCTTCTTTATTAATTATTAACCTATTTAAAAATTATTTTCTTATACCATAATATGTTGATGAAATTCTCTGTTTCATGAGGGGCAGACAATTAGCGTACCCAGATGCTTATGATATTGCTGATAGGATAATGGACCTTAACTTCTACACCAATTTCAAGAGTAGGAATGATACTCTCCATAGGCAAGCTACTCTCGGTGGTCGGGGATTTGATCAATTAGTTTCTAAATTCAAATGGGAAGAAAACATGATTAATTATGTTTGAGGGAAGAGGCCATATCCACACGGCAAGAGCTGGACCAAGGCAAAAAGAATTCTTGCATTCATGAACGTGAAAGTCAAACATTTTCTCACTGTTGAGATACTACTCAATGAGGCAAAGATTAAGGTTTATGACTGAAACTTACTTGTCTTCAAGGAGGCCATATTTTTAACCCACATGCAACCACTCTTGACGTTGTTCCCCAAGTTGTCGATGCAGAGTAAACTGATGGATCATTTGCCGGAAAATTTTTTGATGAAGAAATCATGGGATTTTAAAGGTCGAAATAAGAACATCCACCTTAAAAAAAAATAAAACCGGTGCTGCGTGTGGGCTATACTTGCTTGCATACATCGAGTGTTTTTTGACCGACATAGAAATATCGGTATGTGCAATGTCATTATGGAAAAAATGCAAGAGGTATGGACTTATGAGGTACTAACTAAATGGTTAGAGCCCATATATAAAGAAGAATATGTACAAAGACAGAGAAGAACACCATAACAATTTTTTATTTAAAGCCACTTTGTTCACTTTACACGTAGTGGCAATTTTTTATGTTTGACGAAAGTTGAATTTTTATAATGTAACATATTGTGTATATGTTGTAACAGATATCATACCTTTTATGATAGATTGATTATCTATTGCAATATGTTGGTCATCTGTTGCATTATGCAGATATTTCTGTGTGTCTGTCGTAACAGATATATAATTTGTTGTAATATATAATCTATCTATTGCAACTGATAGATAATCTATTGGAACAAATAAAAAAAGTAGGAAGACCTGTTATATAATTTCCAGTAGATGACCTATATTTTGCAATATATGTCTAAATCTTTTTGATAAGATATGTCGTCTGTTGCAGCAGATGTATTATCTGTTGCGATATTTTAATCTAGTATTCCATTTCAATTAACAAGTTCAAAACTAAGGATTAAATTATATTCATAGACAACATAAAATAAATTGAAGCCTTCGAAAATTACATGAAATAACTCAACAAATACCAGAAATGTAAAAAAATTATTATGGGTACAAATGATCTACTCTACAAATAAATCAACAAGTTAACCAAGGAGGATAGGTTAATACATTGACAGACTCAAGCTATAAAGATCTACTCACTATAGACAAGTAGTTCTTCATCCGATGCTACGGAATTCGACTTTGGTCGTCGTGGATCTTTAATGTCGCTTGCATTTGGTTTCTGCGCTTTCGCTTCTCCATATTTCCATAAAAGAGAAGCATATTTTTTGCGGAGTAATTCGGCATCAAGTCCATCATTTGGTACTTGTAATCCATCACTCAAATACTCGGCGTAAGGGGCAACAAAAAGACCGCAATCCCTGCGTTTTAAAAAAATAGATAGTCCATATCTTGCAGTTCATGTAAGCGTTGTGAAATTTTTGAAATTAAACTAAATTATGAAACTTATACTTACAGGATATCAATGGTTTGTTGATAAATTCCTTAAACATATTGTACATCAAATAGATTACCCATTTTATCCCGGTATGCTTCAATCCTCGACCAATCAATATGAACCTTTTGGTAAATAAAACCACTAATATACAGTTAAGTAGGCAATATTTTGGCTAGCTTTTGTTTCTCAGGCAACGCCTCGGAACATCTCTTTTGCGAAATCGAGTCATAAACTCGGATGCGCCTCTCTTTTAGAACGACGACAACCAACACCCAATGGAATTCATCACCACAATTGATTGGGATGTACACTTAGTCGACCAAATGTCAAGGTAAGCCTGCTGGAATGCTAAAACCTTTGATGATGTTGATTAAGCATTTCTTCTTTCAGGAGACTTTCGGCTGTTGTTGACAATACCTACTGTAGGCATTATTGATGTAAACTTTGTACAAATAATTGCCTATTGTGTATCTGTATTGTTCTTGTATTTGCAACTTGAACTTCTTTCGGAGGTAGTAAAAAATGACATTGATGTGCTGCACAAATTATCAAATTTCAGATTACGTGATGTAGAAATTAATACACAGATGCAATTAAATAAAGTATTAATTAATAGTAATATGTCTGGCATTTAAACCTCATCATTCCAATAAGTTTGGGGTTGTGACATCAAATAGAACCAATTCTTTATTTTGGGATGTGCAACAACAAAGTCCAACATATCAAAACCAAGGCTCAATTCGTTCACTTTGTAGTGTTTGTCATTTTGTTTTCTACATGATGATTTATATGTGTTAATGTCATATTCTTACAACAAGAATTGTATAAATCAATATATTTAAAATTGAATTATGTACCGGCCGGTATGATGCTTTAACAGCCCATCGGCAATCCATTCTGAATATTCATTGATCAACTTATTTAGTTTTTTGGAGCCTCATCTGAGATGTTGAACCTTTCAAATGGGTAATTCTTCCGTTCTCCCAAACTGATAGACTTTACTTTTTATTCTTCTTTGGAAGCAGTTGATGGATTATCAACTGTGATATTATTCTCTTCAGCAATAACTTCTACTATGACTTCCACCTAAAAAGCCAGAATTGTCAATTTTAATTACAGCTATACAATAGATTGTCTATCTATTACAATAGATGAGTATTATATTGCAACAGATGAATCATCTGTTGGGACAAATTCAAACAGGTAAAATAGAGCGGTATGATAATTTCGAACAGATGACCCATCTATTGCAACATAAGACTCATCTGTTGGTACAAATTAAAATAGTACAAAAAACTAATTGATTTGCTGAAACAGATGGAGATATGTTACAATAGAAAATGCATCTAATGCAACAGGTTAGACAACTGTTGCAACAAATGAATATATCTGTTTGATAATTTTTAGCAGATATATCATCTGTTGAAATAGATATGTGCTTGTTTGTTTGTTGGAACAAATGATATACATTTACCTTTTTTAGATCATGCTTCTCTTCTGCTGCCCTTATAAATTGAATAACGGTGCAAGACAAAGACAGAGAAGTTGCAATTTTCCTTTTTTCGATGCTTGATGATGCCCTGGAAATATCTTTCCTTCTCCTCTTAGCCACCTTGATCTCTAATGGAGTGTATGGATATGAAATTCGTTTTGATAGAATGACACCCCTCTTAGATGTTATTTCCTTTATAGAAGAAGTTAGTGCATTAATAACATTAATCACTCCATCATGTTTTGACTTACAGTCTTCACATTTGCATACAAAACATTCGCTAGAAATGAAAAAATCTGTATAACTATTATGATCATAATCATAATGGTTTGCTGTTTCCAAAACTGTAAGAGGAGCATCATTAGCCCCAACAGTGGAACCACTACCATCATCAACAACAACAAGCCCACCCTTCAAAATTGTTTTTCTTGTGATGGTTGTTTCTCCAAACAATTCCATTTTTATTCTATCAACGACCTTAGGGTCTGATAAAGTTTGGACAGACAGTAAAGTAAGAAAAAATGACATCTTCAACTCTCGATTGGTAGAGACAAGCCATGGATGGTCAATCTAAAATAAATCAGTTCATCTATTAGAATGATGATAAAATCATTAAAAATAATCATTAATTAAAACTAAAACTTGATTAGAATTAGACTTACTGCTTCCTTCAGGGGATTGAAAAGATCAAGAAATTTTGCATTTTTATCAGTTTTGGCCCACAACCATCTCAGGATTCTTGGGTAGGAAACTTGTTCTTGGTAGTTCACTTATTGTCTCAAATACGAAATGACTTCAAATACCCAAGCCTAAAATATAACGCCAATAAATCAAAAGCATTATAGAATAAAAAATGAATCATATCATAATAAAAGAAATATTTACCATGAAAACCCATGGAAAGCCATATTTGTTAAAGGAGTCAACAAATATTTGATAGTCATTTTGAAGCTTTCATAACCCCAAGACTAGTTGTTAATTGCCTCAAGATCTTCGTAGAGATTTATTAAACTGAGGCTTATGTTGTTGTTAACGTCTCTCGCCCAAAGAATATTATGTACAAACCAAACCAAGCACAATGATTGCTTGTGCTTCTTTAAAAGTCTTTTACCTATCAATGCTTCTATCAAATTTTTATTTTTGAAGCTTGGACCAACAATGGACACCAAGTCATCACGATCACTCGACTTTTCTTTGCCTTTTTTGGGTGTGCGGGGTGTTTTTTTTTGGATTAAAGTAGGTATAACTTGAGAAGGAGAAGGAGGATAACATTTTAGTCCAGTAATTATCGCAAACTCCTTTGAATCAAAACAAACAGGCATGCCACAGTAATTTATCCATACATCATCCATCTTATCTTTGATTTCATACATAAACCTACGATTGAGAAGATCATATACCATTTTCATTTGAAAACAAGCATTTTTATCCTCCGGCAAATCAAGATATTGCCCAAAGCAGCTTTCCCTGAAATAAGAATCTAATTTTTGTTCTCAAAGTATTTTTCTGAAGGCGTAAATTTTTTTTCCCATGGATGACTTAACCACAAAATTATGCATTAAATCTGTGGCACCATCACACTGCATTCTCATAGGATAATGATCAATGCTGATGGTTTTGACCAACTCTTCGGTGGAAGGGCTATTAGCATTTAGATCATCTATTTTGAAATATTTCTCCTCCCCATGTTAATTATCTTCTACTCCTGATTGAGATAACGCTTGTAAAGCAAGCTCATAGAGTGGTGGATGTAGCCTAGCTGCTTCACTTGTTCCTTTACTTGGACTTGACTCAGTTTCTTTTCTTTTGGGAGCCATATTATCTTAAATTAATAAGAACATAAAATAGATTATAATTGATTAATGCATCGTTTAAAAAAGATAACACAAAATCTAACATGCATAACAGTAAAATAACAGTTCCAACAGATCACACATCGTTGCATCAGGTATGTTATCTGTTTCAACATATAATCGACCTGGTGCAACGGATGACTAAACCATTAGAAATAATAAAAAAATAGATCACTCATCTATTGCACCAGGAAGGTTATCTATTGCAATATATAACCAACTTGTTGCTACGGATGAGTAATTTGTTGGAAACAATAAAAATAGATCACTCATTTATTACACCAGAAAGGTTATTTATTGCAATATATAACCAATCTGTTGCAACAGATGATCAATCTATTGGAAATAATTATAATAGATCACTCATTTGTTGCACCAGTTAGGATATCTATGACATCATATAACCAACCTATTGCAGCGGATGAGTAATCCATTGGAAATAATTAAAATAGATCACTCATCTGTTGCATCAGGTAGAATATCTGTTGCAGCATAGAGCCAACCTATTGCAGCGGATGAGTAATCCATTAGAAATAATAAAAACAGATCACTCATTTGTTGTACCAGGTAGGTTATCTATTGCAACATATAACCAACCTGTTACAGCCAATGAGTAAACTATTTGAAATAATAAAAAAAGATTCATCTGTTGCACTAGGTAGGATATCTATTCCAGCATATAATAAACTATTATAGTGGATAAGTAATCTGTTGGAAATAATAAAAACAGATATCTCATCTGTTGAACTAAGTAGGTTATCTGTTGTAACCTATAAGTAACCTGTTGTAACGGATGAGTAATCCATTAGAAATAATAAAAATAGGCCACATATCTGTTGAAACAAATCACTCATCTGTTACCAAATAAGTTATCTGTTGGATCAGTATTATTTAGATTTCTTCCAAGTAGAAGAGTCGTCTGTCACAATAAATGAATAATTTGATATATTTATCTGTTGCATTAGATGTTTAATCTGTTGCATAAGATGTTTCATCTGTTTGAATAGATGGTTTTTCTGTTGGATCAGATGGTTAATCTGTTGCATCAGATAGTTAATCTATTACATCAGATGATTAATCTGTTGCATCAGATGGTTATTCTGTTGCATCAGATGGTTAATCTGTTACGTTACATCATTCATCTATTATGTAGATGGTTAATTTGTTGCATAAGATGGTTAATCTATTCCGTCAGATGGTTCATCAGTTGCAACACTATTTTTACCATAAAAAATAACAAATCAACCCAACAACACCAACACAACACACACATACTAAGAACATCAACGGTGACCAAAAATCACCAATAAATTGAATTAAAAGTTCGACAACAAGAACTATAATTACAACAAAAAATTATATTTTACACCGGAAAGAGTAGAGAAGAAATTTCAGAAATTAGGATTTTATTCAGTTCATATTTTAAATTTAAATAAGAAATATTGAAATTGTTAACTAATACTAGAAGAGAAGTTGGCTCAAGTCTTAATTTTTTACCTGTGAAAAAAAAATGGGACGACGAAGAATTCAAAGTTATTTTTTCCGGAGAAGTTGGCTCAAGTTCATCTATTTCTTCACGTCGATTGACGGTTGAAATTCAAAAATGAACTCGCCCAACTATTTGTCGCCGGAGCTTGAAGTGAGAAATTTTGCAGAACTATTGGTTGAGAGAGAGTTGAGAGAGACTGTCGAGAGAGAGGAATGAGACAGTTGATTTGGAGGAGATGAGTGTAGGTTGATTTGTATTTTTGAAAATATTAGAAAGTTTTGAAATTATTAATCAAGTCCACAATTAACTTAATCAAGTTTCCTAATTATGTTTGACCATTTAAGTTGGACAATGTCACCAATCCTTCACTCAAGACTTATAAGACACCTTTCCTTCAATTTTCTCCAAACACATGTTGTAAGAGAAATTTGAAGTATTTATTTATAAAGGTCCACAATAATGAATTTTGGTTTAATTAGCTGAACTTTTTGAAATATCTGATTTCATTTTTACAGAAAATTCAGTTGCATTTTAATTAGCAAAACTTGAATTGTGTTATAAAATAAAGACAAATATCAATATTAAACTTAAATAAATGAGAGAACTTTAGAGAATTTTAGTAGTATTTTTTTTTTACTACTTTGATCTATTTAGAGAAAAGACATAAAGACATCATCAAATTTGTCCCAAATTTTCAAAAAGACACATAAAGTTTGCAGGGATCCTATTACCCCCTCAAAAAACTTTAAAGTATTATATATACCTACTTTTTCAGCCAACACCGGTTATATCAAAAATATGTAATTGATGTGTCAATCACAATTTGACACGTGTCAAATTAATTTTAATCTTTTTTTAAAGAAACTACGACCATATTTTCCTAAATAATTCCTATTCCTTTTCTTTTTTCTTTATATCCTTTCTTCCTTTCTTCTTCACAGGTGCTAAAGAAATTCCTCAGCTATCCAACTCCACAATCATCACTCTCACCAACTGCACTGTAAGGTGACCAAGTAGTTGCCAAACTACCACTTACTAGCTTATGAATATCAAATTCATTCAAATTCAAATTCAAATACTCAAATTACCATAATTAAAAAGAAAAAAAAATGAAAGAAAATATCAGATATTTGACATTATAAATATCAGAAATCTTCTCAATATGTAATTACTTAAAAATTTGATGAAATATGTGAAATTTATGATTTTGTGCGATTTGACTATTTTAACCCTCCCCGTAGTTGCATTATGTTTTTTCTGGGGTGTGGGAGTGATTGACATTATTTTCAATGTATTTTGGTACCATTTATGTAATATTGTGGTTTTTGATGGCTTCGAGAGCCTTATTTTGGACTTATATGGATACCTTTTTCTCTATGCGATGGATGGCTGAATGGACTATGCCAGCAACTATAAAATATCGATTTTAGGCTAGGTAGACCTTTGGTTTGGGTTCCGGTGCACTCGAGCTCATTTTGACCTATTGGTCAAAAAGTTAAAAAAATTAGAAATATGGGTGTGGGATCCACATTTAATCGAAACGACATCGGATGAAAAATTTAACTTCTCCAGTAGATCCAAAATGTTGATTTGAGGGTGTTATCATAGTTGGTATGATTTTATGTCTTTTATATCTCATTTTGATCATCAGTTTGGAAAATTACAATTTCGAATTTTGGGGTTAACTTTTTGAAAATGATATTTTTTCAAAAACCCAACTTCGCCAACGCGTTTGGAACGTCGAATTTAGTGTGGTTGCATAGTTTGTTTGCATATATAAGAATCCGAACAAATCCCAAGCATCCCGTCGAAGTCCGGATTAGACTTAAGAAAAAAAATAGCTTATTCTGCTATAACAGTGCAAAAAATCTGCACTATTTAAGCAGCTTTTTGGGCCTAGTTTGCTCATTTTTTATTTTGTCTCTTGGGAGTTAAACCCTAAAATAGTGTGGGAGCTTAAAAGTAAAGTTTATGGGAGCTTGGGAAGTTAGATTAACATCTATTTCTTGGTTTTATTACAAATTTAGATTAACATCACCATTTTCTTAGTAATTTCTTCATTAATTTCTCTAAACCCCAAAAATCTTAGAGCTTGATTTTTTTAAACTCCAATTTCACTTGAATAATATTTTTATCTTATAATTACTATTTTCTTCATCAATTTAACCATCAAAACACCTTCGATTATTAATTTTGACCTAGATTTCAAAGATTTTACCCGGTAAAGCCCCAAAATGGGTTTTCTTCGATTTGAATCTCGTTTTTGACTCGATTTAACTTGAGTTTTCAGATATAGGTTCCTAAAAATATGGGGAACATATATTTGAAGTAAATTTTTGATTTTTTCCTTCTTTTTTGAAAACCTGTTTAGGAGGTCTGTTTTGACCCCAAACCAAAAGTAGTCAATATGGATGTCGGTTTTATTTTGACGCGTAGATTTCAAATTTGATATTTTTATAGGAGTTTGGGATTGTTCTTGTAAAGTAAGGTCGTGGGTTTGAAGTGTAGCGGGCCAGTTTTGGCTTTTGAGGTAGGTTATGGCTTAACTCTTTCAGACTGGGTTGGGTAGTAAATGATGGTACAAAATACATATTGGGAACTAATCATGAAAAATGGCTATTTATGTGTTGTGCCTGTGTGGGGACCTATATGTGATGTAGTTATCGAAATTGAGTTATTATGTGATATGTGTGACCGTGTGGGGTCCTATATGATTTAATAACCTTAAATACATGTGAATAATTATATTGTGTTGTTAAGATGCTTAATATGGTACCATTGGTGTATTTTGATTATAGTCATACTTTATTGGCATATGAGACATGTGAAAATTCGTAGATAAAACGGAAACAATAAGTGGATTTTGGCTCACGTGGTTGTGCAATTATATTATTGTGATTGGTTGTGAAAATATATCATATGGTTGGTTGTGGAAATATATCTTTGTGGTTGGTTGTGAAAATATATCATATGGTAGGTAGTGAAAATGTATCATATGGTTGGTTGTGAAAATACTCATTGCTATTGGTTGTGAGCATTACATCCTCATATAATACTCATTTATAAAACATTGGTACCACCGTGGCAACATCTGAGAAACACTGACAACACCTTTTTATAACCCTCCCCGAGGGATGTAGTTATTGATTGTGAGCATTACATCCTCATATCATACTCATTTATGAAACATTGGTACCACCGTGGCAACATCTGAGAAACACTGACAACGCCTTTTTAAAACCCTCCCCGAGGGATGTACCGATGAGAATATATTGTAACACCTTATAAAAACCTTTTCGAGGGATGTGCCGAAAAGGATATACGAGATATGTGGATTTTATACGGGTTGACAAACCCCTCATGGGTCCTACATTGAAAAGTTTTAGCTCCGTAGGTATATACGGGGATTGTGCGATGATCCCAAAGGTTGTACGACGACCTCATGCATCATCATCATCATCATCATTTACATTGCACTTATTTTATTGTATTTATATTGTGTTGTATTGCCGTATTGACTTGTCATCTATGTAATTGTCTTATTTTTTTTACTTGTATTTGATGATCTTGTATATGCATGTTACCCCTTGTTCTAATTGTATGTGATATAATGTAAACTCGTGTTCTATCTTGGTGTGTATGTGATATATTAGAACTGTTAGTGTAAGCGGTGTGGGCTACCATTGTGGGATATTTTCTGATTGCAGGTGATGTGCCCTTAGAGTATATTTTGTATGCTTTATTTACTACTTTTCTTGGTCGGCCTATGATACCTACTAAGTAAAAGTGGACCATACTCATGCTTGTTGTGTCCTTTCAGTGCAGGTCCTAGCTCGAGTACGCCTCAGCTTGCTTGACTCGAATGATTGTTGGAGCTTCCAAGGTAGCGGTTGGATATTTATGTGTCCAGAGTTCACCTCTATCTTTCTATAGTAGTTATGTTTTTTTAGTATTCAGAGACAAATATTATTCCTTTGTGTTTATTTTTCTAATGTATTTGACTCTTGAATTGTATTAGTAGTTCTTACACTATTGACACCTGGTTTTGGTCATAATTGTTATTTTGGATAAGGTCTTTCCGCATTATTATGATTACTTATATGGTTCGTCTTTGTTCTAGAAGCCTTACCTTAGGATATTTCTATCTCCTCCTCTTTTTGTATCAGTTTTGGTGATAGGCTTACATGTCAAGGTACGCCGCGACAAGTGCCATCATGCCCCTTGTTTTTGGGTTATGACATAATATTAAGATGATTTTCTTCTGTCTTTACAAATATCTGATAGTTGATTAAAATTATAGACATTACTTGTTTATGGGATTCTTCTTGTCTTTGTAAATACGATTCAAGATATATTTGGCATTATAAGAATGTCTCACTTAAAATCTAATCACAAAATATAACTCGATTTAAGTTTTTTTAAGCAAATTAAGATGAAATTAAACTTTTTAAAGATGATTTTGTTGAGAAATTCGAACATAAATGAAAATATTTTGTCTTTTAAGGTTGATTTTGTGGAGAAGAGTTTGACAAGAGTGTTAATCATTTTTATCGACTCTTCAATTTCCATAACAATGGAGATTTGGGGACATGGTTGCTCTAAAGAGAAGAGAAGAGAAGAAGGGTTTTTAAGTAATTGATAAATTTAATTACTCGTGGCATTTTTTAATAGGTGGGTGCAGTCAATTTTTCCATTCACACGTGTCGTATGCGTGATTACATGCATAGGAGAAAAATCAGTCAAAATGGACCAATTACAACAATTTGTATTAGTTTTATAGGGTAATAGGTCGTCCGAAAAGTTAAAGTGTCTTTTTGAAAATCTCGGACAAGTTCAGTGGTTACTTTATGTCTTTTCTCATCTATCTATAAAAATGTTTTAAAGGCTGGATATTTATAGAACATCAAACTTACTCCCTAAGTTTGCCAAGCTTTACATCAAGTTGGCAACTTGGACAACTTTATTTATTCAAATCCAAAGTGAACAAGTAACTTAAAGTTGACAATTTGGCCAACTACCTTAGGTATTCAAATCAAAATTGAAAAAGTAACTCTTGTTGTTCAAATTCAATTTGACTACTAACTATTTTCGCTAGTTAATGACATTCCACACATACATATGTCACATGACATCCATATTACATAAAACTCTTCCTTGGATGTCCATTAATATATAATGTGTCTCGTTAAAACCTGATTAGGAAAACTCAATAGGAATAAGCGTAATGACCCTTCCGGTTATTTTTTATTTTTCTGCTTATCTTTGCTATTAGGACTTCTCGATAGCTATCCCAAGTCATTTATGACTTGAGGGGATCAACGGTTTGATTATCGGATAATTCATTTGGTTTTTAGAGCCAATTCTGTGTTTTAAAGTCTTCGCTGGTTCGAAATAACCACCGGGTGGAAACGTCAGTTAAACGATCTCAGATTCAAATTCCAATTGTGCTAGCAGATTTGAAATATCGATTCTAGTCTAGGTAGATCTTTGGTTTGGATCCCGAGCTCATTTCTACCCATTGATCGAAAATTTAGAAAATTGGAATACGGTTGTGTCGGACCCAGATATGGTCGAAACAACCTCAGATCAGAAATTTATCTTAGGACTTAATTTTGTCCTAAATTTGGTTTGTTTACACCCATTAATTGAGGGTTATGATTCCTTGGTGATGTATAAGCATTGGGTTGACCTTTAAAATACGATTTTCATGCTTGAGACTCATTTGGGGTTTTAGATGTCATTTTTGGACTTGAAGAACAATAGTGAAATATGGGTATCGTTAGACTTGTATTTATGAGTAGATTATGTTTTTTATAGCATGATGACATTTTTTGGATTGAGAAGTAAAGACGAGCATGTGGTGCATGATGTAAGGAATTGCGGTTTGACTTTGATGTAGGCTTTTACCTACTCTTCTTTGAAGATGATGTGTGTTATGTATGACATGTGAATATGAATTTTAGGCTTTATTATGAATAAAATAACTTATTATTGATTATTGATGTTTGGGGAATTAGATGATGCTTTCGGAACCATAAGGCCCTATTGTCTTTTTCCTAGATTAAGCTAATTTGTAGCATGGATATGATAGTATGCTAGGTTTGGGATATGGTTTATGTGTTGGAATCATGGTTAGTTTGCTTAAAACCTTAGTTGGGATATTCTAGGGATCTTGAAATCGTAATTTGGATAGTGTTGGCTTAAATGCCCATGTTTCTTGGAGAAATTTATATCTTATGATTGGTTATGACTTACTTGTCATCTAGAAGTTGAACTAGATACCTTAGCCTAGTTTGGGGCATAGTTTACTTAATTATGGAAATTGAGGATTAGAATTTGGATCTTGACCCACCTAAAGCTTGGATTTATATAGTTCCATTGAAGTCCTTAGACACTTGTTAAATGCTTAGAGAATGGCCTTGGGAGCATATTGTCTAACTGTGGTAAATGAGTTATGTGATAATATTTGAAGTGATGTATATGGTTGTTGACCATATTATCGTTAATGCTATGCGTAGATATGGGTTGTGTTATTAATTAAGTCCGTAACTACGTTATCATTTAAATCATTGACTAGACTACTATTTTGGGATTTGGACCATGATATTACTAATGTTATAATTTTTCCTAGCAACCAAACTATTTATTATGCTAGAAAGCCCTCTTGTTGCTAATATTGTGAGTCATGATACTAGGGCTCTAGAATGCATATTTATTGACTACATAAGAAGCCTTCATAGACTTTTCATTTACTTTAGCCCTCGTGGGGATAACACTTTACTTTAGATCTTGTGGGTCTTGTCTTTTATTATTGGTATTTCTCTTAGATATGATAATTGGCTTAGAGAGGTGGTATTCCTCATAGTCATGATGTATGACCTAAAGATATGAGATGACTTATAGATGTTAAATGCCTCATAGTTATAAGTTATGTTTTATCGATATATTATGCCACCTATATGTGAGATGTCTCCTAGATGTGAGATGCCTCCTATGTGTGAGATGATAATAGATATACTACGGCTTATAAATATAATTGTCGATATGAGTTTCAGATATGTATATGGGACTAAGGTTGTGATTATGATATTGTGATAATTTCAAACATATTATTGGGTGGAGGGCCATGTTATTATATTTTGTTAGATATTTGAAAAGTATTTATCTTTGTAAAAGATACAATTGCAGAATATGGATACATATATGTTTATATTGCTTATGATTTCATTGACTGAATACTGGTGATGGCATGCATAGATTTGGTACATTCATGATTATTATATCGGTATTGATATGATCCTAGCCGAAATACGACCTTATTACTATTTTTCCTAAATATGGGTTAAAATCAATTTTTCACCGTAACTATGAATTTCTTTACTATAATAATTGCCTACTAAATGTAATATTTATACCTATAAAAGAGGTTTAAAATATTGTTTAATGATTTGACCAAGACAGATTTTGGTCCATGACTTGACACTATAATTTACTCTGGTCGTGAGATATTTTGATCCTTTCTAAACTTCTACAATGATTTATGCCCGAAGATTATTCCGGATAGCAGACTTACGAATTTACACTCTTTTAGCCATAGCTTGAGTTCGTGCACCAATTATATATCTATATATATCTATTAATGGTTATGAAGATATTGATACCCGACAAAACCAGAGGATGCTGTTATGATGATATTGATATCCGACAAGGGTGGAGGATGTTTTTATGATAATATTGATACCCAACAAGACTGGAGGATACTGTTATGATGATATTGATACCAGGCAAGTCTGAAGGATACTGTGATGATGATATTGATACTCGATAAGGCCGATGGACACTATGATGATATGTTGATACCCAGCAAGGCTGGAGGTTGATTATGATGATGGATATAGTTACGATGATGAGATTGTAATGTTAATTTTGTAACTTGCATTCATTCTTAGATGCTCATTGCCTATCACCAACATGTGTCTATGTCTATCAGTCGGTGTAGGACAATTGCATAGATATGAGTGATAACTATGCCTTGTGTTGTTGTATATTGATTGAACCTTCTGATCCTTAGGCATTTGGGGGTACATATAGGCTCGTCTAGGTATTTGATTGTCTGAAATAGCTGATTACTCGCGCTATATTGTTATTATCCTTTGGTATGATCCTTATTATGGCTAGTTTATGACAGATTGGTTATTGATTCGGTATAAATATTTGAGGTGTATTTTCAGCCTCTTTTATCTTATAATTTTACTATTATGCATGATCATTTCATGTCTAGCCATGTGGATTAGAAACCCTGAGCATGATAGTATTAAATTTTGATAGGATTATAATGGGGTTTTACAATAAAGTTTTGATGATCTAGGTTGTGTTTTGCATTAACCTCATAATTATACGTATATATTTATCTAGCTATATGTAGCTATGGTATTACCATATATCCCTTTCTTCATTTGTTCATATTTTATATTCATTCCTTAGCCTTGCGATTTCTAAGTATGGCTGGAATAAGATAGTGCACCCTTAATACTTACTTAGCCGTACTATGTTGATCTATTGAGTATGACCAGGATAGTTGTTCCTTATTATCTCATTGTCTTGTTATATGATTTCTAGACTCTTGGGTATATTTTTTATTCTTCTTATACATTGTATATATCTGTTTTATCTTTGGAGCTCAGTTTCTAGTTGCCTACTGAGTACTATTTGTTTGGTACTCATACTATACTTCTGTAGCCTACAGATCATAATATGGGTTATTATCATCGATGTGTGCATTGTACGAAGCATCCATGGTTTGTAGATACATAGTGAGATCACGACGTTTAAAGTATTACTTTTCTCCCTCTTATGTATGAGACTAGTCTCTATATTGTATTCACAGATAAGTTGTATCAGTGTATTTTCTTTCATATTTCACTTTTGCACTCTTATTATATTATAAGCGCTTGTACTGATACCACCAGATTTTTGGGATTTATTCATGTATTTGATCATTTGTTATATTTGTTCTGCATTCTTTCCTTATTCTATTTGGTAGTTCGTTACTTGCCATTTCAGACTACACGTTTGGCTTGCCTACATGTGGGTCATAGTAGTTGCCATCATGTCCTAAGAAATTGAGTTGTGAAAAATTGGTATCAGAGCCTAGGTTTCGTTGGAGTATTTGTACAAGAGCTAAGTGTTAGTAGAGTTTTACAGATTAATATGGAGATGTCCGTAACTTATCTTCGGGAGGCTATAGGGACATTTTAGGAAATTCACTTCTTGACTCCTTATCATGTGTCTGCATTGCTATGAACCTCAAACACATCCTTTGAATCTATTTTGTCCCTAATGAATGATGCAAGATGGGTGACAATGTGGACAGATGCGGACGATGCTTCAGCACACGTTGCTAGAGTTTCAGCGCAACGTCAGACTAGAGAGTCAGAGATAAATATCAAAGATCTTCAGTATCAGCCAAAGGATTTAGGGATAATTTAGGATCTAGTTGAGCTCATGATTGCTTTAGCCTTTGAGGTTAAACATTAGGAATTTGAGTCATGTTGTAGATCCCTCATAACCCGAGCAGTTCTTAGACTAGAGTTGGATCTATTATGCTTATCAGAGTTCTTTATCAGACTTCGAGTACAAGATTGGATTTCTCGAGTGAGCCAGACTTATTCTTATGTTATATCATTGTGATCCGAACATGGTGCATAAAATCATTAGAGGTTTAGCATTACCACTCCGTTTAGCGTTATAGAACTTGATAGAAGTTGAGTCTTCTTTCCATCAAGATGTTGATTTTGAGAGCACATATATTGAGGCTTATGGAAGTGGCAGCTAGAGGCCATGCTATCAGTATAGTTCTATTGGTATTGTATTCGGGAATAAGGATCCTTCTGGTAGAGTTCAGCTTTATTTGCAGCCCATTGGTTCTAATAAGTTAGTATTTCAAACTATGAGATAGTTGACCAGAAAGAGTTAGAATATATACCCCTCCAGCCTAGAGCCCCTGAGACAGGCTATGATTATGGAAGGATGGACATAATTCTTGAGATTTTGCTTAGTGTTAGTTGGCCAACCATTTGAGCTTAGTTTGTATCCTCTCCATGTTGATGCTTTAAGAGTTGCTACGACTATAGAGAGATCGACTACTGGTCTAGAAAGTGTCCCCAGCATGGGATTTCTAGACAGTCGACTCATTCAGATCACCTCCGTGATGTTGTGGCATCTTCAGTTAGAGATACTGCCTGTGTCACCTCAGTTTATGATTTGGATGGTCGATCCGAGTTGGGACTTGTTCAGATTTATTCTCCATATGCTCGACAGGTATGTGATTGCGGACTTCACCATGATAGGTGTGCTTTTATTTACCGTATTTATCTTTTATTATGTGTATTAGGGTTTTCACACCCATTGATGATTACATGTCCTGATGCATTAATATTAGTTATTATGTGCCTTATTATCAAATTCATGATTATGTTACTACTTCGTGGTTTATTTTTTTTAGTAGTGGATGGATTAGAGTAGTATTGATATTCTCCCCTTACTATTAGTTTGGTGATTGGATACTCCCTTCTTTCTGTGATATGGTTTTGTCGTAAGTAAAGTTGGGAAGTTAGAGGCAGGTGGCCTTTCTTGTGATCGCATCTTAAGTTGGCAAATTAGAAATTCCTTATCTTGAGTTATTGATTTTTTTGTGGTGGTCTTGACTTTGACCTTAGTTTCAAGATTAGTATATTTCTTCTTCGATGATGTAATACTTGGGTGGATTCAGGAAATCCCTATTTTAGAGTTCGTTCAGCCTGGTAAGGCTTGGTGAAGTGTTTCTCCTCGATGATATGTGTCTATAGAGATTCTTTGATAAGATGGAGTGTTGGATTGATTAGTTGGCAGCTAAAGTTGTATTTTTTTGAGTTGCTAAAGTTTTTGCCCTTACTAGTGTGGTTTGTAACCTTGGGGAGTTTTTGAGTATGTTTTGATAGTTCATGCTCTCCAGCGGATATGAAGTTGATTTCTTATGTTTGTAGCCGATGACCTATTCTATGTTTGGATTTTGTCCTCAAGTTATGTTTCGATTCTGCCTTGGCATGATTTCTGTTCTGTAGCTATATTTTGTACCCTCCAGATGATATAAAATTGGTTGCTTGCATTTCAGTCGACGGTTATTCTTGTGGTAATTGTTGTTCTTAAGATATGTCTTGATTGTGGCTTGGTTTAATTTGTCTCGAATATGTCATATTTAGATACTAATGTCGATTTGAATGGTTGGTAATGATATAGGCTTATAGGTTTAGATTTTACTTGACGCCTTGGAATGGAGATTTGGAAGTTGTGATAAACTTAGAGTATGAATTCCTATCTATCTTCAAGTTTGGTTAGGGTAGTTGAAATCGAGCGATTCTGCCTCAGTATTGAGAATTTAGCTTGGGGTTATAGAGCTTGCGTGTAGCTTTCATTTTGGGCATATCTTAGTTCAGATTATATTTATAGGCTGGTTGAGCCTACTCCATGGTTGTATATTGGGCCATCTCACTTCGGATGGATTATAGATGATAAGTATTTAGATGATAGCCCACAGACCCGATATTGGTTCTTTTAGCTTTGAACTCAAGTCTCCAATTTTCTTTGGGAATTTTGGATGATATACTCAGTGGGTGTAATACACTTGAGATAGATTTAATATGGCTTCATTCTCGGTTGATGGGACATCCTGGAGTAAAATATTCAGTGATGATTAGTTATACCTTGGGATTTGGGATTTTAATATGATTTTCATCCAGACTGGTTGCAATATTGGCATGGATTGCATTCCTTTATTATCTCAATTTATGTGCCTAGATAGCACCTTATGAGCTTATTCTCATATTTCTCGTATGGAATTTTAGCAGATTAGCTTTAGATCTTCGAGTTCTCGATGATGAGATTGTGTGGGCGAGACTCGGGTGATTTTACTCCCTTTTTGGAGTAAATGGTACATGTAAAATGGTAAAAGAAGGTTGTTTTTGGATTTGGAGTCGGTGGTATGACTCATGTTTTGGTTTGCCTTTGGTTTGGATGAGTGTTTATTGGATTATGTTTGTATTGATATAGTGTTAGTGTGTTATGGTTCAGATTTGCAAGCATCAGCCTTTTCGGTTCAATTGAAGGCCAGTTAATGGTTGAAGTTTTTTTACTGTTTGAAAATGAAGTGAGAGTGCTGATTAAAAAGGGATAACTGTGGTAGAATCCCTTGGAATTGTTCTCTCTTCATGGAGTTTATCTAGTAATTCATACTCAGAGCATGCGGGCCTATTACCTCATCTTTTTGAGCTTTTGAGATTCTTTCCATCCGATGACTTTTAGGGATGAAAATCCATTTAGTAGTGGATATTATAATGTATGTTTCGATAATTTTTCATAGTTCCGCTTGTCTTCATTGTTTGGGCTACTCCATAGCTGCCCCAAGTCATTTATGACTTCTTGGGATCGACGGTTTGCTTATCGGACAGTTCGATTGTTTTTTAGAACCAATTCCTAATTTTGAAGTCTTAGCTGGTTTCAAATGGCCATAGGGCAAAAACTTTAGTGAAATGATCTTGGATGCAAATTTCAACTGTGCCAGAAATTCTGAAATATCTATTCTTGTGTAGGTATACCTTTGGTTCGGGTTCCAATGCACCTAAGCTCATCTTGGCCTATTGGTTGGAAAGTTGAAAAATTGGAATATAGGTGTGGGAACCATATTTGGTAGAAACAACCTCAGATGGAAAATCCAACTTTTCCATCGTGTATGGAGCATTGTTTTTAGGCTAGGGGGTCTTGGTTTAGATCCCAAGGCTCCCAAACTTATTTTGGATTATTGAACAAAATTTTTGAAAAATAAAAATATAGGTGTGGGCCCCACATTTTTTCAAAACGATCTCAGATGAATGTTTTGATGATTTCAATGGATTTGAAATATGTTTTACACTCAAATTTCACTATTGTATCATATTATTTGGGTTTCGAATGACTTTCGAGTGTCAAAAATAAGTTTTTGACTTTGATGTCAGGGAGGATACCGCATTTCTTTGTCGGGAAGGGGGGGGGTCTATAAATAGACCCCAAGGTCACGAATTTGGGTATTTTCTCATTATCTTTGAGAGGCCAAAATCCTAAATGGGTATGAAACTCAAACTTGAGTTGTGTGGTTACGTAGGAGCTTGATTATCATCTATTATCGCTAGTATCTTCGAATTTAAGTTAAGAATCCTTCGATTTTGTGCTTGAATTTCTTAGTTTTGACCTAAACCCTAATTTAACTTAGGGCTTAATTTAGACCCAAATTTGGTTTGTTTGCACTCATTAATTGAGGGTTATGATTCCTTGGTGATGTATGAGCACTGGGTTTACCTCAAACATACTATTTTCGTACATGGAAACTACTTGGGGTTTTAGGTGTTGTTTTTGGACCCGAAGAACAATAGTGAAATATGGGTATCGTTAGACTCGTATGGATGAGTAGATTAGGTTTTTATAGCATGATGGAATTTTGGGGATTGTGAAGTAAAGACGAGCATGTGGTGCATGATGTAAGGAATGGGTTCGGCTTTGAGGTAGGCTTCTACCTACTCTTCTTGAAGATGATGTGTGTTATGTATGACATATGAATATGAATGTTTGTCTTGATTATGAATAAAATAACTTAGTATTGGGGAATTAGATGATGGTACCCGTAAGGTAGAATGTTTATGACCCTTTTAGAACCCTATTGCCTTTTTCCTAGATTAAACTAATTTGTAGCATGATATGATAGTATGCTAGGTTTGGGATATGATTTATTTGTTGGAATAATTGTTAGTATGCTTAACCTTAGTTGGAATATTCTAGTGATCTTGAAACCATAATTTGGGGAGTGTTGGCTTAAATTCCAATGTTTCTGGGCGAAGTTTATATCTTAGGATTGGTTATGGCTTACTTGACATCTAGAAGTCGAAATACATATATTAGCCTAGTTTGGGACATAAGTTGCCAAGTTATAGAAATTGAGGATTAGAAGTGGGATCTTGACCCACCTTAAGCTTTGGATTTATATAGTTCCATTTAAGACCTTAGACACTTGTTAAATGCTTAGAGAATGGCCTTGGGAGAATGTTGGCTAACCATGGTAAATAAATATTCATGTTATATGCATTCATATATCTATGGATAAATTATCCTTGACGACGAATGATGGGTTATGAAGGTATGATCTTCCTCACTTCTAATTTACTTTAGCCCTCATGGGCTTGTCATTTACTTTAGCTCTCGTGGGGATTGTCATTTACTTTAGCCCTAGCGGGGCTTGTAATACTTTAGCCCTTGTGAGGCTTGTTATTTACTTTAGCCCTCGTGGGGCTCGAACCTTACTTTAGCCCTTGTGGGGCTTGTCTTTTATTACTGTACATATATAGATAGTATCCCTCTTAGATATGATAATTGTAATACCACAAATATCCAAACCAATGTTAGGGATATTCTTCAAGCTCACAAGAAATAAATTATAGTGTCTTGGTATTTTTATGAGTGAGTTTGATGTATATTAAGGCCTCAAATAACTCCTAGCTATTAGACGAATCAAAATATCCCTTACCAATTGAGTTCTCGAGAAGGATGATGATATAGTCATCTTTAAATGATCATATATTTCGTTTTACTAAGAATTTTTGAGCTCATGACCTAACAACATATAGATAATTGAATTATCTTTCCAACGATACTAATTTTTCCTAAATCCGATAACCGAGAAAAAAGTTATAGCCTTTTTCATGTGAGGCAATGGGTTGCTACAACTACACTGTTCAGCGGTGCAATAACGGTGATGCCAATACCGCTCAGCAGTAAACCTCCAAATCAGAATCATCCCAAGGTAGTAGGTCACCGCTATTAGCCTGCTCAGCGGTGCTATAGCAGGATGGGGGACCAATACCGCTCAGCGGTAAGCCTCAAAATTGGGATTTTTAATGTCCAGGGACTGTTTGGTCATTTCCCATAGCTCTAAATCCGTCCAAACACGGGATTTAAGCCCTAAAAGAGCATTATATGCTCATTTTTTTCACAAATTACTCAAATTAAAGTAGCCCTCTTTCAAGAACAAAAACCCTAGCCTCCACAATTCAAGAACAAATCTCAATAATTCACCATCAACTCTCATGAATTCATCAATCCAGGTCTGTTAAATGTTCATCCGTGGGTTTCTTTCACCCATGGAGTCCAAGTATCAAATTTTAAATTCAAAGTTGTGATCTTTACAAGTTATTATGATTCTAAATGGTGTTTTTACCATGAACTCCCATGAATTCTAATTTTATGCCATGTTTACATGAAATTGTAGTTGTTATCGAACCCCACATGTTTTAATGTTGTTATTCACTGATTTACATCATAATTAGTGTTGTTGAGGTTTAATTCATGTTATTACTATAATCTTTAAGCTATGCCCATGCTTAGCTTGAACTATGCATATCGAGTGTTTGATGAAATGCCTACAAGAATGGATTTTGAATAAATATTTCTATGTTATACCCCCAGAGTTTAGTACTATTTTACTATTATTGCAATCGAGTCTTGGGGGTTATGAATACCCTAAAACATAGTAGTTTACTTAGTCTCAGTATCTTTAGAATAGTTTCAGAATATGTTATAAGCATTATCAGTTCAATCAGTTATCATAATCAGTTAAGCTTAGGACAGTTCAGTATTCCGAGTCAGTTCAGTTGTGAGTAGGATTTAGCACCGAGAGAGTACAGGGATGGTGGACTCCCCGTCTGATAGACAAAGTCGTTAGTACCACTCCCTATACTATATAACTATGTAGCCAATGTAGGATATGAGGAGTCACCAGTCAGTTTAGGCTTGAGTATTTCCCAGGGGTCACCCATCAGTTTAGGCTTGACATCCTTAGTCCTTCGGGACAGTATATAAGTGGATCCACATAGCCAGTGTTAGTACCCATGGTACGATACTGACACCCTTCCAACTGGGGTCAGATGTTGGATCCCTATTTGCTCATTGGGGCATGTCGGTTAGATGATAGCTCCCATAGTCTCAGTCCAGTGATCAACTTGGTAATTCAGTTTCAGTTTTACTTGACCATAGCATACAGATATAAGTTATTCACTTATCAGTATTCAGTATCTCAGTTTACAGATTATATTCCAAACACCTTTTATGTTTGTTCATGCATCCATCAGTATCAACAGATTTCACACATTCTAAGCATTTACAGATTTTATGCATTCTATATAGTACCTCATGTTATTCATTCAGTCAATTATTACTTATGCACATGAAACCATGCATATCTTCATACCTTATTTGGTATACCAGTATATTCAAAGTACTGATCACATACTCTTTTCTTGCACTATGATGTATTATATCATAGGTGAAAAAGCTTAATTCCCTGACCGTGCTTAAAGACATACCATATTGTCAGTTATAGCAGTGCTGAGTCCTTATACTTTGAGGAAAATGGTTAATTTCTCTCAGTTTACCTTATCAGTTCAGTATCTTTTAGTTAGTCGGAGTTAGTTAGGGGATTGACCCATCAACTCCACAGTCAGCCAGTAGAGACTTTTCAGACTAGTTCAGATAGTTAGTTTTTAGATTTTATTACCAGTTATTTTTATTAGTATTGTTAGTATTATTTTACAGACATTATCAGAGTTGTGATTTAAATCTTATGGCATTTTAATAACTTTCCGCATATGTCTTATGTTATTAGTTATATTCAGTGCTTAAAACAGGTACCAGTATCATGGGTTAGCTTGTGGTCACTTGTGATCGCAAGTACCGTGTGACGCCCAGGGTGTACTCTCAGGGCATTACAATAATTGGCCTAGAGAGGTGATATTCCTCATATTCATGATGTATGACCTATTGATATGAGATGTCTTATAGATGTAAAATGCCTCATAGTTATGAGTTATGTTTTATCGATATATTATGCCTCCTATGTGTGATTTTCTACTAGATGTGAGATGCCTTCTATATGTGAGATATTTATAGATATGCTATGGCTTATAAATATGATTGTTGATATGTGTTCTGGATATATATATGAGCCTAAGGCTGTGACTATGATGTTGTGATTATTCTAAACATATTAGGACGAGGGTCGTGTTATGATATTTGTGGATATCCGAAAAGCATTTATCCTTGTAAAGGATACGGTTGCAGAATATGGATACATATATGTGTATGTTGCTTATTATTTCATCGACTAAATACTGGTAATGATATTCATAGATTCGATACATTCATGATTATTGTATAGGTATTGATGTGATTCTAGCTGAAATACGACTTAATCATTATTTTTCCTAAATAAGGGTTAAAACCCGCTTTCCATCGTAACTATGGATTTCTTTACAATAATAATTGCCTACTAAATTGAATATTTATACATATAAAAAAGGTTTAAAATATTGTTTATAGATTTGATAAAGACAGATTTTGGTCTATGACTTGACACTATTATTTACTCCGATCATGAGATATTCTGACTTTCTATATTTTTACAATGATTTAGTCTCAAAGATCATTTCGGACAATAGACTTATGGATTTACATTCTTTTATCCACGGTTCGAGTCCGTGCACATATTATATATCTATATATATGTATTGATAGTTATGATGATATTGATACCCGATAAGGCTGGAGAATGTTGTTATAATGATATTAATACCCGACAAGTTCGGAGGATGTTGTTATGATGATATTGATATCCGACAAGGCCGGAGGCTACTATTATGATAATATTGATACCAGGCAAGGCCGAAGGATACTGTGATGATATTGATACCCGTCAAGGTCGCAGGACACTATGATGATATGTTGATACCCGACAAGGTCATAGATTAATATGATGATGGTGATGGTTACGATGATAAGATTGTGATGTTTATTGTGTACTTTGCATTCATTCTTTCATGTGCATAGCCTACCATTAGTATATACCTATGTCTATCATCCGGTATAGGACAGTTGCATAGATATGGGTGATGACTATGCCTTGTGTTGTTGTATATTGATTGAACTTTCTGAGCCTTGGGTGGTTGGGTTACACATAGGCCCCGCTTGGTATTTGTTAGTCTAGAATAGCCGGTTACTCGCATTGTTATTGATATTGTTATGATCATTATTATAGCTAGTTTATGACAGATTAGTTATTGATTTGGTATTGAGATTTAAGGTATGTTTTCAGCCTCTTATATCTTACGATTTCATTATTATACAAGATCATTTCATGTCTAGCTATATGGATTAGAAACCCTGAGAATGATAGTATTAAATCCTGATTGGGTTATAATGGGGTCTGAAAATAAAAATATGATGGTCTAAGTTGTTCTTTGCGTTGACCTCATTATTATATGTGTATATATATATAGCTATATGTAGCTATGGTATTACCATATATACCTTTCTTCATTTGTTCATATTGTATATTCGTTCCTTGGACTTCTATATTATTATATATTCTTCTTTACTCTTTATTCATTTATTCTCCAGGGATACACGTGTAACACCCCATACTTTTTCCTAGCTTAAAATTCGTTCTTAGAATGTTAAGGGATAGCTTCCAAGATGAATAATATTTATTTCATGAGGAATTTTCAAGATTTCGAATTTTCATTATGTGGGAATTTAAATAATCTTTCTGTCGATACCAAATTTTCCCGATTCCAACACTCGGTGAAAAAGTTAGAGCATTTTTAGTAAAATAGTGTGCCACCTGGACTCTCAGTGCGTCGCGGAGAAGGAAAAATTTATAATTGTCAATTTCAGTGGACCTCCACGATATTAACGCATCGCGAAGTGGTCTATTTTCCTATTTGTCAAGATACAGGAGCCCAACGCGATACTAGCGTGTTACGCCAGTGGTCAAAATGGCAATTCAAGGGCCACCACGATTATGGCGCATCGCGGTGAGCACCCAGTTCTCGTTCATCCATTTTTAGTGAGCCACCACGATAGTGGTGCATCGCGTTATAGTGGTGCATCGCGGTGGCCCAGTAAATCAGAATTTTGCTGCCTTTTTAGTTTCGTAAAAGCTCAAGGGGGTAGTTTGGTCAATTCCCAAGCCCCCAAATCCGTCCAAACACAATATTTAATCCTATTACAAGCATTTTAAGCTTATATTCATCAAATTTCTCTCAACCAAAACCCTAAGCTTCAACATTCAATTTCAAGAATCCTCAAGATTCCACCATTCTTTTCCCAAATCAGTTCAAGATTCAAAGTTTCTAAATTCAAGAATACCAAGAATTATCATTCAAAAGCTGATAACGCTCAAACTACAGCTCTCGTAAGAGTGTAAGCGGCCGTTGTCAAATATAGAACCCAACTGGATTGGGTGTCGAATCCCACAGGGAATACTTGGTCACTAAGTAAGCGACGATTATTAGACTTTTGATGAAAGTTCTGCGAATAAAGGGGGGATTTTGTGCGTGCAAATAATGTAAACAAAATAGTAGAGTAAAAACAGAATACTTGGTAGGTTTTAATCAATGAGAATTGAGAGTTAGGGTTATGTCCACCTTATGAGTTCTACGTATCTATTGGCTATGAGTTATGCGGAATTCAGACATGCATGCACTTATAGAGATTCGTATTCTATGGTAAATCCTAGCGTCTTTCGACCATCAAGGATTATATCACTTTAACTCTTTCGAGCTTAAAGCGTATACTAATGGTACGAATTCTCCAAGAGGTTAATCCAGTTACGGCACTAACTTTTAAACAAGGTTTAGTAGACCTATTTCCTTGTCATTATCTCTTTTCCAGACATGTAACTTTTCTTTCGAACAAGTTAATGCTATACTGGCGTATTCTAAATGTTTGCAACCACAAGAATTCAATTAAGATGAAAAGAGTAATGATATAAGCAGCATACGTATCAAGAATTCACAAACTCATAGCAACCGATAGTATCTCATAAGGCTTCCATAACCCTAACAGAGAAGTTTAGCTACTCATGAGCGCAACGGAAATCACAATAGATATAATCATCATACCACCACTTAGGATAGTCTTGGCGATGGAAGTGATAAACGTCAACTAGGGTTGGACGTTTTTGCTCCTTCCATTCTTCTCAAGAGAGTCGTGTTTCTCTGTTAAAACTTACAGAATATTGTAACGTGAAGTAGTAGCAAAAGTCGAATGGAAACTACTTGAATTAATGAGTGAATCGAATTGTAAGAGTTGAATGAATTATTCGAATTGAGAGAGATAATAATAAAAACTTCAGCAACATAGGGTATTTATAACACCCATATCCTATTCCTACTAGGCTACTGTGTACTTATCCTAATCCTACTAGGTTACTGCATCCTTATCCTAATCCTACTAAGTTACTGCTGATCCCCAAAGTCTTTAGAAATGCTGTTTTTGCCCGGGACAAGTTATCCATGCATCACCTTCAGTCCATAGGCGTCCAAACACTGCTTTCCTTCTTTCGTGAAGCTTCCTTGGGCGTCAAGTTATCCATAAAGTGCTGGAATCTTCATTGTTTATACCTGAAAACTTGCTAATCACGTTTGTTAGCTCACTTACAGGAAAAAGGACTAAAAGTGCATGAATTATATATTTTGTTCTCAAAACTTAGCTAAAATATGGGTAAATTAAGGTGCTTTAGGCGTGTAAATACGCCTATCATCAACACCCCACACTTAAAGCTTTGTTCGTCCTCGAATAATATATCATGTCCATATAAACATCTACTTAGGGTTTCACAGTAACAACACAAAATATTCATCAAGACAGGCACAACAATTATTAACAAAGAGTAGTTTTCTAATCACTTCTAGAAACAATTCAACCTCCAACATAGACTCGTGATGATGGTTAATTCGTATTCAAAAGTTAAGGCACAAAGAATCATACAAGACTACCCAAAACTCATCAACCATGTGTGTCTCACATAAGATATTACCCATAATCACTCTCAACTATTGCATTTTTCAGAACATGGGTATAAGATTATCCTTGCTCTCACTCTCACAAAGAATTCATATGTTGCAACTGATGACCATAGGCTTGCCCTTAGTGTAATGCTCTACTAATATCAGAATGCTAAGCTTAGGATCAAATAGGTCTTTTACAGGTTGTAATGTAGGCTAAGGGACGGGTAGGACTATTTTGGCCAGAAATAGTGACTATGTTCCTAAGCGCTTTAATACATCACATTATGCCATTTACACTTTCTTTCAAACAACCTTTCTACTTTCTTTTAATCTACCACCCCTTCTCACCTCTTTTGTTTTTCAATTTTAAACATAACTAACTTTTTAGTTTTCTTTTCATTTTTCTTTTCATAACACACCTCTATGACAGCAATTCTTTTTCATAACAAATTCAAGCACCAATACATTCTAAGGCATCACACTCATCCAATTTCCTCTTATTTTGTCACATCACTTTACAATTTAAAGCGCTTAGGAATTTGGATCAAATTATGGTCTTGAAAAAAATGGATTAGGCTACATATGAGGCTGTCAAAGAAAATAGGCTAAAGGCTCAAAGGGGTTGACTAGGATAATGTCCACGGGTAGGTAAAACGAAGGTAAACAATCACAGGTTGCCAAGGAAATGCCTAAATCATCTCCTAAACTCACATTCTTTATTTCGCTTCACACACACACCAGGCAAGTTCTAGCATCAGCCACAAACACAGAATATACAATAACCTCACACGCACAAGGCACATGGTCAACTTTATTGGGAGTATTATAAACTCTTGACCCTAACAGATGAATGAATTAAACTACACAATTATCACACAGTGAGTCACACTTAGAGCCTAAATGTCTCAATAGTAATGATTCTAGCACAAACTATTGTCATAACACCATGCCGCCTATCAGAACAATTTCATGCATCAAAATCTAAAAAAAATCTATGACTAATTAAAACAAACAAAAAATTATGACAATAAATGTAGGCTAAGAAGTACAGCATACGAATACCAGCACCCCACACTTAGACGGGACACACTGCCCTCAGTGGAAAATAAATACGGAAAACCTGATTAGTCGGACTCCTCTTCTATGTCTGGGGTCATACCCCCTGCATCGGAATCATCATCAAAGTCGTCATCCTCAGAGTTTCCTCAAATTGTACCCCACTTGATCCAAAAGTGCGTTGAGGTATTTGTAGCGAGGAGGATTCAGCTTGCTCTTTTCTTCCGCTTTCCTAACCTTTCTGTGAGGTGGATACTTTTTGTTTTTCTTGTCATCCTTTTGAGGCCATTCTACCTGAGATCCTAATAGAGTCATGTTAGCTTCATCTCAGAAGATTCAATTGATAAACAAACAGTAATGGCACCACCCCACACTTAAGTTGTTGGCACAGACTAATTAAGTGAGTGATGTTGACTACTCAGACTTCATCGTCATACATTTGGGCGATATGTTCCAATAATATGTTCAGCACAGTCATACTTTCATGTTGTCTTAACTATCCTTTCCAACTCTATTTCATGTAATCTTGATCATACTTTCATGTTTGGATTAATGCACTTTTTTGAACAAGAATACTGCATAGAGATCGTATCAAGTTATGGTATAGAAATAATCACAACATCTCATGCTTGTATTCAATCATGATCTTTATCTCGATGAACGAGTCATTCAAACATTCAAGCATTCAATTTTGAAGATTATGCACTTAACTTCACCATGTCGACTCCGCAAAAGTATGACAGTGTATAACAATCAAATACAAGTCGGAACCAAATCAAGAGAATCATTATGTATTCTTTTACTCACTTAGTTGTATCACAACAAATCAACCATATTCAAATAACCAATACTACTTCAAGATTTAACAATTTATTATAGGCGTAGTAGTGTAGTACTTACGGAATATAAAAGAAGAACAAAGAAGTACTTACTTAGTTGATGGCCTCGGAAGATATTCTTGCAAAGTAAAAGAGCAAAAGGAAAATTTTTGAGAGATTTTGGAGAGGTAGGCGGCGCCTAGGTTGAGGTTGCAATGCGTTTTTGTTCTAAGACTAAGGTTCTATTTATAGGACAAGCTTGGGTCGGGTTTTGACCCATTTGGAATCAGATTTGGAGACCAAAAGTGACCATAGGCGGCACCTAATGCTTTGCCTATGCTTGGCATAGGCGGCGCCTATGCTATGGAATACTAGATTCAGAGACAAAATGCCTTTGCATAGGCGGCACCTATGCTATGGCATTGTTGAGCATAGGCGGCGCCTATGCTATGGCACTCTAGAATCTGAGAGCTTAGGCCATAGCATAGGCCATGCCTTGTTCGTGGCCTATATTTACATAGGCCTTGCCTTATTCTTTGACTATATTTTCATAGGAAATGCCTAACCCATAGCCTTTTGCTTCTTCATTCCTAACTTACCACCTTCAGCATGCAATACTTCTAAATCAAAATTTGAAACCAATCTCCTCCTTTACACCTCTTACACCTACATTTACTCAAAAACAACAAAAACAATTAGAACGATGGGTTGCCTCCCATCAAGCGCCTTAGTTTTGGTCGTGGCTCGACAAAATCTTAAGAAAACAAAACAATTAAAAATGATGGGTTGCCTCCCACCAAGCGCTTGATTTATTATCGCGGCACGACATAACTATCTCGATTACTTAGACTTCATCGAGATAGATGGGGCATCATTTTCTGAATGGATTCAGACGACGCTGATGCTTACTTGTAGGCATGCAATCTCCTTAGAGATTAATCTTGTGCATACATATCCCTTAAATCATCCATCACACTCATCGGAAGTGTATTTTTACTTCCCAAGCATGCATACCTTAGATAATTGGGGAGCTCTTTCGATTCTAGCACTGGGGGCTCTTCAATGGAAGTCTTCGTTGTTGGTGACGGTTGATTCTTAAGATCAAGGTCCGGATGTTTAGGAGTATGAGAATAGGACCCTATTTCTGTTAGAGCACACATGGTTTCTTCATAATCTTCATCATCCTTATGCTCAACATTCAACAGCGCAGCAGACAATGGCTCAACAGTAAGTTGTTTCTCTACAGATAATGCTTTCTTATCCTCATAATAAACATCAGCTACAGAGAACACATTCATATCGCTGGGCTACTTTATTGTTTTGCATATATCAAAGCGGACCACTTCGTCATTCAACCGAAATAAAAGCTCATTAGCTCTCATGTCAATAAGCACACTTCCTGTTGCAAGGAAAGGACGTCCCAAGATTATGGGAACTTCAGAATCCACCTCGCAATCCAAAATCACAAAGTCTGCAGGAAAAATTAAGGTAGACACCTTCACCAACACATCATTCAAGATACCCACAGGTCGTTTTACCGACCTATCTGCCATCACGAGCCGCATATTAGTTGGTGTAGGGTCGTCCAACCCCAACTTTCTATAGACGGATAGTGGCATCAAATTGATGCTAGATCCCAAATCGCACAATGCCTTAGCAAAATTCATAGATCCAACCGTGCAAGGAATAGTGAAAGCACCAGGGTCTGCCTTCTTCTGTACTAAGGACCTTGTGGCAATTGCACTGCAATGATGAATATTATCTGTCAGCTCATAGCTTACTGCCCGCTTCTTTGTTAAAAGATCCTTCATAAATTTTGCGTACCCAGGCATTTGCTCTAGCGCCTCCACCAAAGGGACATTAATAGTCAGCTGCTTCAACATAGTCATGAATTTACTGAACCTGGTATCATCAGCTTTCTTCTTCAGTCTCTGCGGAAAAGGTGGTGGTGGAAGGGGAATTATTTTCTCCACCACTTCCTTTTTATCTTGCTTCCGATTATCAACCTTTTGAGGAGTGTTGTCAGCCTTCTTCTTCAGTCTCTGAGGAAAAGGTGGTGGTGGAAGGGGAATAGTTTTCTCCACCACTTTTTTTTTACCTTGATTCCAACTATCAATCTTTTCAGGCTGCAAACGTCTAGGGGTGACGTCATGAACACACTTTTCAGCTTCTTCGGCCTCTTCACATTCTGCATCAATAACATTATCCTCTATATCATCAACCACCTGTTTTTCCTTGGATGGATTTTCCAACACTTTACCACTCCGGGTAGTAATAGCCATGCATGATCCGTCGTTCCTTGGGTTTTACACCGTATCGCTGGGTAGTGTTCCAGCCTTTATTTGGTTGAATGCCGCAGATAATTGACTCAATTGTTGCTCCAGCTGTTTTATTGAAGTGGAATGCGAGTCAACCAATTGCTTCATTGAGGACAGATCATTTATTACCTCAGTTACTCCTGTGCTGGTTGCCTCTACTCCTTTCAGCAGCTTAGCCATCATATCTTCCATGGACATATTTCCAGAACCAGATGCAGCGGCGTCACATCTTCCAGGAGGAACATACAAACCACTCCTGTCGGTATTGTTTTTCCAACTACCTTGATCGCGGTCCTTGTATCCAGATTTATCATAATAGATCCGACCTTGGTTTCCTTGGGCATTGCCTCGGAAACCCTCCTGATTATTCAAGTAGTTGGCTTCTTCCTCTGAATCGGATTCGTCTCTTCCTTTTGACGCAACTGGTTTGACTTTTTTGGTCTTCCCTGATAATAGATGCTTTGTAAGAAGATGCATCTGTGTTTTCATGTGCGCCATATCTTGATCACGTTCTTCTTGTCTGCATCTCTGCTTTGCAGTCATGCCAACAGATACGGTAGAGCTTGCTACCTCAAAATCCCTGGTATGCCAAGCTCTACTCTGCTTTGTCATACGATCTAGCATATCACTTGCCTCGAGAAAAGTAAGGTCCATGAATGACCCACCTGCAGCATTATCAACCACTGGCTTAGTCACTGAGTTCAAAGCCCTGTATAATATATCCATCAAGTGGATGTTCGTCATCTGATGGTTTGGGCAACGCATAAGCTTCTTTTTGAACCTCTCCCATGTTTCGTGGAGAGCTTCAGTTGGAAGCTGTCGAAAATTGCAGATCTCATCTCTCAACTGTGCTCTCTTGGATGGTGGAAAGAATCTTTCTAGGAAAGCGTCTTTCAGTTGCCTCCAATTAGTAATAAAATCAGGAGTCAGCCCATTCAACCATAGAGTTGCCTCCCCAGATAGAGACAATGGAAATAAGCGCAGCCGAATTACATTCTGTCCAACGCCTGGATTGTCGAATGACTTGCATGTAGAGATGAAGTTGATCAGATGCATATTTGGATCATCGCCTGCAAGTCCACCAAATAAACCTTTGAGCTGAAATAGCTGAATCATGGTGCTAGTGATATTGAACTTGGCTCCGGGAGCCAAGGGTGGAGGAATAATAGCTCCTGTGGCACCAGCTCCATCCAGATCGTCATCATCATCATCAAAAGGAGCTTGCACAGCTCAGCGGTCAGGTCTCATTCTAGCTTGACGATCTCTCCTATGCATAGGTGCCACCACTTCATCAGTACGCCTAAGATTCAGTAGCTCCTCATCACCCAGGTCCTCATCATCAGGATTTGTTGCACGACCTTGGTTATCAATATTTCGTTGATGCACTTGAGCAGCTGCCAGTGCAGCTAGTCTAGCCTGCTCCTATTGAGCCGCCCTTCTGTCAATGTCACGTTGTGCATCCATTCTGCCAATAAGTTGCGGTTCAGGGTTTATGGGTAATAATGGTTGACCAGAACTTCGAGTATTAGGCATGCACTTAACAAAACTTGCAGAAAACAAAATCAACAACTAAATGTAAAATCTGAGAATCTTTGACCAAAGGGTCTAGTAACTATCACAAACTTAGTTGACAACTGTATTCCCCGGCAGCGGTGCCAAAATTTGATAACGCTCAAACTACAGCTCTCGTAAGAGTGTAAGCGGTCGTTGTCAAATATTGAACCCAATTGGGTTGGGTGTCGAATCCCACAGGAAATACTTGGTCACTAAGTAAGCGACGATTATTAGATTTTTGATGAAAGTTCTGCGAATAAAGGGGGGATTTTGTGCGTGCAAATAATGTAAACAAAATAGTAGAGTAAAAACAGAATACATGGTAGGTTTTAATCAATGAGAATTGAGAGTTAGGGTTATGTCCACCTTATGAGTTCTACGTATCTATTGGCTATGAGTTATGCGGAATTCAGACATACATGCGCTAATAGAGATTCGTATTCTATGGTAAATCCTAGCGTCTTTCGACCATCAAGGATTATATCACTTTAACTCTTTCGAGCTTAAAACGTATACTAATGGTACGAATTCTCCAAGAGGTTAATCCAGTTACGGCACTAACTTTTAAACAGGGTTTAGTAGACCTATTTCCTTGTCATTCTTTTTTTTCCAGACATGTAACTTTTCTTTCGAACAAGTTAATGCTATACTGGCGTATTCTAAATGTTTACAACCACAAGAATTCAATTAAGATGAAGAGAGTAATGATATAAGCAGCATACGTATCAAGAATTCACAAACTCATAGCAACCGATTGTATCTCATAAGGCTTCCATAACCCTAACAGAGAAGTTTAGCTACTTATGAGCGCAACGGAAATCACAATAGATATAATCATCATACCACCACTTAGGATAGTCTTGGCGATGGAAGTGATAAACGTCAACTAGGGTTGGACGTTTTTGCTCCTTCCGTTCTTCTCAAGAGAGTCGTGTTTCTCTGTTAAAACTTACAGAATATTGTAACGTGAAGTAGTAGCAAAATTTGAATGGAAACTACTTGAATTAATGAGTGAATCGAATTGTAAGAGTTGCATGAATTATTCGAATGGAGAGAGATAATAATAAAAACTTCAGCAACATAGGGTATTTATAACACCCATATCCTATTCCTACTAGGCTACTGCGTACTTATCCTAATCCTACTAGGTTACTGCATCCTTATCCTAATCCTACTAAGTTACTGCTGATCCCCAAAGTCTTTAGAAATATTGTTTTTGCCCGGGACAAGTTATCCATGCATCACTTTCAGTCCATAGGCGTCCAAACGCTGCTTTCCTTATTTCGTGAAGCTTCCTTGGGCGTCAAGTTATCCATAAAGTACTGGAATCTTCATCGTTTATACCTGAAAACTTGTTAATCACGTTTGTTAGCTCACTTACAGGAAAAAAGACTAAAAGTGCATGAATTATATATTTTGTTCTCAAAACTTAGCTAAAATATGGATAAATTAAGGTGCTTTAGGCGTGTAAATACGCCTATCATCAAAATCACAAATAGAATCTCAAAAGAAAGCTTGTTCATCTAGTTCATCATCTAAGGTATGTGGGGTTTGAACAAGGATAATTCTTTCATCCTTGTGCCCAAAACTTTATTTTAATTACAAATTTACTGCAATTTATATGGTTTCTCATGAAATTTAAGTTAGGGTTTATACCCAATGTTTCTATTCAAAAGATTATTAGATTTTCATTGATTTAGAAGTTGAATTATATGATTTTGTTTATACTTTCATGCATATTGCTGTAATTCCCAGATTTTAAGATGATTTATAAATGTTTACATTACCAAGCATGAATTTTGAGATGTTTTAACATGAATTGATGCATGGGTAATTAAACCCTAATTAAGATTGCTATTTTGAGATTATTTGTGCCATGAGCACCCTCAGATAAAATTATAATCAGATTTTGATAAAGATTTGACTTTTTGGTCCTAATTAAGATAGAGAAACCACTTTGTTGATATAACGTGAGATTTAAAGAGAGAAAAACATAATTGGTTCTATTGTAAACACTTGTGCTATTTTTGAAGTGGATTTCTTAAGATTTTGAGCATGAGGATGAGAGTAGTATTTAGCACTGAGATGGATAAGTTACTACGATTTCATACCCTAGAATTACGTGCCATCATAGGATTCAAATTGTGATCACTTAAGATAGAAGTTCTATTCCTATGGCAAGGGTAGAACATCCCTACCTAACGGGGTCCAGATGTGGGACTCCATGGATGCTCACATGGTGTATGTCGATTAGAAGAACCTACCAACAGATGTCCCTCACTCTTCAACAGTCTATTGATTTAAAGCTTTAAGATAAAAGCATATGTTTTAGAAGTTAAGGTTTTAAGATTCTTAAGCCCTAAGATAAAGTATTTTCCAGATTTTAGAAAACTAAGTGTAAAGGCTCAACATTTTACTCAGATTATGCTTTACAGAAAGATAAGAGTTACAGATTTCAACTTTCAGATTTCAGACTTAGAAGTGAGTGCTTTTTGCACTTAGATAGTATGATTTAAAGATAGAGTAGTAGCACAACTTTTAGAACAAAATGTTATGGCTCACTAGATTTACAAGTATGATTTGTTTCTCATGATTATTATTTTAAATATTTCAGATATTCCAGCTTATGTGAGTCATTTACATTTAGCATACGTTATTTTACAAATTATGATGATGAGATGATATTTTACTTATGCATTTCACGCCCATATACTCAGTGCATCCTCAAAGTACTGATCCACATATATGTCTAAGGGCTAGGTACCAGTTTAGTTGTAGCACGCATACCATATTTAGATAGATTGCAGCTCCCAGTCAGTAGGTGATAAATCCTCTTGATTCAAGGGCTCGAGTCAGTCATATAGTTTGAGAAGTATTTTATTTTTCTTGATTCAGTCGTATTGATTTGGGATAGCTGGGGGTCATGTCCCGGCTACCTATAGTCAATACTAGTAGAGGCTTCATAGACAGTCAGTAGAGTTAATGTATTTAATTCCAGTGTTGTTTTATAAAATCCGGGTTGTAAACATTTTAATTTAATTTTGTATTGATCAAATTTAGAAAAGAATTATCTTTCGCTTATTTCGATCAGATTTACGTATTTTATTTAGTTGCTTATGAGTTATGCCAGTAGAAGGGCTAGCTTGGGATTACTTGTGGTCCTAAGCACCGTGTGACGTTGCAAGACCATTTTTGGGGTGTTACAATACAGTATAGTGTTGAGATTCCTAAGTATGGTGGGAATAAGATAGTACACCCTTATTACTTAGTTAACCTTATTATGTTGATCATTAGATATGAACAGTATAGTTGTTCCTTATTATCTCATTGGCTTGTTATATGATTTTTGAACTCTTGGGTATAGTTTCCATTCTTTTTATATGTTGTACATATCTTCTTTATCTTTGGAGCTCAGTTGGCAGTTGCTTGCTGAGTACCATTCGGTTGGTACTCATACTACACCTCTGCTGCCTGCAGATCATTGTATGGGTTATCTCCATTGACGTGTGCATCGTGCGGAGAAGCTATGGTTTGGAGATACAAAGTGAGCTCGTTCGAAGTATTACTTTCCTCCCTCTTATGTATTAGATTAGTCTCTATGTTGTATTCAGAGATAAGTTTTATTAGTGTATTTCCATTGATATTTCACTTTTTTACACTTATTATATTAGAAGTTCTTGTACCGATACCACCAGGTTTTGAAATTTATTCATGTATTTGATTATTTGTTATATTTATTCTGCATTCTTTCCTTATTGTATTTGGTAGTCCATTACTAGATGTTTCAGACTATGGATTTGGCTTGCCTACAAGTGGGTTATAGTAGGCGCCATCATGACCTAAGAAATTGGGTCGTGACAAAAATCGTAATGAAGGAAAAAGAGTACACACATCTTGTAATATGCCTTTAATGTTGTCTTATTGAAAATATTACCTGAAAAACCTAGAACCAATTGGTCTATCACACTTCAAGCGTGCAATAGACTCTTTTTTCTTTATAGACTTTTCATTGGATCAATTACAATGAATTATCATATAGAGTCTGCAAACAGTTCTGAAAATTAGTTTGCAACATTTTGCAAATGAATTATCTCTTGAACTTCAAGTTCACATATATATTTTTTATGAGGATATAGATAATTTATTTCATACATAATTTTTCATTCTTAATCAACTCTCCCCTTAATGTTAGAAAATCTAACATTTACCCAAATCTTATTTTGGGATCTATTTTTATGCGTTGTGGTGGATCAGTTAAATCATATACCACATATTTAAATTTTTAGATGAAAACTATTTTGTTCCTAACCCTAAACCAATAGTGAAAAGGGGAGCTTTGTTGGCTTGATGCGTACTGATGCTGCTATATTTTAAATGGCACATCCCATACCAATTTTTTTTGTGAAATGTATTCTCATAATCAATGATTTAGCTTGAATTAGTGGCATACAATTTCGGCTAAATTAACCAACATTATCAACATAATTATAGTTTGAAATTGTTCTCTTATCTAACAATTTGAGCAAATAACTTTGAAAAATATCAAATTTCAAGTTAATAGAAAAACACATATGGCCATATCATAGATTCATCTATTAAACTCTATAATAGTAATCGGTCCACATGGTAGGCAAACGGGCCCATATTCACTTTTTTATATGCTTTAAAAATTTAGGAAATACAATTCCAACCTTAACCAGTACAATAATCACTTCATTGTGAGAACAAGCAGTACTATAGAATTCGTGAAGAACTTTCTATTTCTTCAATATATGAATTCAAGTTTTGGCGAAATGTGCTTCGTTCTATCTCTTTTAATGAATTCTCCCTTTAGTTGCGCTATACATGTTGTATTATCTTCATATAAAATCGTAGGCACTTTATCACATTTCAGACCATATTTTTCTCAGATGAGATGTATCATGGATCTCAACCACAGACATTCTTGAATTACTTCATAAATAACAATTATCTCAGCATGATTTGAAGAAGTGATAGCTATTGTATACTTCACCGGACACCATGATGTAGTTGTATCTCCATATAAAAGTAAATAGCCCATCTGATATTAAATTTCATGTGGACCAGATAACTATCTTTTCAATGTGTGTTCATTGATGGACAAATATTTCATATGTCAAACACTTCGAGTACTCATCCATTAATACGCATTGTTAGTTGTCTCATTAAAAATCTTGTCAGAAAAACCCTATGGGATACAACCTCGGCTAAGAAAAAAAGAGCGTAGCGCGTATTATATTCACATAGATTAAACATCACTTTACTCTTATAAATGATGCTCCACAATTCATAAGTGCACCAACTGTACTAAAATATGGTACTTACTTATCATTTACTTGAGATCAAAATTGATCTTGTTTCAAGCTAAGCGATCTTTATAAACATTAGGGTATTCAATGAAATCATTTTATAACATTTTAAATTCTCTAATGATTTTCATATAGCCTTTGTAATCTATCTCGATATGACAATAATTCACTATACATATTCAAATTTTTCAATATTGTTAGACTGAAGCAAACCTTATTTCATCCACCACAGAACACTTCTCGTACATTAAATTGAGAAACTTTGTGAAACCTTTATGCCCCAAGGCACAAGTCATACTTTATATATTTCAAATTTTAGTAAAATTTTAATATACTATTGCACGTGATTATGTTATCATGCTCATATTTATGTATTACAAATAGGAGAAAAAGGGCGGATAACCTTTTACATAAAAATTTATAACCCCTGTCGATTTTAGTAATATGAAGATGTAACATCTTTCCATTATTTATAGCCTCAATATAATTTATCTTAAGCCAATGTCTTTGAAAATTAATTAGTTTATTTTTGAGACTTAATACAATTCAATATTATGTATAATTTCATTCCTCCAGATAGTAACAATTAAGCTCTTTTGTGCTCTAAATTAATTTTTTGTAGTATCACATATTTCACACGTTATTCATATGGTGAACACCTCCTTCAAGGGGAAATCAGAAAATCATATAAGTGCAGTTATAATCTTAAAATATTATATAGGCAAGACTTCTTTCTTGTTTTTACGCTTTGGTAATCCTTGATAAACATATCAAAAAAAAATTGGCATACTATAAGTACGCGATCAATGACCGTTTATGTCAAAATAACATTTTCCTTATTTTTCTCAAATAACACATATTGGTGAGATGTGATATTTATCTAACCATGTATGGGCATGTCCTTATTCATAATTTATATCGCATCTTGACACATTCATGTCAAAAATGGTCGAACATCAACGATGCTTATCACAAGTTTCCTTCTCTTGAAGGAATGAATTATAATCATATAGACATGCTTCAAAATTTTCATTAGAAGTGGATTCTCACGCCACAAAATTTATTACATTTACTTGACAGACCTCAACATTACTTTGAATGGTCAAGTACACCACCACTTTATATTCTTTATTTTGACGGAGGATAAAAAACTTATAGAAAATTAGGTCGCACGACAATCATGTGTGCAATGTCCTTTCATATCATGCCCATTAGTGACAAAAATTACCATCACCATTTGAAGGATTATTTGAGAACTCATAATGTTCTTCGAAGAATCGTCTAATTCTTTAATATATATATTGTGTAATACTCAATGTGCACATCTTCGAGATGGCAAAATCATTCATGTCAACTTAATAATTTATTTGTACTAGTAAACTCCAAGTTTACCATGACATTGAGTTTTACTTAGTAAATTTCAGATTTATCAGAACATGAATAATTTTTCAAGTTTACTATTTGAGAGTATATTTCTTCTCAATTATTGTACCTCTTATGGAGGTGTTACTCCTATCACTTTCACTACATTTCTTCTCAATTATTGTACCTCTTATGGGGGGAATGGATCTGTAGTTTTGACAATCAAAATTCTCATTTCGCAGGAATGAAATATAATCATGCCTTAAGCTTATGAAATTATGAAAGATTAGAATTTATTTTAAGATATTGCTCCTCTATGAGAAAATGAGGCATACATATAATGTAACAAAAGGTTTTGTCCTTGCTGCGCCTATATTCATATTCATAAAATCAATCACGTGTCTTCTTTGAAACATATTATGCACTGCTACCACATTCACTTCAAAGAATGGAGCATATTTAATGGGAAATATTTCATAACTTTCACCAAAATTTTTGACTTAGTCAATGTTATATCAGCAATATAGGGCATTGAGATTCAAACTCAACATATTATCCATATAAAGGTGTCTTAGACCAAAAGTCAATTGGACTTAAACTCAACATCTTATCATCATGGTGCATCGGGACTCTAACTCAAAGTCTTACCCTCTTAATGGAATGCGACTTAAATCCATCATCACACCCTCGGTCAATACCATATTAGGCCAAAGTATAATAATCTCAAACTTCAACCTTTAATAATATCAACACTTGGTGATTATCAATATTCTTTTCAAATTTAATTGAAGAACATGAGTTAATAATATACTTATCTTATCATAAAGGCATAATACATAAATAGGACCTTTAACTTGACATCAAATTATAATAAAAGCATAATACATAAATAGGACCTTTAACTTGACATCAAATTATAACTATGACCTTTAACTTTGCTCGTGCACAAGTAGTCTCTTTAACTTATACAAAAGTTGAACAAAAAAGCACTCCAATCCTACCTGGAAAAATGTGTGATTACACTCAAAATGACGCGCATGGGAGTAGAACTTAGAGTCCCCAACAGTAAAAAAATATTGCTTAAATTATACCCTTAATGAAGCCTTTATATATATATATATATATATCCCATTTTTACAAATCAACTTCCCATTTTATTCTCTTTTTATTTTCTACAATTATAATTTATTTTAGAAAAAGTAACCCAATTAGGAAAAGTACGATCAATTATCTAGTGCTCTTCTGTTTCTCCTTAAGATGATGGTGTATACTTCATTTGTATATTTGAAGAGCTAAAATTTGTAATAAATTGTGCAAATTTCATGTTAAACGACTTCTATTTTGTGAAGCTTCAATGGAAAATTTCAATAATTTTTCCTTAATTGAAAGGGAATAGGAGATGAAAATTTTGTAGGGTTTTCATCGGATTTCACATCTTCTTCTAAATGAATCTTTCAATTTAACTGGACTTGAATGTTATTTTAATGAAGGCTGCCTTTAATGAATTATTTTTATTTTTTTAAAGAAAAATATAAAAAGTACATGTATTTGTGATGATGGTATATTAACTTTTTTTTAATATCTAAAATCCACGTGTATCTTTTTAATTAGGTGGCAGCATTTGGTTGGAGTACTAGTCCACGTTGGAGCAATTTTCACGCATATGTGTTGCAAGATTGAAGTGTTTTTTTGTTCAGTTTTTGTATAGTTAAAGAAACTACTTGTACACTAGCAAAATTAATATCTAAAATCTATGAGTATCTTATTAAATAGGTGGCAACATTTTGTTGGAGTAGTAGCCACTGTCACGACCCAAAAGGCCATGAGTGGCATCCACACTAATCTTCCTGTGGGAGAACCATCTAAATCGAACCATTACCCAAACACTCAATCAATATTAAGATGATATTATTATAAATAAACATGATAACAATAATCCAGGACTAATCATTATTAATGCGGAAGTCAAACAAACTACTTACTGAATCCCCCAAGACCCAAAAGTCATCGTACAAGAACTGCTAACAAAGATCATGTCTAAAGAGATGTCCAAAAATAAAGTACATAAAGAATATTTAATTGTCCAAAACATGGACAAGAACAAATAAGATGACCCATGGCAGCCTGGATACAGAGTGCTCACCCTTGGATCAAGATCTTCTATCAAACTCTAGAGGTGAGGTCATGTCTGAGCCTCTAGAACATTTTCTGCACTCAACAAAAGAAGAGTAGAGGGTAGTATCAGTACAAACCACTACGTACTGGTAGGTATCATAAGACAACTCAATTTAATAGCATGCACATGATAACGCTCAACTTACACGTCAATTTAGTGCAAGGCGGTCGTCGTCAATATATTTACCCAACTTTTGGAGTCGGGGTCGAATCCACAGGGAACAATGTGAGTGGCGATTAAACTAATTTGAGACTATATCTACAAGTTGAATTCAAACTGATGATACGAAAATATAAAATGGGGGTTTTGGAGATTAGCCAATAAATTGTTGGTCACTTTAACTTAAGTATTTGTAATCAAGAGTTTATGGAATAACCAGAGTTATGTTCACTAAGGCTTACGGTACATGACAAATGCTAGAGGTGACTCAAGATTCTCACGGTGGTTAGGATAACATGTTATCTATGCTCAAATGTCTCTCGACCTATTTAAGCGTCTAATTTCCTAATCCTCTCGGACCTAGGGAATTTCTGTTCACTGTCCAGATTTTACCTCAGGTTAACCAACCTTGTTACAGCGCTGATTATTAAACAAAGTATTTTCGAGTCCCTGTTGATAATTCTCTTCCTACTTTATATGATTTCTTTCTCAAGCAAATCAAAGTAGGTGTGTCTACTGTTTGCAACCAACAAACGTTAATTAAAATCTCAGAATTTTCAAGAAATCCTAACACCTATTAAATCTTAAGTGTTTAGCACATAGTCATGACCTAACCCTAGATCCCATAATTCAGGTTAATGAGGTTTAGCCTCTCATGATGCAATAAACAAGTACACAAATTGGATTCATAATTGAGAAGACTAACTTACAACTATGATGAAGATCAAAAAGTATAACTTGAATTGATTCACAAGACGAAATTCCCAAAAAATTGGTAGAGAGAGAGAGAGAGAGAGAAAATCGTCTGTCCAAAGTATGTTGATTGATAAGTTTTTTTTGTTAGAAAACCATAAAAAAGGATTTTAATAGTTAACCCTAAATAAGGAAACAAAATACAAGTTTCAGATTTTTCTCAAAATAAATGACGACATCAGTGACGGCTTATCAGGAGTCTGACGGCTTATCATGGATGTCGTCAGCTCCTCTGCATTTTTGGCTCTTGCTGCTTAAGGATGACGATGGTGATGACGGCCTATCACCATCTTGACGATGTTTCATGGATGTCTTCACAAACTTTCTTCAACTTCCATCTTCTGTTTAAGTCTGACGACATCCTTGACAGCTTATCACCATCTTGACGACGTGTCATGGATGTCGTCACAAAACTGTCTTCAATTTCCATCTTCTGTTTAAGGATGACGACATCCTTGACAGCTTATCACCAAGATGACGACTTGTCATGGATGTCGTCAGCTACACTTAGTCCTTTTTTTCCTTCAGATTTCAGGCTTTTTGCTTCCTTTATTGGTGATTCCTCTTCATCTCTACATTTACTGCAAAATCAAAGTAAGCTAATAAAAAACAACTAAAGTTGCTCAAGACCTTGCAATTATTTAGAGTTAAAAGCTTCAAATGTGTTGGCATAGGCTCGCACATCAACATCCTTAACTTAAATAATTTCTTGTCCTCAAGCAACCAAAACACAACTAAGAGGATACAAAGTACAATTGGGAGCTAATCACTCATATAATCTCAAAATATCATCACCTTCTCAAGGGAAAATCAATTCAACAACAACTTTGTCTATTATTGGAAAACAACCATGTAACACACAGGAATCAAGATATAGCCAAATTCAGCAACAACAACCATGCATGTATCAATATTACACTACCCAAACAAGTTAGCAACTAGTAACATACTCAATGTTCCCTTACAACAAAGAAATCCCTTCTTCACTCATATTAGTAATCACATGTGTAGGTACAGGGATAATCAATAGATACTCACTCTCAGAATGAAGTTCCAATCAATGTATGCTAAATTCCATAGGCTTGACCTTATATTCATTACCAAGGTTTTCAGACAGGTCAGTTAAGATCACTATAGGTCGTCTTCTGGCTTGTAATGTAGGCTAGGGGCTGGTATGATATTCAAGGACATCTAGAGTGACTACTCCTCCTTGACACTACACTAACCTCTTGGGGTCTCACTTCTTAACCTTTTTTTTTCTTTCTTGATTAAAGCACATTCAAGATGGGTGCGGTCTTTTCGATAATCATTTCTTCTTTTTTCACAACTTTTCTTTTCTTCTTATTTTTCCACCGCACCCAACTTTTTTTTTCTTTGCTTTTATTCTACATTTCTTCAAACTAATTTTTCATCACGCACCCCTATGATAGCTACCCTCAACTTAGGCTATTTGCCTAAGTCAAAGTGAACAATGTCCAAGGAGGACCAGGGCCAAAACAGGTTCATTGTGATACAAATGGGAAGGTGATAGGTATAATAAAAAGAAGAGGCATTCAGGTTCAAAATTGGGATCAAGGGATATCATTCACACATGGAAGGTCATTTAGGCTAAAAGTGGACTAATATCAAAACATCCTATGATCCTTTCCTAACTCCTATCCTACAACCTAGGTAAGACTAACCGGGCAAGTTCTAGATTCAATCATACAAAGGGAACTCAGTACACCTCACACACACATGGCACACAAGTATATCACACATCGCTACTTTTTCGGTTCATGCAATTGTTTAGCCTGATTATCACATTGCCAGAACTAATACCACCAAAAGATACACTGTGTTCACAATTAGATGCAAATCACACAGTTGAACAATCAGACCATTTGAGAGGTGTTCACAAAATAACAAAACCATGTTAACTGCCTCAGGTATTTGTATTTCTCCTAGTCAACAACAAGACATCACAAAACAAAACAAAATACACCTAAACATGCCGACCCTACTAGGAACAAGACTCCAGGGAGAAGAGGCACGACAACAAAAACCCACAGAGGATATCAACATCCACAAGTAGTTCCACCCTTAACTTAAAATCATGCAATGTCTCCAATGCGTTAAACCAAAATGAGAGAGTTAGAAACATACCTGTGGCACCATGGGTGTGAAGATCTGATGTCAATCACATAATGCAAATACAAACAACAAAATACCTTGGGTTGCCTCCCAAGAAGCGCCTAATTTAGTGTCGCGGCACGACTCAGTTATCTTGACTACTCAGACTTCATCAAGATACCTTGTTGATAATTACTTATGTATCCACTTAGAGAATTTGAAACGTCAACCCAAATTTCGATCAATACATCTTCGGGGTGTGTTGGGCAATTATGAGGGCATGATGAGGAATGTTCTATCACGCCACTTCAAAGATTTGAACTGCTTGCCCAATTTCGCATCGAACTTTTGTGTGGGCTCATTTGGCAACGATGAGAATCTTAAACAACCACTAAATAGACATCGATCTTTAAGATTCTTGGCCTTCAAGATTGGGGTTGTAGTATACCCTTTTGGAAGGACAAACTCCAAAATGTAAGAATCTTTCTCCTCATTTTAAAAATTCATCATTTGCTTGGGTGATTCGACTTTCATCACATCCACCAAGAATAATGTTGAAAAGTGGTTCGAATGAGGACTAACTCTCAATTTTGGAGTAGCATCCCTATTAGTATTTTTACCCCGAAATGGACTAGAGTCTTCATAAGGATTGTGCTTGATTTCTTATTTTGACTCTAGTACCATTTCCTCATCTTTGGCATCTTCGTTCATAAATGGTTGGTTGGTTGGGAAATCACCGAGGGTTTCTCAACATCAAGCTTATCATCAACATCGAATTCTTGTTCCTCATCTTCACACTCGTCCATTATGTTAAATGATTCCACAGACAAGATATCATCTAAACATAATGTGGAAAAGTGCTTTAAATGCTTGACCTCTAAGTCCATATCCTCTATCATTCTTCTGTCCTCCTTATTTGACCTTATGTCTTGATGTATATCACGTATGATATCATTCGTTGTGTCCACACACTTAAAACAAGGCTTTAAATAGTTAACCCTAAATAAGGAAACAAAATACAAGTTTTATCTTTTTCTCGGAATAAATGACGACTTCAGTGACAGCTTATCAGGAGTCTGACGACTTATTACGGATGTCGTCAGCTCCTCTGAATTTTTGGCTCTTGCTACTTAAGGCTGACAAAGACGATGACGGCCTATCACTATCTTGACGACGTGTCATGGATGTCATCACAAACTTTATTCAACTTCCATCTTTTGTTTAAGTTTGACGACATCCTTGACAGCTTATCACCATCTTGATGATGTGTTATGGATGTCGTCACAAAATTGTCTTTAACTTCCATCTTTTGTTTAAGGCTGGCAGTATCCTTGACAACTTATCTCCAGGCCGACAACTTGTCATGGATGTCGTCAGCCACACTTAGTCCTTTATTTGCTTCAGATTTCAGGCTTTTTGCTTTCTTTATTGCTGATTCCCCTTCATCTCTACATTTATTGCAAAACCAAAGTAAGCTAATAAAAAACAACTAAAGTTGCTCATGACCTTGCAATTATTTAGAGTTAAAAGCTTCAAATGTGTTAGCATAGGCTCGCACATCAGTACACAACATAATTCAAATAACAAGTAGACAAGCATCGTCACAAAACATATATTCAATAAATCAACAATCCAACAACAACATGTCAAATAGTGCTCACAAACAAGTCACATAACCATCAAGAGTATCAACCATAATGTAAAACATCCACAAAATCAACACAAATATTTACACACATTCTATGGGACTTAGTTTTACCCAAATAGTCATGACCTGTAAGGAAAAATCTATATTCATGTACCATACCGGCGTGGCACTCGATCCAACATATACATATCCGTACCGGCATGGTACCAGATCCAACAAATACATATTCATGTCGGCGTGGTACCCGATCCAACATATATATATCCGTACTGTGTGGTACCAGATGCAACATATACATATCCGTTCCGACGTGGTACCTGATCCAACATAAATATATCCGTACCGGCGTGGTACCCGATCCAACATATACATATCCATACCGACGTGGTACTCGATCTAACATATACATATCAGTACCGACATGGAACCCGATCCAACATATACATATCCGTACCAGTGTGGTACCCAATCCAACATACACATATTCATACCGGCGTAGTACCCGATCTAACATATACATATCTGTATCGACGTGGTACCCGATCCAACATATACATATTCGTACCGACGTGGTACCCGATCCAACATATACATATCCATACCGGCGTAGTACCCGATCCAATATATACATATCCGTATCAGCGTGGTATTCGATCCAATATATACATATTCGTACTGCCGTGGTACCCGATCCAACATATACATATTATCAATATCAAATTTACACAACCTCACAACATATAATACAATGTACCAAATTTACAAGTACACTTAAAGTCATAAGACAATTTCATCAAGCAAATTCTCAATAATCATTTATACACGCATTAACAATCCAAACATCAATAATTTCAAGAATGTCTGAATACCAATCAACAAGTATCCAATTTAGGAGCATACACACAATTAAGTCGAGCCTAAACTCCAATTAAGCCGTTACCTACCTCAACCGAAGAATCCAAGTGCAAGCTAATTTGCAAGGGTCATACCCTTCCATAAAGTCTGTGAATGATCAACATCTGCTCCTAACATAAAATCCCTATAAGAATATGGATCTAATAATATCAATTTACTCATTATATCTCAATCACTAACAAATTATTACCATATCATTATGCTAAATTGGCATGATAATTCTACGAGCGACACTAGCAGTAACATATCTCAATACCTACAGAATATTAGTTATTCTACTGAATTAGCATCGTTAATGAGTTTTGTCATTATTAAGGATTGGGTTTACATTACCCTAATTGCTCTTCTAACATATACCTAACAACTCAAAACATAACAAAAAAGGAAATAAGTTAAATATTAATACAAATCAACATTTGTATCATCACTTAATCATTACTCTATCCATATTAGGTCTAGTTTGTTCTGAGGAATAGTAACATCGATACTCTTTAATGTACGTACAAAGAAATTTCCTAATTATGCTACTAATCAACCCTTAGCCCATTGATTAGCAGCAATACCGTGCTAATTAATCAATATAAATCATTAGGAATTAACTCAAACCTGGAGATGTCGCCCTCTTCGAAACCGTGAATGGGAGAACAAAATATGCTAACTGCCGTATCTCCCTAACCCCAATTTTTTTGATGGTATTAATATTATTAATCATTAAACCCTTTCTCTTAATTTAATTATATTGGCTACATAAATAAGTAAATTATAACTTTGACCCACTAAATCACTAATTATATAAATTTTTTGAAACTTCTAATAAATTATAGAAATTTATTCAGAACCTCGAGAAAATGAACCAGATATGTACATTGACCTAAAAGTACATTTTGGACTTATTGAAAATACTACGACACTAATCTGAGGTCTTCTCGATTAAAGGTTGACCATTATTTGGTTTTAGTTTCTCAACTCAAGAATTGATACGACTCATCACCGTAAGTCATAAATCACGTATACAACTTCAGGGAGAGATAAAATGAAAAAAAAAAGGTAAAATTTCACAAACGACCGGGAGGGTCGTTACATCAGATACTAATTAAACAATCTTTCGTCCCCGAACAGCCAAAAAAATGACAAGAAAGGAAACTAAAGAATTACCTGAATCTTCAAAAAGATGTGGATACTTGTTGCACATGTCTGCTTCGGTCTTCCAAGTGGTCTCCTCTATAGGATGATTCTTCCACTGGACCTTCACAGACGCAATCTCCTTTGTCCTTAACTTACGTACAACCAAATATCTAGCTGAACCTATGTGTACCCCCAATGCCCCAGACTCGAAAGATTCAATCAGCATACAACAACACAAGGCATATTCTTCACCCATATATATGCAACCGTCCTATACCGGTTGATAAATAGAGGCGCATACTGGTGATAGGCGATGCCCATGCAGGAATGAATGCAAAGTGCACAATTAATATCACAACTCATCATAACTGTCCTCATCAGGACCATCATCATCGTAGTCAACCTCCGGCCTTTTCTGATATCAACATATCATCAATAGTATCCTCCGACCTTGCCAGGTATCAACATATCATCATAATAGTCATTACCAAATAACATACACTAAAATACTAAAAAAAAGTCATATCACCATAATATCGATCTAGTCAATACTTCCCAACTACTCTTTATTAGCTAACCAACACTTATTACAGTAGAATCACTAGTTCGCTAGTCATCACATAACCTCAAGCCTAAACATTATCCTTCACGTAATCCTTATTCACGGGATAGAAACTAACCGCTATTTATTTAATAGCCTACATCTAACTTCTAGTCAAGGTTCATCACTAGACCAAAACCGTCATTTATCCACCATTCATTATTATCAACTAATCATCCTATATCCATCAATCATTACTAGACAACACATTACTACTTGTCTCCTAACCATCTTTTATTAACTGACACCATTCATTACTAACCATCGTTTACCAACTAATCCTTGCTTAAATATTCATTAGTTAACCATTTAACAACTATTCAAAGTTATTAACTAGTCACCTCTTATTACCAACATCTCTTATTATCTATCCTTACTAACACACAACTCCTCGTTCATCGACTAAACGACATCATGAACTTAGTCATCAATACCAACTAACCTTCACCTATTCGAGACCCGACCTCGCCATATATCACGCATTAACCATCGCTAGCTACCATGTTTCAACTAAGCAAGATTCATTAACTAATACATTAGATTCCTATCCATTACCAGTATTCAATCAATAAAGTCATAAGCAGCATCCATATCTTTCTCCATTCCACATCGGAGAGATGTGTATACAAACATATATGTATTCATAACTGTAATCGTATCCTTTACTCTGATAAACACTTCTCGACTACAAAATCATTATCATAAGACATACCTTGGCCCATTAATTTATCCGGAATAGTCACAACAACATAATCTCGTCCTTAGGCCCATATACATATCTGGAGCTCATATAGATAATCATATTTATAAGCCATAGCATATCTCTAATCATCTCACATATATGAGGTATCTCACATATTGGAGGCATAATATAGATAAACATGTAATCGTCTATAGGATATCTTATATCGATAGGTCATACATCATGACTATGAGGAATATCACCAGTATAGGCCAATTTGCATATCTAAGAGCAAATAGCATCTCTATAGGCCAATCATCAAGTCTTAGAGGAAGTAACATCTCTACAGGCCACAAAACGTATCTAGGAGGAGTATCAACTCTAAATACCCAATATAACTTGCACAAGAAGTATAGTAACTACAACTCAAAAGCCACAATATGGGAACATCAACAAAAGCTACCAAGTCATGAAGTTACCTTATTCTAAGCTTTACTAGCCTCATCTATGTCTAATATCCACAACTAAGTCCACAAGACTTAACCTAAGTTTAGGCCTAAGTGGGCCAGACGATCCTAGTTCTACTCCTCAATTTTCATAATTAGGCACACTATGCCCCGAACTAGGCTAAGGTAAACATTTCATCTATTAGATGTCCAATAACCTATATTCAAGACTAAGATAGCAACTTCAACTAGAAACAAGGATACTCAAGTCAACTATACTTAACTTATGGTTTCAAGACTAACACACTATCCCAAAAATGACAAATATTCAAATCGTGCTACAACCACATCCCAAACATAGGTTTACATTATAACCATGATACAACTAATATAAACTAGAGAGGAAAAGCAGTAGGATTCAATAGGGATATAAACATGCCATTTTACAGGCCCCAAGCCCGCATCTAAACTACTAACATCAATAATCGAGGCCAATTCATCCTACCCATAATCAAGCCTAACATCCATATCCACACACAACATATATCACACATCATCTATGAAGAAACGTAGATAAAAGACTACCAGAACCCACACTTAGAAAATTTTGCATCAAGCTTTTTCTCTTCTAACAAACCCAAAACAATCCTTAATAGAATCTCATGTTTCTTTTTACTCTTAGAATAAGCCAGAATATCATCAGTAAAGACAATCACGAAAGAGTTCAAATAGGATTTTAAATATCTCATTCATCAAACTCATAAAAGCAGTTGGGGCATTAGTCAATCCAAAAGACATTACAAGAAACTCATAGTGCCCATACTGGGTTCTAAAGGAAGTCTTAGGAATATCGTCAGGACAAATCTTAAGCTGATGATACCCGGAGCTCAAATCAATCTTAGAAAATACGGATGCACCCTGCAATTGGTCAAATAAATCATCATTATGGGGAAATAATACTTATTACGGAATGTAACTTGTTCAACTGCCTATAGTCTATACACATATGAAAACTACCAACTTTTTTTTCACAAACATGATAGAAGCACCCCATGGAGAGGTAGTCGGATGGATAAAATCCTTACTCAACAAATCCTATAACTAAGAATTTAGCTCCTTCAACTCAGTCGGAGCCATTTTATAGGGAGGAATAGAAATAGGACGAGTACCTGGAACTAGATCAATATAGAAATCAATGTCACAATGTAGTGCCATAGAAGGCAAATATTTAGGAAAAAACTCTTGGAAACATACATCACAAAAACCAACTCAATAGATGGGACCTCTACGAAAGTGTCTCACAGATGTGCTAGGAAGACCAAACAACCTCTCCTAATTACCCTTCTTGCATGCAGAAAGTAAATAAGTTTCATTGTAGTAGGAGTATAATTACCCTCCCACTCAAGTCTATACATTCACGGCATAGCCACAGTCACTGTCTTTGCATGAATGTCCAGTATAGCATGATACATAGACAATCAACTCATACCCAAAATTTATATGAAAATCTACCATGTCTAGAATCACAAAATCTACCCAAGTTTGATACCCCATAAACATAGCAGAATAAGATCGATAAATCATATCAACAACAACAGAATCACAAATAAGAGTAGACACATGAATTGGAAAGTTAAGTAAATCACACACCATGTACAAACCCACAGAAAAATTGATAGACACATATGAGAAAGAAGAATTGAGGTCAAATAATATAGTGGCCATCCGATTACAGAAAAGAATAGTACATGTTATGACAACGTATGATACCTCTTCCTCGAGCCTGCCTAGAAAAGCATAGATATGGGCCCTACTACCAATTTCAACATTATTTTTATCAAGCTGTGAACCGCCTTAATAAGGTTAGTTACCACCCCTACCTACCTGATGACCACCACGACCACTCTATGAATAATCTCTACCATTACCACCACCTCCCCTACCTGCTACAACTAGAACTCAAGGAGCCTGCTACTAGGCAACTAACCATAACGCCTCAAATTAGAACAAAAACTCCTAATGTGACTCACTCCACCACACCTATAACATACTAAGACTCCTAGGATAAGAACCACTGAAACTACTTCCTCCGCAGGTATTCTTTTCAACTGCCTTGGCATAACCCTCCTGCTTTACGCCCTCCACCTTCTTAACAAAATTCACTATTTCCACTACATCTTGGCATCCCTTTGAAATTAAAAGGTAACTAGTTGTACACCATACCTCTCAAACACACCCATCTTCGAGAATAAGAATGAAAAAAGTCAGATACCAATTGGAATTGCCAGATGCCAATTGGAATCGCCAGATACCAATTGAAATCAAGTAATAGTACGTAAGAAAGAAAAAATTGAATTTTCCTAGTGTCCTATATCCTCTCAAAGAAAAGTACAAATGTCTTCGTACCATTTCGCAAAACTCTACTTGATGTGTTCTTGTACGACGAGATCGATGAACCTGGCTCTGATACCAACTTTGTCATGACCCAAAAGGCCATGAGTGGCACCCACACTAATCTTCCTGTGGGAGAACCATCTAAATCGAACCATTACCCAAAAAATCAATCAATATTAAGATGATATGATTATAAATCAACATGATAACAATAATCTAGGACTAATCATTTTTAATGCTGAAGTCAAACAAACTACTTACTAACAAAGATCATGTCTAAAGAGATATTCAAAAATAAAGTAAATAAAGAATATTTCATTGCCCGAAAGATGGACAAGAACAAATAAGATGACCCATGGCAGCCTGGAGAAGGAGTGCTCACCCTTGGATGTAGATCTTCTATCAAACTCTAGAGGTGAGGCCATGTACGAGCCTCTAGAACACTTTCTATACTCAACAAATGAAGAGTACATGGTAGTATCAGTAAAAACCACTATGTAATGGTAGGTACCATATGCCAACCCAATTTAATAGCATGTACACAATATAAATCAACTAACAAGAAGACAAGTATCATCACAGAACAAATATTGAATAAATAAACCTTATAATAACAACAGGTCAAATACTGCTCACAAACAAATCACATAACCATCAAGAGTATCAACCATACTGTAAAACATCCACAAAATCAACAAAAATAAGTACACACATTCTATGGGACTTTTTTTCCCAAATAGTCATGACCTGCAGGGAACAATCTATGTTCAAGTACCGTACCAGCATGGTACCCAATCCAACATATACATATCCGTACCGGCATGTTACCCGATCTAACATGAACATATCCGTAACGGCGCGGCACCCGATCCAATATATACATATCCGTACCGATGTGGTACCCGATCCAACATACACATATCTATATCGGTGTGGTACCCGATCCAACATATACATATCCATACTCGTATGGTACTCGATCAAATATGTATAAATCCGTACCGGAGTGGTACCCGGTCCAACATATACATATCCGTACTAGTGTGATACCTGATCTAATATATACATATCCATACCAGCGTGGTACCTGATCCAACATACATATATCCATATCGGCGTGGTACCCCATCCAACATATACATATCCATACCGGCGTGGTACCCGATCCAACATATATATATCCATGCCAGTGTGGTACCCGATCCAACATATACATATCTATACCGACATTGTACCTGATCCAACATATATATATCCATACCAGTGTGGTACCTGATCAAACATATATATATCCGTACTGGTGTGGTACCCGATCTAACATATAATATCTGTACCGGCGTGGTACCCGATCAAATATATACATATCCGTACCGGCGTGGTATCCAATCCAACATATACATATATTATCAATATCAAATTCTCAATAAACATTTATACATGCATTAACAATCAAAACATCAATAATTTCAAGCATGTACGAATACCAATCAACAAGTATTCAATTTAGGAGCATACACATAATTAAGTTGAGTCTAAGCTCCAATTAAATCGTATCCTACCTCAACCGAAGAATCCAAGTTCAAGCTAATTTACAAGTGTCTTACCCTTCCTTAAAGTTGTTGAATGATCAACATATTCTCCAACATATAATCCCTATAAGAATACGAATCTAATAACATCAATTTACTCATTATATCTCAATCACTAACAAATTATTACCTAATCATTATCCTAAATTGGCATGATAATTCTACGAGAGACACTAGCAGTAACACATTTTAATACCTATAGAATATTAGTCATTCTTTTGAATTAGCATCGTTAATGGGTTTTTGTCATTATTAAGGATTGGGTTTACATCACCCTAATTGATCTTCTAACATATACCTAACAACTCAGAACATAACAAAGAAGGAAATAAGTTAAATATTAATAAAAGTCAACATTTGTATCATCACTTAATCATTACTCTATCCTTATTAGGTCTAGTTTGTTCTGAGAAATAGTAGCATCGCTACTCTTTAATATATGTACAAAGAAATATCTTAATTATGCTGCTAATCAACCCTTAGCCCATTGATTAGCAACACTACCTTGTCATTACCGTGCTAATTAATCAATATAAATCATTAGGAATTAACTCAAACCTGGAGATGTCGCCCTCTTCAAAACCGTGAATGGGAGAACAAAATATGCTTACTGCCGTATCTCCCTAACCCTAATTTGTTTGATGGTATTAATATTATTAATCATTAAATCCTTTTTCTCTTAATTTAATTATATTGGCTACATAAATAAGTAAATTATAACTTTGACCCACTAAATCACTAATTATATAAATTTTTTGAAACTTCTAATAAATTATAGAAATTTATTCAGAACCTCGAGAAAATAAACCAAATATGTACATTGACCTAAAAGTACATTTTGGACTTATTGAAAATACTACGACACTAATCTGAGGTCTTCTCGATTAAAGATTGACCATTATTTGGTTGTACTTTCACAACTCAAGAATTGATACGACTCATCACCGTAAGTCATAAACCACGTATACAACTTCAAGGAGAGATAAAATGAAAAAAAAAGATACGATTTCACAAACGACCGGGAGGGTCGTTACATCAGATACTAATTAAAAAACCGTTCGTCCCTGAATGGCCAAAAAAACGACAAAAAAGGAAACTAAAGAATTACCTGAATCCTCAAAAAGATGTGAGTACTTGCTACGCATGTCTTCTTTGGTCTTCCAAGTGGCCTTCTCTATAGGACGATTCATCCACTGGACCTTAACAGACACAATCTCCTTTGTCCTTAACTTACGGACAACTAAATATCTAGCTGAGCCTATGCGTACCCCAAATGCCCCAGACTCAAAAGATTCAATCAGCATACAACTACACAAGGCATATTCTTCACCCATATATATGCAACCATCCTATACCGGTTGATAAATAGAGGCGCATACTGGTGATAGGGGATGCACATGCAGGAATGAATGCAAAGTGCACAATTAATATCACAACTCATCATAACTGTCCTCATCAGGACCATCATTATCGTAGTTAACCTCCTGCCTTTTCGGATATCAACATATCATCAATAGTATCCTCCGACCTTGCCAGGTATCAACATATCATCATAATAGTCATTACCGAATAACATACACTAAAATACTAAAAAAAAAGTTATATCACCATAGAATATCGATCTAGTCAATACTTCCCAACTACTCTTTATTAGCTAATCAACACTTATTACAATAGAATCACTAGTTCGCTAGTCATTACATAACCTCTATCCTAAACATTATCCTTCACGTAATCCTTATTCACGGGATAGAAACTAACCGTTATTTATTTAATAGACTACAACTAACTTCTAGTCAAGGTTCATCACTAGACCAAAACCGTCATTTATCCATCATTCATTATTATCAACAAATCATCCTATATCCATTAATCATTACTAGACAACACATTACTACTTGTCTCCTAACCATCTTTTATTAACTGATACCATTCATTACTAACCATCGTTTACCAACTAATCCTTGCTTAAATATTCATTAGTTAACCATTTAGCAACTATTCAAAGTTATTAACTAGTCACCTCTAATTACCAACATCTCTTATTATCTATCCTTACTAACACACAACTCCTCGTTCATCGACTAAACGACATCATGAACTTAGTCATCAATACCAACTAACCTTCACCTATTCGAGACCCGACCTCGCCATAATTCACGCATTAACCATCGCTAGCTACCATGTTTCAACTAAGAAAGATTCATTAACTAATACACTAGATTCCTATCCATTACCAGTATTCAATCAATAAAGTCGTAAGCAACATCCATATCTTTCTCCATTCCACATCGGAGAGATGTGTATACAAACATATATGTATTCATAACTGTAATCGTATCCTTTACTCTGATAAACACTCCTCGAATACTAAATCATTATCATAAGACATACCTTGGCCCATTAATTTATCCGGAATAGTCACAACAACATAATCTTGTCCTTAGGCCCATATACATATTATAAGCCATAGCATATCTCTAATCATCTCACATATATGAGGTATCTCACATATTGGAGGCATAATATAGATAAACATGTAATCGTCTATAGGATATCTTATATCGATAGGTCATACTTCATGACTACGAGGAATATCACCACTCTAGGCCAATTTGCATATCTAAGAGCAAATAGCATCTCTATAGGCCAATCATCAAGTCTTAGAGGAAGTAACATCTCTACAGGCCACATAACGTATCTAGGAGGAGTATCATCTCTAAATGCCCAATATCACTTCCACAGAAAGTATAGTAACTACAACTCAAAAGCCACAATATGGGAACATCAATACAAGTTACCAAGTTATGAAGTTACCTTATTCTAAGCTTTACTAGCCTCATCTATGTCTAATATCCACAACTAAGTCCACAAGACTTAACCCAAGTTTAGGCCTAAGTGGGCCAGACGATCCCAGTTCTACTCCTCAATTTTCATAATTAGGCACACTATGCCCTGAACTAGGCTAAGGTATACATTTCATCTTTTTGATGTACAGTTACCCATATTCAAGCCTAAGATAGCAACTTCAACTTGAAACAAGGATACTCAAGTCAACTATACTTAACTTATGGTTTACAGACTAACACACTAGCCCAAAAAGGACAAATATTCAAATCGTGCTACAACCACATCCCAAACATAGGTTTACATTATAACCATACTACAACTAATATAAACTAGAGAGAAAAAGCAGTAGGATTCAAAAGGGATATAAACATGCCATTTTACAGGCCCCAAGCCCGCATCTAAACTACTAACATCAATAATCGAGGCCAAGTCATCCTACTCATAATCAAGCCTAACATCCATACCCACACGCAACATATATCACACATCATCTATGAAGAAAAGTAGATAGAAGACTACCAGAACCCACACTTAGAAAACTTTGCATCAAGCTTTTTCTCTTCTAACAAGTCCAAAACAGTCCTTAAGTGAATCTCATATTCCTTTTTACTCTAAGAATAAGCCAGAATATCATCAATAAAGACAATCACGAAAGAGTTCAAATATGATTTTAAATATCTCATTCATCAAACTAATAAAAGCAGTTGGGGCATTAGTCAATCCAAAAGACATTACAAGAAACTCATAGTGCCCATACTGGGTTCGAAAGGCAGTCTTAGGAATATTGTCAGGACTAATCTTAAGTTGATGATACCCGGAGCTCAAATCAATCTTAGAAAATATGGATGCACCCTACAACTGGTCAAATAAATTATCAATATGGGGAAATAATACTTATTACGGAATGTAATTTGTTCAACTGCCTATAGTCTATACACATATGAAAACTACCATCTTTTTATTTCCCAAACATGATAGAAGCACTCCATGGAGAGGCAGTCAGATGGATAAAATCCTTACTCAACAAAACCTATAACTAAGAATTTAGCTCCCTCAACTCAGTCAGAGCCATTTTATAGAGAGGAAAAGAAATAGGACGAGTACCAGGATCTAGATTAATATAGAAATCAATGTCACAATGTATTACCATATAAGACAAATATTTAGGAAAAAACTATTGGAAACATACATCACAAAAACCAACTCAATAGATGGGACCTCTATGAAAGTGTCTCACAGATGTGCTAGGAAGACCAAACAACCTCTCCTAATTACCCTCCTTGCATGCAGAAAGGAAATAAGTTTCATTGTAGTAGGAGTATAATCACCCTCCCACTCAAGTCTATCCATTCACGGCATAGCCACAGTCACTGTCTTTGCATGACTGTCCAGTATAGCATGATACATAGACAATCAACTCATACCCAAAATTTATATGAAAATCTACCATGTCTAGAATCACAAAATCTGCCCAAGTATGATACCCCATAAACATAGCAGAATAAGAATGATAAATCCTATCAACAACAACAAAATCACTAATAAGAGTAGACACATGAATTGGAAAGTTAAGTAAATCACACACCATGTACAAACCCACAGAAAAATTGATAGACACATATGAGAAAGAAGAATCGAGGTCAAATAATACAGTGGTCATCCGATCACAGAAAAGAATAGTACATGTAATGACAACATATGATACCTCTTCCTCGAGCCTGCCTAGAAAAGCATAGATATGGGCCCTACTACCAATTTCAACATTATTTTTATCAAGCTGAGAACCGCCTCAATAAGGTTAGTTACCACCCTACCTACCTAATGACCACCACGACCACTCTATGAATAATCTCTACCATTACCACCACCTCCCCTACCTGCTACAACTAGAACTCAAGGAGCCTGCTACTAGCCAACTAACCATAATGCCTCAAATTAGAACAAAAACTCCTAATGTGACTCACTCCTTCACACCTATAACATACTAAGACTCCTAGGATAAGAACTACTGAAACTAGTTCCTCCGCAGGTATTCTTTTCAACTGCCTTGGCATAACCCTCCTGCTTTATACCCTCCACCTTCTTACTAAAATTCACCATTTCCACAACATCTTGGCATCCCTTTGAAATTAAAAGGTAACTAGTTGTACACCATACCTCTCAAACACACCTATCTTCGAGAATAAGAATAAAAAAAGTCAGATACCAATTGGAATTACCAGATGCCAATTGGAATCGCCAGATACCAATTGATATCAAGTAAAAGTATGTAAGAAAGAAAAATTTGAATTTTTCTAGTGTCCTATAGCCTCTCGAAGAAAAGTACAAATGTCTCCATACCGTTTCACAAAACTCTACTTGACGTGTTCTTGTACGACGAGATCGATGAACCTGGATCTGATACCAACTTTGTCATGACCCAAAAGGCCATGAGTGGTACCCACACTAATCTTCTTGTGGGAGAACCATCTAAATCGAACCATTACCCAAACACTCAATCAATATTAAGATGATATGATTATAAATCAACATGATAACAATAATCTAGGACTAATCATTTTTAATGTTGAAGTCAAACAAACTACTTACTAAAAACCCCAAGACCCAAAAGTCATCGTACAAGAACTACTATCAAAGATCATGTCTAAAGAGATATTCAAAAATAAAGTAAATAAAGAATATTTCATTGCCCGAAAGATGGACAAGAATAAATAAGATGACCCATGGCAGCCTGGAGAGGGAGTGCTCACCCTTGGATATAGATCTTCTATTAAACTCTAGAGGTGAGGCCATGTATGAGCCTCTAGAACACTTTTTGTACTCAACAAAAGACGAGAATAGGGTAGTATCAGTAAAAACCACTATGTAATGGTATGTACCATATGCCAACTCAATTTAATAACATGTACACAATATAAATCAAAAAAAAGTAGACAAACATCATCACAGAACAAATATTCAATAAATAAACCTTACAATAACAACAGGTCAAATAATGCTCACAAACAAATCACATAACCATCAAGAGTATCAATCATACTGTAAAACATCCACAAAATCAACAAAAATAAGTACACACATTCTATGGGACTTATTTTTTCCCAAATAGTCATGACCTGCAGGGAACAATCTATGTTCAAGTACCGTACCAGCGTGGTACCCAATCCAACATATACATATCCATACCGGCATGGTACCCGATCTAACATATACATATCCGTACCGGCATGGCACCCAATCCAATATATACATATCCGTACCTATGTGGTACCCGATCCAACATACACATATCTATATCGGTGTGGTACCCGATCCAACATATACATATCCATACTCGTATGGTACTTGATCCATTATATACATATCTGTACTGGAGTGGTACCCGATCTAACATATACATATCCGTACTAGCGTGATACCTGATCTAATATATATATATCCATACCGGCGTGGTACCTGATCGAACATACATATATCCATATCGGCGTGGTACCCGATCCAACATATACATATCCATACCAGCGTGGTACCCGATCCAACATATATATATTCGTACCAGCGTGGTACACGATCCAACATATACATATCTATACCGACATTGTACCCGATCCAACATATATATATCCATACCAGTGTGGTACCCGATCAAACATATATATATCCGTACCGGCGTGGTACCCGATCTAACATATAATATCTGTACCGGCGTGGTACCTGATTAAATATATACATATCCGTACTGGCGTGGTATCCAATCCAACATATACATATATTATCAATATCAAATTTACCCAACCTTACTGCATACAATACAATGTATGAAGTACACTTAAATTCATAAGACAATTTCATTAAGTAAATTCTCAATAAACATTTATACATGCATTAACAATCAAAACATCAATAATTTCAGGCATGTACGAATACCAAACAACAAGTATTCAATTTAGGAGCATACACATAATTAAGTTGAGTCTAAACTCTAATTAAATCATAACCTACCTCAACCGAAGAATCCAAGTTCAAGCTAATTTACAAGTGTCTTACCCTTCTTTAAAGTTGTTGAATGATCAACATATGCTCCAACATATAATCCCTATAAGAATACGAATCTAATAACATCAATTTACTCATTATATCTCAATCACTAACAAATTATTACCTAATCATTATTCTAAATTGTCATGATAATTCTACGAGCGACACTAGCAGTAACACATCTTAATACCTATAGAATATTAGTCATTCTTTTGAATTAGCATCGTCAATGGGTTTTTGTCATTATTAAGGATTGGGTTTACATCACCCTAATTGATCTTCTAACATATACCTAACAACTCAGAACCTAACAAAGAAGGAAATAAGTTAAATATTAATAAAAGTCAACATTTGTATCATCAGTTAATCATTACTCTATCCTTATTAGGTCTAGTTTGTTCTGAGAAATAGTAGCATCGCTACTCTTTAATATACGCACAAAGAAATTTCCTAATTATGCTACTAATCAACCCTTAGACCATTGATTAGCAACACTACCTTGTCATTACCATGCTAATTAATCAATATAAATCATTAGGAATTAACTCTAACCTAGAGATGTCTCCCTCTTCGAAACCGTGGATGGGAGAAGAAAATATGCTAATTGTCATATCTCCCTAACCCCTAGTTTTGTGATGGTATTAATATTATTAATCATTAAACCCTTTTCACTTAATTTATTTATATTGTCTACATAAATAAGTAAATTATAACTTTGACCCACTAAAATCACTAATTATATAAAAATTTCTTCTAATAAATTATTTAAATTTATTCGTAACCTCGAGAAAATAAACTAGATATGTACATTAACTTAAAAGTACATTTTGGACTTATTGAAAATACTACGACACTAATCTGAGGTCATCTCAATCAAAGGTTGATCATTATCGGGTTTAACTCTCTCAACTCAAGAATTGATATGAATCATTACCATAAGTTATAAATCACGTATACAACTATAGGGAGAGATAAAATAGAAAAAAAAAATATCTCACAAACGATCGGGTGGGTCGTTACATTCACGTAGGAGAGATTGAGTTTCACGCATATGTGTTGGAAGATTGAAGTATTTTTTTGTTCAGCTTTTGTATAGTTGAAGGGCCTACTTATACACTAACAAAGTTAATGGTCTTAGTTATAATTTGATGTCAAGATAAAGGTCCTGTCTATGTATTATGCCTATCATAAATAGTATAAAGGTGAATTTCAAATCGTGATGATCACATAATTCTTATAGTCTTGCCTTCTCCACTTTCTGATTCAATTTTCTTTTCTTAACTTTCAACTTTTGAGATGGTAAAGTTTTTTACTAATAACGTGTTATAAATTAAAGACAAAATATCAATATCAAACTTAAAGAAAGGAGAGAACTTTAGTAGTACTTTTGTTTTACTACTTTGATCAATCTATAAAAATGTACAAAAGGGTGGCTATTTATAGACCACCAAACTTACTCCCTAAGGTGGCCAAGCTTGACATCAACTTGGCAACTTGGCCAACTTTGTTAGGTATTCAAATCCAAATTGAACTGTCTCGGCCCAAGGCTACCCCCTAGCCTTGATAATGGTGCTTACGGTTCTGAGAGACCATAAGCTAACCCATGAGTTGGTACCTGCTGTGAGTGCTGAATAAAACAGATAAGAAAATAAAATATGTGGAATTTACTTAAAATGCCATAAGGTTTTTAATATTGAAACATACAATTAAATTCATAGTTATGAAAGTATCTGAAAATAATACTAAGAAGACTGATAATAACAACTGATAAACTGACAAACTACCTGAAATAGTCTGAAAAGCCTCTAACTGACTGAGGAGTTGATGGGACAAACCCCCAACTAACTCCGACTAACTACTGAGCTGAAAAACTAAAAAAACATAAATGGTCTTCGATATGTGAGAACTCACCACCGCTACTGCTGCTGATATATTGTAATGTCTAAGTACGGTCAGGAACCTGAGCATCTGAACTTATAATATAAGACATCATAGCATAAGAAATGAGTATGCGATCAGTACTTTGAATGCATTGGTATATGAGATGAGGTTAGGCTGAAATACATGGGTTATATGCATGAGATAATAACTGACTGAATAGCCTGAGATAACTGAGTATGAATCGATAAAAGCTGTCGAAATCTAAGAATGCATGACCAAGCATATAACATGATTATGATATAGTCTATAACTGAAAGACTGATACAGAATAATTGATAGTTGTATGCTATGGTCAAGCAAACCTAAAAATGAACTATGTACTGAATACTGAACAGAGACTGTAGAAGCTAGCAATAACCAACATACCTCAATGTACTATCAGGGTCCAACCTGTAACCCAGTTAGAAGGGTGTCAGTACTGTGCCACGGGTACTGACATTGGCAGAGTGGTGATAACGCCCAAACTACAGCTCTCGTAAGAGTGTAAGCGGTCGCTGTCAAATATAGAAACCAACTGGGTTAGGTGTCGAATCCCACAGGGAATACTTGGTCACTAAGTGTTGCAATTGTTGACAGACTGTTGGTCAAAAATTCTACAGAAAGGGGGATGGTTTAGGTGTGAATTAAAAGTATCAAAATAGCAAAGTAAAAGCGGAATGCTTTGTTTAGTAAGATTTTAATCAATGAGAATTGTAAGTTAGGGTTATGTCCACCTTATGAGTTCTACGTATCTATTAACTATGAGTAATGCGGAATTCAGACATGCATGCACTTATAGAGATTCATATTCTAATGGTAAATCCTAGTGTTTCTCAACCATCAAGGATTATTTCACTTTAACTCTCTCAAGCTTAAAGCGTGTAACTAACGGTACAAACTCTCCAAGAAGTTAATCCAGTTACGGCACTAACGTGTAATAGGGGTTGGTAGCCCTATTTCCTTGTCACACTCTCTTTTCCAAACATGTAACTTTTCTCTCGAACAAGTTAATGCTATAATGGCGTATTCTATATGTTTGCAACCACAAGAATGTAATTAAGATGAAGAGAGTAATGATATAAGTAGCATACGTATCAAGAATTCACAAACTCATAGTAATAGATAGTATATCAAAAGGCTTCCATAACCCTAACAGAGAAGTTTAACTACTCATGATTACAACGAAGATCATAATAGACATCATCATCATACCAAAGCTCGAATAATCTCACGGTGGGGATGAGATTGGCGTCAAAAGGGATTGACGATTTTTCTCCCGTCGTTGCTCACAAGTTAGCATTTTTCTCTGTATAAACTTACAGATTCTGTAACGTGAATAATACTAGAAAGTCGAATGAATAATGAAAGTATCTATCAATTCGTGAATAATGAAAAGCATGAATGAATGCATGCTGAAAAATTCAGCAAAATAGGGTTTTTATAACATCCTTGTCCTATTCCTACTAAGTTACTGTTGATCCCCAAGTCTTTAGAAATACTATTTTTGCCCGGGACAAGTTCTCCATGCATCACTTTCAGTCCATAAGCTTCCAAAAGTTGTCTTCCCTCTTATGTGAAGTTTCCCTTGCTACCAAAAGGTCCACAAAGTGCTGAAATCTTCATCATTAATACCTGAAAACATGCTAATCACGTTGGTTAGCTCACTTACAGGAAAATGGACTAAAAATGCAAGAATTATATATTTTGTCCTTAAAACTTAGCTAAAATATGGGTAAATTATGGTGCTTTAGGCGTGTAAATACGCCTATCATCAACACCCCACACTTAAAGCTTTGTTCGTCCTCGAACAAAATATTACGTCCATGCAATCATCTACTTAGAATATCACAGCAACAATATAAAATGTTCAACAAGACAGGCACAACAATTATTAACAAAGAGTAGTTTTCTTGTTCACTACTAGAAACAATTCAACCTCCAACATAGACTTATGATGATGGTTAATTCGTATCCACAAGTTAAGTCACAAAGAATCATATAACACTACCCAACAATCATCAACCATGTGTGTCTCACACAAGATATCACCCATAATCACTCATAAGTTTTGCATTTTTCGAAACATGGGTACAAGATTCTCCTTGCTCTCACTCTCACAAAGAATTCATATGTTGCAACTGATGACCATAAGCTTTCCCTTAGTGTAATGCTCCACTAATATCAGAATGCTAAGCTTAGGATCAAATAGGTCTTTACAGGTTGTAATGTAGGCTAAAGGGCAGGTAGGACTATTTTGGCCAGTAATAGTGACTATGTTCCCTAAGCGCTTTAATACATCACATTATGCCATTAACACTCTCTTTTAAACAATCCTTCTACCTTTCTTTTCATCTAACACCCCTTTTTACCTATTTTGTTATTCAATTATAAACACAAAGATGAGAATATACAACTTATTTTTTTTATTTTTTATTTTTCTGTTTTTTTTTCTTTTCTTTTTTTTTATAAAACACTTCTATGATAGCCACTCTTATTCACAACAATTTCAAGTATCAATACACTCTGAGGCATCACTCTCACCCAATTTCCTCTTATTTTGTCACATGACTCTACAATTTAAAGCGCTTAGGAATTTGGATCAAATTATGGTCTTGAAAAAAAATGGATTAGGCTACATATGAGGCTGTCAAAGAAAATAGCTAAAGGCTCAAAGGGGGTTAACTAGGATAATGTCCACGGGTAGGTAAAAAGAAGGTAAACAATCACAGGATGCCAAAGAAATGCCTAAATGCAAACAAGAACTAGAATAAATGAAAATGCATGCAAAGAAGTGTAGCATACAAATACCAGCACCCCACACTTAGACGGGACACACTGCCCTCAGTGGAAAATAAATAAGAAAAAACTGATTAGTCGGATTCCTCCTCTATGTCTGGGTCATACCCCTTGCATCGGAATCATCATCAGAGTCATCGTCATCAGAGTTCTCCTCCACGTCTGAGTCTGGCATTCGGCGATCGTCATCGGTTGGCACGTCATCATCAAGAGGTTCCTCGAAATATACACCTACTCCGCACATAGCCCTCGCATGCTCATTCATTGGGTAGTCATAATCCAACTGTTGGAGCTTTGCAGCAGTTGGAACACGACCCCCGCTCATCATGGTGAACCTCGTCATACCATATAAATGGCGGAAGAAGCTTTCGTCGCGAGCATGTCTTTCTGCAGTGGTCAGGTTGACACCATGCATAGATTCAGCATGTTTCACCTTTGTGAGGTCAACTTCCTTTGGGTTGTGTGGAAGTTTATGATCTGCAGGTTCCTCTTCGATGTCCTCCTTCCTCAATATCGCAGTCAACAGATTGCCAAAGCTGAAGTGGGACCTCTTGTGCAGCCTAGCCTTACGCATTGAAGATCGAATAATCGCCCCAATGTTGATGGGGATGTTCGTCATCAAAGCGTACACTAAGCACACTCTATCACGTGTGATCTTTATGTACTATGTTCCTGGAATCAAGTAAGAGTTGACTATCCGCAACCATATCCGAGCTTCTCTGTTCAAAGAAGCATATGGGAAGGTATTGTGCCGACCGGTATCCTTGTGACGACTCCAACGTGCCATTGATCTTGTTCCGCACAGTGTGTGTCTGATTGCCCTGTACGGAGGTCTGTTATAAAGCTCCTTTAGCAGTGATGGATCTACCAATGGCAAACCCAGAAAAGAGTTGAAGAACTCTGCATTTAGTTGCAAGACTTGGCCCCGAATCTTTAATTCACTCCCTGTAGTCTTTGGGGACCAATTGGCATAGAATTCTCACGTTAGATCAAGATTGCACTCTCCCATATCTCGGAAAATAAAATCAAGATGTAGCGCCATTATTTTAGCCAAAATGCGAGGTTCTCTCTTTGCTAGGCTCACTTTTTGTATTAACTCCACGTGAACATATTTTTTCACTTTGTTGTTCTTGTACCACTCCTTTCCTTACTCCTCTAGGACCCATTTTATCCCGAACATGCGGCGAGGTATTTGCAGCGAGGAGGATTCAGCTTGCTCTTTTCTTCCCCTTTTTTGACCTTTCTGTGAGGTGGACGCTTTTTCTTTTCCTGGTCAACTTTTTGGTGCCATTGTGCCTGAGATTAAAATAAAGTCATGTTAGCTTCATCTCGGTAGATACAATCGACAAACAAATAGTAGTGGCACCACCCCACACTTAATTTGTGGTGACAAACTAATTAAGTGAACGATGTCGATTACTTAGACTTCATCGCCATACATTTAGGTGTTATGTTCCAACAATATATTCAGTGCAGTCATACTTTTCATGTCATCTTCACTATCCTTTTCAACTCTATTTCATATAAAATTGACCATAATGTATGGTTTGGATTAATGCACTTTTGGAACAAGACTACTACGTAGAGATCGAATCAAGTTTATGGCATAGAAATAATCACAATATCTCATGCTTGTATTCAATCATGATCTTTATCTCGATGAACGAGCCTTTCAAAACATTCCAACGTTCGACTTACACAATTAGGTGATTAGCTTTACCATTGTAATTTGCAAAAAGATGACAGTGTATAACAACCAAAATACAAATCGGAACAAAGTTTAGAACACCCATACGTATTCTTTCACTCAACTAGATGTATCAATACAAACCAACTACATTCAAATCACCAACACTACTTCAAGATTTAACAAATCATTATAGGCGTAGTATTGTAATAACTACGGAATATAAAAGAAGTACTTACTTGGTGATGGCCTCGGAATATGATCTTGCAAGGTTAGAAGAGCAAAAAGAAATTTTTTGAGAGATTTGGAGAGTAAAGACGGCGCCTAGGTTGAGAAAATTAGTGTGTTTTGTTCTAATGTTGAAGTTTTATTTATAGGACAAGGCTTGGGTTGGGTTAACCCATTTAAAATCGGATTAGGAGACCAAAAAGTAAGCATAGGCGGCGCCTAATGCTTTGCCTATGCTTAGCATAGGCGGCGCCTTTTGCAAAGCCTAGTTGAGCATAGGCAGCGCCTATGCTATGGCATTGTAGATTCAGAGAGCAAAGGCAATGGCATAGGCGGCGCCTATGCTTTGGCATTGTTGGGCATAGGCGGCGCCTATGCTATGGCATTGTAGATTCAGAGAGCAAAGGCAATGGCATAGGCGGAGCCTATGCTATGGCATTGTTGGGCATAGGCGGCGCCTATGCTATGGCATTGTAGATTCAGAGAGCTTAGGCCATAGCATAGGCCTTTCCTTGTTCGTTGCCTAGATTTACATAGGCCTTGCCTTGTTCGTTGCCTAGATTTGCATAGGCAATGCCTAACCAATAGCCTTTGTTTCTTCATTCCAAACTTACCACCTTCAACCTGACACAATTCCAAATTAAAATTTGGGCTAGATCTCCTCCTTTATACGTCTTACACCTACATTTACTCAAAAACAACAAAAACAATTAGAACGATGGGTTGCCTCCCACCAAGCGCCTTAGTTTTGGTCGTGGCTCGACTCTTCTTTTTGGATTTTTATTTAACAAAAACAAACTCTTAGTAAAACAAAACGATTAAAAACGATGGGTTGCCTCCCATCTAGCGCTTGATTTATTATCGCGGCATGACATAGTTATCTCAATTACTTAGACTTCGTTGAGATAGATGGTGTCCATGCATTTTATCGAGTCAAGAGGACCGATATATGGCTTCACTAGTTGGCCATTCACTTTAAAGACACCACCATCAATGCCTTCTAACTCTACTACTCCAGATGAGTAGACTTGGTTAATTCTGAACGGACCAGACCATTTAGACTTTAACTTACCTGGAAATAGCTTTAGTCTGGAGTTGAAAAGAAGTACCATATCACCCTTCTGAAAGTTTCGTTGGATAATCCGCCGATCATGGTACTTTTTCATCTGTTCTTTGTAGAGGTATGCCCTTTCATACGCATGTAGACGGAATTCATCCATCTCATTCAGCTGCTCCAATCTCAGATTAATTGCATCATCCCAAGTCAGGTTAAGCCTCTTCAACACCCACAATGCTTTATGTTCGAGCTCAATCGGCAAGTGACAAGCCTTCCCATAAACTAGTTGGTACGGGGACATGCCAACTGGTGTCTTGAATGCAGTCCTATAAGCCCATAAGGCATCATCCAGCTTGCGGGACCAATCCTTCCTACTAGCATTTACAGTCTTAGCAAGGATCAGCTTGATCTCCCGATTAGAAACCTCTACCTGCCCACTAGTTTGTGGGTGGTAAGGTGTAGCTACCTTATGTTGCTTGACCCCATATTTCACCAATACGGCTCTGAACAGCTTGTTGCAAAAGTGTGATCCTCCATCGCTTATGATGGTATGTGGTACCCCAAAACGAGAGAAGATATTTCTCTTTAAGAATGCTACAACAGGCTTACCTTCATTATCAGCCAGCGCTACTGCTTCGACACATTTGGATACATAATCCACAGCAACTAGGATATATTTCATCCCAAATGAACTCACAAATGGGCCCATGAAATCAATACCCCATACATCAAATAGCTCCACTTAAAGAATTTTAGACATGGGCATCTCATGGTGCTTCGAGATAGAGCCTTGCCTCTGACACTGATCACATCTTCTCACAAAATCGTAAGCATCCTTGAATAATGAAGGCCAATAATAGCCGCTTTGCAATACCTTCCTGTTTGTCCGATCACCTGCATGGTGACCCCCAACTTAGGAAGCATGACTTGCTTCCAAGATGCTAGGCACCTCCACATCAGAGATGCATCACCTAATAACACCATCAGCACATCATCGAAAAAGATACGGTTCATCCCAGAAGTAGTGTTTCACATCATGCATGAACTTTCTCTTTTGATGAAAGGAGAGATTCGCAGGCATCACTTTACTTACCACGTAGTTCGCAAAGTACGCATACCACGGTAAGTCTTCCACCATAGCGGCTAGGATCTCTTCATCGGGAAATGCATCATCAATCTCTAGGTCGGGTTGCGCTATGTGCGCACTCTCAAGTCTAGATAGATGATCAGCTACTTGATTTTCGCAACCTTTTCTATCCTTTACCTTGAAATCAAATTCTTGAAGCAATAACACCCACCGAATTAGCCTTGGCTTAGCATCCTTCTTTGTCATTAAATATCTCAGAGCCTCATGATCTGTGTGAACCACCACTTTGGTTCCCAACAAGTAAGCACAGAACTTTTCAAAAGCATAAACAACTGCTAGAAGCTCTTGTTCTGTGACGGTATAGTTCTTCTGGTCTCCATTCAAGGCCTTGCTCGCATAGTATATTGGATGAAATAGCCTTTCTCTTTTCTGACCAAGTACAGCACCCAAAGCCACCCCACTGCATCACACATCACTTCAAACGGTAGAGACCAATCGGGTGCTACAATAATAGGAGCGTCAACTAGCTTCCATTTGAGGCATTCAAATGCCTTCAAGCAATCTTCACTGAAGTCGAACTTCGCATCCTCCTCCAAGAGTTTGCATAACGGACTAGCAATCTTGGAGAAGTATTTGATAAATCTTCGATAAAAACCTGCATGACCGAGGAAACTACGAACTCCCTTTACAGAAATTGGAGGTGGTAGTTTCTCGATAACTTCAATTTTGGCTCGATCAACTTCAATTCCTCTTTCGGAGACTTTGTGCCCAAGAACAATGCCTTTCTTAACCATAAAATGGCACTTCTCCCAGTTTAGCACCAAGTTGAACTCAACACATCTCTGTAACGCCATACTCAGATTCGCCAAGCACGATTCAAACGATTCACCCACGACTGAAAAATCGTCCATGAACACCTCCAAGGTGTCTTCAACCATATCAGAAAAAATGGACATCATACAACGCTGAAAAGTGGCAGGTGCATTACATAACCCAAATGGCATACGTTTGAAGGCAAACGTACCATATGGGCATGTAAAAGTGGTCTTCTCTTGATCCTCAGGAGCAATACAAATCTGATTATAACCGGAATAACCATCTAAGAAATAAAACCATCCCCTCTCTGCCAATCGATCAAGCATTTGGTCCATGAATGGCATTGGGAAGTGATCCTTAAGCGTCCACGAATTCAGCTTCCGGTAGTCCATACACACTCTCCACCCTGTGACAGGTCTGAGTGGAATTAGCTCATTCTTTTCATTCGCAACTATCATCATGCCCCCTTTCTTGGGCACACACTGTACCGGACTTACCCACTTACTGTCGGAGATTGGATATACTACCCCAGCATCTAACCACTTAATAATCTCTTTCTTCACCACCTCCTTCATGGGTGGATTCAACCGTCGTTGATGCTCAATGGTGGGCACATAATTTTCCTCGAGCTGAATCTTGTGCATACATATCCCAGGAGGGATACCAATAATATCAGCAATAGTCCAACCGATGGCTCTCTTGTATCTCCTCAGAACAAAAATAAGAGCCGCAACCTGCTGCTCACCTAAATCAGCCACAACAATAACCGGAAGTGTATCACCACTTCCCAAAAATGCATATTTCAGGTGACTGGGCAGCTCCTTCAATTCTAGCACTGGTGGTTCTTCAATGGATGGCTTTACTGGTGGTGAAGGACGATTTTTAAGATCCAGATCCAGCTTCTTAAAAGCATGAGAATAGGAGCCAATTCCTGTTAGAGCACAAATAGTTTCTTCATACTCTTCAACATCCTCACGCCCAAAATTCATAAGCACATCAGCCAATGGATCAATAATAAGCTGCTTCTCCACAGATAATTCTTTCTCATCATCATAATAAACATCAGCTACAGAGAACACATTCATATCTTTGGGTTGCTTCATTGATTTTCATACATCAAAACGGACCACTTCGTCATTCATTCGAAATAAAAGCTCATTAGCTCTTAGATCAATAAGCACACTTCCTGTTGCAAAGAAAGGACGTCCCAAGATTATGGGAACTTCAGAATCCAGCTTGCAATCCAAAATAACAAAGTCTGCAGGAAAGATGAAGGTGGAAACCTTCACCAACACATCATATAAGATACCAACAGGTCGTTTTACCGACCTTCACGAGCCGTATATTAGTTGGTGTAGGATCACCCAACCCCAATTTTCTGTAAATAGATAGCGGCATCAAATTGATGCTAGCTCCCAAATCGCACAATGCCTTTGCAAAATCTAAAGATCCAACCGTGCAAGGAATAGTGAAAGCACCAGGATCTGTCTTCTTCTGAACTAGCGATCTTGTAGCGATTGCACTGCAATGATGAACATTATCTGTCAGCTCATAGCTTGCGGCCCGCTTCTTTGTCAAAATGTCCTTCATGAATTTAGCGTATCCGGGCATTTGCTCTAGTGCCTCCACCAAAGTAACATTAATAGGCAGCTGCTTCAACATAGTCATGAATTTACTGAACCTGGTGTCATCGGCTTTCTTCTTCAGTCTCTGAGGAAAAGGTGGTGGTAGAGGAGGAATCATTTTCTCCACCACTTCCTTTTTATCTTGCTTTCGATTATCACTCTTTTCAGGATGGTGACGTCTAGGTGTAACATCATGAGCACTCACTTCAGCTTCTACGGCATCTTCAAACTCTGCTTCATCAACATTCTCTGCTATATCATCAACCACCTGCTTGTCTTTGGATGGATTTTCCAACACTTTACCACTCCTGGTAGTAATAGCCATGCATGATCCATCATTCCTTGGGTTTTGCACAGTGTCGCTAGGTAACGTGCCAGCCTTTCTTTGATTAAATATCGCTGATAGTTAATTCAATTGTTGCTCCAGCTGTTTTATCGCGGTAGAATGCGAATCAACCAATTGATTTATTGATGACAAATCATTCTTTACCTCAGTAACGCCTATATTGGTTGCCTCCACCCCTTTCAATAGCTTAGCCATCATATCGTCCATGGACATCTTTCCAGAGCCAGACGCCACAGCCTCACGGTTTCCAGGAGGAACATACAAACCACTCCTGTCAGTCTTATTCTTCCAACCACCTTGATCGCGGTCCTTGTATCCAGATTTATCATAATAGTTCCGAACTTGGTTTCCTTGGGCATTGCCTCGGAAACCCCCCTGATTATTCAAATAGTTCGCTTCTTCCTCAGAGTTGGATTTATCTCTTCCCTGTGATACAACGGACTTAACCTTTTCGGTCTTCCCTGATAATAAGTTCTTGGTAAGAAGATCCATCTGCGTTTTCATGTGAGCCATATCTTGGTCACGTTCCTCTTGTCTACGCCTCTGCTCTGCAGTCAAGCCAATAGATACGTTAGAGCTTGCTGCCTCAGAATCCCTGGTATGCCAAGTTCTACTCTGCTTTGTCATACGATCTAGCATATCACTTGCCTCAAGAAAATTAAGGTCCATGAATGACCCACCTGCAGCATTATCAACCACTGGCTTTGTCACCGAGTTCAAAGCCCTATATAATATTTCCATCAAGTGGATATTCGTCATCTGATGGTTTGGGCACCGCATAAGCTTCTTCTTGAACCTCTCCCATGTTTCGTGGAGATCTTCAGTTGGAAGCTGTCGAAAATTATTGATCTCATCCCGTAGTTAGGCTCTCTTGGATGGCGGAAAGAATCTTTCTAGGAAAGCGTCTTTCAGTTGCCTCCAATTAGTAATAGAATCAGGAGTTAGCCCGTTTAACCATAGAGTTGCCTCCCCAGACAGAGACAATGGAAATAAGCGCAGCCGAATTGTATTCTGCCCAACTCCTGGATTGTCAAACGACTTGCATGTTGAAATAAAGTTGATCAGATGCATATTCGGATCATCGCGTGCGAGTCCACCAAATAACCCCTTGAGCTGCAATAACTGAATCATGGTGCTAGTGATATTGAACTTAGCTCTGGGTGCCAAGGGTGGAGGAATAATAGCCCCTGTGGCACCATCTCCATCCAGATTGTCATCATCATCATCAAAAGGAGCCTGCACAGCTCGGCGGTCAGGTCTCATTCTAGCTTGACGTTCCCTCCTATGCATAGGTGACGCCGCTTCATCAGTACGCCTGGGATTCAGTAACTCGTCATCACCCATGTCCTCATCATCAGGATTTATTGCTCGCCCTGGGTTATCAATATTCTGTTGATGTACTTGATCAGCTGCGAGTGCAGCTAATCTAGCCTGCTCCTGTTGAGCCTCCCTTCTGTTAATGTCACGCTGTGCATCTATTCTGCCAATAAGTTGAGGTTCAGGATTTATGGGTAATAATGGCTGTCCAGAACTACGAGTATTTGGCATGCTTTCAACAGAACCTGAATAAAACAAAAACAACAACTAAAGGTAAAATTCGAGAATCTTTGACCAAAGGGTCTAGTAACTATCACAAACTTAGTTGACAACCGTATTCCCCGGCAACGGTGCCAAAATTTGATAACGCCCAAACTACAGCTCTCGTAAGAGTGTAAGCGGTCGTTGTCAAATATAGAACCCAACTGGGTTGGGTGTCGAATCCCTCAAGGAATACTTCGTCACTAAGTGTTGCAATTGTTGACAGACTGTTGGTCGAAAATTCTACAAAAAGGGGGGATGGTTTAGGCGTGAATTAAAAGTATCAAAATAGCAAAGTAAAAGCGGAATGCTTTGTTTAGTAAGATTTTAATCAATGAGAATTGTAAGTTAGGGTTATGTCCACCTTATGAGTTCTACGTATCTATTAACTATGAGTAATGCGGAATTCAGACATGCATGCACTTATAGAGATTCATATTCTAATGGTAAATCCTAGTGTTTCTCAACCATCAAGGATTATTTCACTTTAACTCTCTCGAGCTTAAAGCGTGTAACTAACGGTACAAACTCTCCAAGAAGTTAATCCAGTTACGGCACTAACATGTAATAGGGGTTGGTAGCCCTATTTCCTTGTCACACTCTCTTTTCCAAACATGTAACTTTTCTCTCGAACAAGTTAATGCTATAATGGCGTATTCTATATGTTTGCAACCACAAGAATGTAATTAAGATGAAGAGAGTAATGATATAAGTAGCATACGTATCAAGAATTCACAAACTCATAGTAATAGATAGTATATCAAAAGGCTTCCATAACCCTAACAGAGAAGTTTAGCTACTCATGATTACAACGAAGATCACAATAGACATCATCATCATACCAAAGCTCGAATAATCTCACGGTGGGAATAAGATTGGCGTCAAAAGGGATTGATGATTTTGCTCCCTTCGTTGCTCACAAGTTAGCATTTTTCTCTGTATAAACTTACAGATTCTGTAACGCGAATAATACTAGAAAGTCGAATGAACAATGAAAGTATCTATCAATTCATGAATAATGAAAAGCATGAGTGAATGCATGCTGAAAAATTCAGCAAAATAGGGTTTTTATAACATCCTTGTCCTATTCCTACTAAGTTGCTACTGATCCCCAAGTCTTTAGAAATACTATTTTTGCCCGGAACAAGTTTTCCATGCATCACTTTCAGTCCATAAGCTTCCTAAAGCTGCCTTCCCTCTTATGTGAAGTTTCCCTTGCTACCAAAAGGTCCACAAAGTGCTGAAATCTTCATCATTAATACCTGAAAACATGATAATCACGTTGGTTAGCTCACTTACAGGAAAATGGACTAAAAATGCAGGAATTATATATTTTGTCCTTAAAACTTAGCTAAAATATGGGTAAATTATGGTGCTTTAGGCGTGTAAATATGCCTATCATCAAGTGGATCCACTAATCTGTTTTCTTAAAGAACAAGGGTCTCATACCTAACTGATGAGAGACCCCTCAAAGTCTACGTTGGTGCATAGGTTTGGAACCTAGGGACTACTACTAATGTCTCATGTCTAATGATGGGGGAGACGCCATTTCTACTTTCACTCGGTGCTAAGTTTTACTCCCAACTGAAAGACATTGATTATTGGACTAAACTAATTTTAATTAAACTCACAACTGACCCTAGTAGCTGACTAAATGATATTGCTCATGGTATAATTGAAATCATTCTATAGATAATGAAACCTAGGTAATCAACTAAATTTTGGGCATTCATAACCCCAGGACTCAACAACAACAATAATAGGAACATACTGAAGCTTCAAAAACATAATACATAGTCATTGTTCAAAACCCAATTATTTAGGAATTTCATCAAACACTTAAAATTCATAGGCTTAAGCATAAGAATAGTTAAAACATGTGATACTAACATAATTGAAATACTAAAATCATGGATTTAGGATTTAACATGCGAACATCATCATTCAAACGTGTCAAGGATAATTTCCAACAAAAACACATGGTAAATATAATTTGTAATCAAAATTCATAATAGCTTCATGAAGATAACTCATAATAACATGTAAACATCATGGATTTAAACTTGAAAATGGATTCTTGAACTCCATGGGTGAAAAGGGCCCATGGATGAACATCACACATACCTTAATTGACGAATTAGTGAAAGATCTTGGTGTTTTCTTAAAGTTTGAGCTTGAATTTGAAGAGGCTAGGGTTTGTTCTTAAGAGAGAATTGCTTTCTTTTGAGAGAAGTTTGTGTAAAAGATGACAAATAATGCTTTTGGGACGCTAAATCTCGTGTTATGGATGGAATAGGGTGAGGGAAATAACTCAATTACCCCTCGAGGAACCAAACTCATTTAACTAAATTGAACTGAATGACACAAAATGCGACACATCACATTTCTCTATCAACGCGATATGCGATGAGCCATGTTGCTCCCCACCGACGTGATATCTAACACACCGCGGACATATTGCAGAGACATCATCTGAAAAATCCAAAAATCACCCGAGATGAACTATAAACAAACCCAATCCTGAATCAACTTTGAAACTAATGTTCCGAGGCCAGGAAGGTAGAAAATAAAATCATTGAAGTTTAAGGGGCTTTGAGGAAGACTAAGCCTTAACACTTAGTGAAATTTTCTAAGTCTTGGACCCCTTTAACATGTAATAGTAAGATGAAATGAGCTAGGATATTACGGGGTCTTACAATATCTCACCCTTGGAAGCATTCGTCCTCGAATGAGACCGATTAAGCTGAGAATATTGAAGTACTAAGAGTACATGCTGAATATGCATAACTAAAAACATGGTTACATGAATGAGTCTGAAACATGATACTTAACTGAACTGATTCGTGAATGTATGCAATGACATAAAGATGATTACATGACTGGAATAGAGAATTGAAAAGAAAAATCTAAGGAGAACTATTACCTTATGCTAAGTCTGAGTTTGTGGAGAAGAGATTAGGGAACTTAGTTCGCATGTCTTCTTGTGCTTCCTAAGTGGCTCCCTCTACAGACTGGTTCCGCCAAATAACTTTGACCAAGGGAACTTCTATTTTCCTTAGTCTATAAATATGGCAATCAAAGATCTCAACTAGGATTTCTTCTTTGTACATTCTAAAGGAACAACTACAGTTGGATCACCAATACACTTCTTTAATAAAGAAACATAGAATACTGGGTGAACGGATGCCAAATCTGTGGGCAACTCAAGCTCATACGCTACTTTCCCATAATGTCTCAAGTTTTTGTAAGGGCCAACATATCAGGAACTGAGTTTTCCCTTCTTTCAAAAATTTTTCACTGCCTTCATGGGAGATATTTTCAAATAGACTAAGTCGCCAATGTCAAACTCAAGATCTCTTCTCCTCATATCTGCATAGGATTTTTGACGGCTTTGGGCTATCTTAAGCCTCTCCTAATCAATTGAACTTTCTCTAATGCATCAAACACTGAATCAGGCCCTATCAATGCAGTATCACCCACCTTAAACCAGAAAATGGGAGATCTATATCTCTTCTCATAGAGAGCCTCAAACGGAGCTATCTGAATACTGGAATGATAACTGTTATTGTAGGCAAACTCGCTTAAAGAAAAGTGATCATACCAAATACCATTAAAGTCGATAACACACGCTCTCATGATGTTCTCTAAGGTCTGAACAGTCCTCTCTGCCTGAACATCTTTCTGAGGGTGAAAAGCTGTACTAAGATGAACTTGGGTACCAAAACCTAATGCCTTCAAAAAGTGAGAGGTAAATTGAGTACCTCTATCTGAAATGATAGACAACACGACTCCATTCAACCTAACCAACTCTTTAATATAGAGCTTGGCATATTCAAAAAGTGAGAGGTAAATTGAGTACCTCAGCAATATCCCTCTTCATACCACTCCACCAATAGATCTCTCATAAATCATAATACATCTTAGTGGCCCCTAGGTGAATAGAGTAACACGCACCATGCACTTCTGGAAGGATTCTCTCCCTCAACCCATCATCGCATGGCATACACAGTCTACCCTGACATCGCAACACACCATCTCGCCCTTGGGATAAAACCTCTACTTTTTGATCTTTGATTGATTCCTTCAACTTAACTAGACAAGGATCCCTATCTTAATTTTCTTTTACTTCGGCAACCAAAGAAGATTTTGAACTATTCTGAACCCATGCAATACCCTCAACTAAATCAACCAAACGAACACCTAGTCTAGTAAGATGATGAACCTCCATGACTAATTTCTTCTTATCATCCTCAACATAAGCAACAATATCCATAGACAACCTACTAAGGGCGTCTGCCCCTACATTGTCCTTTCTTGGATGATATAACACACTCATATCATAATCTTTTAACAACTCTAACCACCTTCTTTGATGAAGATTCAAATCTTTCTGCAAAAACACATACTACAAGCTTTTGTGAAATGTGAATACATCAACATACACCACATACAAATAGTGCCTATTAATCTTTAAGGCAAACACAATAGCTACTAACTCAAGACCATTCTTTTTATGAGGTTTAAGTTATCTAGAGGCACAGGCTATGAATTTACCTCTCTGTATAAAAACACAACAAAGAGAAACTCTGGAAGCATCATAGTAAACAACAAACCCATTTGAACCATATGGCAATGTCAAAATTGGGGTTGAGGTGAGTCGAGTCTTCAACTCCTGGAACTTTTTTCTCAAGAATCTGATCACTAAAACCTAACTTTCTTCTGGTTCAATCTGGACATGAGGGACACAATAGACAAAAAACCCTTCAACAAACCATCGATAGTAGCCGACCAAACCTAAGAAACTCCAGATATCTATTGGAGAGATGGGCCTAGGCCAGTTTCTCACTTTTTTGATCTTTCGAGGGTCAACTCTAATGACATTAGCATAAATAATATAGCTATACTGATCTTAGCCAGAACACGCACTTGACTGATTTTAGCGAACAACTGATGGGCTTTAAGAGTCTTCTATACAATTCTAAGGTGGTTTGCATGATCATTTTCACTACAGGAATAGATAAGAATATCATTAATGAAGACTATGACAAACATATCCAAGTACTATTTGAACACTCGATTCATCAAGTCCATGAATGTGGCTGGGGCATTCGTTAGTCCATAAGACATAACTAGAAATTCGAAGTGACCATACCGGGTTCTGAAAGTTGTTTTTAAAATATCACATTCTCTGAATCTGAGTTGATGATAACCAGATCTAAGGTCTATTTTAGAGAAGTAACTTGCACCCTAAAGTTGGTTGAACAAGTCATCAATTTTGGGGAGTGGATACTTTTTATTAATGGTGACTTCATTCAACTGATGGTAATCGAGGCACATTCTAAGAGAACCGTCTTTCTTTCATAAGAAAAAAAACTGGAGCACCCCATGGGGAAATACTAGGCCTGATGGATCCCCTATTTAGGAGGTCTTTCTACCATTCTTTCAATTCCCTAAGCTCGACTAGATCTATTTTGTAAGGTGAAGTAGAGATAGGCTGGGTATCTGGAAGAAGATCTATATCGAAATTGATTTCCCTTTTGGGAGGAACTTTGGGAGGGTCTTCAGGGAACACATCTAGAAATTCCCTCACTACTAAAACTGACTCGATATTGGGAGTTTCAAAATTAGAGTCTTTGAATTGAACAAGATAGTAAACACACCCCTTGGATATCATTTTTCTCGCTCTAAGGTACGAAACAAGCTGACCTCTAAGCATTGAAGTACTACCCTTCCATTCAATCATTGGTTTATCTGGAAACTGAAATTGAGTGACTCTGTTTCTACAGTCAACTGAAGCATATCATAAGTGGAGCCAATCATGTCGAGAATGACATCAAAATCAGTAATCTCTAACTTTACAAGATCAACTGAAGTGACTTTCTGGGATATTATGAACGAAAAGTTCCTGTATATCTGTCTGGCTACAATAGAGACACCTACTAGGGTAAACACTGAGAAGGGTTCTACTAAGGTTTCAAAACTGACTCCAAAATAGACAACTATATAAGGGGTTACAAAAGAGAGTGAAGCCCAGGGATCTAACAAAGAGTAAATGTGTAAATAAAAGACTTGTAATGTACCCGTAACCACATCAGGAGAACTTTCCTGATCATAGCGGGTCAGGAGGTCATACGATCTGTTCTGGTGCTGACCGCAGGTGGCACTGGAAGTGGCGCCCTGCTGAGTTGGGTGACCTGCTGGTGCTACTGAAGAGTTAGCCTGACCATGCTGGCGATCGTTCCTACTTTTCCACATACCTGTCGGACACTCCCTCATCCTATGGCCTGGATTTCCACATCCAAAACACATATTACTACCAGACCTACACATACCTTGATGATTTCTACCACACTTTTGGAAAAGTGGATTAGTCCAACCACTGTTCACACTACCCTAAATCGTAGAGCCTGGCGCCCTATCCTGGTTACCATTTTTGAACTTTTGAATTGGAGCACTAGTTGAGGACAGAACTGGGGCAGAAAATTTCTAAAAAATTAAGGACGGTTACCACCTTCTGACCTCAGCTGAGCAAAGGTGAAACTACTTGACCTAGCCCTCTTGTTCTCCCTTTCTCTCTTCGTAGCCTTCTGCTCCCCAATCTACTAAGAATGGACCATCAACCTAGACAAGTGTACCTCCTTAATCAACATCACGGTCCTACACTTCTTGACCACGTTATCAGCTACACCAAAGACAAACTTACTCATCCTAGACCTATTATAAGACACCACATGAGGAGCATACCTTGCCAAATGAGTAAACTTTAGCAAATACTCCTTTACACTCATACTACCCTGCTTCAAATTAATAAAATCCAGCACCTTAGCTCTCCTCAACTCCATGTCTAAGAAGGTTGTAGAAAACTCTTCCTATTCTACAGGCCCTGCATTTGCGCCTCTATTCTCGTTCCACTACTTACACTAGGTATGATCTACATTCGACAACTGGTAAGCAGCCAACTCTGCACTCTCACTAGAGGTCATGCCCATAATATCTATTACCTTCTGATCCATGTCAAGAAACTCCTACAGATCCTCATCAGACTTGAATCCTAAAAACTGAGGGGGATTCATTCGGGTGAAGTCCCTAATCCTAGCTTCGACAGTATTAGCTATTGGGTTGGCTAGAATTGCAGCTGGCTGATTGTTCTGACTGCTACTGAATAGGCTAAAGTAGTAAATATATCTCTGAACTTGGCATGAGAGACATGCTCATTCAGGGGATCTTTCTGAACGGGCGGAGGTGCGGGCTAATTCCCATTTCTTCTTCTGTTAGTCTTTCTGGGAGGCATGTTCTATAAACAAAAAAAAGATTGAATTAGAAAGAGAGTTTAAATAGAGATCATCCTCATTCGCACGACATGACTATTGAAAGAAAGGAAACTTTTCTTAAAACGTCTTGTAGCCTCTTGTCCATAAGTGTGGTGCGCTTCACACTCATGTACAAGACTCTACTCAAAGCGACTTTCAGTATCCCTAGGGAACTTTAAAACCCTAGGCTCTGATACCAAGTTTTGTCATGACCTGAGGCTATCTCCTAGCCGCGACAACGGTGCTTACGGTCCTAAGAGACCACAAGCTAATCTATGAGCTGGTACCTGCTGTGAGCACTGGATAAAATAGATAACAAAATAACATGTGCAGAATTTAACTTAGAATGCCATAAGGTTTTAAATACTGAAACATACGATTAAAATCATAGTTTTGAAAGCACCTGAAAATAATACAGAGAAGAATGATAATAACAACTGATAAACTGACTAATTTTCTAAAAGCCTCTAACTGACTAAGGAGTTGATGGGATAAGTCCCAAACTAACTCCGAATTACTACTGAGCTGAAAGAATGAAATAAATATAAACGGTCCTCGATATATAAGGACTCACCACTACTACTATTGCTGATGAGCTAGAATGTCTAAGTACGGTCAGGAACCTGAGCGTCCGAACCTAGGATATAAGACATCATAGCACAAGAAATGAGTATGCGATCAGTACTTTGAATGTCCTAATATATGAGATGAGGTTAGGATGAAATGCAAGGGTTATATACATAAGATAATAATCGACTGAATAGTATGATATAACTGTGTATGAATGCATAAAAGCTATAAAAATCTGAGAATACATGACCAAGCATAAAACATAATTCTGATATAGTGTGTAAACTGAAATACTGAAATACAAATACTGAATAACTGATAGCTGTATGCTATGGTCAAGCAAACCTAAAACTAAAATCTGTACTGAATACTGAACTGACACTGTAGAAGCTATCAATAACCGACATACCCCAATGTAGTATCAGGGTCCAACCTGTAACCCCAGTTGGAAGGGTGTCAGTACAGTGCCACGGGTACTAATATTCATAGTGTGGATCCACTAATATGATATCTTGGAGAACAAGAGTGTCATGCCTAACTAACGGGGGACCCCTCAAATTCTATGTTGGTGCCATAAGTTTGGAACCTAGGGACTACTACTAACGTCTCATGCCTATTGACGGAGGAGACAAGTTCCTCATGCCTACTGATAGAAAAGATGCCATCCCTACATTCACTCGGTGCTAAGTTCTACTCCCAGCTGAAAGACACTGATTACTGGACTGAGCTATGCTCAATTGAACTCACAACTAATCCTAGTAGCTGACTGAATGATATTGCTCATGGTATAACTGAAATCATTTTATATATAATGAAAACTAGATAATCAGCTAAATTTTGGGTATTCATAACCCCAAGACTCAACAACAATAACAATAGGAACATACTGAAGCTTCAAAAACATAATACATAGTCATTGTTCAAAACCCAATCATTTAGGCATTTCATCAAACACTTGAAAATCGTAGGCTTAAGTATGAGTATAGTTAAAACATGTGATACTAACATAATTGAAATACTAAAATCATGGATTTAGGATTTAACATGCGAACATCATCATTCAAATGTGTCAAGGACAATTTCCAACGAAAACACATGGAAAATATAATTTGTAATCAAAGTTCATAATAGCTTCATGAAGATAACTCATAATAACATGTAAAAATCATGGCTTTAAACTTGAAAATGGATTCTTGAACTCCATGGGTGAAAAGGGCCCATGGATGAACATCACACATACCTTAATTGATGAATTAGTGAAAGTTCTTGGTGATTTCTTGAAGCTTGAGCTTGAATTTTGAAGAGGCTAGGTTTGTTCTTGAGAGAGAATTGTTTCTTTTGAGAGAAGTTTGTGTAAATGATGACAAATAATGTTTTTGGGATGCTAAATCTCGTGTTATGGCTGGAATAGGGTGAGGAAAATGACTTAATTAACCCCAAGGACCCGAACTCATTAAACTGAATCGAAATGACCGACACAAAATGCAGTGCATCGCATTGCTCTATCAATGCGATATGCGACGAGCCATGTTGCTCCCCACCAATGTGATATCTGACGCGTCGCAGCCATATTGTCGAGCCTCACTGTTTTGATCACCCAAATAGGTCTCAAACGCCATCCAAAAAATTCGAAACTCACCCGAGATGAACTATCAACACCCCCGATCATGATTCAACTTTGAAACTAACGTTCCGAGGTCGGGAAGGTAGAAAATAAAATCATCAAAGTTTAAGGGGATTTGGAGAAGACTAAGCCTTAACGCTTATTGAAATTTTCTAAGTCCTGGACCCCTTTAACATGCAATAGTAAGCTTAAATGAGCTCGGATCTTACGGGGTCTTACATGAACAAGTAACTTCAAGTTGACAATTCGGCCAACTACCTTAGGTATTTAAATTCAAATTGAACAACTAACTCTAGGTGTTCAAATTCAGTTTTACTACTAACTATTTTCTCTAATTAATGACATTTCACACATACATATATCACAAAATATCCATATTATATAACAAATTGACCCATGTTTTCTTGATAGTTTTCTATTAAATTTAATATCGGTAACTATATTAAAATCTCTTAACATTATTATAATATAATAAAGCTTCCAAAAAAAAAAAAATCTAAGGTAAAGAAAAAATGGAGTGTGATGAATCTTGCAAATCTTCATTCCTTTCTTTTTCTTTCTTTTTGTTGGGATTTTCTCTCCTTTATGTCAAGAAAATCAAGAAGCCTTTCGTTCATTATTATTTTCTTCGGATTAGACTTTGGGGTTGTCTTGTTTTGAAGCTAAGTTATACAGAGATTAATTATACATAAATTATTTCATCCCAAAATTCATGCGTAAATTTATTCCACCATGGAAATAGAATGAAGTTACACAGTGATATCGATATCCATAAAGTTATATTGATATTAGTTATACCTAAACTGAAATATCTACCAAACATAGTATCAGGCTATCAGCTATGCAAGATTTTGTATTGATATTAGTTATACCAGAACTAAAATATCAACCAAACATAGTATCAGCTATACAAGATTCTAGATAGAAATCAAAATATCAACTAAACGTCAAGATTCTATACCAAAAATGAAAATATCAACTAAATGTCGTACTAGATTATGCAATGTTTTATATGTGCATTAGCCTTATATTAGCCAACCAAACCATCCCTTTTTGTATATCTAGTGGCCAAATATGCTAAACCTTTGTGCAACTCACAATAAACAATAATAACATATTCAGTATATTCCCACAAAGTAAGATATAGAAAAATAAATAAAAGAAATTAAAAACCTTTTTACCAAGGTTCAAACTCACATCCTTCAGAGAGGACATATGACCTTTGTCCGTAATTTGCTATTTCATCTCTATTAATTATTATAAGTTATTTACGTATTAAAATTAATAATATTTAGTTAAAAAAGTAAAATAAATATTTATGACATGTCTGTTTTAGCTGCTTCAACCGTTATTTTACTACATCATCCCTAATTAATTATTATAAGTCATTTACGTACTAGAAAATTAATAATATTTAATTAAAAAATGTACAATAGATATTTATGACATGTCTGCTTCAACTGTTTCAATCCTGATTTTATTATATCACCCCTAATTAATTATTATAGACCATCTAAGCATTAGAAAATTGATAATATTTCACAAACAAAGGTATAATAACAGACACAAAATTATAAGTCAACTCTTAATATTTTAAATTAACCACAAAATTATAGTCAACTCTTCATGTCTTAGATTAACTTGACGACTTATATAGAGTTTACTTAAATTTTTTTCACAAGTACTTTTTATAATAATTTTACTATATCGCTTCTAATTATTTACTATGAGTGATAAAGCTGTTGAAGCAAGCAGTTTATGGACAACATGCCTGCTTCAGCTGCTTCAACCGTTGTTTTATTACATCATCTCAAAAATAGTGGTTCGAACCTATCACCTAAGCTACCCTTCTTCTCCTCTTCTAAGCATAAAAGATCCCGTTCGCACCTCACAGCAGGGACGGATGTACTATGTTGGTGCAGGTTCATTTGAACCATAATTTTCAACGCAAAACATAAATTTGTGTAACAATCTATTAAAATTGTAATAAATATAAAAAATGATTTGAAATAATAGATTCAAAGTATAATGATTCAACATTAAAATTAAAAATAATTAAATATTGAATCCGCTTTTGACCCACGATAGGCAGTAATTGTGTATTTTACATAGCTGTGGGCAGTGGCGGAGCCACCTTGTAATTAGGAAATTCATCTGAACCCTCTTCGATAAAACATTATATTATTTATATGTGGTTTAATTTATTTTTTATGTATGTATAGTTGGTGTTGAACCCCCTTCGATTAGTTTATGTATTTACTTTTTTCGATTTTAAATTTCCTTAATAAAAATTCTGATTCCGCCACTGACTGTGGGTCTTTGATATCAATTCGAAAGAGGTGCACAGTAGATATACCCTGATAATCTCTCCTCTTCGGACATGACGTTACATGCAAACTCCTTTTGACCTATTAGGCTGATCTGCTCATAATGATAGCTAAAGATATGCTAAAGATATGCTAGTATGTATCAAGCAGCACTCAGACTCACATCTTTCAACAACTCTACTACCGTGCACCCTAGACCATCTCCAACCAACCTTCAAATTACCCGCTAAATTCTATATTTGAAGGATAAATTGGAGGAAGGCCACCTCCAGTCATTTTTTCTTTCACCTTTTTAACTCTATATATGGAGAGGTCAATAGTGTTTCTTCAAATTTAAAAATGTACAATGCATCCTCTTTATTTTACTTTTTTATTATTATATTATTATTTATATTATATAATATTTTAATTTAACATATTATAAATTATATAAGAGCATTAGTTAAGTCGCTAATATTTGTAATTATTTTTTAGTGTAATATATTTATTATATTAATATTTTTATTTTAAGATTATATTAATATTTTTTTTATTTTTAAAATTTGAACAATTTTTAGCTAGATATAGAAAAAAATAAGGACAAAAATGCTCATTTTAAACATAATAAAACATTAATAGAGCATTTACGGGAGCAACGTAATAATCTTGAAAGTTTAATATTTATGTACAAAATAAAATAAATTTAATCATGATGTAATATTTATTTAGTTGTATTTCATCAATGATTTCACTTTTATTTTCATTGTTTATTAATATGAATAATATATAATAATTTCTTGCAATATAACTATTTAAACATTTGGGGGAAAATAGTTTTGTATCACCTGAAGATTTTGAAAAGACTATGTATTTTATGGGGTGATTATATATTTAAGAAAAAAGTTTAAAAGGATGTGTAGGGGTAGGTCGACTAGGTCAGACGAGATTTCGATAGATTTCTTGAAGCGCATTGACGGGGCAGGTTTGGAGTGATTGACAAGATTGTTTAACACTATTTTTAAGGTGGTGACGATGCCTGAAGCTTGGAGATGAAGTACGGTGATATTATATAAAAACAAAAGGGACATTCAGAGTTGCAATAACTATAGGGTCATCAAGTTGTTGAGTCTATGAAGGTTTGGAAAAGGGTGGTCGAGTTGAGGTTGAGGAGGATTATGACTACTTTCGATGACCAGTTCGATTTATAGCAGGTCGGTTGACTACTGAGGCTATTCACCTCGTGAGAATATTAGTGGAGCAGTTTAGAGAGAGAAATAAAGACTTGAACATGGTGTTCATTGGTCTTGAGAAAACATATGACAAAGTCCCTAGGGAGATTCTGTGTAGTTGCTTGGAAGCTAGAGGCGTACTCATGTCAAACACTAGGTCAATCAGGACATGTACAACGGCACGAAGACTCCTGTGAGGGCGGTAGAAAAGGATTTAGAGCACTTTCATATTTTGACGGGGATGCACCAGGGATTTACTCTTAGCCTATTTTTATTTTCCTTAGCGATGGATGTTTTCACACAACGTATTTAAGAGAAGACTCCAAGGTATATGTTATTTTTTGATGATGTTGTACTGATTGACGAGATCAAGGAAGGATTTAATGATAATTTGGAGGTTTGGAGACAAACCCTTTAGTCCAAAGAATTTAAGTTGAGTAGGACCAAGATGGAGTACTTGGAATGTAAGTCTAGCAATTTATCACATAAGATTGACATGGTAGTGAAGCTAAATTCTCAAGCCATTCAGAAAAAAAAGAGTTTCAAGTATCTTGGGTTTATGATTCAGAAAAATTAGGAGATTGATGAGGCTATTACACACCGTATTGGTGCAAGGTGGTTGAAATAGAGGCTTTCTTCGGGGATATTGTATGATAAGAAGGTGCCTCCCTAAGCTTAAAGGTAAGTTCTATAGAGTGATAGTTAGATCGACTATGTTGTATGGAGCAGAGTATTGGCCAGTTTAGAACTCTTATATCCAAAAGTTGAAGGTCGAGCATATGAGGATGTTGCAACGGATGTGCCAACTTATCAGGAAAGATGGAGTTAGAAATGAAATTATTCGGGGGAAGGTGGGAACGACTTCAATGGAGGACAGGATACAAAAAGTAAGGTTGCGATAGTTCAGACATGTGATGAGGAGGGACACGAATGCTCCAGTTCGGAGGTATGAGAGATTAGCTTTGGATGGTTTTAGGCAGGAAAAGGTAGGGAAGAAATATTGGAGAGAGGGTATAACGCTCTGAGTCTGCATCCCGGACGTCACACGGTGCTCATATTCCTGAAGGACGACAAGCTAACCCATGACTGGTACCTGCTGGAATCACTGAATAATAATAACTCTGCAGTAATGCAGAAATTAGGCTAAATCTGCCATAAGGTTCATAACTGAAATCTAACACTGAATACTGAAAACTGAACAACTGTCTGAAATAATCTAGTCTGAAGAGCCTCTAACTGAACTGTCTGAATATGGAGTTGATAGGACAAGCTCCCAACTAACTCTGACTACTAAAGTACTGATAAACTAAAATAATACTCTGTCCTCAAACTATGAGGACTCACCACTAAATTTGTTGCTGATAATTTTAGCTACTTAGTATGGTTAGGAGCCCGTGCGTCTGAACTTATGATATAAGACATCATAGTGTAAAAGAAAGGTATGAGTCAGTACTTTGAATGTACTAGTATACTAGGTGAGGTAAGGCTGAATATAGGGGTTCATATGCATGAACAGTAACTGGCTGAGAAATCATGAATATAACTGAGTGCGAGTACATGTATATCTGAAACTGCTGAAAAATGCTGATTATGAAATGTTATGCACATTACTACACATACTGTAACTGAGATCACATTTAATACTAGATAATGAGTTTTGAAAATTGAATGACTGATATCTAAGTTTACTGATACTGTATTATTGTTAACTGAGTGACTATTTTTTATAGTCCTGATTTTGTAGAATGGAACTGAGTTCTAAACTGAGTTGGGTGACTATAGATGACAGTCCTGATTCTGCTACTAAACTTAGGTTTTATACTGAGTCTAAAATTGAAATTGAAACTGTGGGAGTGTTCATCTAACCGACAACCCCGATTATGAACTGAGTTGGGGTCCAATCTGTGACCCTAATTAGAAGGGTGTTAGTACCTTGCCAAGGGATACTAACAACGGTTATGAGTTAACCCTCTCTGGCAGAAAGCCTTTTCATCAACCCTCGCTAGCAGGAAAACTCATACTAGATGTATCAACCCTAGACTGTAAGGAAGATATTTCAACCTATGCTGGCTACGTATTTCTATAACACAGGGACTACTACTAAGAGTCAAACCCTTTTACTGACAGAATACCCCCATCCCTGGGTTGGCTCATTGTTGATTCCTACTACCAACTGAATAGACACTGAACTGATTTTTAGATTGTACTAAGCTTGACTGAACTGTTACTGATCGTGCTGTCTAACTGAACTGGACTGAGTTCACTGAGTTTTGTTAACTGACTGAATATATTGAGTTCTGTTACTGACTGTTTATACTGAGTTCTGTTACTGACTGAGTACTACTGTATGTGACATCATTGAGACTATCCTAAAACTACTGTAAATCTAGGTAACACCTAGATTGTCGGGAATTAGATATCCCTAGGACTCGATAGCATAGATAGTAAAGACATAGCACAATCTAGAAAACATGATAACTAGTCACTTTGTCACAATTCATTCATTGAGGCATTTTAGAAAAACTTCTATGGCATGAACTTTTACACATACTATTATGTCATGGTTCACTATTTAACTCTCATGAACATTATATCAAACACTTGGGGGCATAGTTTATACACATAATACTAGTCAACATGCAAGCATCATGGTCACAATTACAAACTCACAAATTCAAGGGTTTTCAACATGAAACTACATAAAAATACACACATGGTATTCAATTTACATGAATTTTGCAACTAATCCTAGATTAGAACTCAAATAAAATCATAATCATGAATACAATTTAACTCAATATGGAATTGATGAAAGCAATCATCTTGAAATTTTAAAAGAGGTTCTTGTATTCCAAGGGTGGAAGGAAACCCTTGGATGAACACCTAACATACCTTGGTAAGTAATTTTGTGAAGATTGATGGTGTGTTCTTGAAGATTGGTCTTGAAATTTGAATTCCCTAGGATTGATTAAATTTGAGAGAAAATAAGATATTTTGTCTTTAGAGTAGGTTAATCTTATATTTTTGGGGCTGATTAAGGGAAGGAAAGTGACCTAAATACCCCTCTGGGCGAGGAATTTTAATAATTGAAAACATGCCCAGTGACGCGATGAGCGCCGTGCCACGTCGATGGCATTAACGCGATGACCAACGCGCCGCATTGAGTTTGCATTGGTTCACTAGAATTGCACTGAAAGCTGGGGAAAAATTATCCGTCGACTCAATAGGCGACGCAACACGTCGAGATCACGTCGACCCACTATTTTGTCCACTTGAATATAATTCAAACGAGATCCAAAAAATCCAAAACTCACCCAAAAAAAACTATTGACACACCTGATCATGATTCAATCCAAGGATCATCATTTTAAGGTCATAAAGGTCATAAAATTAGATCACCAAATTATGAAGGATAAAATAATTCTAGGTGTAAACACTTAGCTAAAATTTCTAAGTCTGGGACCTCTTCTAAAGCTTTAATGGACTGAGTTAAGCTTAGGATTTTGCGGGGTCTTACAATATCTCCCCCTTGGGAACATTCATCCTCGAATAAGACTGACTAAGCTGAGAATACTAATAGACTGAATTTACATACTGATCATGTAAAACTAAAGCATGATTGAGTTCTGAAGACGTAACATATGAATGAGTTGTTTCATGAAGGTATGCATGAAATGAGAATGCTATGCAACTGAACTAATACAGAGTTGTAAAGGTAATCTGAGCATGGAACTGAGAAAATTAAAGAAAAACTAGTACCTTGAGCTGAGTCTGAGTTTGCGGAGAAGTAGTGAGGATACTTAGTATGCATAGTTGCTTCTGTTTCCCAAGTAGCTCTCTCAACAAACTGATTCTTCCAAAGAACTTTGACTAGAGGGACTTATTTGTTCCTCAGTTGTGAACCTTATGATCAAGGATTTCGACTGGAACCTTTTCGTAAGAGAGATTATTCTGAACATCTAAGCCCTCTATAGGGACTAAAGTTGTTGGGTCACCTATGAATTTCTTTAGAAAGGATACATGAAAAATTGGGTGCACTGAAGCTACGTCTGAAGGTAACTCAAATTTATAAGCTACCATTCTGAAACAGCTGAGAATTTGGTAAGGACCGATATATCGGAGACTGAGTTTCCCCTTCTTGCCAAACCTCTTCACTTCCTTCATGGAAGAGATTTTCAAATACACAAAGTCACCAATCTCAAACTCGAGATCCTTTTTTCGCATATCAGCATACGATCTTTATCATCTCTGAGTTGTCTTGATTCTTTCCCTAGTCAACTAAACTTTTTATAAGGTATCAAATACCAAGTCAGTACCTACCACTGCAGCCTCACCCACTTCAAACCAACCAATAGAGGATCCATATCTTCTCACATAGAGCGCCTCAAACGGAGCCATCTGAATGCTGGAATGATAACTGTTATTATATGCAAACTCAATCAAAGGCAAGTGGTTATCCCAACTACCCTTAGAGTCAATGGAACACGCCCTTAACATATCTTCTAGAGTCTAGATGGTCCTTTTTTCTTGACCATCTATCTAAGGGTGAAAGGCTATACTAAGGTGAACTTGAGTACCAAGACCCTTTTGGAAGGCTTTCCAGAAATGAGAGGTAAACTGCGTACCTCTATCTGAAATGATGGACAATGGAACTCCATATAATCTAACCAACTCTCTAACATAGATCTTGGCATAATCCTCGGCTGAATAAGAGGTATGAAATGGTAAGAAATAAGATGATGTGGTTATCCTGTCTACTTGTAATGCACCGAGAGTACACCCTGGGCGTCACACGGTGCTTACAGTCCTAAGGGACGACAAGTTAATCCATGAGTTGGAAGAATAACTGATATGCCATAAGGTTTTAATATCTGAAACAAATACTAAATTATGAATTTGAAGAAAGTACAATCAGAGTCTGAATAAATACTAAAATCTGAGACAAACTGAATATCTAACTAACATGTCAACAGAAGTATGAATACTGAATAACAGAACGTAGTGTCTGAAAATCCTCTAAACTGACTAACTAAGAGTTGATGGGACAGGTCCCAACTAATTCCACTAACTACTAAAATAAAGATATGAAGTAAAATGTTCTGTCCTCGAAGTATGAGGACTCACCACTGCTACTGCAGAGATTTTGAGGAGTCTAAGTGCGATCTGGAAACTGAGCGTCAGCACCTATGATATAATACATCATAGCGTAAAAGAAAGGTATGTTATCAGTACTTTGAATGTACTTCTATGCTAAATGAGATAGGATAACATACATGGTTTCATGAATTGGAATAATAACTGTCAAAATATATATATAAAACATGGAGTACTGTATACAGAGCATAAAATCTATAGATACTAGAAATATGTAAAATCTATAAATACTGTATATGCATGAAAGTATGTAAATACTGAGGGTACATAAAGTCTGTAGATACTGGGGATACATGACCAAGCATATAACATGAACTGAATAGAATTCTGTAAAATAAAATACTGAAATAACTGATATTTATATGCCTTGGTTAAACAACACTGAGATTGAAGTACTGGTCTAATTATTGGACTGAGACTGTAGGAGCTATCCTCTAACCGACATGCCCTAATCTGAGCTAATCGAGGTCCAACCTGTAACCCCAATTGGAAGGGTGTTAATACTGTGCCACGGGTACTAACGCTGGCTATGTGGATTCACTAGTCTTTTATACTGTATTGTCCCAATAGACGAAGGGTGTCAAGCCTGAACTGACGGGTTACCCCTGCTAGATAGTCAAGCCTACACTGACGAGTGACTTCTTATATCCTAGATGGCTACGTAGTTCTGGAGTTTTAGGACTGCAACTAGCGACTCTGCCTATCTGACGGGGAAGCCATCATCCCTACACTCGCTCGGTGCTAAGTCCTACTCCCAACTGAATGATTCTGAGTAACTGACTATTTTGCATTTAATTGATTGATCTAGTAATGCTCATGATGTATTATGAAATTATTTTGAAAATACTGAGAAGAGATTAAGTAAACAGCTATGATTTTCGGGTGTTCAATACCCCCAGGACTCAAAAGTAATAATAGTAACATGATACTTAAGCTTAGAGGACATAGCATGAAGGATTTTATCAAACATGTATTCTTGTAGGCATTTTATCTAACACTTGTAGTTCATAGTTAGTTAAATCATAGGAATGTTAGGGAACTTGTAGTAATAGCATGAATTCAACATGAATAGTACTAAATCATGATTAATTCAATGAATGATAACATTAAAATATGGAGAATTAAATAATAACAATAATTTCAGATATACATGGTGTAAAATCATAGTTCATGGAGATTCATAGGTGAAATCATAATTTAAAACCAAAATAACTTGAAAAGATCACAATTTTGTAATTTAAATTGGATACTTGGACTCCATGGGTGAAAGGAACCCATGGATAAACATTTAACATACCTGGGTTAATGAATTTGAGAAGATTGATGGAGAGTTCTAGAGCTTTGGCCTTGAATTTGAGAGCTAGGGTTTCTTGTTCTTGAGAAGGGGATCTTTAATTTTGAGAGGAATTGAATAAATGATGATTATTTAGGTCACTTATGGGTTAAATCTCATGTTTTTGGTTGATTGGTGCCTTGGAAAAAGACCCAAATACCCCTAAATGAATTTAAAAAATCGGGCTAGAAACTGAAGATCCTGATTTTTGGCCTTGGCGCAACGTACCACTACCGCGCCAAGCCACTGGAAATGGACAATTGGGACCTGAAAAATTACCGCGATGCAGGGCTATCATGGTAAGTCTTTGGAATGCCATTTTGGCCACCTCAGCGATGCGCCATGATCGTGTAGGCTAACTGAAAATTACCAAACATGAAATTGGCCTTCTCCGCGATGTGCCATGATCGTGGAGGCTCACTGGAAAGTGAAAATTGTCATTTAGACTGGTTCCACGATGCGCTAGTGAGCAAAATGATGGTGTTTAACGATTGAAACTTAAAATCACCTTAACTTCTTACCCGGTTATCAGATTTGGGCTAATTTTATACCATTGGAAAGCTAATTGAATTTTCTACGCAATGGCAGGCTCTAAATTGAAAAGTAATGGGTATTTCGATAATATATATATATATGAATACTCATGTATTGGAACTTAAATCATGCTAGGGAAATATGGGGTATTACAATATCTCCCCTTTGGGATCATTCTTCCTCGAATGAGGCTGGTTAAGCCGAGGAAAATTGATGGATCGAGCTTACACACTAAACATGCATAACTGATGCATGGAACGCTTTACCGAACTGATTTGTAAATGTACGACTGACATGCACATGATGTGAAACTAAAACTGAGCATGATAGAGAGAAATCTTAAGGATATTAGTACCTTAAACATAATTTGAATTTGCAGAGAAAAGATGAGGGTACTTTGTCCGCATATCTGCTTTTGTTTCCCAAGTGACTCCCTTAACGGATTGATTCCACCAAAGAACTTTGACAAGTGGAACTTCTTTGTTCCTTAGTCTACGAAGTTGATGATCAAGAATTTTGACTGGAACTTCCTCATAGGAAAGACTGTTCTGAACATCTACGCTTTCTAGGGGAACAACTACAGTTGGATCACCAATACATTTCTTCAACAATGAGACATGGAACACTGGGTGTATTGAAGCTAGATCTGAAGGCAACTCAAGCTCGTAAGCTAACTTTCTGAAATAATTGAGAATTCTGAAAGGACCGGCATAGCGGGGTCTGAGTTTCCTTTTCTTACCGAACCTCTTCACTCCCTTAATGGGAGAGATCCTTAGGTAAACAAGATCACCAACCTCAAACTCGAGATCCTTTCTCCTCATATTTGCATATAATTTTTGTCAGCTCTGGGCTACCCTGAGCCTTTCTCCGATCAACTGGACCTTCTCTAAGGCATCAAACACCAAGTCAGGCCCTACTACTGTGGCCTCACCCACTTCAAACCAACCTATCAGGGATCTACGTCTGCTACCATAGAGAGCTTTAAATTGAGCCATCTGAATACTGGAATGATAGCTATTATTATATCTGAATTCAATCAAAGGCAAGTGGTTATCCCAACTACCTTTAAAATTAACTACGCAAGCTCTCAAAATATCTTCAAGAGTCTGAATGGTCTTTTCTGCTTGATCGTCTATCTGAGGGTGAAAGGCTATACTGAGGTGGACTTGGGTACCAAGACCCTTTTGGAATACTTTCCAGAAATGAGAGGTAAACTGGATACCTCTATCTGAGATAATTGATAAAGAAACACCGTATAACCTAACCAATTCTCTGAGATAGAGTTTGGCATAGTCCTCGGCTGAGTAAGAGGTATGGACTGGAAAGAAATGAGCTGATTTGATCATCCTGTCTACGATAACCCAAATAGAATCATGTCGATGATGGGTACGGGGAAAACTCGATACAAAATCCATGTTCACTTTCTCCCACTTCCATATGGGAATGCTGAACTCCTACATGGACCCACTAGGATTCTTGTGCTCAATCTTAACTTACTGACACGTAGAGCACTTAGCTACAAACTCTACAATATTTCTCTTCATCCCACTCCACCAATAGATCTCCTGCAAATTGCGGTACTTCTTAGTGGCCCCTGGATGAATAAAGTAACGCGCGCCAAGAACTTCTGCGTGAATTCATTACCTTAAATCATCTACACCAGGAATACATAGCCGACCCTGACAGCGTACCACACTATCTCCCCCTAAGGATAAAACCTCCACTATCTGATATCTAACTGATTCTTTCAACTTAACTAGATTGGGATCTCTATCCTACTTTTCCTTCACTTCGGAGACTAGGGATGATTGAGAACTGTTCTGAACCCACACACTACCTTCTACTGAATTGGCTAGGCGAACACCTAGCCCGGCAAGTTGATGAACTTTCTGAACTCACTTCTTCTTATCATTCTCAACATGAGCAACACTACCCATAGACAACCTACTGAGACCATCTTCCACTACATTGGCCTTTCCTGGATGATACAAAACACTCATTTTATAATCTTTCAACAACTTTAACCACCTTCTCTCACAAAAATTCAAGTCTTTCCGAGAGAACACATACTGCAAGCTTTTGTGATCTGTGAACACATCAATATGCACCCCATACAAGTAATGCCTCTAAATATTTAAGGCAAATACTACAGCTGTTAGCTCAAGATCATGAGTCGGATAATTCTTCTCATGGGGCTTAAGCTGTCTAGAGGCATAGGTTATGAACTTACCTCTCTGCATGAGGACATAACCCAATCCTACTCTGGATGCATCACAGTACACAACAAACTCATCTGAACCATTTGGCAAGGTCAACACTGAGGCTAAGGTGAGTCGAGTCTTCTACTCCTGAAAACTTTTCTCACAGTAATCTGACCACTGACACTTAACTTTCTTTTGAGTCAATCTGTACATGGGGGATCCAATAGATGAAAACCCTTTAACAAACTGACTGTAATAGCCAGCTAAACCCAAGAAACTCCTGATATCTGATAGAGAGATGGGTCTAGGCCAGTTTCTCACCACCTCGGTATTTTGAGGATCAACTCTAATGCCATCACTAGAAATAATATGGCCAAAGAAAGTTACTGATCTTAGACAAAATTCACACTTACTGAATTTAGCGAACAACTAGTGAGCTCTAAGAGTCTATAACACTATCAGCATGATCGTTTTCGCTATAGGAGTAAACAAGAATGTCATCGATGAAGACTATAATGAACATATCAAAGTACTACTTGAACACTCGGTTCATCAAGTCCATGAAGGATACTTGGGCATTCGTGAGACCAAAGGACATGACTAGAAATTCAAAGTGACCATACTGAGTTCAAAAACCTATTTTCAGAATGTCACATTCCCTGACTCTGAGCTGATGATAGCTTGATCTGAGGTCTATCTTGGAAAAGTAGCTGGCACCCTGAAGTTGGTCAAACAAGTCATAGATTCTAGGAAGTGGATATTTATTCTTAATGGTGACTTTATTTAACTTATGGTAGTCAATACACATTCTGAGAGAACCGTCTTTCTTGTGCATGAATAGAATTGGTGCGCCCCATAGGGATACACTGGGTCTAATGAATCCCTTATCTAGGAGATCCTTCAACTATTCTTTCAATTCTTTAAGTTCAGTTGGATCCATTCTATATGGAGAAATAGATATGGAATGAGTGTCTTGGAGAAGGTCTATTCCGAAGTCGATTTCCCTTTCGGGAGGAACTCCAGGAAGATTTTCAGGGAACACATCTGGAAATTCCCTGACTACTGAAACTGACTCAAGGTTGGAGTCTCTAAATTTGAGTCTTTTACTCAAACAAGATGGTAAATACACCCCTTAGATATCATATTTCTCACTCTAAGGTTTAAAACAAGCTGACCACTAAGAGTTGTAGTACTACCCCTCCATTTAAGGACCGGTTCATTTGGGAACCGAAAATAAACTATTTTGTTTCTATAATCAACTGAGGCATAGCATGAGTGGATCCAATCCATGCTGAGAATGACATCGAAATTCGTCATCTCTAACTCCACAAGATCAACTGAGATAACTTTATGAGATATTGTGATTGAACAGTTCCTGTATACCTTCCTGGCTACAATGGAAACAACCACCGTGGTAGACACTAAAAAGGGCTTTACTAGAAATTCAGGACTGACTCCGAAGTTGACAGCTACATATAGAGTTACAAAAGAATGAGAAGCTCCAGGGTCTAGTAAATCATAAACATGTAAGTGGAAGACCTGTAACCTACCGATAACTACATCAGGAGAATTTTCCTGATCTTGGCAGGACTAAAGAGCATATAATCTATTCGGACGCTGACCACTGGTATCACTGGAAGCGGCACCCTTCTGAGTCGGGTGATCGGATGGAACTAACGACTGATTGGACTGGCCCTGTTGGCGCAACTCCCTACCTCTTTGAACAACTACCCGATACTTTTGAATCCAATGGCCTGGCTTTCCACATTCGAAGCATACATCATCGCCTGATCTACACTCTCCTTGATAGTTTCTGCCACATTTCTAACATAGAGGATTTATACGGGCACTGTTAACACTGCCCTGGGACTTAGAACCTGCTGCCCTATCCCAATTATCATTTCTAAATTTAGGTACTGGGGCACTAGCTGAAGAGGGTGCTGGGGCTGAAGACCTCCGATGAAACTGATGACGATTACCACCTTCTGACCTTGGCTGATTGAAATTAAAACTACCCATTCTAGATCTCTTATTTCCTCTTTCTCTTTCTCCTTAATCTTCTACTCCTCAATTTGTTGAGCATGGACCATCAACCTAGACAAGTTCATATCCCTAATCAGCATTGCGGTCATACACTCCTTGACCACACTATCAGATACGCCAGACACAAACTTACTCATCTTGGACCTGCTGTCAGCTACCACATGAGGAGCATATCTAGCTAACTGAGTAAACTTGAGGGAATACTCATTCACGCTCATGTTTCCCTGCCTCAAGTTGATAAATTTTAACACCTTGGACTCCCTCAACTCCAATGGGAAGAATCTGTCTAAGAAAGTTGTGGCAAACTCTTCCCATTCTACAGGCCCTGCATCTACACCCCTATCTGCCTTTCACTGCTTAAACCAAGTATGGGATACATCTTGAAATTGATATGCAACCAACTCAGCACTCTTATTGTATGTCACCCCCATAATATATGTTACCTTTTGAACCATATCTAAGAATTCCTGTGGATACTCTTCGGACTTGGTTTCCATAAAGGAAGGAGGATTCATCTGGGTGAAGTCCTAAATTCTGGTTGTAGAAGTATTGGCCATGGGGTTGGTCGGAACAACAGCTAGTTGTTCATTCTGAGCTGCTACGAAGTATGCTAGAGTGGTGAACGCAACCATAAATTCTACGTGAGAGACATGCTCATCCAAAGGATCTGCCTGGACGGTCGGAGGCGTTGGCTGGTTTTCTGCTCCTCTTCTGTTATTCTTTTTGTAAGGCATGTTTTATAAATGGAAAAAAGAGGTGGATTAGACTAAGATTTTAACTTGAGCTCATGCTCACTCGTACGACATGAATACTGAAAGAAGGGAAACTTTTCCTAAATATCTTGTACCCTCCTATCCATTAGTGTGGCATGCTACAAACCCATGCACAAGACTCTACTTGACGTAACTTTCATACTTCCTAGGACTCTTTAAAACCTTATGCTCTGATACCAAGTTTGTAACACCTCGAGAGTTCACCCTGGGCATCACACGGTGCTTACAGTCCTGAGGGACCACAAGCTAACCCATGGATGGTACCTGCTTGAGCACTAAATAACTCAATCTTAAATACAGAAAAATAAGTGATGTGCCATAAGGTTTTAATATCTGAAACAAATACTGAATTATGAACCTAAAGAAAGTACTATCTGAGTCTGAATAAATATTGAAATCTGAGACAAACTGAATATCTAACTGATATGTCAATTGAAATCTGAATACTGAATAACTGACTGTAGTGTCTAAAAATCCTCTAAACTGACTAACTGAGAGTTGATAGGACAGGCCCCAATGAACTCTACTAACTATTGAAATAAATACATGAAGTAAAATATTCTATCCTTGAAATTAAGGACTCACCACCACTACTACTGAGAGTCTGAGGAGTCTAAGTGTGATCTAGAAATTGAGCATCAGCACCTATGATATAATACATCATAGCGCAAAAAAAGGTATGCGATCAATACTTTGAATGTACTGGTATGCTAAATGAGGTTGGCTAACATGCATGGTTTCATAAATAGGAATAATAACTATCTAAATATACATATAAAACATGGAGTACTGAATAGAGAGCATGAAGTCTGTAGATACTAAAAATATATGAAATCTGTAAATATTGTATATGCATAAAAGTCTATAAATAATGAGGGTACTTAAAGTTTGTAGATACTGGGGATGCATGACCAAGCATATAATATAAACTGAATAGAAGTCTGTAAACTGAAATACTGAAATAACTGATATATGTATGCCTTGGTCAAACAACAGTTAGACTAAAGTACTGGTCTAATTATTAGATTGAGACTGTGGGAGCTATCATCTAACTGACATGCCCCAATCTAAGCTAATCGATGCCAACCTGTAACCCCAGTTAGAAAGGTATTAATACCGTACCACGGGTACTAACTCTGGCTATGTGGATCCACTTGTCTAGTATACTGTATTATCTCGAAGGACGAAGGGTGTCAAGCCTGAACTGATGGGTGACCTCTTTGAGATAGTCAAGCCTACACTAATGGGTGACTTCTTATATCCTATGATGGCTACATAGTTCTTGAGTTTAGGGACTGCTTCTAGTGACTCTGCCTATCTGACGTGGAAGCCGCCATCCCTACACTCGCTCGGTGCTAAGTCCTACTCCCAACTGAATGATACTGAGTTGCTGACTTATCTGAGTTTAAATGACTGATCTAGTAATGCTCATGATGTATTTTGAAATTATTCTGAAAATACTAAGAAGAGACTAAGTAAACAACTATGATTTTTGGGTATTCAATACCCCTAGGACTCAAAGGCAATAATAGTAACATAATACTTAAGCTTAGAGGACATAGCATGAAGGCTTTTATCAAACATGTATTCTTGTAGGCATTTTATCAAACACTTGTAGTTCATAGTTGGTTAAATCATAGAAATATTAGGGAACTTGTAGTAATAGCATGAATTCAACATGAATAGTACTAAATTATGATTAATTCAATGAATGATAACATTAAAACATGGAGAATTGAATAATAACAATAATTTCATCTATACATGGTGTAAAATCATAGTTCATGGAGATTCATACGTGAAATTATAATTTAAAATCAAAATAACTTGAAAAGATCACAATTTTGTAATTTAAATCGGATACTTGGACTCCATGGGTGAAAGGAACCCATGGATAAACATTTAACATACCTGGGTTAATGAATTTGAGAAGATTGATGGAGAGTTCTAGAGCTTTGGCCTTGAATTTGAGAGCTAGGGTTTCTTGTTCTTGAGAAGGGGATCTTTAATTTTGAGAGGAATTGAATAAATGATGATTATTTAGGTCACTTATGGGTTAAATCTCATGTTTTTGGTTGATTGGTGCCTTGGAAAAAGACCCAAATACCCCTAAATGAATTTAAAAAATCAGGCTAGAAACTGAAGATCCTGATTTTTGGCCTTGGCGCAACGTGCCACTACCGCACCAAGCCACTGGAAATGGACAATTGGGACCTGAAAAATTACCGCGATGCAGGGCTATCATGGTAAGTCTTTGGAATGCCATTTTGGCCACCTCCGCGATGCGCCATGATCGTGTAGGCTCACTGAAAATTACCAAACATGAAATTGGCCTTCTCCGCGATGTGCCATGATCGTGGAGGCTCACTGGAAAGTGAAAATTATCATTTAGACTGGTTCCACGATGCGCTAGTGAGCAAAATGATGGTGTTTAAAATCACCTTAACTTCTTACCCGGTTATCAGATTTGGGCTAATTTTATACCATTGGAAAGCTAATTGAATTTTCTACGCAATGGCAGGCTCTAAATTGAAAAGTAATGGGTATTTCGATAATTTATATATGAATACTCATGTATTAGGACATAAATCATGCTAGAGAAATACGGGGTATTACACTACTATGACCCTAACCAAATCACGCTAATGACGAGTATGGAAACCCCTCACAAAATCTATGTTCACCTCCTCCCACTTCCATGTAGGTATACTGAAATCTTGTATAGAACCACTAGGCTTCTGATGCTAAATCTTGACCTGCTGATTTTTAGAGTACTTAGCCACTAACTCTGCAATGTCTCTCTTCATCCCACTCCACTAATAGACCTCCCATAAATCGCGGTACATCTTAGTGTCCCTTTGGTGAATCGAGGAGCGCGCACCATGCACTTCGTCAAGAATTCGCTGTCTCACGCCATATAGACATGGCACACATAGTCTTCCCTGGCAGCATAACACACCATCTCCCCCTTGGGAGAAAACCTCTACTTTTTGATCTCTGACTGACTCTTCTAGTTTAACTAAACTGGAAGAGGATTACAAACTATTCTGTACCCATACGCTACCCTCTGCTGAATCAACTAAGTGGACACCTAGTCGGCAAAACTAATGAACTTCCTGAACTAATTTCTTCTTACCATCCTCCACGTGAGCAACACTACCTATAGACATCCTACTGAGAGCATCAACTACTACATTGCCCTTGCCTGGATGATACAGAACACTCATGTCGTAGTCTTTTAATAACTCTAACCACGTTCTCTGACGTAGGTTCAGGTTTTTTTGAGAAAATACATGTTGCAGGCTCTTATGGTTTGTAAACACATCCATATGTACCCCATACAAATAATGTCTCCAAATCTGTAAGGAAAATAGGACAACTGCTAACTCAAGATCATGAATGGGGTAATTCTTTTCATGGGGCTTAAGTTGTCTAGGGGAATATGCTATGACCTTACCTATCTACATAAAAAAATACCCCAAACCAACTCTGGAAGCATCACAATAAACAAAAAATCCGTCTGAACCATCTTGTAAATTCAAAACTGAGGTTGTAGTGAGTAGAGTCTTTAACTCCTAAAAACTCTTCTCACAAGAATATGACCACTGAAACTTAACTTTCTTCTGAGTCAATCTGGACATGAGGGATGAAATTAAGGAAAATCCTTCAACAAACCATTGGTAATAGCCAAACAAACCCAAGAAACTCCTGATATCTGAAGGAGAGATATGTTTTGGCCAGTTTCTCACTGCTTCGGTCTTTTGAGGATCAAATCTAATGCTATCACTGGAAACTATATGACCAAGTAAAGCTACTGACCTTAGCAAAAATTTGCACTTACTGAATTTGACGAACAAATAATGGGCTCTGAGAGTTTGTAATACTATTCTGATATAGTTTGCATAATCATGTTCACTGAAGGAGTAGACAAGAATGTCATCAATAAAGAGTATGATGAACATGTCCAAGTAATTCTTGAACATGCAGTTCATCAAGTCCATAAAGGTTGCTGGAGCATTGGTAAGACCAAATGCCATGACTAGGAATTCGAAGTGACCATACCAAGTTCTAAAATCTATTTTTGGAATGTCACATTCTCAGACTCTAAGCTGGTGATAGCCTGATCTGAGGTCTATCTTAGAAAGGTAACTGGCACCCTAAAGTTGGTCAAACAAGTCATCGATTCTGGGAAGTGCATGTTTGTTCTTGACCGTGACTTTATTTAGCTGATGGTAGTCTATACACATTCTAAGAGAACCGTCTTTCTTACACACAAATAGAACTAGTGTAACCCAAGGGGATATGCTGGGTCTGGTGAATCCCTTATCTAGGAGATCCTTTAACTGTTCCTTTAGCTCTTTGAGTTCTGCTGGGGCTATTTTATATGGTGGGATAGAGATAGGATGAGTATCAGGAAGAAGGTCTATTTTGAATTTAATTTCCCACCCGTGAGGGACTCCAGGAAGATCTTCAGGAAATAAATCTGGGAATTCACATACTACTGGAACTGACTCAAGATTAAGGGTCTCTGAACTAGAGTCTTTAACTCAAAAAAGATGATAGACATACCCCTTAGATATCATTTTTCTTGCCCTTAGGAAGGAAAGAAGCTGACCTCTAAGTGTTGAAGTACTACCCCTCCACTCAAGGACAGGTTCATTCAGAAACTAAAAATGGATAACTCTATTTTTTCAGTCAGCTAAAGCATAGCATGAATGAAGCCAGTCCATGTCGAGAATGATATTAAAATTTATCATCTATAATTCTACTAAGTCTGCTGATGTCACTTTCTGAGATACCATAATCGGACAGTTCCTCTATACCCATCGGGCTATGATAGATTTACCCACTAAGGTAGATAATGAGAAGGGCTCTTCTAGGATTTTGGGACAGACTCCGAAGTCAACAGCTATATAAACAGTTACAAAGGACAAAGAAGCTCCTGAATCTAGCAAAGTATAACTGTGTAAATGATAAACTTGTAATGTACCAGCGACCATATCAGGAGAACTTTCCTGATCCTGTCAGTATTGAAGTGCATAAAAACTATTGGGGAGTTGCCTACTGGTGGCACTAGAATCATCACCCTACTGATTCGGGCGACCAGACTGAGCTGAAGAACGATTATGTTGACTCTGCAAACCCACCTGAGGACACTCTCTGACCCTGTAGCCTAGCTTTCCACATCCAAAACTTATATCACTGCCAGCTCTACAGACACTCTGGTGGTTTTTTCCATACTTCTGGCATAGGGGATTTGTTCGGGCACTGCTTAAACTACCCTGAGGTTTAGGGCCTGGTGCCCTATCTTTATTGTCGTCTCTAAATTTTGGTACTGGAGCACTGGATTAAGACTGAGCTGGAACTAAAGATTTTGGGCAGAACTGAGAGCTATTTCCACCCTCTAACTTAGGCTAAGTTAAGTTAAAGCTACCTATTCTAGCTTTTTTATTTTCCCTCTTCTTATCCTTATTCTTAGCCTCCTCTATCTGTTGAGCATGTCCATCTCTTTAATTAGCATTGCGGTCCTTCACTCCTTGACCACACTGATAGACACCTCAGACATAAACTTACTCATCTTAGATTTGCTATCTTCTACCACATGAGGGGCATATCTGGCTATCTTAGTAAACTTAAAAGAATACTCTTTCACTGTCATGTTACCCTACTTCAGATTAATGAAATCTAAAACCTTCGCTCCACTAAACTCCAGTGGAAAGAACCTATCCAGAAAAATAGTGGTAAACTCCGCCCATTCTATGGTCCCTACATCTATGGCTTCTAACTTACATCCCATTCCTTCTCTTTGTGGCTCTAATCAGGTCAATGGCATTAGAAACAAAAAGGTCTAAAGTTGGGTAGAAATCCCATGCCTTGTTGTTTCCATTGCCTTCGACCATACCATAGCCATAAATAAGAGGCATGGGATGCAAGTTTAACTTGAGAAATTGCCACTTGGGCTTGATCCCTTATTCTTACTTCAGGAGTTGTTGGTTCAGGTTTTATTCTTGACTGAAAATCTTACCAATTCTCTGTGTTTGCCAAGCTTCTTCCTTAGAGTTCGCATCCTACATCTTTGTGGGTCTTCATTCAGGCCACGCTAGCTAGTTGTAGTCCCCTAACAAAGTGCACAACTCCAATCCACTTTACCATTTTTATTTTTTAAGAACGACTGATGGATTTTTATTTTTGGATACACTTTCACACTTGCAGATCATTCAATTTTTTCAATTTTCATGTCAATTTCATCAGCTAGTTTCACTACACTTTTTTTCCTATCCTATGTTTCTTCTTTAATAAGGTCTAAGTTGATATATGGTATTCTCCACCACCCCTCTCCCCTTCCCACATAGTTATTTTTCCAATCACCTTCTGCTTTATAATAGTCTCCTCGTGCAACCCATCCATATAAATTTGGACCAGGGGAATTTCTATTGGTTTTCTATTCTTGTTTGTAGTAGTGTGAGGCCTCGAAGGCCTTTCAAAAGTCATTGAACCCTTAAAATCGGTCCAACACTATTAGATATTTACACTGTCGCCACTAACTTGAACCCGTCCCCAAACTTGACACATAAACAAAGCAGAATCTTTATTAAACCATAATAGGGTATCGACACCCCCCTACTTGGTCCCTCAGCCTTACTAGTTTGAACTGAACAAACTTAATTGTAAAATGCAGGATCTTGTTTAAAGGATTGTCGCCTAATAGGTAAAGAACTAAAATTCAAAAAATTTGTGTACTAGATGTGTGTTTTCATGATAGGTTGATCAGTAATACATACCTCCCATATGAAGTGGTTCCATCTGCAAGCAGCTTATTTCTCTGAACCTATCTTTACATTAGCCTTTAATGCTGGTTGGGCAAAAGTTGATCCAATTTCAGTTTCTTTAATCTGCAAATAAGAGAAAAACATTTAATGTCAAACAAGAGAAGAACAAAAAGAACATTACAAAAGGTTAAGACAAAATTACATGAATACAACACATTACAACAATCTGATGCAATAGATGATCAATCAGATACAAAAGATAATCAATTTGATATAACTTGTTATCAATCGATTATCATAGATGCGTCGCCTGTTGCAACAGATAATGAATATTTTGTGACACATGATGAATTTATTGTGACAGATAACCAATCTGATGCGATAGATGAGTAATCTAATGCAACAGATTCCTCCTCTGTTCAATAGATGAGTTATCTGTTGCAACAGGCGACACATCAGTGCCCACCAATGGATGACATATTACAATATATAGGTCATATGTTGGAATAAATCAAACCATCTTTGCTACTGGTTTGATTTCTTCCATCAGTTACTTCATCTATTCCAACAGTTGATTCATCAGTTGCAACAGTTGAGAAAACTATTGCAATACCACCAACAACATCAACAACAACAAAAAACAACATTATATGTTCCAACTCCATCAAAAACACTAACACCACATGTTCCAACAATACCAACATCCCTAAAAAGAGTGCCACCAACAAAGTAACAAACAACAGATGCAAATATCTAATTTAAATAACATATAAAGAAGAAGACGAGAAGGAAAGAGCAATATTGAACCATACTTGTAATGTCAAAAAATTAATGGGATCAGAACACCTATTTCAGTTGAGAAAAGATATTGATCAGTTGAGATCTGAAAGGATCCTCATATGAAAAGGGAGAGAAAATAGAAGAAAAAAGAAGATAGTTGTTATTACCCTAAAGAGGAGAGAAAGAGAATTCTGAAAGAGAGAGATGATCTAAGTTAAGTTATGGCTGAAGGAGAAAGAATTCAAGAGATGGGTTTTAAATATTCATTAATATCTTTGAGGGGTACGAGGAGACGATGACATTGAAAAGACAAGATTAGACTACTCAAGAAGGAAATTTTTTAGTTATCCAAGTAATATTTTTTACCTCCTTATTTTATCTTTTTTATCTCATATGGGAAATTGCTTTCAAATAAAAAAAGATCTTAAAACATATAAGTAATCTATTGCAACAAATGATAATTTTTGTTTGAAAATTTTCAACGGCTCAGTCATCTGTTGCAATATATTCAATAATCTGTTTGATAAATTCCAACAGATTACCTACCTATTGCAACATATTCAGTAATCTATTTGTTAAATTCCAACAGATTCCCCACCGGTTGTAATAGGTTAAATATTTGTTTTTATACAATTGTATGGTATAAACTAGTGTTTGGTATAAACTAGGGTTTTCTATATCTAGGGACGAGTACATAGGGTCAACTAAAACTTCATGTGAATTTTTTTCAATTGTATGGTGTTGGTGTTGGTGTTGCGTTCCTCCCGACCCGAGTCGTCGATCAATCGATCACTCTGAGATTAAATGATTCTCATTAACTTATTATTATAAGCTAATACCTAAATTGATTTATCTATATATAGGGATGATTAAATAGGGTCAACTACAATTTCAATTGAGTTTTTTGCAATTGCATGGTGTTGGTGTTGCGTTTCTCCCATCCCAAGTCGTCGATCGATCTATCACTCCAAGATAAAATAATTTGCATTAACTTATTGTTATAAGCTAATACCTAAATTGATTTAGCTATATCTAGTGATGAGTACATAGGGTCAACTACAACTTTAATTGAGTCTTTTGCAATTACATGGTGTTGGTATTAGTGTTGGCATTGTATTTCTCCCAACCTGAGTTATTGATCGATCAATAACTCTAAGATGAATGATTCGCATTAACTTATTATTATAAGCTAATACATAAATAGATTTAGCTAGATCCAGGGATGAGTACATAGGGTTAACTACAACTTCAATTGAGTCTTTTACAATTGAATGGTGATGGTGTTGGTGTTGCATTCTTTCCGACCCGAGTCGTCGATCGATCGACCACTCAAAGATGAAACGATTCTCATTAACTTATTATTATAATCTAATACCTAAATTGATTTAGCTAAAAATAATTAAGATCAATTTGAACCAAATTAACATTTTCAAAAATTGACATTCTTTCCAAAATATAAATCAACCCATACAAATCATCTATTTGTGGGAAAAAGTTTTATCATTTAAAATCTTGAGTTTCGCTCTTTTATTTATCTCTCAATAATACATACAACAACTACTCAATATATTTCTCAACCCTTCACAACAGATCAATTTTCTTTCCATTTCTGACCATATAGGTGTTATTTTTTACTTTATTCTTGCTTGTATTCATCATTTTTCTTTGTATTCGTAGGTAACAGAGTTTGAGAAGAGTTCTATATTTGTTCTTTTTTCTAAAAATTAGTTTTATTAGTTAATGATGAAAAAGAAGACTTTTAGTTGTATTATCTTTAAAAATAGGTTAACAATTTTGAGTTTTGATGGTAAAATCATTGGAAAAACCCAATAAAATCCTAGTTTTTGTCGCAGTGTTTTATTGAATGTGGTTGTATTATTGGATGGTTTTTGTGGTGTTGTTGGATGGTGTTTGTAGTGTTGTTGGTAGATGTTGGTGGTGTTGTTGGTTTTGGTGGATTGGTGGTGGTGTTAGTAGTTGTTTGTAGTGTTGTTGGTGGCATTGTTTGGCGGTGTTGGTGACATTGGTTGGTGGTGTTTGTGGTGGCTATTAGTGGTGTTTGTGGTGGCTATTGGTGGTGTTGGTATTCGTGGTGTTTGTGGCATTGGTTGGTGGTGTTTGTGGTGGCTGTTAGTGTGTCGGTATTAGTGGCGTTTGTAATATATTTTTTAAAATTTATGCATACATTAATTGTAATGTAATTTTTTCTTTTTTTGTTATTTGTAGGTAAAACATATCTCCCAAAAGAAAAGAAAGTGAATATGGATTAACTTCTGACCACCTAACAACAAAGGCTAAAGTACAGAGGGATTCAAATGAGCTTTCTGACCAATCTCAATTAGGGAAAAGTAAAGTTAAGGAGTAATATGAAAACAACATTGAGCGAGATGGGAAAGGGTTTGTAGATGGTGATAAAGAAAATGAAAGTGAGAAAGAGGAGGAATAAAAGAGTGAGAAAGAGGATGATTATCGACATGATGATAATGGATCACCAATGAGGCGTGAATTAATATCGACATCCCAGCATGATCCTGTCAAAACTATTAGTATTGATAGGTTTCAAGTTGCGATGCCGATAGATGAACCTGCAGAACTGACTAGTGAACTTGTACTTAAATTTCAGTTGGGGAAATATTTTTATTATTTTAGGAATATTATGAAGAACGAAACATTGACGGACTTTTTAAGAGGAGCTTCTTTGGATGCTTTCTTGAGCTGCCTGAGTACCCCCCCTTACCGTTTCCAAATAAGGATGGTATATGATATTCTCTAGTGCAGGATCAAGTATGTGGGGTATGATAAATATTCGGAGGAGGGGGGGCAAAAAGATGGATGAAATCTGGATCAACTACTATGGCATATCGGTTTATTTTGGCTTGCAAGAGTTTACCATAGTGATAGGCTTGAGATGCGATCATCCAGAAGAACCTATTGCTAAGGAAACACCTTGAAAAAGTTCCAAGGCAAGTATGATAGCCAAACCACCACAAGAAAATATAGGGAAGGCATTTTCCCAGCAACCACCCAACAAAACCAACAAACACAAGGAAAAAATAGATGGGTTATTGGACATTGTTGGACGTTGCTACAAAGCATCGAATTTGATGACAGATCTCAATGATAAAACCATACCAAAGCATTACAAGGAGAAATTGTGCTTAGTTTGGTTTGCCCATTCCGTTATATTGGTAAGAGACGTCAACAAGGTCATAGAAGATGATTTGTTGGCGTTTGCTGAGGATTTTGATAAATTCAACAATTATGCCTGGGGATATAATAGATTCTACTTGACTGACAAATATTTACTGACAAAGATATACTCAGGGATGATCACATTATACGACTTTCCTTGGGATTTCATGGTAAAATTAATCACTATTGTTACTCATCCATTAATTTCCATTGAATATAGTTATTATGGCTTTTTTTTCTTACTTCTTGTTTACATTTTTTAGGCTTAGTCATTTAAAGCCATTCCTCCCCTCTGAAAGCAGGTAATGGATTACTCGGATGAGGTTTCTTATCTAAGGTTGTTTAGGTGGTTGGCTGCAAATAACAACACAAGAATTAAGGAGGCTGATCTCATTAACCCTCCGGATGATGCAGTACGTCTTTTTTCAAGTTAAATAATTTGACTCAATAAAAGATATTAAATAGATGTTATATCAGGTGCAACAGATGTTATATCTGATGTACCAGATGGGACATCTATTGCGATAGATTACCCATCATGTGCCAACTGGTGCAATAGATGGAATATTTGTTGTGACAGACGATTGATATTTTGCATCAGATTACCCATTTGTTGCTTTGGTTCTCTAAACCCTACTCTTAACAGATTAACTATCTAATGCAAATTATGCAACATATGGGTAATTTGATGCAACATATTGTTAATCTGTTGCGACATACAAATCATTTGTTTCATAAGTTGTCTATTTTAACATGTAACCCAACTGTGAAAATTATTATATTATATGATTTATATTAATCTATATTTTTTTATAAGTTGTACATCCATGGATCGTGCCTACTGAGCAGGAGTTGGGGGTGACTTCATTTATTACTCTAGGTCATGTTCATACTATAGCAGACCCAATAGTGGAGTTAATAAAGAAGGAATTGGCTGGAGCAACAGCCATAAGAAGAGTAGTTAGGCAAGGTTAGCCTAGTGTTGAGGCTCTTCATAACCAAACTACTGCAATAGATCCGGGTGCTTCTTCTGGGGGTGTTGCTGGTGGAGTTGATGTTGGTGGCAGGCATGCTGATGCTACTAGCTGTCGTAATGTTGAGCATGTTGATTCTCAAGAAAAAATAAAATTGTTTGAAAACACACCTTTCACAGGTCCCTCTCCTTATTACATAGGTCCATCTCACCCTTACACCGGCCCCTCTCACCCATCTTCACCCTTATGTTCTCATTGCAAATCCCAAGAGTGCAAGGAAAACCAAGATAAATTTTTTGAAAAAGTAGAGGCTATCTCTAAAGTTGTTAAGAAATTAAAATCTAAGAGGGTTGTCTTACCATCCAAGAAGGTGAGGGAGAAATACACTCATACAGAGATGTTTACAGGAGAAAAGAGTAATTAGCCAAGTACTCTCCAATCAAAAATCCAAAAAAATTACAACTCCTCATTTTCCAAAAGCTGTTGAAGTTCGGGGACATTCAATAAGGTGGACATATACGCGGAACTTGGCTCCAAAGAGAAGATGGATCTGCGACGGGCTAAGCAAGGCGCAAAATATTAACTTATCAATACCTTTTCCACCGAAGACTATAGAAGTATGATAGATATGCATACGCAGTACGTGGACAGGGTAAGTTTACTTTTCCTAACCTAGCCTTCTAATCTACCTGTCATTTGTTGCAATATATGTGTATTCTGGTGCAATTTGTGGTGGTTCTGTTGGAACATATTACCCAACTCTTGCATAAGTTACGTTAGATAGGTAATCTGTGAACAGATTCAGAGAACCCTCTGTAATAGATGGACCATCCGTTGTATCTTTCACTATGTTTTCCTTCTTTACAATTACTAACCTATTTAAAAATTTACTTCTTGTATCATAGTATGTTGAAGAAATTCTCTGCCTTATGAGGGACAGGCAATTAGCCTACACAAAAGATTATGATTCTGACGATAGAATAATGGACCTCAACTTCTATAGGAATCTTAAGGATAGGTACGATTATCTCAATAACCTAGCATCAACTATCGTTGGCGAGAGATTTCATTCATTACTTTCTGGGTTCCAATAGGATAAAGAAATAATAAAGTATGTTAGAGGGGAGAGGCCAAATCCACACGGCAAGAGTTAGACTGAGGAAAAGAGGAATCTTGGAGTCATGCGTGGACGGCGTACATTATCGAGCTGTTGAGATACTTCTAGAGGAGGGAAAGATCAATGTTTATGACTGCAACTTACCTTCCTTGGGCAGGGTTGATTTTTTTACCTACATGCAACCACTATTGGAGTTGTTCCCCATCTTGTTGAGGCAGAGTAAACTGATGGATATTTGCCAATAAAAGTGTTAATGAAGCAGCCATGGGATTTTAAAGGTCGAAACCAGGTCATGGACCGTCCAAAAATTAAAATCGCTACCGCGTGTGGGTCACATGCTCTTGCACACATTAAAGGTTTGTTGATCGGCAAAGAAATGGCTGAGCCAATGACCCTTTTGTGCAACAATGATATGGAAAACATGCAAGAGGTCTGGTCTTATGGGGTACTATCTGGACGCTTGGAGCCTGTGTATAAAGAAGAGCCTGTGAAATAATGTTTTTTTTATTTGAAGTAACTTCACTTTACATACTTTACATTACATTACATACATACATACACACATGTAGGGGCAATTTTTTTTGTATGGTGATATTTGAATTTTTCAAAATGCAACAGATTATCCATCTGCTGTAAAATATATTCTATCAGTTCTGACATATAGTTTATCTGTTGCAATAGGTTAGTCCTTTATTGCATTATTCTAATATAGTCTTATCGGTTGCAATAGTGGGAAGACCTATTTAATAATTTCCAACAGATGACCTATATGTTGCAACATATGTCTAAATCCGTTTGATATTTTCCAACAATTACCCTTAAATATCCATGTGCTCAATGACACCAAACCAGTAGCAAACATAAATATACCACCATGAAAATTTCAGCAATTTGTCTTGAATATCCATGTGCCTAAAACCACCAAACAAGTAGTAATAATGCCAATAATGTAGTATCTTGGTAAGACCTCACAAAATCCTCTCGTAGTTTGAGCCTTAGAGCGTGTTTAGTAAAGTGTTAATCTGGCCCTAAAAAGTTGAGAAGTGTCTTCCCAAGTGAGAAGTATTTTGAACCGTGTATAATTTCTCTAATATCGACTTTTTGTCATGTAGAGAGTCGAATAAGCTTTTCGTAGATACCAAATTTTCCCAAATCGAACACTCGAGCAAAGAGTTAGAGCTATGTTAGTGAGACAGTGTGCCACCTGGAACTTTAGCGCATCGCAGATCCAGCCAAAATGGAAATCATCAAAATCCAGTGAGCCTCCACGATTATGGCGCATCGTGCCAAGGTTTAATTTCAGAATTGTAAATTTCCAGTGCACCAACGTAATTCCACTGCATCGCGGTGCCTTTCCAGTTTGCAACCAAGGTGGCAACGCGATTTCCACCACGTCGCTCCATCAAGCAGTTTCCCGATTGTCCTATTTCCAGTGAGTTGGCAAGATTATGGCGCGTTGCGCCAAGATGAAAAATCAGGATTTTTCAGTTTAATTCCAAGGGCAAAAAAGGTCTTTTCCCAACCCCTATATATATTCCTTAACACGGGATTTGGCCTCATTTTAACCTAAAAATACTAGTTTTCTCTAAAAGTTGTTCAAGAACAAGAGCTAGGGTTCTACAAAATCAAAACCCTTTCTTCTTCTTCAAGAGAAATCAAGAATCTCTCCAAGGGCTTTCAAGAAAGAGTTTCTCTAAGGTATGTAGATGTTGATTCTTGGGTCCCTTTCATCCAAGAAGCTCAAGAATCCTCTTTCAAAAATTCAAAAATTTTATGTTTATGAGTTTTCATGATTCCTGTGAGTTGAAATTGATGTTCATGCTATTATTAAGTTTTGATTCATGGTTTTTTGTAAGTTTTTCAAGCTTTAACCCTAGTATGTGATACCCATGTTATGTTCTTGACAAACCCTCTTCAAGTTGCTTGTTAAGTGATGTGTTCATGTCAATTAAGTGTAGAAATTATTGAATAGGCAAAGCATGCTCCCCATATGCTTGATAAAATGCTTATGTGAATGAATTAGAGCCATTATAACATGTTGACTAGAATCCTAATTGTGTGTAAGCCCATGCATGCCAAGTGTTTGTTGAAAAGCCTTAGTGAATGAATTGTGGCATAATAGCATAAAATTCCCCAATTATGTGCTCTTTGATACATGCTAAGAGTTTAATACATGCTAAGCTTTTGATGAATGAATTGTAACATGATAGCATGAAGTTCCCCAATTATGTGTTCTCCGGTACATGCCAAGACTTAAATATGTGCGAAGTGCTTGATGCAAGTCCATGTTGAATGGAGTATGATACAATAGCATGTCCCCCTATGTTATTACATGTTTAGGATTCCTAAATGCTTGAAGTGATGTCGTAGTGATTGTGATGGTGAATGATTGTCCATGGTCTTGATTATTCAAGAATGGTTATGTTTTATTTTTATGTTATCAAGTCCTGGGGATATTTATACTTGATAATTTAGCTGTTGTCTAGAGCCTGTGTCAGTTTTCACTATAATTCCAGTCAATTCATGATTCTCAAAACTCAGCAAGTTATAGAACTCTATATTCTTAGACAGATACAGAACTTAAGAAATCTCAGTAATCTCTATAATCGTCGTAATCTCAGTATTGCTAGTAATCTAGCCTCAGTTCTATACCCAGCTCAGATCTAGTAGTATTCAAGTGTTCAGTTCTGACCTCTGTAGTAATCGACTACTCTATTCAAAGATCAGTGTTGTTCAGTGAGATAACGAGATTCAATAATATTCCTTCAGATACGGAACCAAGTGAATTCAGCTTAACTCAGTCAGATCATTCGAGAAACATGATCAGTATCATATTCATCTTAGTTTGTGTTTAGTTAAGAATCAATTCAGAATTTTTTAGTTGGGAGTTGGAGCTAGCACCGAGCGAGGGCAGGGATGGCGGCTCCCCGTCAGAGAGGCAAAGTCGTTAGGAGCAATCCCTAAACTCCAGAAATGTATAGCCTGCGCAGGATGCAGGAGTCACCCATCAGGAAAGACTGGTCACCCATCAGATAGGCTTGGCTATTATATTGCCTTAGGCTTGACTTCCTGCGAGGGTCACCCATTAGATAGGTTTGACCAGAGAGGTATTTACCCATGGTACGGTATTGACACCCTTCTAGCTGGGGTTATAGGTTGGACCCCACCAGTTGAGATTCGAGGCATGTCGGTTAAGTGACTACCAGTTGCAGTTTCAGTATTAATCTTCAGAAATCAGGACTGCCAGATACAGTCATCTATCTCAGTAAGGAACTCAAATAGTTTCATTGATTCATGGACCACCCGTCAGTTAGGCTTGGTCCCCGTATAAAGTTATTTTGTATCAGATCTAGAGATTACCCATCAGATAGGCTTGACCTCAGTCTCAGATTTAGTTGAGTATTCTAGTTATCAGATTTAGTGATCACCCATTAGATAGGCTTGATCTCAGTCTCATATTCACTTGAGTAATATCATTATCAGATCCCGAGGTCACCCGTCAGATAGGCTTGATCTCAGTCTCAGATTCAATTGAGTATTCTTGTTATCAGATCTAGAGATCATCCATCAGATAGGCTTGATCTCAGTCTCAGATTTAGTTGAGTATTCTTGTTATCATATGTTAAGATCACCCATCAGATAGGCTTGATCTCAGTCTTAGATTCAATTGAGTATTCTTGTTATCATATGTAGAGATCACCCGTCAGATAGGCTTGATCTCAGTCTCAGATTCAGTTGAGTATTCTTGATATCAGATCCCGAGATCACTCGCTAGATAAGATTGATCTCAACTATAGTACTCAGTTATCAGTATCAGGTGATTTAGTTGTTCAGTATCTCAGGCATTAGTAGTAAGTTCGGATAACAGTAAAGTAGTACCCGAGTTTTAGTATTTTGAGTCACGATGATTTCGGTTATGGTTTGTGTATTCATGCATGTGTTCTCATTCAGTATTCTCATGATTATTTAATTAAGTAATTGTTCATGCATAAGCCCTTGCATTTAGCCTTACCTCATCTTCATACTCAGTACATTCTCGTACTGACGTATTTATGCTATGGTATTTTATTTGACACCATAGGTTCAGAGGCACGAGTCCAGAGTACCCTTAGAAGCTCAGTCCCAGTCAGTAGCAGTAGACATAGCAGTGAGTCCTCTTCAGTCGGGGATGATCCCTATTTTTTTTATTATCGCATCAGACTTAGTTTATTTTCAGTAGACGGAGTTAGTTAGGGACATGTCCCATCAACTCCACATATCAGATAGTTTAGAGTCTTTTCAGACAGATGTATCAGTGTTCAGTTTTCAATTTTGAGTATTTTTTTAGATGTTTTGAACCTTATGGCCAGTTTCCTCATTTATTATCTATATTATACAGTGTTCAGGTACAGATATTAGTAGAGGGTTAGCTTTTGGTCCTTCGGAATCATGAGCATCGTGTGACGTTTCGGTTCTAGAAAATTGGGTCGTTGCAATCTTCTTGTTCGATTTTGTTTCTCTTCAAAAGCCTTGACTTTCTTCAACAAACTCCAGATTACACGATTTGCTTGTGATGGATGTCATTCTTCATACCAATCAAAGTTATCACATCCACCCAACTTCTACAAAAACAAGACCACAATTATAAAACAATTACAAGTCAATAAGTAATCAACTAATTAAATATAAAAAATATTACCTTTGAAATCTTACAAGTAAAAAACTTACGACTTGAATTTTGTATAGTCCAACAAGTCTTCAATAGATCTTCATGACCACACTTACAATATCAAAAATCTTTGTCACAAAAAATAGTGGAAGATTAGCTCAGCATTGTCAAGCTCGGTTGAAAAAATAAAAAAATAAATAGAAAAAATATAACTAATCGAGATGAATTTGGATAGAGAAAAAAAGATAAAGAAAAAAAGAAGATTTGGAAATTTAGGGTTAAATTTTAAGAAGGAGATGAATATATAAGATAATTGGAGAAAAATAATCGTAATCAGCAAAAATGGAGGTTCAACGAGCCTTGGCTGCGTGAATTACACGTGAGCATCCCACAGGGAAAAAAGTGACAAACTGACACATTTGATGCCTATTTTATTTTACGTGTTTTAAATAAACACTATCTACTTGATGCCTATTTTATTTTAAAAGTTTAATCTGAACACTGTCGATGGGTTCCGCCTTTTTTATTTCAAGTCACTTTCACTTTTTTACATGTAGTGGCAATTTTGTATGTCTAATGAAAGTTGAATTTTTATAATGCAACAGATTGTCCATCTGTTGTAACAGATATTCTACCTATTCTGACGTACAGTTTATCTATTGCAATAGGTTGGTCATCTATTGCATTATGTCGATGTTTCTATCTAAGTCTATCTGTTACAACAGTGGGAAGACCTATTTGATAATTTCCAACAGATTACCTACCTGTTGCAACATATGTCTAAATCTGTTTGATATTTCTAACAGATGCGTCATCTGTTACAACAGATACATTATCTGTTGGAATATTTGAATCTAGTATTCTATTTCAATTAATAAGTATAAATCTAAGGAAAAAATAAAATTTATTGGCAAAATGAAATAAATCAAAGCCTTCAAAAATTAGCTAAAATAAATCAACAAATAAATAAAATATAAAAAAATTGTTATGGGTACAGATCTTAACAAATACATCAACAATTTACGTAATGATGCCAAGAATTCCTAAGGATGGGTGAGGTTATTACTTCGATAGAGTCAAGCTATAAAGATCTACTCAATATGGATAAATTGTTATTCATCCGGTGCTATAGAATTTAGCTTTTGTTGTCGTGGATCTTTATTGTCGCTTATGTACGGTTTTTATGCTTTTTGTTCTCCGTATTTCCATAAAAGGAGTAGCATACTGTCAATGTTGTTCAGCAGTAGCTTCTACATCCACCTAGAAAACCAAAATTGGTCAATGCTAATCACAGAGATACAAAAAAATAAAAAAAAGAAAACTCATCTGTTCTAGCAAATCAAACAGGCCTTCCTCATGTTTTAAATTATCCCAAACAGATTATACTTTTGTTGCAACAGAATAAAATCAATTGTTTGGACAAATTTCTACATGAGGAAGACCTGTATGATAATTTCCAATGGATGAACCATCTGTTGCGACATATGACTCATCTTTTGTAGCAGATAGGTTATCTATTGGTACAAATAAAAGCGGTATAAAGGGATGTTTGATTTTCTAAAATAGATGAGACATATGTTGCAACAGATACATTATTTGATGCAACAAGTTAGTCAACTATTGCAAAAATGTATATATCTGTTCGATAATTTTTAGCAGATGTGTCATCTGTTGAAACAGATAAGTGTTTATTTATTAGTTGGAACATACTTATATATTCACTTTTCCAGCTTGTACTTCTCTCCTTTGGCCATTGTACATTGTTCAATGCAACACACGAACAGAGGAGTTGCAATTTTGCTTTTTTGGATGCTTGATAATGCCTTGGAAATTATTTTTCTTCTCTTCTTAGCCTTAATCTCTAATAGAGTGGATGGATATAAAATCCTCTTTGATGGAATGACACCCCTCTTAGATGTCAATTCCTTTACAGAAGCAGTTAATGCATTAATAGCATTAATCACTACATCATGTTTCGCCTTGCAGTCTTGACATTTGCATCTAGAACATTCATTCGGAGAGGCAAAATCTATATAACCAGTATGATCATACTCATAATGGTTCATTTTAGATACAGTAAGAGGAGCATCATTAGCACCAACAGTAGCACCCCTACCACCACCAACAGCTTCATCACCACTAAGACCATTAACAATAACAAGCCCACCCTCCAAAATTATTTTTCTTGTAATGGTTGTTGCTCCAAAAAAAATTATTTTTATTTTGTCAATGACCTTAGGGTCGGATAAAGTTTGCACAGACCGTAAAGTAAGAAAAAATGAAATCTTCAACTCTCGATTGGTCAGAACTAGCGGCGGATGCACAATCTAACATAAATCATTACATATATGAGAATGATGATTAGATCATCCAAAAAATTATTAATTAAAATAAAAACTTAATTATAATTATACTTACTGCCTCCTTTAGGGAACTTCTTCCTGTAGTTCACTTGTTGTCTCAAATAAGGAATGGCTTAAAATCCCAAGCCTATAAAATAATGCCAATAAATAAAAATCATTATTGAGTAAAAAAAATGATATCATAATAAAATAAAGAAACATTTACAATGAAAAGTCATATAAGTTGACTGTCTTTGTCGCTAATGAAGTCAACAAATATTTGACAGTCATTTTGAAGCTTTCATAACCCCAAGGATAGTTATTAAATGCCTCAAGATCCTCTGAGAGCTTTATTAAACCAACACTTATGTTGTTGTTCACGTCTCTCGCTCAAAAAATATTATGTACAAACCAAACCAAGAACAATGACTTCTTGTGCTTCTTTGAAATTCTTTTACCTTTCAATGCTTCAATTAAATTTTTATTTTTGAAGCTTGGACCAACAATGGACACCAGGTCATCATGATCACATGACTTGCTTTTGCCTTTTTTGGGTGTGCGGGGTTCTTTTTTTGGGTTAGAATAGGTATAACTTAAGAAGGAGAAGGAGGATAACATTTTAGTCCAGTAACTATGGCAAACTCCTTCCATCCAAAACAAACAGGCATGCCACAGTAATTTATCCACATGTCATCCATCTTATCTTTATTTTCATACGTAAACCTACTCTTGTGAAGTTCATATACTATTTTCATTTGGAAATGAGCATTGTTGTCCTTCGACAAATCAAGATATTTTCCAAAGCATCTGTCCCTAAAATAAGAATCCAATTCTTATTCTCAAAGTATTTTTCTGAAGGCGTCAAAATATTTTCCCATGGCTGACTTAACCACGAAATCACCCGTTAAATATGTGGTACCATCACACTGCATTCTCACAGGATAACGATTAATGCTGAAAGTTTTAACCAACTCTTTGGTGGAAGGGCTATTAACATTTGGATCATCTCTTTTGAAATATTCCTCCTCCCCATGTTCATTATATTCTGCTCCTGATTGAGATAACGCTTGTAAAACAAGCTCATAGAGTGGTGGATGTATCCTAGCTGCTTCACTTGTTCCTTTACTTGGACTTGATTCAGTTTTTGTTCTTTTGGGAGCCATATTATCTAAAATTAATAGGAACTTAAAAAAATATTATAGTTGATTAATGCATCGTTAAAAAGGATAACAGTAAATCTAACATGCAAAATAGTAAAATAATAGTTGCAATAAATCACACATCTATTGCACCAGGTTGGTTATCTGTCGCACCAAATAACTAACCTATTGCAACGGATGAGTAATCTATTGCAACTATACAAAATATATAGCTCATCTTTTAATATAGATGATTGGTCTGTACAACAGATCACACATCTGTTGCAATATATGAATGATCTGTTAGGACAGTTAAATAACCTGTTACAATAGATGAGTAATCTATTGCAACAATACAAAATATATCACTCATCTATTGAGAAAGAGGAATGGTCTGTGCAATAGATTACACATCTATTGCAATATATGAGTGATTTGTTGGAATAGTTAAATAACCTGTATCAATGACTGAGTAATCTGTTGTGACAATACAAAACATATAACTTATTTGTTGAGAAAGATGAATGGTCTATGCAACAGATCACACATCTATTACAACATATGAGTGATCTGTTGGAATAGTTAACTAATCTATAGCAATGACTAAGTAATCTGTTGTGACAATACAAAATATATCACTTCTCTGTTGAGAAAGATAAATGGTCTGTGCAACAGGTCACACATCTGTTACAACATATGAGTGATCTGTTGGAATAGTTATTAACGGTCAATATTATTTAGATTTTTTCTAACATAAGGGTCATCCATCACGATAGATGAATGATCAGTTGGAAAAATTAAGTCTTGGACATGTCCTGTTGGAAGAGTTGATAGGATTTTATCCAACAAGAGGTTCATTTGTTGCATCAGATCTTTAATTCGATAGTTCCTCTATTACATCATATGGTTAATCTATTGTGTTAGATTTTTAATCCGATGGTTCCTCTATTGCATCCGATAGTAAATCAGTTGCATCAGATGGTTAATCTATTGCAAAATATGGTTAATCTATAGCATCATATGGTTAAACTATAATATCAGATGGTTAAACTATTACATCATATGCTAAATCAGTTGCATTAAATTTTTTATCCGATGGTTCCTCTATTGTATCAGATGATTAATCTGTTGCATCATATGGTTAATCTATTGCATCATATGTTTAATCTGTTGCATTAGAATTTTAGTTTGATGGTCCCTCTATTGTATCAGATGGTTGATCTGTTGCATCATATGCTAAATTTGTTGCATCAGATGGTTAATATGTTGCACCAGATGGATAATCTGTTGAAAAAAATCATAAAATAATTTTTCTCAGCAGAAGAACAACAATAGCATAATTTTTACCAAGAACAAGAACAAATCAACCCAGCAACGGGCGCAACACGAAAAACAGCAAACTCATTATTTTGTTTGTATAAACACAAACAACAAAAATCAAACTTTAAAAAATGCAACAAATAACAAAAAATCATAATTCACTTTGAAAAGAGAAGAGAAGAAATATTAGAAATTAGGCTTTTATTCATATCGCATTTCAAATTAAAGCAATAAATATTGAAATTGTTAACCAATACTATAAGCGAAGTTGTCTCAAGTTCCTCATTTTCTTAAAAACTAAAAAGGCCATAATTTTTTACCTATGAAAGAAGAAGAAAATGATGAAGAATTCAAAGCTATAGTGGACGGAGAGAAAGGTTGTCACATCGATTGACGGTTGAAGTTGAAAAGAAACTCAAATCCCAACTATTTGTCGTCGAAGTTTGAAGTCATTGGGATTTGAAAGGAGAAATTTGTAGAACTGTTGGTTGAGAGAAGTTGTCGAGGGAGTGGAGAGAGACGGTGGATGATTTGTATTGAAGAAGGGTGTTGTAACGTCCCAAAATCTAATCCCGAGATGTAACACAATGCTCAAGGCTACGAGTAGCCCCATGCTAACCCTTTGAGCCTGCTACTAGGTCTGAACCTTACTTTAAGATAATCTAGTCAAGAAATAATATTGTATTATACCAAAACTGAACTGAATAAACTGTAGATACTGTCTGACTAACAAATACGAAAGTCTGTAAATCAACTAGTAGTCCGACAAGCCTCTACTACTAAAGAACTAGAAAGTCAATGGGACAGGCCTCCAACTGACTTGGACTAAACTAAGAATATTAAATCAAGTACTATAAAAGATGGAAATCTGAAGGAGTAGGCCCTCGAATCATGAGGACTCACCAACTATAGGAACATAGATAGAGATACTTGAACTACTCACGCTGCTGATACTGAGACCCTGAACCTACATTATAAGACAATGCAACACATATACGTATATATGGATCGGTACTTTGAGGATGTACTGAGTATATTGGAGTTTAATGCATAAGTAAAACATCATCATACTTTATAAAAGAAAAATGATGCATGCTAAACGTGAATGGCTCACATAAGCTGGAATGTCTAAAATACTGCAATATAAAATCATGCATAGCAATTCAAACTTTATAAATCTAGTGAGCCATAATGTTTAGTTCTAAAAGTTGTACTTAAACATTCTCTTTAAGTCATACTGTCTAAGTGTAGAAAGAGCTCACATCTAAATCTGAAATCTTAAACTAATAACTTTCTGTAAAGCTTAATCTGAATAAAAACTCGTGAGCCTCTACACTTAGTTTCTAAAAGCTTTTTGGTTATTCTTTTCTTTTAGGACATAGAAACTTTGGGATATCTAGAAATTTTGGAACTTTGGAACTCAGGGAGTTTCTTCTAACCGACATAAACCATGTGATCTGACATGGAGTTCAACGTCTTACCCATGTTGGGGAGAGTTGTTCTACCCTTGCCATCGGAATAGAACCTTTACTTAAGTGATCACTATCTTAGCCCACATGGGCGTTTAAAACCTATGGTGGCTCATAGTTCTGGGGCACGAGACCTTGGAATCATACTCAACTCGGTGCTAAATACTACTCCCATACTTATTGCTCAGGACATTTAGGAAATCCATCTTAAAATAGCACAAGGGTTCATAATTAAAACCAATTATGCTTTTCTTTGTTTTAAATCATAAACCATATGAATAATGTGGATTCCTATCTTAGCTTAAGATCAAAATATCAATCTTTACTATTGATAGCACTAATTAAAACTTCTCAATAGGACTTGAGATCATAATCTCCTTATAAGATTATCAATAGTATTTAGGACTCAAAGCATAAAGCTTTAATGCATCAATAATTAGATTTAAACTTCATGCTCAATAATAATCTTAAAAGGTTTCAACAAACTCAATCAAGGTAATGGTGTATAATTCATAATACGAATCTTAAAATTTCAAACATGACTACATGTAAATTTCTTGCAATTGGAGCCTTAAATATCATAATAATGTCAAAAACTACAATAATGAGGATTTGGGTATCAACCCTAACTTAAATTTCATAGGAAATCATAGTATATTCAGAAAAAGCTAAAATTAAAATTAAGTTTTGGGCACAAGGATAAAAGATTTATCCTTGTTCAATACTTCACATACCTTGGATGATGAACTAGATGAACAAGTTTGCTTTTGGGACACTATTTTTGCTCTTGAATGATGATTCTTGGAATTCTTGAGTTGGGAATCTTGAATCTTCAATTAATTTGGAAAAAGGATGGTGGAATCTTGGGATTTTTGAGGTTGATTGTTGAAGCTTAGAATTTTGGTTGAGAGAAATTTTGAGAAATATATCATAAGGTGCTTGTAATAGCATTAAATCTTGTGTCTGGACGGAATTGGGGGCTGGGAAAAAAGTCCAAAATACCCTTTTTAACTTCTAAAAGAAACTGGAAAAAACGTAACAGGGTCCCGATTTAATGGGCCACCATAACACGCCACTATCGCAGTGGTTCACTGCAAATTGAAGAATGGAAAATTGGGGTCCTCCGCGATGCGGAGCTATCGCGTTGTCCCACTGGATTTTGACAATTGGGACCTAGAACTTTAACGTGATGCGCCACTATCGCGGTGCCCTATAGAAATGCCATTTTGGCCTTTGGCACAGCGTGTTACTATCACGTTGGGCTACTGGAATTCGACAATCGAGAAAATAGGTCTCTCCGTGATGCGCCAATATCGCGGAGGTCCACTGGAAATTGACAAATGGGAATTTGGACCTCTCTGCGACGCACCAACATCATTGTGGTCCACTGGAATGTGACAATTATGAAATTGTCCTTCACCGCGATGCAGTGACTGCCCAGTTGGCACATTATCAACTAAAAATACTCTAACTTCTTCACCGAGTGTTGGATTTAGGTGAATTTGGTATCGATGGAAAGCTTATTCAATTTCCCACACAATCAAAAGTTAAAATCTTGAAAATTATAGATGAAACAAAAATTAATCATGTTGGATGACATCCCTTAACATTCTAGGAATGAATTTAATCTAGAAAAAGTTTGAGGTTTTACAATATCTCCCCCTTGGGAACATTCATCCTCAAATGTGGCTAGCGAAACTGAGATATTGAAAACTAAGGCCATAATTGGCATATACAACTAAAAGCATGACTAAACTGATTCCAAATGCAAGAACGATCGAATGAATGGCTATATAAAGCTGAAACTTAGACTGAAAAAAGATGATCTGAGGAAACTAGTTACCTTAAACTGAATCTGCAGTGAAAAAATGAGAGTACCTGGTCCGCATATCTGCTTCTTCTTCCCAAGTAGCTCCCTCATCAGATTGGTTTTGCCAAAGAACCTTGACTAAGGGGACTTCTTCATTCCTTAGTCTAAGAGTCTGATGGTCAAGGATCTCAACTGGAATTTCTTCATAAGAGAGGCTATCATGAACCTTTGTTCTTTCTAAGGGTACTACAACCACTGGATAACTAATACACTTCTTTAGCAAAGACATATGGAATACAGGATGTACGAACGATAAATTTGTAGGCAACTCAAGCTCATATGCAACCTTCCCAACACAACTCAAAATCCAAAAGGGACCTACTTAATGGGGACTAAGTATTCCTTTCTTTCCAAATCTCTTTACCCCCTTCATGGGTGAAGCTTTCAAATAGACTAAATTATCAACTTCAAACTCAAGATCTCTTCTCCTTACATCCGCATACAATTTCTAACGACTCTGAGCTATTTTCATCCTTTCTCAAATAAACTATACTTTCTCCATAGCTTCTAAAACCATATCTGGCACTAACAACGCAGCCTCACCCACTTCAAACCATCCAACATGTGATCTATATCTCCTCCTATAAAGTGCCTCAAACGGATCTATCTGAATGCTAGTATGATAACTGTTGTTGTAGGAAAACTCAATCAATGGAAAATACTTATCCTAGATACCCTTAAAATAAAGCACACATGAAACTCAACATATCTTCTAGAGTCTGAATGGTCCTCTCTGCTTGACCATCGATCTGGGGATAAAAAGATGAACTAAGATGAATTTGGGCACCAAGACCCTTCTAAAAAGTTTTCCAAAACTGAGTACCCCTGTCTGAGATGATAGACAAGGGAATTCCATGCAATCTGACTAACTCTTGGATATACAACTTAGCATAATCCTCAGTTGTATAGGATGTATGAACTGGCAAAAAATGCACTGACTTAGTCAATCTATCCAAAATAACCTAAATCAAATCATGCTGACATCTCAAACGAGGTAACCCTATTACAAAATCCATGTTCACCTCTTCCCACTTCGAAGTAGGAAGACTGAACTCTTGCAAAACACCACCAGGCCTTTGGTGCTCTACCTTAACCTGTTGACAAACTGAACACATGGCCATGAACTCTGTAATATCTTTCTTCATACCACTCCACTAGTACATTTCCCACAAATCTCGGTACATCTTAGTAGCACCAGGGTGAATAGAGTAATGTACACCATGATCTTCAGCCATAATCCTCTACCTCAAATCATCAACACATGGTACACATAATCTACTTTGGTATCTCAACACATCATCTCCTCCTTGGGAGAAAACCTCTACCTTTTGGTCTTTAACCAACTCTTTCAACTTAACTAAGATGGGATCATGATATTATTTCTCCTTCAACTCAGAAACTAAGGAAGATTCTGCACTACTCTGCACCCAAACTCTACCCTCAGCCGAATCAACCAATCTAACACCCAACCTAGATAAATAGTGCACTTCCCAAGCTAACTCTTTCTTATCATTCTCCACATGAGCCATACAGCCCATGAACAATCTACTAGGGGCACCTGCCACTCCATTGGCCTTGCCCGGATGATACAACACGCTCATATCATAATCTTTTTACAGTTCTAACCACCTTATCTGATGGAGATTTAACTCCCTCTAAGTAAATATATATTGCAAGCTTTTGTGGTCTGTGAACACATCAACATGCACACCATATAGGTAGTGTCTCTAGATTTTCAAAGCAAACACCATAGCAGCTAATTCAAGATCATGAGTTGGGTAATTCTTTTCATGAGGATTAATATGTCTAGAGGCATAGGCTATGAACCTACCTCTCTTCATCAAAACACAACCCAAACCAACTCTGGAGGCATCATAATATACAACAAAACCATCCGTACCATCAGGTAATGCAAAGACTGGGGCTGAAGTGAGTTGAGTCTTCAACTCCTGAAAATTCTTCTCGCAGGAATCTGACCAGTAAAACTTAACCTTCTTTTGAGTCAATCGGGTCATAGGAGATGCAATGGATGAAATATCCTCAACAAAATGTCTGTAATAGCCAGTTATACCCAAGAAACTCCTAATATCTGATAGAGAAATAGGTCTAGTCCAGTTTTTTACGGCTTTTGTCTTTTGGGGATCAACTCTAATACCCTCACTGGAAATAATATGACTGAGGAAAGCAACTGAACTTAGCCAAAATTCATATTTGATAAATTTGGCGAACAACTGGTGATCTCTAAGAGTTTTCTACATAATTTTAAGATGGTTTGTGTGATCATCCTCACTACGAGAGTAGACAAGAATATCATCGATAAAGACTATGACAAACATATCCAGATACTATTTGAACACTTGGTTCATCAAGTCTATGAAAGCTACTGGGGCATTGGTTAGTCCAAAAAACATGACTAAAATCTCAAAATTACCATATCGGTTCCTAAAGGCTCTCTTTGAAATATCATATTCTCTTACTTTAAGTAGATAATAGTCGGATCTAAGGTCTATCTTTGAGAAATATCTTGCACCTTGGAGTTTTTCAAATAAGTCATCAATTCTAGGAAGAGGATATTTGTTCTTGACTATGACTTTATTCAACTGATGATAGTCAATGGACATATGCAAAGAACCATCTTTCTTTTGGAGGAATAGGATGGGAGCTCCCTATGGAGAAACACTAGGTCTTATGAAGCCTTTGTCTAGAAAATCTTTGAGTTGCTCTTCCAACTCCTTAAGCTCGGCAGGAGCCATATGATATGGAGGAATAGAAATAGGATAAGGATCAGAAAGAAGATCAATTTTGAATTCCATTTCCCTATCAGGAGGTACCCCTGGCAAATCTTTAGGAAAGACATTAGGAAACTCATTAACTATACTGACTGACTAAACTGTTGGAGTCTCAGACTTAGTGTCTTTAACTCAAACTTGATGATAGATGCACCCTTTAGAGATCAACTTTTTGGCTTTAAGATAGGATATAAAAGTACTCTTGGGAGACACTGAATTACCTGACCACTCAAAGGCTGGCTCATCGAAAAATTAAAACTTCACTACTCAGGTGCGATAATCTATAGATGCAAAAAAAGAATGGATCCAATCCATACCAAGAATAAGGTCAAAGTCATCCATGTTTAAATCTATTAGATCTGCTAACATGATCTTATGAAGGATAGTAATGGGACACTTTCAATAAATCCATTTGGCTACAGCTGACTCACCTACTGGAGTGTAAACCAAGAAAGGTTCAGGAATCTTTTCAAAACTCATCTCAAAATTAACTGCAACTAGAGGGGTAAAATAAGAGAAACTCGACCCAGGGTCCAACAGTACGTAAACATCAAAATAAAAGGCACAAAGCATACCAGTAACAACATCTGGGGAGCTCTCCTGCTCCTGGCGGGATGGTAAAGCATAGAACCAATTTTGGCACTGACCGACACCGGTACTAGATGATACGCCATGGGGAGGGGCTGGGAGAGCGGCAGGAGTTGGTGAACTGGTAGCCCCTATCTGAGAACAAACATCTCTATTTTTTTGCTTAGCATATGGGTACTCTCTAATTTTATGACCCAACTTGCCACAACCAAAAAAAACCCTTCTGTCCAGCCAAGCACTCTTCAGGATGAGTTCTACCACACTTAGCACATGGAGGATAACTGGGCTTACCACTCACACTATTCTGGGATCTAGACATAGAATACTTACCCCACTGCTCCTTTCTACCTCTGGAAGCGGGAGCACTAGCTGAAGACGGTGCTGTCAATGGCGGATGAATCTTAAACTGTGAGCGATTTCCCCCTGCATACCTTGACTGACCATACTCAAACTGCCCAATTCTAGCCTTCATATTCCCTCTCTCTCTCTCCTTCAACTTTTTTGCCTCTATCTGTTGGGCAAGAGTCATCAACCTAGAAAGATCGATATCTCTGATAAGCATGGTAGTCCTATACTCCTTGACTACCAATCCTGATGCTCCAGTAACAAACTTACTCATACTAGATTTGGCATCAGCTATCAACTCAAGAGCATACTTAGATAACTGGTTGAACTTAAGGCAGTACTCTTTCACTATCATTGAGCCCTGCCTCAGGTTCATAACTCCTCAACTTTGGATTCCCGCAACTCATGCGGAAAGAACCTATCTAGAAAAGCATCTTAAAACACCTGCCAACTCAGGGAAACTGCATCCTCACCCTACCTTTCTTCCACATGACAACCCAATCATAAGCAATATCTTTCAACCTATAAGAAGCTAATTTTATGCTCTCCTCTTCAGTAACATGCATAACTTGGGTGATATTTTTCACCTTATCAAGATACAACTGTGGGTCCTCGCCTACTTTTAACCCAAAAAATTTAGGCATATTTATCCTTATAAAGTCACGAAGTTTGGCTACAGCTGAATCACCTTCTTGTTGACACAAAACTAAAGCCTAATTATTGGCCTGAATGTTAGCGGTCACGGCTTGGGATAGCGCATGAAAGGCAGCGTGAAATTCGTCCTGAGACACATTCTCATTCAGGGGATCAACAAGATGGGGTGGATGGTTTTCATTCCTACGGGCATTAGCTCTGTGAGGAGGCACATTCTATCAAGAATGAGCATGAGTTAATAGTAGATAGAGATATTTTTAAGCACGATGGATTATGAACGAAAAAGAGGATTTTCCTAAAATGATCCAAAGCCTCTTGCTCATAGATATGGTGAGCTTCACACCCATGATCAAGAATCTACATAACACGGCTTTTTCGACTCCCTAGGACTCATTAAACCTTAGGCTCTGATACCAAGTTTGTAATGCTTAGAAATCTAATTCTGAGATGTCACATGGTGCTCAAGTCTATGAGTAACCCTAAGCTAACCCTTTAAGCCTGCTACTAGGCCTGAACCTTACTTTAAGATAATCTAGTCAAGAAATAATATTGTGTTATACCAAAACTGATCTAAATAAACTGTAGATTTTGTCTGAATAACAAATAATGAAAGTCTGTAAATCAACTAGTAGTCTGACAAACCTCTACTACTAAAGAACTGGAGATTCATTGGTATAGGCCCCCAACTGACTCGGACTAAACTGAGAATAATAAATCAAGTACTACAAAAGCCGAAAATCTAAAGGAGTAAGCCCTCGAAGCATGAGGACTCACCAAATGTGGGAGTGTAGATAGAGATGCTCGAACTACTCAAGCTGCTGATACTGAGCACCTGAACCTACATTATAAGACAATGAAGCACATAGAAGTATATGTGGATCGGTACTTTAAGGATGTACTGGGTATATGGGGGTGTAATGCATAAGTAAAACATCATCATACTTTATATAAAAAAAATGATGCATGCTAAACGTGAATGGATCACATAAGATAGAATGTCTAAAATATTGCAATATGAAATCATGCATAGCAATTCAAACTTTATAAATCTAGTGAGCCATAATGTTTAGTTCTAAAAGTTGTACTTAAACAGTATCTTTAAGACATACTGTCTAAGTGTAGAAAGAGCTCACATCTAAATCTGAAATCTAAAACTAATAACTTTCTGTAAATATTAATCTAAATAAAAACTCGTGAGCCTTTACACTTAGTTTCTAAGATTTTCTGTTATTCTTTTCTTTTAGGACATAGAAGTTTTGGGAGCTTTATAAATTTTGGAACTTTGGAACTCAGGGAGTTTCTTCTAACCGACATAAACCATGTGAGCTGCCATGGAGTCCAACGTTTTGTCCATGTTGAGGAGAGTTGTTCTGCCCTTGCCATTGGAATAGAACCTTTACTTAAGTGATCACTATCTTAGCCCACTATGGGAGTTTAAAACCTATGGTAGCTCAGAGTTCTGGGGCATGAGACCTTGGAATCATACCCAACTCGGTGCTAAATACTACTCCCATACTTATTGCACAAACTTTTAGGAAATCCATCTTAAAATAGAACAAGTATTTGTAATTAAAACCAATTATGCTTCTCTTTGTTTTAAATCATAAACCGTATGGATAATGTGGATTCCTATCTTAGCTTAGGATCAAAATATCAATCTTTGCTTTTGAAAGAACTAATCAAAACTTGTCAATAGGACTAGAGATCATAATCTCCTTATAAAATCAACAATAGTACTTAGGACTCAAAGTATAAAGCTTTAATGCATCAATAATCAGATTTAAACTTTATGCTCAATAATCATCTTTAAAGTTTTTAACAAACTCAGTCAAGGTAATGGTGTATAACTCATAATACGAATCTTATAATTTCAAACATGACTATATGTAAATTTCTTGCAATTGGAGCCTTAAATATCATAATAATGTCAAAAACTACAATAATGGGGATTTAGGTATCAACCCTACATTAAATTTCATGAGAAATCATAGTATATTCAGAAAAATTAAAATCAAAATTAAGTTTTGGGCACAAGGATGAAAGATTTATCCTTGTTCAAAACCCCACATACCTTGAATAATGAACTAGATGAACAAGTTTGCTTTTGGGACTCTATTTGTGCTCTTGAATGATGATTCTTGGAATTCTTGAGTTGGGAATCTTGAATCTTCAATTAATTTGGAAAAAGGATGGTGGAATCTTGGGATTTTTGAGGTTTGGGATTTTTGAGGTTGATTGTTGAAGCTTAGAATTTTGGTTGAGAGAAATTTTGAGAAATATATCATAAGGTGCTTGTAATTGCCTTAAATCTTGTGTTTGGATGGAATTGGGGGCTGGGGGAAAAGTCCAAAATACCCTTTTTAACTTGTAAATGAAACTGGAAAAAAACGTAACTAGGTTCCAATTTAATGGGTCACCACGTCACGCCACTATCGGGGTGGCTTACTGGAAACTAACGAATGGGAAATTAGGGTCCTTCGCAATGCAGAGCTATCGTGTTGTGCCACTGGATTTAGAAAATTGGGACCTAGAACTTCAACGCGATGCACCACCATTGTGGTTCCCTATAAGAATGCCATTTTGGCCTTCGACGTGGTGCGCTATTATCACGTTGGGCTACTGGAATTTGACAATCGTGAAAATGGGCCTCTCCGCGATGCGCCAATATCGCGGAGGTCCACTGGAAATTGACAATTGGGAATTTAGACCTCACCGTGATGCGCGAACATCGTTGTGGTCCACTGGAATGTGACAATTATGAAATTGTCCTTCACCGCGATGCGGTGACTGCCTAGTAGGCACACTGTCAACTTAAAAATGCTCTAACTTCTTCACCAAGTGTCGAATTTGGGTGAATTTGATTTCGATGGAAAGCTTATTCAATTTACCACACAATAAAAAGTCGAAATCTAAAAAATTTGATATGAAACAAAAATTAATCATTTTGAAAGACATCCGTTAACATTGTAGAAACGAATTTAAGCTAGAAAATGTTCGGGGTATTATAGGTGTGGGTTGGGTTGATTTGCATTTTTGAAAAGATTACAAAGTTTTAAAAATATTAATCAAGTCCATAATTTACTTAATCAGGTTTCCTAATTATGTTTGACCCTTTAAGTTGGTCAATGTCACTAATTCTTCATTCATGACTTAAAAGACACCTTTTCTTTAATTTTCTCTAAAAGGTAAGGGTGAGAAGCGATAAATAGACTTGTATCTGACCTCTTTCATAAAAATTGTCAATACGGTTTGAATTTGTGCCTATGAAAAGGATATATAGTAAGGGTACTTTTGCAACATGGTGAGAATATTGGTGTCAAACCACCCAAAACTCTTAAAATTTCCAAATTTCTTGTCTACGGTCTCTTGACTCAAGATAGTAAGTGCACTAACAATGTGGAGAAACACTATTGAGTCAGGAGAAATGGCAACTTCTTTATCCTCCCTACGCAGCATTTCCTCAAGCTTTAGTTGAGAATGGAAAGAGAAAGTCATTACCATAAAATTTGAATAAAGAAAAAGCTCAATCTTTATAAGCATTCTTGATTTGAAAGTTGTAAGTCATGAAAGTGTTATGAGGGTTTATGCTTCAACTTCATATATCTCTTTTCTACTCAGTCCAGTTTTCTTATTTCTACTCTCGCTCACAGATTCGCAATTCCTACATTTAAATAGCTAAGCTACCACTCACTCTGGACACAATTTTATGCTCAGATATTTGAGAAATTAACGAGAATTTTGAGGTGTAAGTCAAGAAAAATGTGTGTGAGGTTGAAACAAGTATCACAACTAAAAAGAAGCACAATGTGTCCTTTAATTTAGCATCAACTCACAAGTCATATTGTTGACACCCAATTTTGGCTCTCCATGCTAAAAATTAGCGCATTAAGGCTTCCTGACCATTAAAGCACACAAAAACATAATTTTTTTCATATTTTTCACAATTGTTAATAAATTACTGATAATCGTCATTATTTTAAAAAATTTATCATTTTATTTCATTTTTAACTTTGCATAATTTATTAATAATTATCCTTAATTTTATAATTTTAGGATTTTTATCAGTTTATTATTATTTTAATTTTTTCCACAGTCATCTACACGCATACACAATATAACACTACAATTCTTTATCGGCACATTATAATTTTAATTATATATAGGATAATACATTTTTTAAGACAATAATAATTTTATTTGTTGTTTATATTTTTTTGTAATTATACATCAACATTCATATTTTTATACATTATTTAATACGATCTGAAAACGTTAGTCGGTTTAATTATTTTAATACACATAGCGACAAATCAATCTAATCAAGGTCTCGTCACTTTTTAAGAAGGTGACACTTGAGGTGATGGATTGACATTTTATCCTTTGAATAATAATCTTTATTTATTGCTTAAAAGGATGAAATAATTGTTTGGTTAATAACTTTCAGACTAAATAGTGTTTCAAGGGGACAAGATGGGTCAATCTTTAATTTTTTTGTTAATAAAGAATTTCATTTGTTATTATTATAAATAAATGAGAGAATTGGTTAATTTTTTTTTAATTCACAAAAATACAAAAGCACATATACTCTTCTCACACATCAGATTTTCTTTCTCTCTCTACTAATATTTTCTCAATTTTTGCTACTTGCTTCTTCTCCATTGAAGAGCTTCGGTGAAACTTCACCGGAGAACACCATAAATGCCATCACCACGCCGCCCTTCTAACCTCCCCCTCTTTCTTCTTATTCTTGTTGCCTCACTGGGAGTGATGACCGAAGTGCACCACCAACCACCACCGATGGGTCATTTTTTTTTCCTCTCCCTCTATTTTTCTATTGTTTATGGTGGTCTACACCAAAACGGTCTAGATCTGTCGGAGTTACATGTTTTCCGACGTTACTCCTGTGAAAAGTCCATTGAAGCAACATCATTGCCACTATTATTTCAGTTTTTCTATCTATTTTTTATTAGTATAATTGTTATTATTTTATTATGTTGGTCCGTTATCTAAGAAAAGTTGGTTGGATTTAGTCGTATTTCGGTGAAGCTCTATTAAAACCAACATTGTTTTTAGTGTTCTTTTTTTAACATGATTTTGTTGATTGCATTTATTTAATTTTGTCTGTTTAGTTTCGCTTATTGTTAATATTAAATTAGTGATACGGTTTTGTCTATGTTTTGGCTATCTCCATCATTAATATGTAGCTGCTACACTCTGTTGTTATTCTAATAACTTATCTTTTAATTTAGGATTGATTTTATCCAAAAATTTACGTTGAAAATACTTCTATTTTTCTACTGATTAGCTAATTTTGGACTATTTTGAATACTTCTTCACTTTTTTTATTTTGTCATTTATAACACTGATAACGAACAAATACTATGCTATTGGCCGATGAAGAAATTCTCCATCAATTTTTTAGGCCTCCACAAATAAAAAAGACAGATACTACGCATACAAATACGTGATAAAAATAAATAATTAGGGCGATGATGAAATTTTTATAACAAAACAAAATGTTATATGATTCATATCTTGGCAAGGCAATTTAAGACAGCCAATAAATCAAGCAACCACTAAGTAGTCATGGCGTAGCTAAAATCTAATATGAGCCCGCTTTTAACAAAAGATCTATTTTTTTATACATATATGCATACGTAGTTCTTAATTTATTTTGATAATTATTTATTTGATACTAACATTTTTATAATGAGTTTTTGGTACAGATTATTAAAAATATTTGACGAAGGTGACATTTTGTAATACCTTATACTCTTCTCAGCTTAAATTCGTCCCTAGAATGTTAAGGTAGAGATTCAAAAATTAATAATATTTATTATATGAGTAATTTTTAATATTTACGCTTCCCATTGTGTGGGAAATTGAATGATCTTTCCATCGATACCAAATTCGCCCAATTCCAACACTCAGTGAAGGAGTTATGATGTTTTTAAGTTGACAGTGTGCCACCTGGACAATCATTGCATTGCGGAGATGGTCAAATTCATAGTTATCATTTTCCAGTGGACCTCCGCGATATTGGCATATCGCGGAGGGGTCCATTTTTTCATTTATCAATTTTTAGTAGTCCAACGCTATAGTGGCGCGTCGCGCCAAAGGCCAGAGGCCAAAATGGCATTTCTTTAGGACATCGCGATGGTGGCGCATCACGTTGAAGTTCCAGGTCCCAATTATCAAAATCCAGTGGGCCAAAGCAATAGCTCCGCATCGCGGAGGTCCCCAATTTCCCAGTCGTCAAATTCCAGTGAGCCACCGTGATAGTGGCCCGTCGCAGTGGACTATTAAATCGGGACCCAGTTACGTTTTTCCAGCTTCATATAGGAGTTTTAAAAAGGGTATTTTGGATAATTCCCAATCCTCAATCCATCCAAAACACAAGATTATTCATACTCAAAGCACTTTGTGCTCATTATTCATCATTCTCTCCGGAAAAAAAACCCTAGATATCCAAAGCTTCTTCTCCAAGAAATCAAAATCCTCCATTGATTCTCCAAGAAAGCTTAAAATTGAGGGATCCCAAGGCAAGATAATCAATAACCCATCATCAAGAACTCAATAGGAATCCAAAATTCAAGGTTTCTTCATCTAATCATCCAACAAGGTATGTGGGGTTTATGAACAAGGATCTTCTTCCATCCTTGTGCCCAAAACCAAGTTTTAATAGCAAATTCATATGATTTTGAATATTTACACATAAATTTCAAATTAGAGTTCATACCCATTACTGCCATTTGCAATGTTATGAGTTTTTAAGATATTGTGAAGATGAATTGCATGTTTATTTTCATATTTTCATGCCCATTACAATAAATTACAGATTTTGAGATGAATTACCATTGTCTACATTATCAAGCATGATTATTATAATGTTTTGACATGAGATTAATGCATAGGCAATTGCCCTAAGATTGAATGTTATTATTTCAAGAAAGATGATGCTTTAAGCATCTTATGAGCAGATTATTTTCAAATATTTTAGAAAAAGCTTTGATCTTTTGCTCCTCAGTTTAGCTATGGAATCCACTTTACAGACTATTACAAATTATAGAACTCAGAACAGATTTATTAACAGATTTAGTCAGCTGATTGCATAATTGGTTTCAGATAAACCCTTATGCTAGTTTTAAAGTGGATTTCCAACAGAATAAATGTAGCAAATAAAAAGGAAGTAGTATTTAGCACCGAGAGAGAATTGTGGGTTTAGCGCATCCTACTTCCACAGAACTATGTAGCCAACGTAGGTACAGATTATCAGATTATTCCCATTTCTATATGGATGAAAGATTTAGCTTGTGATCGATCACACAGGTAGGTTATACTCCCTGGAAAGAGTATGAAACCTGTCCCCAATGTGAGGTTTCTTCCTTAGGAGGACGAGACATTGGACTCCATGTTAGCTTACATGGTTTATGTCGGTTAAGAGAACCTCCCTTGCAAAACAGTTTTAAAGTATTTCCCTCCAGATAAAAGATAAAGTATTCTACTTAATAGCCAAAAATAATAGAAAAAAAATTAGAAAACTAAGTGTAAAGGATCATAGTTTACTCAGATTTTGCTTTACAGAAAGATATTAGCTATAGTTTTCAGCTTTCAGATTTCAGAGTGAGTCCTTCTACACTTAGACAATATGTTTTAAAGAGAGAATACGAGTATATATTTTTAGAATTAAATGTTATGAATCACTAGATTTACAAGTATGAATTACAATCTATGATTTCAGATTTTAGCATTTCAGATATTCCAGCTTATTTGAGTCATTTATATTTAACATGCATTGTTTTATAAATAATGATTATGAGATGATATTTTACTTCTGCATATCACCCCCATATACTCAGTATATCCTCAAAGTACTGATCCGTCTATATGTCTATGTGTTACATTATCTCATAATGTAGGTTGGGGTGCACAGTATCAACAGCGTGAGTAGTTCGAGCATCTTCATCTACATCCAACAATTGGAGAGTCCTCATAGTTCGGGCACTTATTCATTCAGATTTTACAGTTTATCAGTTTATGAGATTTAGTAGTTCTTCCAGACAGTTCGAGTTAGTTGGGGGTTTTCCCCAGTTACTCTCTAGTATTAATGGTAGAGGCTTGTCAGACTACTAGTTTTGATGTAGATTATTCAATTTTGATGTTTCAGATATTATGTTCAGATTATTCTCAGATATTATAGACGGTTTCCACATCCAGTATGCCTTTTATGTCTATATTTCCATTATTATAAGATTTAGGCTCAATAGTATGCAAACAGGGTTAGTTTAAGGATACTAGTAGTCTTAAGCACCGTGTGTCATCTCGGGATCAAATTTTGGGGTGTTACAAACTTGGTATCTGAGCCTAAGGTTTTTAAGAGTCCCAGGGAGTCAGACAAGACGCGTTACGTAGAGTCTTGGTCATGGGTGTGAAGTGCACCATATCTATGAGAAAGAGGCTATGGAACATTCTTTGGAAATTATATTTTTCTTTCATGATCTATCATGCTTATAGTATCGTTATCTTCTTTTAACTCGTGCTTCCACTTGACAGTTGATCATGCCTCCTCGTTGAGCTAATGCCTTCAAAAATGATAACAAGCCACCTCAGCTCGCAGATCCTTTGAATGAGAATGTGTCATATGTAGAGTTTTGAGCTGTCTTTTAGGTGCTAGCCCAAGCTGTGACAGCTAATGTTCAGGGCAACCGTCAGGCTGTAGTCCTACCTCAGCAAGATGGGGACTTAGCCGAATCCAGAATTTAAGATTTTATGAGAATAAACCCGCCAGCATTCTTTGGGTTGAAGGCAGGTGAGGACCTACAACTTTATCTAGATAAGATAAAGAAGATCACCTGAATTATGTATGTTTCTGAAGAGAAGAGTGTAGAATTAGCATTCTATAGGTTAAAAGATATTGCATATGACTGGGTGGTGATGTGAAAGAAGAGTAAAGGGGAGAATGGAGCTCCCATGACTTAGCAGATGTTTCAGAATATGTTTCTAGATAAGTTCTTCCCACGTGAGATTAGGGAAGCTATGATAGAAGAGTTTATGAACCTGAGGCAAGGCTCAATGACAGTGAAGGAGTATTGCCTCAAGTTTAACTAGTTGTCTAAGTATTCCCCCGATCAGATGGCTGACTCTAGGTCAAGAATGAGTAAGTTCATGACTGGAGTATCTAGATTGGTGGTCAAGAAGTGTAGAACTTTCATGCTTATTGGAGACATAGATCTTTCTAGATTGATGATGCACGCTCAACAGGTTGAGGTAGAGAATTTGAAGAAAAGTGAGAGGGGAAATAAGAAGGCTAGAATATGGTAGTTTGATTATGGTCAAAATAGGTCTGGAAGAGGAAATCATTCGCAATTTCAGAATCGTTCATCTATGTTAGCCCCATCTTCAGCTAGTGCTCCTGCATCCAGAAATAGGAAAGAATAGTGGGGTAAGTCTTCTATGTACAGATCCTGGAGTGTGGGTGGTAGGCCCAATTATCCTACGTGTACTAAGTGTGGTAAGAATCATCCTGGTTAGTGTTTGGCTGGTCCGAAAGGTTGTTTTGGATGTGATAAGTTGGGTCATAGCATTAGATATTATTTGTATGCTAAGCAAGGAAATAGAGAGGACTATCCCCAGACTTAGGTTACTAGTGCACCAGCTCCTTTAGGTCGCCCAGCTCCTCCTCAATACGCATTATCCAGTACCGGTGACGGTTAGCGCCAAAATTGGTTTTATGCTTTACCATTCTGCCAGGAGTAGGAATATTCACCAGATGTTGTTACTGGTATGGTTTGTGTCTTTCACCTTGATGCTTATGTGTTGTTAGACCCTGGGTTAAGTTTCTTGTATATGATCCCATTAGTTGCAGTAAATTTTGAGATAAGTTCTTAAAAGATTCCTGAGCCCTTCTTGCTTTCTACTCCAGTAGGTGAGTCATTTGTTGCTAAACAAATCTATAAAAGGTGTCCTATTATTGTCCTTCATAAAGTCATATTTACAGACTTAATAGAGTTAGATATGGTTAATTTTGATTTTATTATTGGTATGGATTGGCTCCATTCCTGTTATGCATCTATAGATTGTCGCACTCGTATGGTGAAGTTTTACTTTCCCAACGAGCCAGTCTTTGAGTGGTCAGGTAATTCAGTGTCCCCCAAGAGTCATTTCATATCATATCTAAAGGCCAAAAAGTTAATTTCTAAATGAGGTATCTATCATCTTGTTCGTGTCAAAAAGACTAAGTTGGAGACTCCAACAATTAAGTCAGTCGGTGTGGTCAATGAGTTTCTTGATGTTTTTCCAGAGAAACTCCCAGGGGTACTTCCCGATAGAGAGATAGAATTTGGTATTGACCTTTTCCCAGATACTCAGCCTATTTTTATCGCTCCTTATTGTATGGCTCCCGCAGAGCTTAAGGAGTTGAAAGAGCATGGAAGAAGGTCCTTGTTCATAAACCCCACATACCTTGTTGGATGATTAGATAAAGAAACCTTGAATTTTGGATTCATATTGAGTTTTTGATGATGGATTCTTAATTATCTTGCCTTGGGATCCCTCAATTTTAAGCTCTCTTGGACAATAAATGGAGAATTTTGATTTCTTAGAGAAGAAGCTTTGGAGATCTAGGGGTTTTATTTTGGAGAGAATGATGAATAATGAGCACAAAGTGATTTGAGTATGAATTATCTTGTGTTTTGGAGGGATTGGGCTTAGGAATTATCCCAAATACCCTTTTTAAAACTCCTAGACGAAACTGGAAAAAATGTAATTAGGTCCCAATTTAATGGGCCATTGCTACGCGCCACTATCGCGGTGGCTCACTGGAATTTGATGACTGGAAAATTGGTGACCTACGCGATGCGGAGCTATCGTGTTATCCCACTGGATTTTGACAATTGGGACCTGAAACTTCAACGCGACGCGCTACCATCGCGATGTCCTGTAGAAATGACATTCTGGCCTTCGGCGTGATGCGCCACTATAGCGTTGGACTACTGGAAATTAAAAAATGGAAAAATGGACCCCTCCGTGATGTGCCAATATCGTGGAGGTCCACTGGAAAATGACAATTATGAATTTAACCACCTCCGCGACGTGGTGACTGCCCAGGTGGCACACTGTCAACTTAAAAACATCATAACTCCATCACCGAGTGTCTGAATTGGGTGAATTTGGTATCGATGGAAATCTCATTCAATTTCCCACACAATGGAAAGCATAAATCTTGAAAATTCCACATAGAATAAATATTATTCATTTTTGAAGATCTCCCTTAACATTCTAGGGACGAATTTAAGCTGAGAAAAGTATTGGTTATTACAATATCTCCCCCTTGAGAACATTCGTCCTCGAATGCGGTTAATTAAGCTGAAAATACTGAGGAATTTGAAGCTATAAGCTATCATGAATGACTGAAATAAAATGAATGTCTGAATCTCAAATATAATGAGCTACTGAACTGATCTGAAAGTGCATGAATTCTCATGAAAATAACTATATAGCTGAATCTGGGACTTAGAAAAGTACTGAATGAAGGAAAACTATTACCTTCGGCTGAATCTGAGTTCGTGGAGAAGAGGTGAGGATACTTGGTATGCATGTCTGCTTCTTTTTCCCAAGTAGCACCCTTAACAGACTGGTTTCGCCAAAGGATTTTGACCAAGGGAACTTCTTTGTTTCTCAGTCTACGGATCTGGTAATCTAAAATCTCAACTGGAATCTTTTCTTATGAAAGGCTTTTCTGAATATTGGTACTTTCTAGAGGAACCACAATTGCTGAATTGTCCATGCACTTCTTCAACAAGGACACATGAAATACTGGATGAACTGAGGATAAATCTGCGGGTAGCTCAAGCTCATACGCCACCTTCCCAACACGACTCAAAATATAGAAGGGACCAACATAGCGGGGACTAAGATTCCCTTTCTTGCCAAATCTCTTCACCCCTTTCATGGGTGACACCTTCAAATACACTAGATTATAAACCTCAAACTCAATATCTCTCTTTCTCACGTCGGCATAAGATTTCTGATGACTCTGGGCTGCTTCCAATCTCTCTTTAATCAACTGAACTTTCTTCATGGCTTCAAACACCATGTCAGTCCCAATCAAACCAGCCTCATCCATTTCGAACCAACTAATTGGGGACCTACATCTTTGCCCATAGAGAGCCTCAAATGGAGCCATTTGAATACTAGCATGATAACTATTATTATTGGCGAACTCAATCAATGGCAAATGCTAAGCCCAACTACCTTTGAAATTAAGAACACAATCTCTCAATATATCCTCTAAAGTCTAAATGGTCCTCTCTGCCTGACCATCTGTTTGCGGATGAAAAGTTGAACTAAGATGAACTTGGGTACTAAGACCCTTCTGAAAAGCTCTCCAGAATTGAGAGGTAAACTGAGTACCCCTATCTGAGATGATAGACAAAGGAACTCCATACATTCTAACCATCTCTCTGATATATAACTTAGCATAATCTTCAACTATATAGAACGTATGAACTGGCAAGAAATGCGTTGACTTTGTCAATCTGTCTACAATGACCCATATCGAATTATGATGACGACGCGAATGGAGTAAACTAGTCACAAAATCCATATTCACCTCTTTCCACTTTCTAGTAGGATACCAAACTTTTGCAATGTACCACCAGGTCATTGGTGCTCTACCTTAACCTGTTGACAAGTTGCATACTTGGCTACAAAATCTGCTATATTTCTCTTCATACCACTCCACCAATATATTTCCCACAAGTCGTGGTATATCTTAGTAGCACTTGGATGAATAGAATAACATGCACCATGCGCTTTCGCTATAATCTGCTTGCCTCAATTCATCAACACGTGGTACACACAACCTACTCTGGTATCTCAACACACCATCTCCCCCTTGGGAGAAAACCTCTACCTTTTGGTCTTTAACTAACTCCTTCAGTTTGACCAAACTAGAATCCATAGCTTGCTTCTCCTTCACTTTACGAAACTAGGGAAGATTCGAACTACTCCGAACCCAAACATTCCCCTCAGCTGAGTCCACCAACCTAGAACCCAATATAACCAAACAATGAACTTCTCGAGCTAACTTTTTCTTATCATTCTCCACATGAGCAACACTGTCCATCGACAATCTACTAAGAGCATCTGCCACTACGTTGGCCTTGCCCGGATGATACAACACACACATATCATAATCCTTCAACAACTCCAACCACCTTTTCTGATAAAGATTCAACTCCCTATGAGTAAATATATAATGCAAGCTTTTGTGATACGTGAACATATCAATGTGCATCCCATAAAGATAATGTCTCCAAACTTTCAAAGCAAACACCACAACAGCTAATTCAAGATCATAGGTTGGGTAGTTCTTTTCATAAGGATTAAGCTATCTAGAGGCATAGGCTATGACCTTACCTCTTTACATCAACACACAATCCAAACCGACTCTAGAGGCATCACAATAAACAACAAAACCATCCGTACCATTAGGTAATGCTAGGACTGGGGCTGAAGTGAGTCGAGTCTTCAACTCCTAAAAACTCTTCTCGTAGGAATATGACCACTGGAACTTAACTTTATTTTGGGCCAATATAGACATAGGGGACTCTATAGATGAGAAACCCTCTACGAAACGTCAGTAATAACTAGTTAAACCCAAGAAACTCCTAATATCTGATGGAGAGATAGGCTTAGGACAATTTCTTACAGCTTTTGTCTTTTGGGGATCAACTCTAATACCCTCACTAGAAACAATATGACCAAGGAAAGCTATTAACCTTAACCAAAATTTGCACTTCCTGAATGTGGCGAATAACTGGTGATCTCTAAGAGTTTGCAAAACAATTCTAAGATGGTCTGCATGATCATCCTCACTACAGAGTAGACAAAGATATCATCTATAAAGACTATGACAAATATGTCCAGATACTGTTTGAACACTATGTTCATCAAGTCCATGAAGGTTGTTGGGGCATTAGTTAGCCCAAAGGACATGACTAGAAATTCAAAATGACCATAGTGGGTTCTGAAGGCTGTCTTTGGAATATCACATTCCCTTACTTTAAACTGATGATAACCGGATCTAAGGTCTATCTTTGAAAAATAACTGTCACCTTGGAGTTGGTCAAATAAATCGTCAATTCTAGGAAGGGGATATTTGTTCTTGACTGTAACTTTATTCAACTAATGATAGTCAATGCACACACGTAAAAAACCATCTTTCTTTTGCACGAATAGGATGGGAGCGCCCCATGGAGAAACACTAGGCCTTATGAAACCTTATGTCTAGTTTTCTTCTTAATAAAGCAGGCTTCAAATAGATTATTAAATTTGATCAATATGTAATTATGAAAAATAATATTTTTGTGGGAAAGGTATATGCATGTGATGGTATGTTCAAGTTGAATGTTGAAATGAATAAAACATCTACTTCTTTTTACATGCTTTCTTCTACTAATTTTTGGCATGCTCGTTTGTGTCATATAAATAATCGTTATGTGGAAATCATGAGTAGTTTAGGATAATTTCAGTGATCAAAAAGAATTTTAAAAAATGTGAGGCTTGTAGTAAAGCCAAAATCACAAAAAGGCCTCAGTTTCAAGTTGAAAGAAAGCCTGAATTATTAGAATTAGTTCATACTGATATTTGTGAACTTGGTGAAATTTTAACTTATGAAGGAAATAGATATTTTATCACTTTTATTGATGATTTTTCTAAGTTTACATATGTTTACTTAATGAAAAATAAAAGTGATACATTTGATAATTTTAAAACTTTTCTCCATGAAGTTGAAAATCAGTTTAATAGAAAATAAAAAGAATAAGAAGTAATAGAGGCCGTGAATATGAGTCACATAAATTTAATTCTTTTGTTAGATCATTGGGTATAATTCATGAAACTACTCCTCCTTATTCTCCTGCACTAATGGTGTAGCAGAAAAAAAAGAATAGAACTTTGGTTGAGTTAACTAATGTCATGTTAATTGAGTCTTGTGCACCTTTAAGCTTTTGGGGTGAAACTCTTTTGACTGCTTGTTATGTGTTGAATCGTGTGCCTCATAAAAAGACCAAATTAACGCCTTTTGAGTTGTGGAAAGGTCATAAGCCAAATTTGGGATATCTAAGAGTTTGAATTGCTTAGCCTAGGACCCTAAAATCTCTAAGTTGGGTAAAAAGGTTACTACTTGTGCTTTTCTTGGTTATGTTTCAAACAGTACTACAGCCTGTAGATTTTTTAATCTTTAAGATAGTGTGATAATAGTATCAGGTGATGCTGTTTTTCATGAAAATAAATTCCCTTTTGATTCTAAAAATAGTGGGGGTCATAGGAGTGAAAAAAATATTTTGTCACTACCTAGTTCTTCTACTTTTGCTCTGAAAAATAAAGAAAATAATGATTTTGAGTTAAGAAGAAGTAAACGAGCTAGAGTAGAAAAGATTTTGGTCACGATTATTATGTTTTTAACGTTGGAGATGACCCTATCACTTTGAAAGAAGCTTTGTCTTCACATGATGCTATTTTCTGGAAAGAGGTTGTAAATGATGAAATAGAATCACTAATTTCTAATAAAACTTGGAAGTTAGTTAATTTACCATCGGGTTGTAAAACAATTAGATGTAAATGGGTCTTACATAAAAAGTTAAAATCGGATGGATCTGTTGATAAATACAAAGCTAGGATAGTGGCTAAAGGTTTTAAACAACTAGAAGGCCTAGAATATTTTGATACTTTTTCACCGGTAACTATAATTACATCCATTAGACTCTTAGTTGCTATTGCAGCAATTTTTTATTTACAAATTCATCAAATAGATGTATAAATTATTTTTTAAAATAGAGACCTAAATGAGGAGATTTACATGGAACAACCCGAGTGTTTTGTTGAGGTTGGCCAAGAAAGTAAAGTGTGTAAACTTAATAAATCCCTATATGGCTTAAAACAAACACCAAAGCAATGGCATTAAAAGTTTGATTCCTCCATGATTGATAATGGGTTTAAAATAAATGAGTGTGATAAGTGCATATATCATAAGTCTTGGAATATGTTGATGATTTATTGATCTTTGGTTCGAACATGAATATTATTGATGAAACTAAAAATATTCTAAGAAGCCATTTTGATATAAAAGATCTTGGTGAGGCAAATTTTATTCTAGGAATAAAAATTACTAGAACATGTGATGGAGTTTTTCTTGACCAGTCACATTATGTTGAGAAAATATTGAAAAAATATAAGTTCCTTGATTGCAAGCATGTTGTTACTCCTTTTGATTCTAGTGTTCACTTGTTTCCTGTTGAAATTGAAAATGATGTTATAAATCAAAAGGAAAATGCTAGCATAATTGGAAGTTTGAGATATGTGACTGATTGCACTATGCCTGATATTGCATATGCAGTAGGAGTACTTAGTAGATTTTTTAGCAAGCCAGGTAATGAACATTGACATGCTATAACGAGAGTAATGAGATATTTAATTGAAATGAAAAATTGTGATTTGTTCTATAAAAAATATCCTATTGTACTTGAAGGATTTTGTGATGTGAATTGGAACACTTTGTCAGATGATTCCTTATCCACTACTGGTTATGTTTTTACTTTGGGTTGTGGTGCAATTTGTTGGAAGTCTAAAAAACAAAATTATTATTTCTAACTCAACCATGGAGGTTGAACTAATTGTTTTAGCTTCAGCTAGTGAGGAAGCGAATTGGTTGAGAGATTTATTATTTCAAATACCTTATTTTGAAAAACTAATTTCTCTTATTTTAATTCATTGTGATAGCACCGCTACAATTGATAGAGTTCAACACCGTTATTACAACGATAAATCCAGACCTATACGGAGAAAACACAGTAATGTGAGATCATATTTGACAAATGGTACCATTAATATTGATCATGTCAAATCTTGTGATAATCTTGTAGATTCGTTGACTAAGGCTTTAGCAAGAGAAAAGGTTTGGAGCACATCGAGGGAATGAGATTGAATCCTATTGAATCTTGAGTCATATGTGAGGAAACCCAACCTGGGGACTAGAGATCCTATAACCAGGTTCAATGGGAAAAACTAATCACATGATGACTTGTTGTGAAAAATGCACTATTTTTTTATCCCTCCCTATGGTGTAAGTGCATTTGCCTGTAATGATTGTGAGGTTGAGTTTATAAAACTCTTAATGAAAATTTGTAGCTCTTATGAGTGGGGTGCTAAATTACAAGAGCACTCTCGACGGATTTCACCTATGTGAGTGTGGAGGTAGGCCGTTTCCTATGAGAATTGGGCTCATTCTCAAAAAACACTCAATAAAACCGAGATAGCCCAAGGTCGTAACGTGTTGGCTATAAAGCTCATGTCAACACCTTGACTATTATGTGTAAGGAGTAACTTTTTATTTTCCCTAAGCAGTCATAGTTCAAATCTGAGACCGCTACGACTCTGGAGTAAAAAAATACTATTTTACTAAGTGGAGGTTCAATGCAGAGCACACCTTCATTATGCATAGTAGTCTTCATTCAACTAGTGGACTCTCTTGTTAATATTAAAATGAGTGGGGGATTGATGATACTTTAGCATTTTAATATCAATTTTAATGCTTTGATTGGTTCATCCGTTTGTAACATTTCTTTAATAATTAGTAGTCATTATATACATGGGACATGGTTTAGAATACAACTCCATTTTGGAGTAAGTGACTTGACAAAATGCCATTACTCCATTCATTTTTAAGTGGAATTACTCTTTCTTTACTAATGGCAATTCATGCCATCATCTCAACTTTAATGCATTAATATGGCAGCACTCCCACGTTTTGCATGATTGCTCATTACAACCTAAAATCCTATTCATTTGTGTCTTTAAACATCATAGATAGTGGTGGAAGAATATGGACATAAGTTTCATGTAACTCTTATAACATTCACCATTATTCTACCTATTTATTTTTTTAACCTTTGTAACTCTTGTAACTTCTATGTCATTCATCTACCACATTTATCTTCCTATTCATTGCATGGAAGATTTCTTCACCTATAGATAGAGGTGGTCTTGCATGGTTTTGGTACATACATACAAAACATAATATAGAGTTCACAGAAGTTAGTAATAAAGGAGAGTTTATTAGTTGAAGGGAGGTGTTCTATTTTGTGGAGCTTTGAACTCAACTCTTGTCCAGAGTTGTTTAGTTATTCTTTGTAAGAAAGGTTGTTGTATCCTGGAGGGGACAAGTCAAGAAGATTACTGTTGGACTGGTGAAACATTTGTTGTAGTGGGCTTGAATCTCCTTAAAGAGAGGGAGATTTACGCGCCTCAGCCGAAGAAGAAGAAGATACCTTTTTGACATTGTAATGTACTATTTTAAGTTGTTAGCTAATTTATAATACTCTCCCTATTTAAATTTTTTTGGCATTGATAGTCAATTATATTTTTAAAATAATTTAAGCCTTTAATTATTGTGATTTATAATACTTTTTATTCTATTTTAATTTAAGCAACACTGATATAATTTTTATTTCAACCAAATACCACGATTAAATTAGCAAAGTAGGCATGTCTTAAATGACTCATAATAACTAATTGGTATTGATGCTATAAAAATACTTATGAAAAAAGTTTAAGTAGACCTCATATAAGATGTCAAATTAATTCAAAACATCATGAGGTAATTTATTATTTTAAATCTATTTTATCTTTTTTATTAAATACTATTATTTTTTTAATATTTAAATGCCTTATAATAATAAATTAGAGGTGATATATTAAAATTACAGTTGAAGCAGCTGAAGCAGACATGTCATAAATGTCTATTTTACTCTTTTTTTAATATTATTAATTTTTAAAATTTAAATGTCATATAATAATGAATTAGGAATGATATAGTAAAATCACGGAGCAAGCAGGTAGCTGACAAGCAGGGATGCCGACGGAGTGGAGTCTGCTTTAGCAGCTCCACTCCCACTTCTAATATAGGAGAATATTTTGGTTTATGTTAATGGAGCTGACTCAGTTGTCTACCGAGGGCCCATTTGGATATGCAAGATTATATATGATTTAAAATTATGATATGAAGCTGAAGTTTTATTAATATATGATACGTACCTATGCGATGTATAAATAATATTAAAATATTATTTCTAATCATTTCATATTAGAATATCTTGTTCGAATATATTAAATTATATTACCTTTAAAAAAAAGTTCAAACTATCATATTATTTCTCAATGAAATGTGGGGAAAAAAAAAACTACACCCCTACCCCTACCCCAAACCTCCACGTTCATATCCATCCCCCACCCCACCCCACCCTCAATTTTTTCAAAATACTAAAAAAACTTCTACCTCCACCCCCCTCCTCCCCCCACCCAATCAATTTCCCTACCTATAATCAAATCTATATAAAAAAAATATAATAATCATTAGTTGTAAATAAAACTTATATTTTATTTTTTCTTTATAATATTATTCATAATTTAAATCTACAACCCCTCCCCCAAAAAAAAATCCCAGTGTATATTTTTAAATTATTTTTTTATATTACACGCATAAACCATTGAATTTTTTTTATTTCTTATCTCAAAATATAAAAATTAGAATATCTAAATTTTATTATGCATAACAAAATAAATGAAATGGAGATTAGAAGAAGACTCCAAAATAACTTGTTTTTTAAGAATTTGCCTCCATTTAAAATTAGTTGTATTTTCATATCTATCAAAATATAAATTTATCTCATATGTAATTTTAATTTTGTTACTCAAATTCAAAAAAAGTATTAACTTTTTCTAAGAATTAAAAGGAATTTCATGATGTATGGAACCTTTCTTGAATATTAATGTTAAATAAAAAAATAAAATCATAAATTCATGAAAATATAAGTGTTTACTCGTTGTTTATAAAAAAAATACTTTCAAAAATTTAATTTATTTCTTAACTTCTATTTCATTGCCCATGATTTTTTTTTGTTTAGATTTATTGATTATATTTTATTTTAAATTATAATTTCATATTAGAATAAATATAAATAGAGAAACTGGCTATTTATTTAAATTATGTTTTTTATTACTGAAAAAATATAAATAAAGATATTCGTTAAGTATTTATTTACTTATGTCTTATAATTAATAATTTTTGTACACCATCAAATTAAAATTGATAATTTTCTCATGCGTAACAGGAATGATAAAATGAAATATAGATTAGAAAAAAAAACTCCAATATAGTCTAATCTGTTAAATGATTATTTTTTAAAATTCATGTTAAAATACTTTCACCTCTATCAAATACAGTTGTCTCATATTTTAATTTTTTATTCAATTTTAAAAAAATTATTGACTTTGTCCCAAGAGTTATAAGGAATTCAATAAGGTAAGAAAATTTCTTGAATATGAATCTAAAAGACAAAAGTAAAATAAAAAAATTCATACTATATATATAAGAAAGATAACTATGTAATCTACGTACATCGTGTTTAATTATATTCTAAGATCTTAAAAATTTACCATTTTAGGTATGATTTATTTTGTGTTTTTTACTTTCTTTCTATATATTATGAAACTAAATAACCCCAAAATCTCTAAAATATTATAAATAAATGTAAGTTTGCAAGTAAAATTAAAATAGAATAAATAAATTAAAATATCTAAATGTCTCTAAATTTATTTTGTAATCCTCCTAATAGATGAAAAATATGTGAATGTGGTATTTTTTAAATACAGAAATCAGACAACCATAAATTGCATATGATTGAATTAAATATCGAAAAAATCATGAAATAAAACAATATTAAAATGAAGAACAATAATATCAAACACATAACTTGAAAAACTTAAGCTTTAATTTGCCAACTGTACCAACAAAACTCCTACTTTTATAATTATCTATTATTTTCTTCTCTTCAGTCTTCTGCAAGTCAACAATAGCAACAAAATTATTATCAAAAATTACAATAAGCTATCAAAAATACTTCTTCACAAATTAAACAATAGAAATGATATTAATTTGAAATCGATTTACCTATGAATTCTTACTTATCGAAGTCTTTGTCTCAATTATTATCGATTTCTTTTTCATCTTATCTTCTTGGAAGGTGTTTGATTTGAAGTAACAATAAATTTTATGTTGGTGAGAGTAATAGTTATATAAGATATAAATGGGTTAAAGAGTAATAAATGAACTATAAATTTTATTTGAGAATTACATCATATCACCCTTGAACTTGTCGCCTAAATTTACTTTAGACCTTAAAATATACGGGTAATTATATACCCCCTTAATAACTTTCAAGTGAATTTTTGTAAGACCCCGAAAATTTTTCGCATTTTTAAAGCCTTTAGAATGAGCTAAGTGTGATAAAAACATCAAAATTTGACTAAGTGTTTAGCCTTGTTTCTACACTTAGTTTTATTTTCATCCTTGAATCTTCGATGAATTATTTCGTGACCTTCCCGACATTCATTTTCCGACATTTTTGTTGCGTTGCGATGGAGCAAGGTCGTAGGATGTTCCGGGTGAGTTTCGGAATTTTTAGACGAGCCTAGGTCGTGTTTGGATTGCAGCGCTAAAAGTCAGGCGTCGCCTGCCTTATCGCGCCCGGCCAATATTTCCTAGTCCAATCCGATTCAGCTTTGGTTTAAATGATGTGTTAAGTGTTATATCACGGAATTAAACCACATTAAGTCCAAAATATCAATATTTTCCCTCAAGAACACCAAGAACAAAGGTTAGGGTTTTCATAGAAAAACCAAAGTAGTTCGTGAATCGTTCATCTCCTCTCCAAGATAGTTATATATTTGGAATCCTTATCGCAAGGGCTACGTGGGGAACCCAAAAATTCGCGAAGATCACTCCTTTTCTCGGGAAGTCATTCTTGAAGTTCATCCTTTGAGGTATGTGGGGGTTTTCAACAAGAACTTTCTTTCGTTTTTGTGCGCAAAAGTAATTTTCTTTACAAAAGCATGATTTTTATTTGATTTTTATGAACTTGAAGCATGAACCCATATCTTATGATGATTATTATGAAATCTTAATGTTTATGATTTTGAAAGATGAATTTACATGTGTGGTGATATAAAGCATGAATCTTGGATGATATTTATCATGATTTTGATATTTGGGTCGTGAACCCCATTTGAAATTATGTTTTTGAGAAAATGTGTGTTATAAGCACGTCGATGTTGAATATTTGAGATGTTTTGAATGATTTGACCATTTGGTCTTAATGGAGTTGTTTTGAACTCGAGTGTGAAAGAAATCCACAACGTGGTTGATTTTGATAAATGGGAAGCATGATGGCTCCCGACGTATATTTATATATTACTAAAATTGTTTTGTCATGGATTGTCTTCGAAATGATCTAAGCTAAGTCCGGGAGAAATCTTTAGCACCGAGTGAGAGGTATAAAGTGACCTTACTTTCCTAGAACTACGTGCCCCCGTAGGAGTGAGCCTGAGGCTGATTTATATAGTGATCACTAGTTTGTGTGGATTTGATATCGATAGTCCTACTCCGATGGAAAGGATAGGACGGCTCTCCCCAACGTGGGTTGTACGTTGGACTCCATGTAGCTCACATGGTTTATGTTGGTTATAGGATCTCCCAGTGTGTGTGTGTTTCCTTGTGTCTATGGTGAATGGTGAAGTAATTTGAAAGTGGAATTGTGAAAGTTATTCTTTCGAAAGATTTAAATGATATTTATATTATGAGAATTGATATTCTTGATGAACTGAAAGTGATTGACAAATTATATGATGACTCACATGTGTTATTATACTTATTTCATCCTCTCATGATTATGATGATTTTCTTCGGGCTATGTGAGTCTTTCATATATCATGCATATTTCTTATAAATATTTATGATGATGATGTTTATAAAACTGCATACACCCCCATATACTCGGCTCCTTTCCATGGCACTGACCCACATCTTCGGATGTGGGCTGCATTTTCTCGGAATATAGGTTCAGGTGCTCAGTCCCAGGTTCGACAGTGATTCTTCGGGCACGCTGTTCTACATCCTCTGTTGTGGTGAGTCCTCATGTTCCGAGTACGTGATGTCTGATGTTGGTTTCACGAAATTGTTTACATTTGATAACTGAGTATGAGTTAGTTGGGGTATGTCCCAATGGCTCGCTGGTTTTATTGATTTTCTTAGAGGCTTATCAGACTAGCTTAGATGTTGGGAGTTGACGAATCAGTCGTATTTTGATATTTTCAACATTTCCTTTTTATTGGTGAATTATTATTACTCTGATGATATTTTGAGGGTTATTTATGGAAACCCCGTTGATTTGTGTTGAACTGAATGAAATAGGCTCAAAGGGTTAGCTTGGGGCTACTTGTAGCCTTAAGCATCATGTGATGGTTTGGAACCCATTTTTGGGGCGTTACAAACTTGGTATCAGAGCCTAAGGTTTAGGGAGTCCTAGGGAGTCTGACAAGCCGCGTTAAGTAGATTCTTGATCATCGGTGTGTAGCGTGCCACATCTATGAGCAAGAGGCTACGAGACATTTTAAGAAAAGTGTGATTATTTCTTTCAGAAGTTTATCGTGCTTAAAGTGTCTCTCTCTGCTATTAATTGGTGCTCTCCTATTTCAGAAATATGCCTCCACGTTGAGCTAGAATAAATAATGATGGTCAGCAATCTCAACCCACTGACCCATTGAATGAAAACGTGTCTCATGCTGAATTTTGGGCAGCCTTTCAGGCGCTGGCCCAAGATGTTACTGCATATATTCAGGCCAACCCGGCCTCGGCTCCACAGCAGCAGGGAGGTGATTCAGCTGCTGCCAGGATCCGTGACTTTATGCGGATGAATCCTCCAAAATTCTATGGGTCCAAGTCTGATGAGGATCCACGGTTGTTTTTAGATGAGGTGCGGAAGATTACTCAAGTGATGCATGTATCTGAGGAACATAGTGTGGAGTTGGTTGCATATAGGTTGAAAGACCTTGCTTATGACTGGGTTGTTGCTTGAAGGAAAGGTAGAGGTGAGGGAGCTGTCCCTACGACTTGGCAAGAGTTCTAGGATGCATTCCTGAATAAGTTTTTTCCCTTTGGAGATGAGGGAGGCGAAGGTGGAAGAGTTTATGAACTTGCGACAGGGCTCTATGACTGTTAGGGAGTACTTTCTAAAGTTCAATCAGTTGGCCAAGTATGATCCTGACTTAGTGGCTAATAATCGGGCTAGTATAAGTAAGTTTGTGACTGGAGTGTCTAGTTATGTGGTTAAGGGGTGTAGGTCTGCTATGCTGAATAGTGAGATGAACCTTTCTACGCTGATGACTCATGCCTAATAGATTAAGGTAGACAAGATTAAGGAGAGAGATAGAATAAGAGAGAATAAGAGAGCTAGGTCCGAGCAGCATGGACAGGGTCAGACTAGATCGCAGGGAGGGAGTCGACCTCAGTATCAGGACCGTTCATCTATGCCAGCACTGTCATCTTCTAGTGCTCCCGTGCCTAGAGGTAGGCAGGATCAAGGTAACAGGTCATATGCATCCAGGTCCCAGTACAGTGTTGGTAGTAAGACAAATCATCCCATGTGTCCTAAGTATGGTAGGGCTCATTCGGGTGAGTGTTGGGGTGAGAAGAGGGGTTGTTTCTGGTGTGGTGACATGGGTTACAGAGTTAGAGATTGTCCACATGATGGACAAGGGCGTCGTGATTATCGCCCTCAGACCCAGACTCAGACTGTTAGTGCTCCAGTTCCAGCGACTCGCCCAGCCCCAACTCAGGGCGCCTCTTCTAGCAATGTTGGCGGGCAGCGCCAGAATAGATTCTATGCTTTACTGTCCCACCAGGAACAGGAGAACTCTCCCGATGTTGTTATTGGTATGCTTCGTATATTTCAATTTGATGTGTATGCTTTGTTGGATCCTGGATCCAGTTTCTCATATGTTACACCTTTGATTGCTGTGAATTTTGAAATGAGTCATGAGATTATTCCTGAGCCTATCCTAGTTTCTACCCTAGTGGGTGATTCGATTGCTGCCCAGAAAGTGTATAAAAAGTGTCTTGTTACTGTTCTTCATAGAGTCATAATGGCTGATCTGATTGAGTTAGATATGGTGGATTTTGATGTGATTCTGGGTATGGACTGGTTGTATTCTTCTTATGCCTCTATTGATTGTCGGACCCGAATGGTCAAGTTTAGTTTTCGGGTGCATCCGTGTTTGAGTGGTCTGGGAATTCTGTGTCACCCAAGAGTCATTTTATCTCTTACCTCAAAGCTAGAAGACTTATTTCCAAGGAGTGTATTTACCATTTGGTTAGAGTCAAAGACACTAAGTCTGAGACTCCAACTCTCCAGTCTGTTAACGTCGTCAATGAGTTTTTTTATGTCTTTCTGGATGATCTCCCAGGGATACCTCCTGATAGAGAGATAGAGTTTGGGATTGATCTTCTTCCCGATACTCAGCCCATTTTTATTCCTCCTTACCGTATGGCCCCTGCAGAACTTAAGGAATTGAAAGAGCAACTCAAAGATCTACTAGATAAGGGTTTCATAAGGCCCAGTATTTGTCCTTGGGGTGCTCCTGTGTTGTTTGTGAGAAAGAAAGATGGATCTTTGCATATGTGCATTGATTACCGCCAATTGAATAAAGTCACCGTTAAAAATAAGTACCCCCTTTTGAGAATAGATGATTTGTTTGACCAATTGCAAGGTGCAAGTTACTTCTCAAAGATAGACCTTCGTTTTGGCTATCATCAACTCAAAGTTAGGGAGTGTGACATCCCAAAAACCGCTTTACGAACTCGTTATGGTCACTTTGAGTTTCTTGTAATGTCTTTCGGGTTAACTAATGCCCTAGTAGCTTTCATGGACCTCATGAATCGAGTGTTCAGACCATATCTGGATATGTTTGTCATTGTGTTTATAGATGATATACTGGTGTACTCCCGTAGTGAGGGTGAACATTCTGATCATCTCCGAACTGTCTTGCAAACCCTTAGAGATCACAAGTTGTTTTCCAAATTCAGTAAGTGTGAGTTTTGGCTAAGGTCTGTTGCTTTTCTGGGTCATATCATTTCTTCCGAAGGTATTAGAGTTGATCCCCAAAAGACCGAAGCTATTAGAAATTGGCCTAGACCTATTTCTCCGACTGATATCTGAAGTTTCTTGGGTTTAGCTGGCTATTACCGCCATTTTGTTGAGGGTTTCCTCTCTATAGCGTCTCCTATGACTCGGTTGACCCAAAAGAAAGTGAAGTTCTTATGGTCTGAATCTTGTGAGAAGAGTTTTCAGGAGTTGAAGACTCGACTCACTACAGCCTCTGTTTTGACTTTGCCTGATGGTGTTGATGGTTTTGTGGTGTACTGTGATGCTTTTAGAGTTGGTTTGGGCTGTGTGTTGATGCAGAAGGGTAAGGTGATAGCTTATGCTTCTAGACAGTTGAAACCCCATGAGAAAAATTACCCCACCCATGACCTTGAGTTGGCTGTTGTTGTGTTTTCTTTGAAAATCTGGAGACACTATTTGTATGGTGTCCATGTTGATGTTTTCACTGATCATAAGAGTCTGCAGTATGTGTTTACCCAGAGAGAATTGAATCTTAGGCAGAGACGATGGTTAGAATTATTAAAGGACTATGATATGAGTGTGTTGTACCACCCGGGCAAGGCCAATATTGTGGCAGATGCCCTAAGTAGAGTGTCTATGGGTAGTATTTCGCAGGTGGTAGAAGGTAAGAAAGAGTTGGCTCGTGATGTGCATCGTTTGGCTAGACTGGGAGTTAGGTTGTTTGATTCTGCTGAAGGTAGTATAGGGGTTCAAAGTAGTTCCGAATCCTCCTTGGTTTCGGAAGTGAAAGAGAAGCAAGACTTAGATGTTAGTTTGGTCAGACTGAAGGAGTCAGTCAAGGACCAAAAATTAGAGGTTTTCTCCCAAGGGGAAGATGGTGTGTTGAGATTGCAGGGTAGATTGTGTGTCCCGAATGTTGATGATCTGAGACAGAGGATTATGGCTGAAGCGCATGGGGCGCGATATTCTATTCATCCTGGTGCCACCAAGATGTACCGCGACTTGTGGGAAATCTATTGGTGGAGTGGTATGAAGAAAGATATAGCAGCGTTTGTGGCTAAGTGTGCAACGTGCCAACAGGTTAAGGTTGAACACCAAAGACCTGGTGGTATGATGCAAGAGTTTAGCATTCCCACCTGGAAGTGGGAAGAGATAAATATGGATTTCGTGACTGGTTTACCTCTTTCCCGATGCCATTATGATTCCATTTGGGTTGTGGTTGATAGATTGACTAAGTCTGCTCATTTCTTGCCTGTTCATACTTCGTATACTGCTGAGGATTACGCTAGATTGTATATCCGAGAGTTAGTCAGACTGCATGGAGTTCCCTTGTCTATCATTTAGGATTGGGGTACTCAGTTCACTTCGCAATTTTGGAAGGCTTTTCAGAAGGGCCTTAGTACCCAGGTGCTTTTGAGTTCTGCTTTTCATCCGCAGACCAATGGTCAGGCTGAGCGAACCATCCAGACCTTAGAAGATATGTTGAGAGCGTGTGCACTTGACTTTAAGGGAAGTTGGGATGATCACTTACCGTTGATAGAATTTGCTTATAATAACAGCTTTCACTCTAGTATTGGCATGGCTCCGTTTGAGGCCTTGTTTGGGAGGAAGTGTAGGTCACCCATAGGTTGGTTCGAGGTGGGTGAAGCGGATGTGAGTGGTCCTGATTCGGTATTCGAGGCTATGGAAAAAGTTAAGTTGATTAGGGAAAGGTTGAAAACTGCTCAGAGTCGTCAGAAGTCATATGCGGATGTTAGAAGGAGAGACCTTGAGTTTGAAGTTGGTGACCTTGTGTATCTAAAAATTTCACCCATGAGGGGGGTGAAGAGATTTGGAAAGAAGGGGAAGCTTAGTTCCCATTATGTTGGTCCTTACAAAATTATTAGCCGTGTTGGTAAGGTAGCTGATGAGGTCGAGTTGCCTTCCGAGTTGTCCTCTGTTCATCCAATATTCCATGTCTCCAAGTTTAGAAAGCATATTAGCGATGTTGTGGTAATGGATTCCTCTGTGAATGCTGACATTCAAGAAAATCTTTCATTTGATGAGATTCCTGTTGAGATTCTTGATTTCAGTGTCCGAAGACTAAGGAACAAAAAAGTTTCCTTGGTCAAGGTGTTGTGGCAAAACCAATCTATTGAGGGTGCAACTTGGGAAGCTGAGGCGGATATGCGATCCAAGTCCCCGCACTTATTTTCCGCGAACTCCGATCAAGCCGAAGGTACCGTTCTTTCCAAAATCATGCACTTTTGATAAAAGTTGCAGCAGTTCAGCTGTTATTTCTTGTGTGTTCAGTTGTAGTTTCTTGAATTTATGCATTCTATGTTGCATTCGGAGTGAGAAACGATGTGGTGATGAGTCTAACGAATGGTTTCAGCTGTATGCTCTATTCCCTATCTAATCTTGGCATGTCTAGCGTCATTTGGGGACGAATGTTCCCAAGGGGGAGATAATGTAAGACCCCAGAAATTTTCCGCATTTTTAAAGCCTTTGGAATGAGCTAAGTGTGATAAAAACATCAAAATTTGACTAAGTGTTTAGCCTTGTTTCTACACTTAGTTTTATTTTCATCCTTGAATCTTCGATGAATTATTTCGTGACCTTCCCGACATTCATTTTCCGAGATTTTTGTTGCGTTGCGATGGGGCAAGGTCGTAGGATGTTCCGGGTGAGTTTCAGAATTTTTAGACGAGCCTAGGTCGTGTTTGGATTGCAGCGCTAAAATTCAGGCACCGCCTGCCTTATCACGCTCGGCCAATATTTCCTAGTCCAATCCGATTCAGCTTTTGGTTTAAATGATGTGTTAAGTGTTATATCACGAGATTAAACCACATTAAGTCCAAAATATCAATATTTTCCCACAAGAACACCAAGAACAAAGGTTAGGGTTTTCATAGAAAAACCAAAGTAGTTCGTGAATCGTTCATCTCATCTCCAAGATAGTTATATATTCGGAATCCTTATTGCAAGGGCTACGTGGGGAACCCAAAATTTCGCAAAGATCACTCTTTTTCTCGGGAAGTCATTCTTGAAGTTCATCCTTTGAGGTATGTGGAGTTTTTCAACAAGAACTCTCTTTCGTTCTTGTGCCCAAAAGTAATTTTCTTTACAAAGGCATGATTTTTATTTGATTTTTATGAACTTGAAGCATAAACCCATATCTTATGATGATTATTATGAAATCTTGATGTTTATGATTTTGAAAGATGAATTTACATGTGTGGTGATATAAAGCATGAATCTTGAACGATATTTATCATGATTTTGATATTTGGGTCGTGAACCCCATTTAAAATTGTGTTTTTGAGAAAATGTGTGTTATAAGCACGTCAATGTTGAATATTTGAGATGTTTTGAATGATTTGACCTTTTGGTCTTAATGGAGTTGTTTTGAACTCGAGTGTGAAAGAAATCCACAACGTGGTTGATTTTGTTAAATGGGAAGCATGATGGCTCCCAACGTATATTTATATATCACTAAAATTGTTTTGTTGTGGATTGTCTTTTAAATGATCTGAGCTAAGTTCGGAAGAAATATTTAGCACCGAGTGGGAGGTATAAAGTGACCTTACTTCCCTAGAACTACGTGTCCTCGTAGGAGTGAACCTGAGGCTGATTTATATAGTGATCACTAGTTTGTGTGGATTTGATATCGATAGTCCTACTCCGATAGAAAGGATAGGACGGCTCTCCCCAACGTGGGTTGAACGTTGGACTCCATGTAGCTCACATGGTTTATGTTGGTTATAGGATCTCCCAGTGTGTGTGTGTTTCCTTGTGTCTATGGTGAATGGTGAAGTGATTTGAAAGTGGAATTGTGAAAGTTATTCTTTCGAAAGATTTAAATGATATTTATATTATGAGAATTGATATTCTTGATGAACTGAAAGTGATTGACAAATTATATGATGACTCACATGTGTTATTATACTTATTTCATCCTCTCATGATTATGATGATTTTCTTCGGGCTATGTGAGTCTTTCATATATCATGCATATTTTATATAAATATTTATGATGATGATGTTTATAAAACTGCATACACCCCCATATACTCGGTTCCTTGCCATGGTACTGACCCACATCTTCGGATGTGGGCTGCATTTTCTTGGAATGTAGGTTCAGGTGCTCAGTCCCAGGTTCGACAGTGATTCTTCGGGCACGTTGTTCTACATCCTCTGTTGTGGTGAGTCCTCATGTTCCGAGGACGTGATGTCTGATGTTGGTTTCACAGAATTTTTTACATTTGATAACTGAGTATGAGTCAGTTGGGGTATATCCCAATGGCTCGCTGGTTTTATTGATTTTCTTAGAGGCTTGTCAGACTAGCTTAGATGTTGGGAGTTGACGAATCAGTCGTATTTTGATGTTTTCAACATTTCCTTTTTGTTGGTGAATTATTATTACTCTGATGATATTTTGAGGGTTATTTATGAAAACCCCGTTGATTTGTGTTGAACTGAATGAAATAGTTTCAAAGGGTTAGCTTGGGGCTACTTGTAGCTTTAAGCACCGTGTGACGCTCCGGAACCCGTTTTTTGGGCGTTACAATTTTTTATCACCTTAACTGCTGATCTGGCAAATTTTTAAAATGTCAGTGCGTAAATAGCCAAAAAAAGTATTAAAAAAAGGTGGGGCCCACCTCTTAAACTTTACAAACTCACCATCATCATCACCTTCTTCCTTACACCTTTTTTTCAACCTTCTAGAACATTCTTCTAACGAAAAATAGGTTATCAAATTTGATATGGAAGAACCCAAATCATGACCCGAATTCCATATTTCTCTCTTTTTAGGGCACAAAATCTCACATCCTTTTCGCTCATTCCTCATCAATCAATCACAATTAGCCAAAACTAATCCATACCCAATTCAGCAATCACTAAACAGTGGACACTATCAATCTTTCAATGCAAAAAACACATAATTGAATTGAATTTTGACCATTAAAAATGTTAAGGGAGTTAGAATTAAAGGTTGAAATAATGTTTTAATGGAGGAAAAACCTTAAATTGATGTCTTTATGGTTGTTTTCTGGTGGTGTTAATGGGAAAAAAAATAAAGGGGGAGGCATTTTCGTGGCAGGGGTGGGGGTTAGAAAGGGAAAAAGAGAGGGGCGAGGGGTGGGGAGAGAGAGGGATATGGTAAGGAGAGAAAAAAATGGGTGCAGTGGTGGGGTATTGAAGAGGAGGAGGGGGAGGGGGAGGGGATTTGAATAACGGGGGGAGGGGGCAGGGTCTGAAGAAGATGAATGAATCGGGGGTGGGGGCATTTTTAAAATTAATATATAAATAATATTTATATATTAAAAGAGTATATTATATATATACTATTTATATATATATTTAAAAAAAATATATAAAAATAGTATGTGTGTGGGCTTACTTTTTTAAAAAAAAATTATAATTTCCTACGTGGCAATGACATTGCACTGTGTGGTACTGATTTGGCAATGACATGGCGCGTGTGTAGTGCACTCTCCGTTGTGAGAGTGGGATTATGATTTTGAGGTTGTATTTAATTCATTTGGAAGTTGTTAAGGGTAAAAATAATTATAAGTTAAGTTAAAGTGTTAAAGTAAGTTTTGGCTACAAGTTCAGGGGAAAATGATGTATTTTTTCATTTTATTTACATATAAAATAAATTATTGCGAGATATAAATGGTGGGTATTTTTTATAAAATATAAATTTGTGGATTAACTTTTGTATTTCAAAGATTTTCAAAACATGATATGAAATTTCAAATCACACTTTTTGGAGAATTTAAAATTTTTATCGTGATATAAAATCATCAGATGAAAGCACATGCCCAAACATTGATTTCATCTCATGATTTTAAATTACACACTTTATATCGCACATCCAAACGCCAACTTACTCTTGTAACTAATTGTAGTTAGGTATGACGGTTTTAACTTGATTCAAGTGGTTAAGTAATACTTTAATTAGTTAACTCAATTAGTTAGTAATAACTTAAATATCTAGCTCTTTCGACAGTAAAATAATGAAGATCTTTTGATTCTCTCATTATCTAAACACATTTATTAAATCAACAATTTATGAACTTTAAAACCCATCAATGGAGTTATATGAAAGATGCAATTGGAGAATCCATAGAGAAGAAGAATGCTCTAAAATTTGAGATGGAGAGACTGAAAACACTCAATTGTATTTTGTATGTATGATCAGTACATATAGAGATGAATATATCAAAGAAAAAAAATATCTAATCTAGCTAACTGACTAATGTTGTATAGTTGTGCATGAGCTGGCACCTAACTAATTAACAACTAATTAACTGAATTTTCTAATAGATGACTGACTATATAATAACTAATCTAGCTAATTTCAACATCGCCCTCAAGTTGGAGGTGTGGAAAACACAGGTGGCTTGTCAAGAGTAGTAGAGTTCTTAACACCAAATAAGACTTTAGTCGATACATCTATTAATTGATGATCTGTAACAATATGATGCAGAGTAATGAGTTCCTTTTTCAGTTGATTCCTTTCAAAATGGCAATCAACCTCAATATGTTTAGCCTTTTCATAAAACACATGACTCCTTTCTATATAAAGTGAAAATTGGCTATCACAATATACATCAAAGGGAAATGGACATGGTATTGTAAGTTCTTCAAATAATCCGCTCAGCCATACCAATTCACCTACTACTTTTCTGAGGGCTCTATACTCAGCTTCATCAGAGGACAAGAAAATGGTTTCCTATTTCACTGATTTCCAGCTGATGAGACTGTTGCCTAATAAGACAAGATAGCAGTGATTGTCTTTCTTAAATCTTGGTTGGTGGCCCAATCTAAATCGTAGTAGGCTTTAACATCAAAATTGGGTTTTTTAGACATAAAGATAACCAATGTAGGATCATCTTTGAGGTACTAAAATAGATTAAGAGTTGTCTTTAGATGTGGCTCTCTATATCTTGAATGAATTGGATCAACTATTGGATACTATACGCAATGTCCATTTTAGTGTCAGTGAGAAAATTTAATTTTCCAACAAACTTTCTATAAAAAGAGGGACCTTGGACACTAGCACCTTCTTTTGATCTCTGTTTTACTTAGAGATCCAACGGAGATGAAATACTAGGCTCATCAAGGCAACCATGTTTCTTCAAAAATCAAGTAAAAACTTTCTTTGTGATATGATCAAACCACCACTTATGTATGCTATCTCCCTACCCAAAAATTAATACAATTTGCCTAGATCTTGGATCCTAAAGGTTTAATGTAAAAGCTATCTCAATTCTTCAATCTCTTTAAGGTATGTTCCTGTTAGGAGAATGTCATCTACATACACAACTACATAAACTACTAAACCACTTGTTTCTTGTGAAATAGGTAATAGTCATACATTGAATGTGTGTAAACTCTGAAACATAAGGCTTTAGTTAGTTTGGCGTACCATTTCCTACTAGCCTATTTCAGCCTGTATAATGATTTATTTAGCTTGCAAACTAACTTGGGTTTATCTACTGCCAACTCAGGAGGTTATGTCATGTACACTTCTCTATTCAAATTACCATGTAGAAATGCATTAGTGACATCTAACTGGGAAATAATCCATCTCTTCGTGAAAACAGTGGCTAACAAAGCTCTCACAATTGTCATTTTATACTGGTGAAAAAGTCTCTATATAGTCAAACTCAGTTTGTTGGGTGTATCCTTTTATCACTAGCCTAGCTTTAAACCTTTCTATGCTTCATTAGCTTTGCATTTAACCTTATAGACCCACTTATATTCTGTTGATACTCAGTTTTGACTCTTCGTGCCTAAAATTAATGTCTTTAAGCTTTCGGATCGTTAAAGGACGCGAAATATAATATTCACATATTTTTTACAATTGTTAACAAATTATTGATAATCATTCTTATTTTAGAATGTTATCAATTTATTGTCATACTTTTTATTGTTCATAATTTATTGATAATTCTTCTTATATTAGAATATTTATCAATTTATTATCGTTTTTAATATTTTCTCAATCATCTACACACGTACACAATATGGCATCATATTTTCTTATACTTTACAATTCATCACATTTTCAAGTTAATTGTATTTTTAAATTTTTTAATATTTTTTCTATAATTACATATCGATACCTATATTTTATACATTATTTAATACAGTCGTAAATGCTAAGTCGAATCAATTATTTTAATACATAGAACAATAATTCGATCAAGTCAAGGTCTTATCACATTTGACAAGACTGCACAATGACACTATCATTTGAATAATAACTTTACCTATTGGTTAAAAAGAGCAAAAATTCTTTGGTTATTAACTTAAGGCCTAAAGGGTGTTTTAAAGGGATAGGAGGGGACATTTTTTTATTCTTTGGATAATAAGAGAAACTAAATTTTATTATTAATAGAGGGGAGGGGGTAAATTCTTTTTCATGAAAAAATACATACACACACAAAAATCAGATTTTTCATCCCTCTTTCTCTCACCCCTCTCTGCCTGCTCTCACTGCCATCCCACCAACAACGGAGCTCTGGTGGATTTCACACAATTGCACCACCACCAGAACTCTCCCTTCTCTTTCTCTTTCTTTTCTCTTTCCCCTCTTCGCTGCTCTCTTCTCATTTTCTTTTTATCGTCGACTCACCGAAGGTGATGATCGATGAGCTCCGACAAGCCACAACCGCCACTTGTCCTTTTCTCCACATTGCTCTTTATCATTCCGTCTCACTACTGGTGTACAAAGCAGGCTAGATGTTGTCGAATTTTGATTATCCGGCATTGCTTTGGTGAAAGTTGTGGAAGCAACGCCACTGTCATCACTACTTTATTGTGTTGTCTCCATTGAATGAAGTTTCTGACTTTTATGTTGTTATGTTCTTGTACAGATTTGTTTGAAAAAATAATTTCACTCTGCATTCCATTTTTCTCATTGTTCTTACTTTTTTTTTTTTTAAATTATTCAAGTTTTGCTATAACTATTATTATTTGTTGTTGATATTTCGTATGTGTTGATGTATTTCCAACAATCTTGGTTATACTTTTTGGTAACTAAATCTCTCCATTCTTTCTCCTTGGTCCCTGCTATTGTGTGTGCCAATTTTAGATTTTGCTATTGTTGATAACCACTCTTGGACTATTATTTTGGCAGTTTCACTCATTTACTTTGTCATTTTGATATTATACTGATAATGAACAACACTAAACAACATTAGCCAATAAAAAACCTTCGATAATTTTTTAGGCCCCTTTCTAATAAAAGAACGGACATTATGAATACAAATATGTAATAAAAAATAAATTTATTTGGGTGATGATGAAATCTTTATAATATTACGATAACACAAAAAGTTTTACGATTCATATCTTGATAAGATGATTTAGGACGGCTGATAAATCGAGCAATCACTTTGTAGTTATGGTGTATCTAAAACTTAATTCGAGTCTACTTTAAAACAAAATATATATATATATATATACACACACATACATATATATTTTTATTATTTTAATAATTATTTGTCCATTCTTAATATTTCTATCAAGTGTGTATACGAGTACTCGGTGACATGCTCCGGATTGGGAATTTTATCCCTGGTCGAGATCCAAAATCATGGCTCGCGTCTGAAGTCAGGGTCGAAATAGAGTCTCGGATCAAGGTCCAGAGTCAGGATTGGGGTTGGGGCAAACATCTTGCCACTTAATACTAGTGTCTTTTTAGCATTTTGGGTGATATGAAAGGAGTATTGTCTACAACCCATCTAATTACGTCTTAGCTTTTATTGTTAATTTTAGAATTATAAAAAACAATTATTTCTTAGGTTACAATTTGAAAGGATTTAATCCTTGAATATATTATATTACGTTTAGAGGATTAGACCTGTATATATATACATAAAGTTATTGCTATGAAGAGTCCAAGTAGGACTCTAGTATGTGAGTTTAAGCTAATCCTATATCTACTAGATAAGGGAATACAATTGCAAACTATACATTTGAATTTTAAAATCAAAATAGTATCATTATCTATTAGGCAATTCCTTTATCCTTACAGCCTCACGCAAGTGCAACGATGGTACAACCATAGCAAGCTTGTCCCTGAGAAATAGAAAACCGACGTGTAGCATGACTATTAGTCATGATATCTGCCACCTGATCCATAGAACCTATGTAGCAGACTTTCATGTCTCTTGAAGCTACCTTCTCCCTCATAAAGTGAAAATCAAGTTCAATATGTTTAGTGTGAGCATGGAACACAGGGTTGACAGCGAGGTTGTGGCTGATAAATTATCACACCATACTTTTGGAGCAGCTGGAAGCACAATTTGGAGTTCTCTAAGTAGATTTTCCAGCCGAGTTATTTCAGTTGTGGTTGTAGCAAGACCTCGATACTCTGATTCTGTGCTAGAGCGAGCAACTATACATTGCTTTTTGGAGCTCCATGACACCAGGTTGGCACCCAAAAATATGCAGAAGCCATGAGTGAAACGTCGTTCATCTGGAAAGCCAGCCCAGTCAGCATCCAAGAAACCAGTAAGTGCGAAGGAAGCAGATGAACGCAACAGTAAACCAAGATCAATCGTACCTTTTAGATATCTAAGCAACCTCTTCATAGCTGTATAATGCACCTCGCGAGGATTATGCATAAACTGACACAACTTGTTAACAGCAAAGGAGACATCAGGTCGGGTAATTGTGATGTATTGTAATGCTCCAAAAATACTCCGATAAAGTTCCAGTTGATTAAATATTGGGTTGCCATGTTGGGAAAGTTGAAGACCACTTACCATGGGTGTCGAGATAGGCTTTGCCCCTTCCATAGAAGCTCTAGTTAATAAATCCCTGATATATTTGGATTGACACAATAATAGACCATGCGAGGCAGTACAAACTTCAATACCCAATAAGTAATGTAGAGGTCCCAAGTTTTTTAGAGCAAAATCCTTAGAAAGTTTAGAGATGATGGATGAAATAAAAGAGGAAGAGCTCCCTATAATAATAAGATTATCCACATACACTAAATCAATTGTAAGGTGATTATTTTCTATATGAATAAACAAACCGATCAAACCAAGCGTGAGGTGCTTGTTTAAGGCCATAAAGTGCCTTGTGAAGTCGACACACATGATTTGGATACCTAGGATCAACAAAACTTGTGGGTTGTGTCATGTAAACCTCTTCATGTATCTCACCATGTAGAAAAGCATTTTTAACGCCAAACTGACGGATAGACCACCCTTTCGATACGGCCATAGCAAGAACCACCCTTATAGTAGTAGGCTTAACAACAGGGTTTAAAGTTTCATGAAAATTAATCCCAGCTTCTTGATTGAACCCCTTTGTTACAAGTCTAACCTTGTAGCATTCAATGTTGCATCTGGATTCAATTTCAATTTGAAGATCCATTTACAACCTACTACATTATTTGCCAGTGAGGAAGGGACAAGGGACCAAGTACCATTTTGAAGGAGAGCATTGTATTCCTCTTGCATAGCTTGTCTTCAATTGTTATTCTTGTGTGCTTGGGTAAAGCAAGTTGGCTCAATTAGAAGAGACGACGGAGGAAGGGGATACTTAGTGGTTGAATTAGCCTAAAGAGAAGTTGTTTTAGATTTCAAACGAGTAATCATATGACGTGTATTATCAGAACTTTTTGTAGGCTGGTTAGACGGAGCTTGAACCGTTGTAGGGGGAATGAAGATCAACAGATAGATCCAAAGAAGGAGTGGGATTTGGTGGTATAGGAGGAGCATATGTGTTTCTTGGAGGGGATTGTTGAGTTAAACTAGGTATTTGTTAGACACTAGATGGACTACATGACTCAATGGGAGGAAAAGAGTGGCACAGTGCAATTACTGTTAACGGGGATGCAACAGAAGAAGATGTAGAAGCATGGTGCACTGACTAATTTACCACAAAGAAATATCGAAATAACGATTCATCAAAGGCAACAAGTCACCAGTAGGCACATTGAGACACTTATAACCCTTGTGTTGATTACTATAGCCTAAAAAATACACTGAGGAGATCGAAAGGCTAATTTACGAGAATTGTAAGGCCTAAGATAAGGATAACAAGTACAACCAAATACCTTTAAAAATTTATAATCTGGTACTTTATTAAACAATTTCTCATGAGGAGATATATTGTTCAAGACTGGAGTTGGTAAGCGATTAATCAAGTAAACGGAGGTTAAGAAGGCATCGTCCCAAAAATGTAAAGGAAGAGAAACATGAGCTAGCAACGAGAGACCGGTCTCAACAATATGACGATGTTTTTGTTTTGCAGTCCCATTTTGTTCATGAGTGTGCGGACAAGACAATTGATGAACAATTCCATTTTAAGGAAAGTATTGAGAAAACTTGTGATATTTCCCACCCCAATCAGATTGCAATATTTTAATTTTGTGTTCAAAAAAATTCTCAACTTGTGATTTAAATTGTAAGAACATATTGAACACATCACTTGTTGTTGCTATAAGGAAAATCCATGTGTACTTGCTAAAATCATCAATGAAAAAAATATAATAGCAAAATTTATTACTAGCAAGATAAGGAGATGGTCCCCATACATCAGAATGAATCAATTCCAAAGGATAGGAAGAGACAGACATAGAACTAGGAAATGGCAATTTATGACTTTTGCCATATTGACAAAAGGGACAAACACTTGAAAGAAAATGCTTATTAACTGTTAAGTAGAGTGATTTTACAACTCTGCTAACAACATTTATTGACGCATGACCTAATCAACTATGCCAAAGATCAATATGAGACTTAGAGGCAAGTAATGCTTGAGGGGATGAGGTAGGTTGACCAACCAAGAATGCACTTGAATGTAACTTGTAGAGGCGCTGATCAAGGCTCCCGTCCAGTAGCACTTTTCGCGTTGCTCGATCCTTCACAAGACAAGTACAAGGGTTAAATTCAAAAAACATATTATTATCGGAAGTGAACTGGGCAACACTTAATAAACTCTTTGTAATGTCGGGAACATGAAGTATATTACGCAATTGTAAAGGACGACAAGGGGTGGAAAAACTAAAATTACCAATATGTTTTATATTCAAACCTGCACCATTGCCGACATAAGTTTGTCCATTGCCATTGTACTCTCCTCTAATATGCATATTATTCAGATCATTAGCGAGATGATTTGTCGCTCTAAGACTGGATACCAAGATGGATCGATAACAGTAGAAGGTTGAGCCACCATCGCAGCCATTTGTTGCTTAGCATTAGATTGATATGCATGATCAAACCTGTGATAACATGTTATGGCTATGTGTCCATACTTACTACAGACTTGGCATTGAGAAACATTGGAAGAAGACTGTGAGTTATTTGGATTGTTATTTCGGGAACCTCGACCTCTGCCACGATCGTATTTGCCACCATAGGATTGATTTGACGCTTGATTTCTTTTGAAAAATGTATCGTTCTTGTTAGAGTTTTTGACCATGAGATTAGCCTGGCCTAAATCTTGTTGAACAACAGTAGCCTGCTCAAGCCGGTATTCGTGGCTTAACAATAATCCTTGAAGATCAATAAGCGAAATAGGATCAACCCTTGAAGTAACAAACACCACTAAAGCATCATATTCTGGTCTTAGACCCCCGAGAATATACAAGATGATATCGTCATCCGATACAGGTTGTGCAGCGGCCACCAAATTATCAGCAAAAGTTTTTATCTTTTGTAAATATTCAACCATGGATAATGTGCCTTTCTTCATGGTTTGTAACTGTAGCCTAAGTTGCATAAGTCTTGATCGTGACTGCGAAGCAAACATGGCCTCCAATGCTATCCATACTTCCTTAGACGTAGAGCATCCCACAACCTGTGCAAGCACAAGTTTAGTTAATGACGACAAGAGCCAACTGAGCAATAACTGATCTTGTTTCTTCCAAGTAAGATACCCTGAATTTATTCCAGTTTCCAGAATGATTGGGTCAACATTTTTGTTGAGGTACTTCGGGGGACATTGAAGGCTACCATCTACATATCCTTCGAGTTCATGGCCGCGCAATGCAGGCAAAATCTGAGACTTCTATAGCACAAAGTTATTCCTGTCAAGTTTGATCATGTTGCCAGGGGGATACGTTAGTCGAAAATGAAGAAGAATTTCCAAGAGCCATTTGTGTAATTAAGCTTGAGGAAGAGGCCATGAAAATTAACGTGAGTCTTGGTTTGGCATTGATACCATGAAAGGATTTAATCATTGAATATATTATATTACGTTTAGAGGATTAGACCTCTCTATATATACATAAAGCCGCTGCTATGAAGAGTCCAAGTAGGACTCTAGTATGTGAGTTTAAGCTAATCCTATATCCACTAGATAAGGGAATACAACCAAAATCAAAACAGTGTCATTATCTATTAGGTAATTCCTTTATCCTTACACAATCTCACATGTTTAATTCCTCAGTATTACTTGAATTGAATATTTTGCTAAGTCATAAGTCCTTGTGGATTCGACATCCGGCTCGCAAGAGCCACTGTATTACTTGTATGACCACATACACTTGTGTGTGCATTTGGATGCAATAAGTTTTTGGCGGATAAACAATAATTGTACCTGTGATCACCGCATCTAAAGCCTTACCCTCGAGCCTGCCGGGAAAAGCATATAAGTGATCCTTCTCACAAGTCTGAGCACCACCCTTGCCAGCCTGTGCACCACTCCGATCAACAACCACTAGTTGGCCTGTTAGCCAGCTCTACCCACCTGGTGACCACCGCACCCACCTGTGGATGACCTGTAACGTTATCTCCACCTCCTCTGCCTGCTGGAACCAAGGCTTGGGAAGTCTGCAGCTGGCCTGGCTGATCACTATATCTGAGATTGGGATAATACTGCTTAATTTGACCATCTCTACCGTTCTCATAGCATATATGGTCTAGAGTAGGTTGTTGAGCTGACGACGTTGAAGGAACATAACTACCAGACTTTGAAAAATGGTTGGCTGACCCCAAATGGGTCCGCAGCAGACACGAGCATCTCAGACTGAATAGACAGGGTAGGGTTGCATGAGAACTATGGCCCCGAGAATAGGAACCACTGAAATTGCCCACCTTTGGTAATTGACCTTTAGACACTCTCTAAAGGGTAAAATGGAGTAAAATTTCATTTCGTGGTATTTTCGAGATAAATAATAACCAATGTTTAATTCATTCAAGTATAACCAAATAACACATGCAAGTTATGATAACAATACAGTATATTTGTAAACAATTTAATAAAGTTGGTATTATAAAGAAACCTAATCTGAATAATTTAATATGTCAAAATTGTACTTAATGTCATGATCCACCCGGCATGACTTGTGAAAAGGCATATTTGTTTATACAGTATCAATTAAACAATTTGAAGATGAAAGAACGAACAATATACTTGTCATAGAGTAGTGAAACATTATTATTTAGTCTTCCATGTATGAACGTCATCTATACAAAGTTCTCAAATAGGGACAAAAGTTAAAAATGACAGTTCTATTCATGAAAATCACTCAAATATGAATTATTACGGAGCGTTTGGCAATGAGATCTTTTTTGGAATAATTTTCATTTTATATTAAAAGTGACTGCTTATAAAATTTTAAAATTTAACTTTAAGATTTCAAATGTGAAAAAGTGCATCGAAACTGTTTTTCAACTTTATCTTCATAAATTTCAAATAAAATATATTTTTTTATACTTTACAAAAAAAAAATAATGAAACATTTTAATTTCATAAATTTCAAATAAAATAATAAGTATTTGTGAAATCTGTTTGCCTATGATAGAAAAGAAACAAAAAAAATAACTTTTTTCTTTAGCTAGAATTATTTACTCTCTTCGTCCATCTTTATCTATGTAATATACTAAAAATAGTTATCCAACTTTACTTGTTCAATAAATCAAGAGATAATTTATCATTTTGTGTCTATTTTTCTCTTATTATTAAATATTACTCCATCCGTTTCAAATTAGTTGACCATACGGATTTGACACACCCATTAAAAAATAATAAATAGAGATGCATTTTACATACATATTTACTCTTGTATGTCTTTTAAAGTCCAATAATCAATGTAATGATTAAACATTGAAATTTAATACATATTACTCCATCTTATGCATTAGGTCTAGAATATTGAGTATTTATAATTGAAACTAGTAATAATGATTTAATTTTGATTTTGAGAATTGAGATCATTTATACATCATTCAATAATTTTGAAAATTGTGAATGTATTTAGTATTTTTATCAAGGGTAAAATGGAAAACATATGTATAAAATACTTTTGATTTTAGAACTTAGACAACTGAATTGAAACAAACATTTTCAAAACGAAGGTTAACTAATATGAAATGGAGGGAGTAATACTAATATTTATTTTCTTCAAATGACTTATAATAATAAGAATGATATACGTGATAAAATTATTTTTTTATTTATTGTTCTATAAAAAAATGTATCCAGTAAAACGTGAGAAAAATAAAATGGAGGTAGAGTATTTCTTAAATTTAACCAAATTTTGATTTTCCATATATATATATATATATACTAGATACCTTGCACGGGAATTTTGGGCAACACTAATGTACAAAAGAGATTCAACTTTGGGAAAGATTATTTCCTAATTGTTTTAATTGTTTAGTATAGGAGTAAAAAAAAAAAAAATATAGTACAATGAACCAATGTTAACATAATATATACATTCAGTGTGAAACAAAATTGAACTTGCTAGACTGGTCCAACCAATACGAAAGTAATTATATAAGTCGATAAAAATCTAGTTAGATTATTACAACTACAGTTGGCGGCACGTCTTTCGTTTGGACATTACTGGAAAAGTACATGATGCACGTCTCATTTGAAAGTTTTAAATATATAAGTGGAGGAGACATACGTCGATTTCGAAATATTGATTGCACCATAAAATTATCGAAATATCCTTGATAGTTATTCAATAAGGAACAAAAGATATTTATAAAAAATTTCTATCATGTATAATTCAATTACAAATGTCTAAATAAAAATATTATTAAAATAATACATGAGGACAAAACTAATAAATATAAGAAAAAATCAAAATGCATGTGTAACTATTCAATTGCACCATAAAAATGAGGACAAAACTAATAAATATAATAAAAAAGCAATATGCATGTGTAACCATTTTATTGCACCATAAAATTACCGAAATACCCTTGGGGTATAAAAATAAGTAATTTAATAAGGAACCAAAAAATATTTATAAAAAATTACTACCCTGTATAATTCAATTACAAAGATCTAAATAAAAATATTATTAAAATAATACATGAGGACAGAATAAATAAATATAAGGAAAAACAATATGCACGTATAACCATTTTATTGCACAATAAAAATGACGACAAAACTAATAAATATAAAGAAAAAATCATATGCATGTGCAACCATTTTATTTACTACTATATATAAGTAAAGTTTGGGGTGACTAAAATTACCGTACTACCTTTGGTAGTCACCCCAACCTTCACTTATATATAGTAGTAACTAGAGGTGCATAACCCGTGTCAGCACGGGCCCAACACTATAGACATTTTTTAGCACCAATATTCGATATTGATGAGATACAAATATAAATGTACGTTGATTTAAAATAATATTTTTTTAAATAATAACTATTTGACGGTACTCGCTAAGGAGTGAAGTTTTATAAGATAGTTTTTTTCCACATGATAAAAGAGTGTGACGTATCGTGTAGTCTGGTTATTTTAATTGTTTAATGATAAGATTGAGACCTGTTACAAAATATAGAAAAGATGTAAAACTAATATTCATAGGATTATTTCATATAAAAACTGTAACAAAAGATACTTCATTTAACAATAAAGTCTTGGATCATCTTCTCAAAGATGATTATGGTTGAAGCAGCTGCAACAAACATATCATAAACGCATATTTTTCTTGTTTTAATTAAATACTATTAATTTTCTAATACATAAATAACTTATAACAATTAATTAGGGGTGATAAAGTAAAATCACGGCGCAGCTCTTGAAGCAGCCATGTCGAAACCAATATTTTAATTAAATATTATGAATTTTTTAATACATAAATGACTTATAATAATTAATTAGGGGTGATACAGTTAAATCACGGTTGAAGGAGGTCAACTTAATTTAATACATCAAGAGTTAATTTATCATTTTATGTCTATTTTATTTTTAAAAAAATATGTTTAAACTTTTAACACTTAGATGACTCATAATAATTAATTATAAGCTATATTTAGCAAAATTATGGTTGAAGCAGCTACAACAGACATGCCATCTATTTTTTTTAATTAAATATTATTAATTTTTTAATACATAAATGATTTATAATGATTAATTAGGGATGATATAGTAAAATCACGGTTAAAGCAGCTAAAACAAACGTCATAAATATCTATTTTTTAATTAAATAATATTAATTCTAATATATAAATAACTTATAATAATTAATTAGGGGAAATATAGTAAAAAAATTATTAATTCTAATATATAAATGTCTTATAATAATTAATTTAGGGTAATATAGTAAATCAGGGAGCAATTAGAGATAATATAGGCAGACATGTCATCTATTTTTTTAATTAAATATTATTAACTTTTTAATAAATAAATAACTTATAATAATTAATTAGGGATGATATAGTAAAATCACGGTTAAATCAGCTGAAGCAAACTTCATAAATATTTATTTTTTAATTAAATATTATTAATTCTAATATATAAATGACTTATAATAATTAATTAAGGGTAATATAAAAAAAAATATTAATTCAAATATATAAATGACTTATAATAATTAATTAGGGGTAATATAATAAATCACTGAGCAATTAAGGTAATATAGTAAATGACGAAGCAGCTGATTTTTTAATTAAATATTATTAATTTTTAATACATAAATGACTTATAATAATTAATTAGGGATGATATAGTAAAATTACGGTTAAAGCAGCTGAAACAAATGTCATAAATATCTATTTTTTAATTAAATATTAGTAATTATAATAAATAAATGACTTATAATAATTAATTAGGGGTAATATAGTAAAAAATATTATTAATTCTAATATATAAATGACTTATAATAATTAATTAGGGATAATATAATAAATCACGGAGCAATTAGGGGTAATATAGGCAGACATGTCATCCATTTTTTAATTAAATATTATTAATTTTTTAATACATAAATAACTTATAATAATTAATTAGGGATGATATAGTAAAATCACGGTTAAAGCAGCTGAAACAAACGTCATAAATATCTATTTTTTTAATTAAATATTATTTATTTTAATATATAAATGATCTATAATAATTAATTAGGGGTAATATAATAAAAAATATTATTAATTCTAATATATAAATGACTTATAATAATTAATTAGGGGTAATATAGACGAAGCACTGGTCGAAACCATAGACAGACATGTCATCTATTTTTTTAATTAAATATTATTAATTTTTTAATACATAAATGACTTATAATAATTAATTAGGAATGATATAAAAAAATCACGGCTAAAGCAGCTGAAACAAACGTCATAAATATCTATTTTATTAATTAAATAATATTAATTCTAATATATAAATGACTTATAATAATTAATTAGGGGTAATATAGTAAATCATGAAGCAATTAGGGATAATATAGTAAATGACGAAGCAGCTGATTTTTTAATTAAATATTATTAATTTTTTAATACATAAATGACTTATAATTATTAATCAGGGATGATATAGTAAAATCACGGTTAAACCAGCTGAAAAAACATCATAAATATCTATTTATTTAATTAAATATTATTAATTCTAATATATAAATGACTTATAATAATTAATTAGGGTAATATAGTAAAAAAATATTATTAATTATAATATATAAATGACTTATAATAATTAATTAGGGGTGATATAATAAATCATGGAGCAATTAGGGGTAATATAGGTAGACATGCCATCTATTTTTTTAATTAAATATTATTAATTTTTTAATACATAGATGACTTATAATAATCAATCAGGGATGATATAGTAAAATCACGATTAAAGCAGCTGAAACAAACGTTATAAATATCTTATTTTAATTAAATATTATTAATTCTAATATATAAATGACTTATAATAATTAATTAATTCTAATATATAAATGACTTATAATAATTAATTAGGGATAATATAATAAATCACGGAGCAATTAGGGACAATATAGGCAGACATGTCATCTATTTTTAAATTAAATATTATTAAATTTTTAATAAATAAATGACTTATAATAATTAATTGGGGATAATATAGTAAAATCACGTTTAAAGCAGCTGAAACAAACGTCATAAATATCTATTTTTTAATTAAATATTATTAATTCTAATATATAAATGACTTATAATAATTAATTAGGGGTAATATAATAAAAAAATATTATTAATTCTAATATATAAATAAATTATAATAATTAATTAGGGATAATATAGTAAATTATGAAATAATTAGGGGTAGTATAGTAATTGATGAAGCACTGGTCGAAACCAGTGCTTCTATTATATAGAAAAGTAAAGTAATTATAGTAATTATAATAATAATAATATAATAATAATAGTAATGATAATAGTAAAAAAAAAAATAGTAATAATAATAATAGTAATAGCAAATAAAATAATAAAATAATAATATATATTTACTTATAAATGAAGGATTGGTGTACTGCACAAAAAGAAAATAAATAAATATAAGGAAAAAACAATATGCATGTGTAACCATTTTATTGCACAATAAAAATGAGGACAAAATTAATAAATATAAGGAAAAAAATCATATGTATGTGTAACCATTTTATTTACTACTATATACAAGTAAAGGTTGGGGTGACTAAAATTACCGAACTACCTTTGGTAGTCCACCCAACCTTCACTTATATATAGTAGTAAAGTAAAGTAATAATAGTAATAATAATAATAATAATTATTATTATTATAATAATAATATTATTATAATAATAATTACAATAATAGTAATGGTAATAGTAAAAAATATATAGTAGTAAAGTTAAGTAATAATAATAATAATAATAATAATAATAGTAGTAGTAGTAGTAGTAGTAGTAGTAATAGTAGTAGTAGTAATTGTAATGATAATAGTATAAAAATATTATAATAGTAATAATGATCTATATCTATAATCTATATCTATCTATAATCTATTAAAGTGTGAAGACACTTAGAAAAGTGCTTTGAACTTTTTGTCCTTCATTGAAAAACTCTTCTTTAGACAAAATTGTCTTTTCACTATTTTTTAAAAAAATTTATTTAATTATTTTTATTATATTAACTAGATTCCTAAAATATATGGGACTCCTAAAATATATGGAAGGAGAATCAATTAATATTTTTCTTTGTACAGATCAATTAGAAAAATACTCTTAAGATTAGATAGAAAAATATTCCTAAAATAAGACTCTATTAAGGAAATACTCCTATAAATATTGAGATGCATGTTAAGCTAGAGAAGAAACTGGTTTACTTATTGGATGATTGATGCTCATCTAGCTTGATTCAGCTGCATGTCAAGATTGGTGGATGCTTAATTTTCTAACCCATAACTTCTTCACTATTTTTGTCAACATAATAGAATTCAACGTGTATGTATAGATATGTCATCTTTGTTTTCATTCAAGTCAATCTTTAGTGTCAATTTTTGCTCAGACAAGAATTATTTTCATCAAAATTGAAGCTTTGTGATCACTATTGTATTATTGTGTTGTAGTTTACAGGTCGTAAACGAATTTACATGTGCTAATGTCGGTTGGCTTTGAGAATTTTTTTAGGTAAAGATTAAGTTTATTTGTATTGTTTTTATATCTCTGTTTTGATGCGATCATACCAGTACTAACGCATCAGATCCTATCAGAACTCCGAAGTTAAGTGTGCTTGGGCGAGAGTAGTACTAGGATGAGTGACCCCCTGAGAAGTCCTCGTGTTGCATCCCTCCTTTTATTGCGTGTGTCCAGGAGACTAAGTGGGTAGGGTCTAAGGCTAGGGATGTGGATGGTTACAAGTTTTGGTACTCTGGGAGCGAGAGACGTAGGAATGGAGTTGGCATCTTAGTAGATGAAGAGCTTAGAAGTCAGGTAGTGGAAGTTAAGAGGATCAGCGATAGGTTGATGACTATTAAGTTGGCCATTGGGGGATTTACCCTGAACGTGTGTAGTGTTTATGTGTCATAGGTGGGCTTGGATGGGGAGGAGAAGATGCGGTTTTGGGAGGCTTTGGATGAGGTGGTGAGAGGCGTGCCTAGATCGGAGAAGATTATTGTAGCAGGTGATTTCAATGGGCACATCGGGGCGTTACCGAAAGGTTTTGGTGATGTGCATGATGGTTTTAATTTTGGGGAGAGAAATGAAAAGGAAGTTGCTCCATTGGATTTTACGAGGTTCTTTGGACTGGTGGTGGTGAATTCGAGCTTTTCAAAGGAGGACGATCACCTGATCACCTTCCGAAGCGCGATAGCCAAGACCCAAATTGACTTTTTGTTGCTTAAGAAAGGGGATAGGGTGTTGTGTAAGGAATGTAAGGTCATCCTGAGTGAGAATCTTTCGATTCAGCATAGGATCTTGGTGATGGACTTGGGTATAAAAAGGATAGAAAGAGAAGGGGTGAGGAGGGTCGACCTAGAATTAAGTGGGGCGGCTTGACGCCGATGAATTTACGGAAGATAGGGGAGAAGGTGGCGAAAATGGGTGGGTGGAAGTGTAGGGAGGACGTGGATAGTATGTGGGATAGGGTGACTAGGTACATCAGGGAGAATACTAGTGAGGTGTTGGGTGTTTCCAGGGGTCGGGCTAGGCATCATCAGGGGGATTGGTGGTGAAATGAAGAAGTTAAGAAGAAAGTGAAAACTAAGAAAGGGGCGTATGCTAAGTTGGTTGATAGTAAGGATGAAGAAGAGAAACGGATAAACAAGAAAGAGTACAAGTTAGCTAGGAAGGAGGCTAAGTTAGCAGTTACGGCAGCTAAGACGACAACGTTTGAGAGCTTGTATGCGGGGTTGGAGGAGAAAAAAGAGGAAAAAAGGTTGTTTAGGCTCGCTAAGGCTAGGGAGAAGAAGGGTCGTGACCTCGATCAGGTGAAGTGCATTAAGGGGGAGGATGGTAGAGTGTTGGTGGAGGACGGTCACATTAAGAAAAGATGGCAGTCGTATTTCCATAGGCTCTTGAATGATGAAGGGGATAGAGCTATTGTGTTAGGGGAGATGGAGCACTCAAAGGAGTGTCGGGATTTTAGTTATTGTAGATGTTTTAAGGTGGGGAAGGTTAGAGAGGTTGTTCGCAAGATGCGAAGGGGTAGGGCGACTGGGCCTGATGAGATTCCTGTGGATTTTTGGAAGTTTTCTGGCGAGGCTGGGTTAAGGTGGTTGACTGGATTGTTTAACGACATTTTCAAGACGGCAAAAATGCCTGAGGCTTGGAGATGGAGCACTATGATCCCTCTATATCAAGGGTGACATTCAGAGTTGCAATAACTTTAGGGGTATTAAGTTATTGAGTCACACTATGAAGATTTGGGAGAGAGTGGTCGAGGTGAGGTTGAGAAGGATAGTGTCTATTTCAGAGAACCAGTTTGGATTTATGCCCGGGCGCTCGACAACGGAGGATATTCACCTGGTGCGGAGGCTGGTGGAACAGTATGGGAAAGGAAGAAGGACCTAAACATGGTGTTTATCGATTTGAAGAAGGCATACGACAAAGTCCTTAGGGAGGTTCTTTGGAGATACTTGGAGGTGAGTGGGGTCCCGGTGGCGTATAGCAGAGCAATCAAAGACATGTATGATGGAGTTAAGACCCAAGTGAGGAAGGCGGGAGGAGATTCAGAGCATTTTCCTGTCTTGACAAGTTTGCATCAGGGATCTATTCTTAGCCCGTTTTTGTTTACTTTGGTGATGGATGTGTTGACGTGGCGTATCCAAGGAGAGGTGCCTTGGTGTATGCTTTTTTTAGATAATGTAGTTTTGATTGATGAGACGTGAGGGGGTGTGAATGATAAATTAGAGGTGTGGAGACATACTCTTAAGTCCAAAGGGTTCAGGTTGAGTAGGAGCAAGACAGAATATTTGGAATGCAAGTTTAATGACGTGAGGCAGGAGAACGAGGTGGTAGTAAGGTTGTATTCACAGGTGGTGTGTAAGAGGGATAGTTTCAATTATCTCGAGTCCATGATTCAGGGGAACAGTGAGATTGACAAGGATGTCTCACACCGTATTGGGGCGGGATGGATGAAGTGGAAGCTCGCATCGGGGGTGTTGTGTGACAAGAAGGTGCCGCCCAAGCTTAAAGTCAAATTCTACGGGGTGGTAGTTCGTCCGGCCATGTTGTATGGAGCTGAGTGTTGGCCGGTCAAGAACTCTCACATTCAAAAAATAAAGGTGGCGGAAATGCGGATGTTAAGTTGGATATGTGGGCTAACTAAGGGTGATAGAGTTCGGAATGAGACTATCCGAGAGAAGGTTGGAGTGACTTCGGTGGAGGACAAGATGCGGGAAGTCCGACTGAGGTGGTTCGGACACGTGATGGGGAGGGGAACGGATGCCCCAGTTCGTAGGTGTGAGGGGCTAGCTTTGGATGGTTTTAGGCAGGACATGGAGCAGTTACAGCTTACTGAGGACATGACCCTAGATAGGAAGATCTGGAGGACGCGAATTAGGATAGAAAGTTAGTGTCAGTTTGGGTCGCTAGTGTAGGGTATTACTTGGTGGGTGTATTATTCTTGCTAAGACACCTTGTTTCATGCTCTATTACGATTTTGTTTACTTTTCTTTGGTTACTATTATTTGTGGGTGTCGTATTTATGTTATGCCATTTTGTTCCATGCTTTATTATGGATTTGATTATTATTCCTTGTCTGGAGCCGGGGGTCTATCGAAAATAACCTTTCTACTTCTTCGGAGGTAGTGGTATGGATTGCGTACATCTTACCCTCCCCAGACCCCACTATGTGGGAATACACTGGGTTTGTTGTTGTTGTTGTTGTTATCTCCATTTTGAAGATTTTTTTATGTAAAGGTAAAGTTTAGTTGTATTACTTTGATATCTCTATTGTGGTATTATTTTCTTATAGTTTACAAGTGGTAGATGAGTGTCGGACGGCTTTGAGGAAATTTTTATGTAAAAGTTAGTTTTAATTAAATTTTTTTGATGTCTCTATTATCGTATTATTTTGTGTCAGTTTACAGGTGGTAGATGAATGTCGATCGCCTTTGAGAATTTTTTTTTTGATAAAGGTTAGGTTTAATTAAATAAATTCTCCAAAAGATGTTGAATTTAATTATTATATTCATCTTTATTATTTAAACAAATATTCTATTTAGTGTAACGTTTGAACTTAATAAAGTACGCGCATACACCTAAACTAGTAATAATAATAGTAGTAATAGTAAAAGTAATAGCAAAAAAAAATATAATAATAATAATAGTAGTAGTAGTAATAATAATAATAAAAAAATAATAATAATATATTCTCTTATATTATAAGAGGCAGTTCAGCAGCTGAAGCAGGCAGCAGGTCGACATGCCTGCTTCAGCTGCTACACCCGTGTTTTTACTATATTACCCCTAATTAATTATTATAAGTTATTTACGCATTAGAAAATTAATAATATTTAATACAAATAAGTAAAATAAATATTTCTGACATGTCTGCTTCAACCGAAATTTTATCATATCATCTCTAATTAATTATTATAAGTCATCTAAGTATCAAAAAATTAATAATATTTAATAAAAAATATAAAATAGACATAAAATAATAAATTAACTCTTGATGTTTTAAATTAGCTCGACATTTTATATGAGGCTCACTTAGGTTATTTTCACAAGTAATTTTTCATAGTTATTATGCTGTATCATTTTTAATATATGTCTACTTCGCGGCTTCAATCGTGATTTTACTATATCATCCCTAATTACTTATTATGGTTATTTAAGCATTAAAAAAATTATATTATTAGTATCCTATATAGGAAGTCACAATAAGCAGCTGAAGCAGCCTGCTCATATTCGACATGCCTGACTCAGCTGTTTCAATCGTGATTTTACTATATTACCCCTAAATAATTATTATAAGTCATTTACCTATTAAAAAATTAATAATATTTAATAAAAAATGAAAATAGATATTTAAGACATGATTGTTTCAACTATTTAATCGTTATTTTACTAAATTACCCATATTTAATTATTATAAGTCATTTAAGTATTAAAAATTTAATAATATTTAATAAAAAAAGATAAAATAGACGTAAAATGATAAATTAATTTTTGATGTTTTAAATTAACATGACGTCTTATATGGAGCCACTTAAAAAAAATTCACAAGGATTTTTAAAAATAATTTTACTATGTCACTTCTAATAAGTAGAATAGAAAAAAATATTATAAATTACAATAATTGAGAATTTAAATTATTTAAAAAATATAATCGACTATCAATACACAAAAGTTTTAACAACTTAAGATATCGTTATGCAAATTTCATCAATCTAAATATAATATTATATATCTAACTTAGAATTTATCAACCAAACAAATAAAACTTTTAAATGATAGAATTAGTCACAATTCTAAAATAATATGATATTACTTTACTAATATATATAAGTGGTGAACAAGTGTTAAAGAAGCTGGCAGGTGGAGGTTGTCCTGCCAGCTTCCAGGGTTATTTTCGTAATTTCATCAATAAAGGCAAATTGGTATTTTAAATCAGTTGTTGCATGTAGACAACAGGTGTCTTTCCATTTTTCCTCTGTAACTCTATAAAGACAACAACTGTCTTTCCATTTTTCCTTTTTGATGAAACTTTATTCCTTTTCATTGAAGAATTGTCAAAATCTTATTGTTGTCCTCTCATAATCTTCCTCTACGCCTCAGATCTTCGATCAAATACTGTAAGTTTTTTCATTCATATTTTTCCTTTTCCAAATTTCAATTTTTACTTTAAATTTGAAAAAGATTCAACAGACAGGAGCTGAATTTGTTGTTTTAACTTTATGAGTGTCTTTTTTTTGGTTATTCTTCGTGTATTTAACTATACCCATAAAACCATTTTCGGTTCACCTAATTATCCACGTTTTTCATTTAAAAAACATGAACATAATTATTTATTTCCACTTTGATATATTTTTTCTTGAGCTGACGGTCTATCTGAAACAACCTCTACGTTCCAGATTCTACCTCGGACTGTAATCGCCTATCCTTATATAATTAAACCATCCTTTAAGATTTTCAATTGATAGTTAATAAGGACTTTAAAAGGTGTCATAACAAGATGTTTAATTCCTTGGTTTGATTCCAGTTTAACAGCTACATATTTTCAGTTTGGATTTTTTATAAGTATGTTTATGCGTATGGGTGTCGTTCTTTAACTCCCGACATTTTATTGAAATAGCTGTACAGTAGGATAGCAAAGTAAATGTTATCTTTACTATTTTCTAGTACAGTGAACTATAATTGTGGTATAAAAAATTTCGAAACAAAAAGTTATACTAACTGTGGAATAAACTACTTCCACGTTCTACCTCGGACTGTAATTGCATATCTTTGTAAAACCAAACAATCCTTTAAGATTTTCAGTTGATAGTTAAGAAAGAGTTTAAAAGGTGGCATAACAAGATGTTTATTTGCTGGTTTGATTCCACTTTAACAGACACATATTTTCAGTTTGAAGTTTGTTGTAAGTATGGGTATGAGTATGGCTGTCGTCATCAACTCCTGAAATTTTGTTGAAATAGTTGTACAATCTGATAGTAAAGTAAATGTTATCTTTACTGTTTTCTTGTACAACTAATTCCCCTCCTTAACTGAACACTTTGCAATCAGCAAACCATCACTACCGGCAAGCTCCGTACCTTAGCTTTCGCTGTAGCTATTTAATTATTACTTCATTCATTAATTTACACTGTCACGTATTTCTGTTACATGTGCACCTTCTCCTAGCATAAGGAAGCAGAGATCATCATAATGGATCAGAAACTTCTCGTGGATGCCATCACAACTGAAACTGCAGATTGGACCTGTAAGGTACAGGTAGTAGAGAAGTTCTGACCTCGCGAAAGTAGCGACTCATCCGTACATTTTCAGACAATAATTGTGCAAGACGAAAAGGTAAGTTTGTCCCTACCTCTACTGTCCATGAAAAACAGAGTTCATACCGTAAACATTATTATCTATGGTAATACTATTAACTACACATCATTTGTTACTGCTGCAAAGGCAATAACTTTGAAGACTTAACAAATTAAGAAAAGTTCAAATCTAGCCTCATGAAAAAAACAACTGACATTTCCAATAACTTCTTCTATAAAATGTATTTGCACATCTAAAACAGGTTCTCTTTTACGTGACTACAGGAACAACAGGTTTCTATAGTACTCTACGACGATGACATTCCTAAGTACGAGAAGTTGTTTGCCCTTTTTGAGACATATTTGGTTTCCTGTGCAAAAGTTAGGGACCTCCGAGGATACTCAATACAAGTCGATACGTATGAGTGAGTGGTTGACAATATACAATCGTTGAGGCGATTAACACTAACGACGGATTGGAAGCACCCCTTCCCGCTCCAATAAAATTGAATGCACTGTCTTTCTCAGCTATTGAATACCAACGTCCAGGTGTTGAATTTTGTAAGCCCTCACTTTATATTTTTACCTTTTTTCCTTATCAACTTACTGCCCCTATTAATCAACTTAACTACTCACGTCTTATTTTGCATTACTCTAGACTTATTAGTTGTAGTAGCTAATTGCAGCGCTATTCAATATATAACTGATCAAAGTAAGCATTTCCGGGAAACGATCATCATGGATCAGAGGTGAGTTACTTGCCTCCCGACAAAATGTTCACCAAGCATTCTATTTACTATAATTTTTACTTCTTACTGCTTCCACTGTAATAATTTTTGCATCTGTTATGTTGATCAGCAAGAAACCTTTTCTGTTCACTATATGAGGCGATTTGGCTGACAACAAAGGGGCCACACTATTACATTACCTGCATGAGCATCCCATCATTCTAGCGAAGCGTATAGGTGTTACTGAGTTCCGCGGTGGTATGTTCATTACTTCATCCTCTGCAACTCTATCTTTTGCTTCGTGCTTTTCTATACTAACCTAAAAATGTTCCCCACCTTTCACATACGCAGCTCTAAGATTAGCAACAAGATGTCAATCAATAATTTTAACAAATCCTCAGTATGTCCAGGCTACTACACTGATGAACTGGTATACAGTAGCTTACTCCGCCTTCATAACGTTGTGGAAAAATATTTTTACTGTCTAACTTAATCTTTTTCAGGGTGAAGCACAACGAACAAATGTTGCAATCTTACACTTTGAGAAGCTCATCGTCCTCCTCCTCTTCGCTGAATCTTGCACCCATTGAAGATCAGCTACTGTCTATATCCACCATTCCTGAGTTACTATCTACGGTTAGCTTACTCAACACAATCACAAACAAAGATTTACATATGCAACAGCATGCACGTCAAATGTCTTCAAAGAAATTTCTAATCTTGTTTTGCATTAACGTTGTAGCTACAAACTTTCCCCGTGGAAGCCAGATTATCACTTCCCGACCATCCCCAATCATTTTACTTACTTGCCTATTCACACTGCAATCACTTTGTACGCCCTAAAACAATAAAAGTGGTTCACTGCTTTAACTGTAAGCTACACCGAGAATTAGTCCCCAAGTTACTACTACAACTACAACATTACATACACTCTATATTATGCAGCTTCTCTTTCTTCACTTCTGTAGAAAAAATTATAAAAAGCTCTTACTGATGACAACTGAGATACGTTTCCCTAAAATGATAAGTCCAAAACTTTACGCAAGCATGGTAACTGTACATCTTCAAAGTCTATATGCACTCATGTACATGACAATAGTTTACTTCCTTCTATTTTTTATTCGGAAGGAAAAGCTATACCCATTCTCCTATAGTTTACTTACCCTTCCACTAATGTTTTGAAATTTGATTAATCTGTATTGCCTGTGTGTGGAACTTGGCGTGATCGCCCACTATACTGTGGAGTAGTTGCGACCTGTATCATTTCCTAAATAGATTAGGTTGACTGCTATCAGTGTGTTATGATGAAAAAATTTCATCAACTTAGAGCAGCCCGACTTTTTTTAAACATATATTGAATTCGGTATGTTCAATATCGGCGACTTCCTCAAAATATGTTTTCTATAAAATGACGCGGGTCACACACAAATACTAATAGACACTGTTTGATGTTGTTTGTCATTGATCGAAAAACATTGCACGTCCTACGGCCTTCTCGCTAATTAAGAGACTGAAAAATATTCTAAATTTATAATTGAAGTTCTTATTACTTCCAACAATGTTTCATCCTATATAAAATCTTCACTGTTTGATTTCCCTGCATCTCCAACAGTTTCCTTGATTATTTATTTAGATATTAACTTAGTCAAGTAAATTTATTATTTTAGTATATCTACGTGGCTGAAAGATTAGAAATGTTACTTTCTATCTTTTTCTTTTAAAAACTTCCTACGCATTTTAACTGTATTGCTATTTTAATCACAGGTGTCACTTCCAAGTTGATATTACAGATGCTAGTGATACAATCACAGTAACAATCTCAGAAACGCTGGCAGAGAAAATATTGTCCCTAACTGCAGAACAAATGTATGAAACTGTCGTTGTCCAGGTACACACATACATACCACTAACAACACGGAAAACTTATTGTCTTACAATTTTGTTCTTTTCAGTAAGTAAATTACTGCATTACATAAAAGTTCACTTAATCTGCTCTTTCTGCTTTGTCAATTAACAACAATCGTTCTTTATTACCCGTATAAATGAGCACCTCGCTCATAAACTATTTAAGCTCTAGCTACAAAAGTAGGTCTTCAGATTTTTCGATAAAAAATCTGGCATGCTAGCTATCACCGCCTTCACTGAAGCCGTACCTGCAGATCTAGGGGACACAGGTAAGAGGCAGAAAATCAAACCATTCACGCCCGCAAAAAACATTAAAGGTAACAACACTTCCACAATTCGATTTGCTACTGTACTCTGCATTAACTGCAATACTCCAAAATATTCTACTCAACTGAATTTTATTTCAAACATATACCTGGAGCATCTCAATCTCAACAGGTAAATATAATCTTCATAGTTGCTTTTGTTATATCTACCTACTCAATGCAGTCAGGTACATAGAATGATCTTACTCGCAGCCAAGCTCGACCAAGTGGTGTGGCATGTACAACTGCATTTTGGTTCCAGAACTCCATCGCACGGTATAAGCATGTACAAAGAATTTTTGCTTGCCTACACCATCAGAATTAGTCTGCTGCCTGAACAAAGTTTTTGCGTTTTCATATGTTAATACTTTTTGTATGTAAACAACTCATAATGAAATATGAATTATTTTCATATTATTTTGCACATATCTAAGTTTGAATGTCTTTACAGATATTAATAGCTTTTTTTTTATAAATAGCTATGTCACTACAAAATATTTACATTCCATTATTGTAACATCTGCTTTTTAATGATAAAAAGACTAAACTTCACACTTATCGTTGGCCCCGTGCTTGCACGGGCTTTCACGTCTAGTAATTACTTATAAATGAAGAATTGGAGTAAAGACAAAATAGTACTACCCCATTCATCATTTATATACTTCCTCCTTTCCACAATAAGTTAATTGCTGTATTTTGACACACATGTTAAGAAAAAAAAGCAAAGACATAAATTTATCATGTTTTTCTATTTTTACCCTCTTCAAAAGCAAAGATAATGATACATCACTCCCAATGCACATTTAATGGAAGGTAAGTTTGGAAATTTTTTTTGACATTTACTTTGAATTGTGAATCATTCACTTATTTTGAAACACTAAAATTGCTCCAACAATTCACTTAATGTGAAATGGAGGGAGTTGGGGAGTAATATATATATATTTTACTTATAGGACAGTCAAAAAAACTGGACAAACTCAGTAAAATCCTTTCCATTATTAGCTGACAACAACCCTAATAATAGTACTTACGAAGTTCAGTCCCCAAAAACCCTGTTGAAAGATTCAGGCAGGGATAAAGAAGATGAAATTTAGGGCTTATCGTGGAATTCCTTTCTTCACTTATAATGAACGCTTCAATCAGCGTTTCCATTTTACCACCTTATTTCGTAAGGTACAAGCCACTGAAGCTCGGGCTTCACTGAATCCTGGCGGCAGTAGCAGCAACAGCACTTCTCAGGGTACTACTACTCTTTTTTTTTTTTTTTTTTTCTTTTAATGAAATTATGAATGTACAGTGAAAGTTTACAACTTATAAATACTCCTTAATTCTCATTTTATAGATGAATTTCTGAAAGTTAGTTAAGTTGTATCCTATGGAATAGTGATGGTGCCTGCCAAGCATGCTTGGGTAACAACAACAAACACGGGTCTAGTGTGGGTAGACTGTACCGTGTACACAGACCTTATCCTCCTAGAGAAGGTAGAGAGGTTGTTTTGATAAGACTCTTTCTTGGCTCAAAGAATGCTTAAAAAGAGGCAGTAAGAGGAAGCAGAAACCACAACATGATAATAATTAACAAGATAGTTGAGGATAAAGGAACAACATGTAGTAATGGAAATCTAAAAATAATGAAAAGCAAGAATAATATAAGTACATAAAGAAGGGAAAGGGAATACCTTTGACTACCCATTAACCTTTGAGCCTGATTTTCACCCTCCTATCAAGGGCAATGTCCTCGGTGAGATGAAATTGCTTCATATTCTGCCTAATCACCGCAAAGCCAATACTCCTTTGGCCCACGTCTACACTTCCGCAAGCCCATTATGGCCAACCTGTCACACCTCCTTATCAGGGCAACTGCACATCTTCTCATCCCCTCAACTTGATACCTTTTGACTACAACGTCTGTCTCCAAACCGTCAGCTTCAAGTTAAACCCACTTCGTGTGTCATTTTATGGAACTATGTCATCACCGAATAATATCTTCTCTTTTTTGAGACTGCTAACCTTATCAATGAAGTAATCTCAACAGAAGGAAATAAAATAAAGTAATTTTGACAATTTAAATGTCTTGGATTATTGTTCAGGATGGCGAGATAGATAAATAAGTAAGGCAGAAAATTAAGATAAGATAGTTGAAATGGAGGAGTTCTATGATATTCTAGTTATGTATCTACCAAATTGAAAAGCAAAAATCTTTTAAAACAGTTGTATGATCAACAATGTTATAGAGGGTACAACAACATACCCAGTGAAATCCCACAAAATCCCACAAGGGGGTCTGGGGAGGGTACAGTGTACATAAGACTTTGCCACTACCTCGTGGAGGTAGAGAGGCTGTTTGCAGAGGACCCTCGCTCGAGTACAACATATCAAAATAAGTAGGGACAAGGAACGTGATAGTGAAGAAAACATAATAACTAATACAGAAACAGTAACAACAAAATAGTTCAATAAACGAAACACCATAAAAAGCAGATGTTGGTAGAAAGTAAAAGCAAGACACTACTAGACTAAAGCTAATACTATGAGAAACATCTCTAAGACTAAACCCGTCGGGAAGCAAGTGAACAATCCACTACCTACTAGCCCTCTACCCTAATCTGCGACCTCCACACCCTTCTATCTAAGATTATGTCCTCGGTATTATATTAGAACTTTATTAGAACTCATGGTATTATAGAGGATACACAACAACATCACACCCAGTGTGTTCCCACAAAGTGGGGTCTTGGGGTTTTTTTTGGTTGGGGGGGGGGGGGAGGGGGGTTAAAGTGTACGCAGTCCGTAAACATTAGTTATTATATTAGAACTTTACATATGTGAATAAAAGATGGCGTGGACAATAAGTGGCTGTTTAAGAACTAGCAACAGGCATGACAGGCTAAACGAAGATATCTTACCGTTTCATATTTGTGCTCTTCATTTTATCAGGTAGCAGAACTTATACTAAGAATTGTTGAGTGTCAACTAGTAGAATTATGATTTATCATTTGCGTACACTTCTTGGTCAAAGTTAACGTTCAAAGGTTGGAAATTAAATTCTGATGGAAGGTCAAGACTCCTACACTATCAATTGAATATTCTATTTGGATGCAGGGTAATTATTACCAATGTGAAGTATTGTGTTAAAGAAACTAAGTGCATTGGAATAAATCTAGTATAAAATGTAATCTTGTGGCTTATATGAATTCATACATAAACAAAAATAGAGCACAATGACTGATGTGGCAAAATCCAAACTAAATCTAATGAAATTGGAGTTGATAGCTGGAGTGACCTGTACTTACTGTGCTTTTTCTTTCTTCTTTATAGTTTTTGAATTAATAATGCCCTTATATAAGGCTTGTGTATGATGGTGCTTTTTCATGGTAATCGTTTACATGCCCAAAACAGCTATCGTGAACTGGTGAAAATTCAGTTTGGTTCTTGGTTCCTTGAATTTTTAAAACTATGTTACTACTCCATCAGATTGTAACTTAATAGTGCTTAATTGTATTACTTTTTCACCTCCCCCAACATTATCATGTGGCACAGCAGCTGAAATTGAGGCTGCTGGGATGTAGGTAGCACTCTCTTGTTGCCTGGTGCAACGGTTGCAACTATAGTTATGCTTGGTCTTCTCCATGCTCGACGTCTCTATGATGATCAGAAGGTATTTTTCTAACTCATAAACCTAGTGAAATAAGTTAATTATTGCCTGTTGGGTTTCTCTTTTGGTTTGCATGAAGTCAGATGTCATAATAAAAAAGATGACATCAAATTAAGATAGCATGTTCTCTCCCCTGGAGCGTCCTGACTCTCTTTTGATTCGCAGATTGAAGACGCAAGAGAGAAAGGAACTTTAGAATTCCAGCCTGATGTAAAGGTAAAATTCATTTCTTTTCTATGCCATTTCTTTTAGCTTGACACATTTTTCTATGTAGTTTTCATGTTGAACTTACTGGAAATAATTTGCCTTCTCAATTGTAGGCTACTTTCATGAGATTGCTTCCACTACGCTCCGTTTCTAGATTCTGGGGTACCTTGACCAGTGTGGTAAGTCTTTACAATTTTAAATAGCAGAAGATTCAGCAGAAGCCCTGCATCAATTTGACTCCCATGCGATGTTCATCCAGGAACTTCCGATGTGGCTGCGGCCATCTGTTTATAAAGGATGGGCTCGGGCATTTCATTCAAGTAAATAGTTTTTCTAGTTTCTACTTCGCGATGTTCTGAGCATTCTTCTTACGTCTTGATGCTTTTTATATTTATAGTTCTTCTATGACATAGGGCAATTAAAAATAAGCTTCTGGCAATGACAATATTTATAGAACTCGATTTTTGAATCCAGACTTGGAAGAAGTAGCATTGCCTTTGGAAGAATATGCATCTTTACGAGAGTTCTTTGTCAGAAGATTGAAAGAGGGTACCAGACCTATTGATTCAGATCCATGTAGTCTGGTAACTGGTAACCAGCTTCCTAGTTATCTGTTGATTCTCTTGATGTTTCAAGATATTGCAGATTAACAAATTTGCTGACCTTTCTGAGTTGTTTTTTGTGGTTGTAGATTAGTCCAGTCGATGGTACTGTTCTACAATTTGGAGAGTTGAAAGAAGCTGGGGCTATGATTGAGCAAGTCAAAGGATTCTCTTATTCTGTTTCTTCGCTCCTTGGAACCAGCTCCCTCCTTCCCATGACTCTGGTTGATGACAGCACAAATCAAGATGGGGGGAAAGAAGGTTCCATGGATGATGCGAATCAGAAGTCCTGGTGGAGAGTTTCATTGTCTTCTCCTAAAGTTCGAGATCCTGCACCAGCATGGTAACCGCATTAATGTTAGCCATGTGATATGCAGATATCTATAATGTACATGTGAACGCCTCAAATGTATTATTAAAATGTCTGTTTCCCTTAACTAATCATCTCTTGATGCATAGGGCTTGTTGACAAAATAGGTTATTTTGAATCTTTAGCTGCCAAGGTACTTGTTGATCTGCTCTAGGATGCTCCTTCCATCTCCTTAATTTTTCAATTAAAAATAAAAAGAAGCTGTCTAGTACTTTTTGAGAACTGTATATTTATATTCTTAAACCATTCAGGATAACATACTTATCCAAATATCTTAATCTTGTAATGGAAATGAGCAGATAGACTACTCGACTTACCCAACAAAAGAAAAGAGCATCTACACTACTGGACAAATTATAACTAGTAGTCTAGTTAGCTAGTGCCTACCATGTAGTAGTTGATCATCAGTTGAATCTTTAATCTTTCCGCTTCATAGTTTTTTTACTCTTTTTTTGCGTTGGATAGTAATTGCTTGGTGATAAAGGAAAGAATGCTACTTTAATTTTAAAACTGAAAATTAACTTATTGCAGTCCAATGAAAGGTCTCTTTTACTGTGTAATTTACTTGAGACTTGGAGATTATCACCGCATACACTCACCGGCTGATTGGAATGTTCTTGGTCGTCGACATTTCTCTGGTAAGTCCTCACATTTGTATCCATAGATTAAGAGGAGTTCATCCATAATATTGGGCTTCCATTGTTTGTGTTGTTTTCTGTTTTCCTATTCCTAATCGCTTCACCTCGTCCCCTCTACTCACCCTGCCCAAAAGTCACATTACAAAGATATGCAAAGGATACACTCAGAAAGGCTCCTTTGGGGACTATAATTTGTTGCTACATCAATGTTTGTGGCTTGAACCATACTAGTATTGACTCTGTTTTCTGCATCTGCTAACAATGTTTGATATGATAATGAAAAGATATTATGTGTTTGACAACTAGTTTGGAGGACTTTACTGTAGTAACCATTGCGGTTGAATACCTTCTGGTACTTTACCCAACAGGAAAATGTATCAAAAATTAATATTATGCTGCCAAACTTAAGGTCACTTGGTGCGACTGAGTCGCCTGTTACAGAATTTTGTGACTTCTACTGAATGTCTAATTGGCCAAATATTTTTTAGATCTTTCAAGACACTTCCTTGGGATCATTTAACTTAGTATCAAAGTCGCCCTTTCCTCCCATTGGAAAAGAAAATTTGATGCATGTAAAATTTTCCTATTGAATTTCCTTCCTGCTGATAGTTTATTTGATTCATTTGTTTGATAGGTCGTCTCTTTCCCGTGAATGAACGTGCTACAAGGACAATAAGAAATCTATACGTAGAGAATGAAAGGGTAAATTCTGATTACCTTTTGCTAAAATTGCGTCAATTCCCTGATTGTCTTGATCTTTTTGAGAGGTGGCTTTTCTATAAGAGGTTATAAAGTAGTGGTAGTAGTAGTTGTTTTTGTTTTTATTGTTTGCAACAGAAACAAATTATGCATAAATAGTCTCACGGAATGTTTGTTTGAACCTTATCAGGTTGTGCTTGAAGGTAAATGGCAAGAAGGTTATATGGCAATGGCAGCCGTAGGTGCAACAAATATTGGTTCCATTGAGGTTAGCTAAGATACTTGTCCCTTGGTGATACACTAACTTTGTATAACAAAGTGAGTCAGCTATCTGTTTGGGTACAAGTATTCATTTTTTCTCTCTAGACTATATTCTTAGGAAGACTGGCCCACTGGCGCTTTATCATTATTAAGCTACTCGATTTGGGCAAGATAAACTTAGAACGAGTTTGGGGGTGGGGGTGGGGTGGGGGATTCATTTATTAATTGCACAGAACTTATTACCCGTCCTTTGGGCTTTTGCACTGTAGGTACAATTGGATAGGTGCTTTAGTGGACATGTTACCTTGTAGTTTCACAAAAAGAATACTCCCTTCGGGTTAGTAATGACCTAAAGGATTTGTATAAGCAAGTTGTGACATTTGAATGCATTGTCTTGGCTATGATTTTTTTTTGTAAGCATCATGACTATGGAATTTTAAAATGTAAAATAGCAAGGACAAAATTTCCTGACCTTAATATATGTATAATGTAGAAATAGAAAGATAAAAAATGGAGTTGGATGACCAAGACAACAGGATAGAGATCATCATTTGTTTGTCATACAGTATCACTAAGCTTGCCATTAGAAACCCTGGTAAACCACGCTACTGAAGCATAACTGACTCATGTTAATGTAATTAATCAACCAAGAGATAATAATGAGTGTGGATAATTCATGGGAAATCACAGTTAGCTCATTGAAGGTGGATCTACTGACAGTATGGATGAAGAATATGATAGATACCCATTGCAGATCCCACCATGGCCTTCCACCTTCATTTGGTTCTGGTTGACTCAACAATGTGTTCTGATGTTTCAGCTTTTCATTGAACCAACTCTGCGAACAAATAGGCCATGGAAGAAGCTGCTTCATCCAGAACCTCCTGAAGAACAGGTATACGAACCCAAAGGCACTGGTGTTTTGCTGAAGAAAGGAGATGAGGTATGATCCTTAAGTTTGATGTTTTTTTAAAACAGAAAAATGCATGCTACAGTTCAATTTTGTGGCATCTTTTAGGTATGCAAAACATCATGATAAATCAAATTACATGGTCAGTTGATGATGTGCGCGAGAAATAAATACCATTTTTGTAATGAACAGCAAAAAGCTATTCTTTCTTTTTGTATCCTATGGTTTGCACTGCTCATCAACGAACTTGTCAACAACAACAACAAACCCAGTATATTCCCACATCGTGGGGTTTGGGGAGGGTAGAATGTACGCAGTCCATACCACTTCCTCCAAAAAAGTAGAGAGGCTGTTTCTGATAGACCCCCGGCACAGGATCATCAACGAACCTCAACGAACTGTGATTGCAAGGATTTACCGTCTGACTTTTAGGCCTGTAATACAGATAACACCAAACTAGATTAGTAATCTCTCCTTTTATTTCCTCCTTTCTAATATGATTTTGTAATTTATATATATTATGTACAACTAGTTGACTCTTCGAGCATTTTCTTGGTTGAGATATTATGTATATGTGTAGTTAATTTCCAGAAAGTGATATAAACAGGAACAATTGACTTGACTAGAAAATGAGGAGAATTGAACTTCTCTGGAGGGCTCGTCATAAGTTTGCTATTTTGTATACGGATATTCAGGAATACCAGAATATTTTGATATCTTTTGTATAATAATATGTTAATATTGTATTGTCAAAATAACAATACTAGAGTATTTTACAATTGTTTCGTCTCAATTGTTTATCCGATGAGAATTGTCAAGCAATAAGACCAATGTGGTGATAGTGAGGGATATATAATTGATTTTCAGCTGTAATGCTCAGCGAGCCATGATAGTCCCTTTTCTCTTTGCTTTTTCAATCAAGTAATTCTCTATTCAATGAATTCTTAACGTTGACCTTCGAATTTTGCAGCTAGCAGCTTTCAATATGGGTTCAACGGTGGTAATGGTCTTCCAAGCTCCGATCTTACAACCTTCTGCAGATAAAAGCACGTCAACAGAATTCAGCTTTTGTGTTAAAAAGGGAGACAGGGTCCGTGTGGGAGAGGCCCTGGGCAGGTGGCGTGATCCCTAGTTACAATATCTTAATTACAGAATTAAGGGTGCTAAATTTGTATTATATAAAAGCCTTCTAGGGATCCCCCCCCCCCCCCTTCCCCCGCCCCCGAGGTCCCAAGAAAACAAAATTTTGTTCCAGGTAAGAGTACAGATCTGGAAAGGTCTTCATTCTGTTACAATAGTATGAGGTAACTCCATTTTATTACTAGTAATTGAATACATTATCATTTTACACAGTATTTTCAGAATACTATCAAAAAGATATCCCAGTAATTGTATACATTATCATTGTAATGGAGGGAGCATGACAGTGCAGTGAAGAGAGTTGCCTGCCTTTAGTTTAGAGGGAAGATTTGGTACTTCATAAAAGTAAAAGAAAATCACCTTTTGTTTAAAGGCATTAGCAACTAAATTACATTTTGTCACCATATCGAGCTGCTTCATTTTGTAAATTTCCAGTCAAGGATATCGTCAACGCTAACTTAACATTATTGAGATATGTTAGAACTTAATTATCTATGCTAAAATTCGGGGCGACAAAAGGTAAAATGGTTCGGTAGATCCTTGTATTTGTCTGAGTTTGTATAGTGAATATCTCTACTTAGTCTTTTGTCATTTGAACTCCTGAATTTATAAAAACACAATATTTTAACCTCCTCTAATCGTTGACTAAGCTTATGTGGCACTAAACTGGTTGAGTTAGACAAAATGTGTGACTGCACGCGCGTGGATGCGAGTGAAGGTTATTTTACATTAAAATATTTTTAAAAAATTAAAAAGAACCTCACCCCCCCCCCTCACCCCTTGCCAAAGCATCATACACCACCTCCCCTGTCCTCCCACCTCGTCCAACACCCTCCCCGTTCCTCTACCCCGTCCAGCACCCTCCCCTGTCCCCAACCCCCATGCAACACCACAACCAACCTCCCCCCCCTCCTCCAGATTTTGTAATATATAAATTTTAATTTATATTAGAAATTAATTAAGTTATATTAATATGATATAGATTATTATTTTTAAATAATGGTGGAGATGAATTTTATTTTAAAAAAATAAATTTTTAGTTTATTATTTTTGTTTTTTATTTAATGGTAGAGATGAATTCTTTTAAATAATACTCCCTCAATTTTACAATAAGTGAATTGTTGGGGTATTTATTGGTGTTTCAAAATAAGTGAACCGTGAAATTTATTTTCAATTTTACCCTCATGATTTTGACAACACACTTTTTTCTATGGTACTCTTAACTGCAGCCGCCTATTCCCTATGTGCCAAAATGTCAACTTTTTCCTCTTATTAAGAGAGCTGCCAACTTCCGCCTATTCCCTACGTGCCAAAATGTCAATTTTTTCCTCTTGATAAGAGAGCTGCCAACTCCCAGAGTACAGTTACTCCAACAATACTCCTCCATTAATTGCACACTCTTCTATATATAATTTCACTTTTGCATGTCCATTCTACTTCATTGAGCTCAAAGAAAAAAGTTAGAGTTACGGAAAAAAAATTAGAGTATGAATTTTAATTTTGAAGACTCGATTGAAATAGTTTATGATACTATTATGAATGAAGATTCGGTTGAAATAATTCAAGATACAATTGTGGAAGACTCACTTGAAAATGTTCAAGACACTATCATTGAAGAGTCCATTGAAAAAGTTGATGACTCAATTGAAATGATTCGAGACACCAGTATTGAAGATGAAATAAGGATTATGTTGAAAATTTATCTTCCCAAATTTTATTAGAATTATTATGATCCTCGTGTTTCTGTAGTATTTTGCATTAAAAATTTCTATTGACTTATTCGATTGTGTATTTGTACAAAATGGTTTCTTAATTTCACTAACAGACCAGCTAAACGTTTGTTTTCTCATTTTGTTTTAATATAACAACAACAATCAGCTGTTTATTGTCACTACCAGTAATGTACAAACATTAATCAGCTAAACGTTTGTTTGCTCATTTTGTTTTAATTATCTACCAGCTCCTTGTTTATTAAATCAACTGATGAAGACTTTAGTTAGTCAATGCAAATACAAGCAAATGCTCAACTGCTCAATGAGCAAGAATGCACCTTTTTTATTATGGCCTAACTACGTAATGCTAATACTTTCTCTTTTGAAGTGCACCCAAATTACCAAAAAAAAAAAACGTGATTTCATTAAATCAATTAATAGAGCTGTGGATTATATATATATATATATATATATATATATATATATCCAATTAATAGAAAAATACAAAAAAAATATTTATAAACAAAGACAAGTCAATTGTTGGGTTTTCAAATACTTGTAATTTACATAATTAAACCACCATCCAAATAGCAAAACAACATACAAAAGAACTTGAAATTTCAAAAATAAAATTTAACCTAAATAATCGAGAGTTTTTTGTACTAATTCTGGATCACATTTCAGTTGTACTGGCAGCTGACCTTTCCTTGCTAAATTATCTTTACTAAGATGTTGAATCTTGTAATCATGTGATCCTTTTACTTTCATGATCTCCATCATACATGACTGCAATGTTAGAAAAATATAGTTGGACTTCTCTGTTGAAAAATCTTCATATGCTTTTATGACAGCCGCAACAAGATCATCAATACTTTTAAGCCTTTCCCTGTGTTGTAGAGACTGAATAGATCTGAAAAATCCAAGGTCTGGAGAATTGAGTGGTTGACACATCAAGCGAATATCGAATCCATCTTGTGTCGCTGCTCGACAAAATTCCTCGTCATTAGGTTGAATATGAGTTCTTGCGTTATCTTGTTGTATGAATATCGTAGAATTTAAATCTTCTCTAGGCCATTTAGCCTTGATAGCAGGAAGTACTTCATTAATCAAGAATGATCGTGAAATTTCATTGGTTATCGAAGTTATTGCTTTTGTTTCCATAGTTTCCGCAGGTCTATTTGCACTAGCTCTTTTAGCTCGTTCTTGTGTAACAAAAGAAAACAATCCAATTTTATCGGAGAATATTTTTACTCCTTATGCATCAAATCTAGGACGAGCTACAACAACTAAAAACATAACTTTATCGATGAAATTTTTGCTCGTGACAGTGTGGATTGGATCTTCTTCATCAGGCAGTAAATAATATATTTCATTTTTTTTGGTCATATAAAATCACTTTTCGTCGATATGAACTATATTGAACATGTTGATAAAAATTGGATCATGTGGTATGCTACCACGATCAAGCATAGACATGCAAAATTGCAACCGACTTATTTTGTTTTTCTCTTTCAAATAAGGCTTTATGGCATTAGAATGTCTTCGTATATGTCCCGACTTCAAATGCCGAAACAAAGTGGTCGTACTCATATTCATGGAAGAAGATAATGATCGTAGAGTTGTCCGCTTCCGTAAAGAAATTGCACAAAAACGATTATGATCCATCTCAATTTTTTTCCGACCACAATTGTTCACTTTTCTTCCATATACACCACTAGAAGCACATTCACCATAGTTTGATAGTCTCCAAATGCGTTGAATTGTTTGAATGGAAGTCGAAAAATGTGACGCCACTATTTTCGTAACTCCCCTTTTTAGTTTATCATCGACACATTTTTGTTGCAACACGTGTTTCGTTGCTCAATTTTTTTTCCGGCCGTTGTGATTGTGACAAATCTTCAATTGAATCTGCTTATTAAACAAAAAAAATAAGTAAATATAAATTCAATTTTTTTTTCAAAGGAATGCACATAACGAGCGATTATTTACCACAATTTAGGTTTGAATCTTCCGTCGGTTCTTGTAATCTTTCATCAAATTGTATATCATCATTTTCATTTGGATTCAAATTTAAGTCGGGAATTGAATATTCATCGACATCATTCTCAAATGAAAAATTTAGATCTATTGATATTGAAGCCATTTTAAAAAACATATTGAATGTAAATCTATTTATAGACTAAATTGAGAGGGAAATGCAAATTTTCAACATATTTTACCTCCAAAAAAATTTACTAGGACTAGCAATTTTAAAATTTTAAAAATTGGAATGAAAAATTTTTTTTGCCACTTTAAGATAAAACTTGCATGCAATGAAGTTATTTTACCACCATAAGTTAAAGCATGCATGCAGAAAATGTTGGAAAGGGTAAAAATGGAAATTTATGTGAAATATATACCCTTGATGCTTTTTCCTTAATATGTGTGCCAAAATTCAACAATTCACTTATTGTGAAATGGAGGGAGTAATAGAGATGAAATTTTTTGTTGTTGAAATTTTTGATTATATGATATATAGCGAAATCTCAAGTCAAAATCTCATCTTTGTTGATGAAGTTTTTGATTTTATAATATAAATTACGAGATTTTATTATTCTGAATCGAAATTTTATGCTATATAAATTCTGATTTATATTATAAATTGACTAAGTTATATCAACATGATTAAATTGTTATTTAAAATTTTTAAATAATGGCGGAGATGAATTTTATTTTAAAAAATAACTTTTAAATTTATTATTTTGTTTTTAATTTAATATTATTAATTAATATTTTAAAAATTAATTAATGAAGATATAATGGCATGTCATTTATTTATGTGACGTGAATATGACGTGACATTATTTTAGGGAGAGTGAGTCATACACATGGTCAGAAGGATTTAAAATCTAGAATTTTAATGGGTTGAATGGTTCAGATGACAAAGGGCTAAGTAGAAGTGTCCACTTTACAAATGGGAACAAGTACAAGGGTTTAGTAAACTATTTCGCCGTGACAAAACTAGCCAAAACTAGATAACCTGTCCAAGTTGTAATGAGTTCGGGCGAAGAGTGATTTTAATGATGGGTTGATTCAGCTCAATGCGTTCATTTGCTACCCCTAACTGAAACTGTCCTGGTCATGTGTATAATCATCCAAAAATTGCAGGATAGAACACTACTTTAATCCAAGCCATTTCTTGAGTGTACAGTGGTGTATATGTCTTGGATTATTTGCAGACAAGGGTGTGTCATAGTATTTAATAAAGTGGATTGAAAATTCTAGTCTCAGGTTTAAATTCTAGCAAAGGTAAAAAATAAATAGGTGATTTTGTCCATTTATTCGAGTTTTGATGAATAGAGTTACAAGGTATTTGATGTTGGTAGGAAGTGGTAGGTACAAATGTGAGCTTCTAAAGCAATACTTGAATGAGAGGCCTTAAGATTTTATCAAAAAGAAAAAGTCATATATTGTAATATAATAACACTTGAAGTCTATCTTTCTAGTTTTGTATATACAAAATTTAAAATATTTTTTCTATCTTAATTTATATGACATTTTTTACTTTTCGAGATTCAAACATTTTGACATTGACAAATACGATAAGTCGTAATGATTTACAATTTAGAATTCTTTTAAAGCTGCTTATGGATCCTTGTACTTGTCCGATTTGTAAAGTGGACACCTCTACTTAGCTTTTTGGCATCTTAACTCCTTAACCCATCAAAACACGAGATTTCAAACCTCTCTTGCCATGTGTGTTACTCACTCACCCTAAAATAATTTACACATCAGATCCACACCACATAAAATAATGGCACATCACATCCACATCATTAATTACTCTTTAAAATTATTAATCAATAATATTAAATAAAAATAAAATAATAAATTAAAAAATTATTATTTAAAATAAAATTCATATTTCTAAAAGGGTTACTCGATTGTTAATGGTGTTTCCGGCAAGCTTGATCGTTGAATTTGATGAAGGAAGGACGGTGGTCGAAGTTAAAGGAATTTTCCGATAGGTTGTTGTGGTTTGTTCGCTAATTTTAAGAGTTTTGGGAGGGTGGAGCTGGTGGATTTCTAGCGGAGGTTCGCCGAAATTGATGCGAAGGAGTGGGTAATTTTAGATCATTGGGCCGCTGATTTATGTAAATGACGTTTTCTGGTGAGATTTTCTCCAAAAAAATCGGAACAGAGAGAGTTTGCTAAGAAGAATGTAGGGTGGGGGAATGGTTGGCTAGAAGTGGTGGTGGTGGTGGTGGGTGGGAGGTGGGGGACGGGGGATAGGGGAGGAGGGGATGGCTGGATGTGGTGGTGGGTAGCGGGATAGATGAAGAAGAGAGAGTATTTTGGAATTTTTTAATTTGTTATCCCTTTTTTAAATTAATTATTTTTTAATATTTTTAAATGAAAAATATTGACATCACCTGCTTAAAAATGCGTGTTTACACGCATTTTTTCAACTTAATAATTTAATGTCATGTATACTTGGTCAATGGTCAAAAGAGTTTAAAATATTGTATTTTAATGGGTTGAAAGATTCATATGACAAAAAGATAAGTAGAAGTATTCACATTACAAACTCGAACAATACAGATGTCCATTTGATCATTTCGCCTTAAAAAAATATGAAAATTACTATAACCATTTAATCCTTGAAATCTGAACATCGCACATATTGAGATAAACGAATGCTCCCTCATTTCTGAGATAAGTGGTATTTTTCTTTTTATTTTGTTTCAAATAAGTGGTGTTTTGAATTTTTTAAAAAGAATTATCTTATTCTTCCCAAATTATTCTTGTTTTAATACAAGGAGTTTTAGATCATTACAGGATCACTTCTTTATTTAAGATATTTAATTAGAATTAAGTTAGTAAAAACACTCCTTACTTTTTAAAAATAAGTAATTTTAAAAAAGTGTGCTCAAACTAAAAATAACACTTAATTAGAAAATGGGGAATTTTTTCCTATAATATATATACATATGCTAAGAAATTTTGAGGGCCTAAAGCAGGGCTTTATAAGCTTTATGCTGCAGCTGGCCTTGGGCAAGTGTTAGACCCTCAATATGATGATTCGGTGGCTCAGGCATGGTTAGGAATTTACATGATCAACCTAGTCAAGACCAAATGAGTCGGGCTAAAGTTATATTCGCTTGAGGACAGTCTGCCGACATGAGCATGTCAGCATGGCATGGCACGTGTCAGCAGGACATGGCAAGACCTTGGCAGTGGCATGGCTAATGCATGACAAGGACAGGAAAGCTAGGACAGATCAAGGCTAAGACTGATTTAAGCTAAGGTAGATCATGTTGCAGAGATATGACTAAGACAAGGCAAGGTAGGTTAGACGTGGATGGAATAGGGCACTTGGGTGCCGAAAATGCAATAGCATGGGTAAGTGTACAGACGCCAATGACCTTGATGCGAAATTTACACAAGTGTTGTCAAAGATGTGCTAACACTAGGCGTGGGCCTTGCACATAATAATAGTTGGGCAATTATAATCGCCTTAGACATGTGGCAAAACTTTGCTGGTGGTGGAATTTGAATATTGCATTCGATTTTTAAATTATCCTACCAGTTGGGGATATCAACTGAATTAGGATAGTATCATGAGCTGGACATGTGGCTAACATGTGATAGAAGTTATGGCCTATAAATAGGCACAAAGATGTTGTCTCAAGGACAGATTTGGCTGTGTCTTCTTTGTGGCACAACTTAAATACAAAGTTGGGGATTCGTTCTTGTATATACTTGTGTCTGTTTTAATTGGTAAGCCTAGGCAAATTAGGGTGTTGAGCAAAAAAAGTAAGGGCTAAAGTCATAGTACATGTGGCTGCCAAAGTGGGCGCGAACAAACAGGTTGACCCTTTGTCAGCAGGTATCTTGTGAATTTAGTTAAGATACGAAAAAATTAGCCCGAACATCATGACAAGAAACAACACCACGATTAGAAAAAAATAATCTTGAATTACTTTTCTTATGTTAGATATTTTATATCTTTCCTTTTGTTAGGATTTGTCATGAATTTCTTATCTTACTTGGATTCTAGCATAATTGTATTTTACTTCGAAAATGATTTCTTAGCGGAAAAGTTTTTCTAGTAGGAAAAGATCTCTTTCCTATTAGATTTAATTGTATTTAACTTCGAAAATGATTTCTTAGCGGAAAAAGTTTTCTAGTAGGAAAAGATCTCTTTCCTATTAGATTTCTATTATGTTTATTCTTTCGGATTTTGTAGCTCTATAAATAGAAGATGTATCTCAAGTCATTAACACAATAACATCCACAATGTAGTCATTTATGAGTCTTGTTTAGGGAGAGATTTTCTCCTAATAGTTTTTTTATACTTTTTGCTATGAGTTTTCAATATGTACGTCGTTTGACCGAATCATATCAATAATAGATTTTTAGTACATGTTTTTTTTTTGTCGTCCGAATTATCACCATGATGGTTTGCAACTTTAAACTTCCGTATGACGCCCTCTCGATTTCAAACCCAACACCTCTGACCATAAACTTTTTAGTTCTTTTAGTTGTATTTTTTTTCAAAAGTTTTATGCTGAAGTTAAAATACGGCCATAATTTATTTTTATTTTTATTTTTTACGGCTCTTTTGCAAAGGAAAAAAGTTCAAGATAGCGTTTGGTTTACCATTGGATTGATTCTTCAAAAATTTTCTTGAAGATAAAGGCGATTTTGACAAGTTTAAGTGGATTTTGTTTCGCTCACAAGACTTTTACTACATTTTTTCAAAGTAATATGCATATTCAAATACAATTCTAACTTCTAAATATCATTTTTCAACTTTTTTAAAAAAATGAATCTTTTTCAAATATCACATTTTTTATGTGCAAGCGCCTAAAACTTGTTTTCTCCGGGAAACAAAACTGTCAGAAAAGCAACAATCTTAGGGTCTGTTTGGCCATGAATTTTTTTTTTTTCGAAATTTTTTTTTGGAGTTGGAAATTGTGGTGTTTGGCCATGAAAATTCGAAAAATAATTCCGGAAATTTTTTCTGAAAAGGGAAAATGGGTTTTTGGTGTTTTCAAAATTTTCCAACTCTAATTTCAACTTTTATTATTATTACATATAACCCCAATCTTTTAAATTTTTACAAAAAACTCTTCTAATAACATTACTTTTTCAATATTACGTATATAGCAGTTTTAAAGAATAAGATAATTATAATTTCAAACTTAATGTTATCCTAATTAATATATATCTCTTTTTCTCTCTCATCATTATTTTTCTCCCTTATTTAAGACATTATTTTATTGCTAATGATCCTAATTACTATAATATAATAGTAATACTAATAATTTTTCTGTTGTGATACGGACGTTTAAGGAATTATAGTCGTGTAATTAATAATGGATAATCGTTTTCTATATTTATGAAATTAATAAAGTTGTAGCAAATTAGTTTACCACTGACACAAATTATTCTCATTTTTAATTTGATTATATATATTATATTGTGTACATCTTTATTATACTATTCAAATATAAATAATTTATACTATATATATGCTAAAAATATATAAAGTATTATATTTATAACAGAAATATACAAAGTATGTTATATATAAAGTTTATACCATGTATATACCATATACACACATATATAAATATACAAAGTATTAAGAAACATACTAAGCATATTTATAACATAAATATACAAAGTATGTTATATATGAATTTTATACAATGTAAATACCATATACGTACATATATAAAGGGAAAAGACATCGTTTCCACCCCAAACTATACAAGAAAAGTCGAAGTCACACCTAAACTATACTAGTGACCTATTACACACCTAAACTATAAAAAAGTAAAACTTTTTACACCCTGGAAAATATTATACCACTTGCACGTGGTGTGGTGTTGCACACGCGCCTGCCACGTCAGCGCCACGTCAGCATGATACGAAAAAAATAATAAATTTATTATTTTCATAAATTTTTCTTTTTTCTTTTTAATTTTTTTTTTCTTTCTTCTTCAATATCCAAAACCTCCATTGTTAAGAGTTCAATTTTATTTTTTTTTCTTCAATATCCAAAACCATTTTTTTTCTTTTTCTTCAATATCCAAAACCTCCATTGTTGTCCAAAACCTCCATTGTTATGAGCTCAAATTTCTTTTTCTTCAATGTCTAATTATAATTTCCCTCACTGAAGGTAGTGAAATTATGCAATTTCAATTGAGCTCATAATTTTTTTCTTTTTAATTTAATTTTTTTTCTTTCTTTTTCAATAACCAAAATCTCCATTGTTATAAGTTTAATTTTTTTTTCTTCAATATTCAAAACCTCCATTGTTATGAGCTCATATTTCTTTTTCTTCAATGTCCAATTATAATTTCACTACCTTCAGTGCCACACAAAACAAAACCTCACTACCTCAATAATACTATAATTTTCCCCAAAACAAAAACCGTCAAAACACCAACAACAACCTCAATCCTCAAACAACAACAACAATGGACAGTGTTGATCAATTTTACAAGTCTCATCAAAAAAAATTTTTGATAGACTTTTTTTTTTTTTAATTTCAATGATTTTCAACAAGGTGAGTAAAGAATTTTGAAAGTACAAGTATCACCAAATTGAATTGAACTTCTTCTCCCATGAACAGATTAATTTGAAAGTACATCAACAAGATGAATTGAATTTAGAAAGCAATATTTCAACTGCGTCCGGTGAACCTTCTTCTCACTTCAACACGTCGATTCAACTTCTCTTTTTCTCTACAAAAACTACTATGAAAAAATCATTTTCATCAACCACAAGGAGCAGTGGTTATGAATTGAAAAAAAATGAAGAAGAAAGAAGATTGAGAGAGAAATAGAAAAAAATTAAAAATAGGGTTGAAGGAGAGAGAATCTGTGTGGGGCTGGGTGCTGGGGTGGGGGTTTTAAAGAATAATTTTGGCTTTAGACGCGTCTTTTTTTCTTTGTAAATTAATTTTATTTCCACGTCCGATCTAGGGTGTAAATAGTTTCACTTTTTTATAGTTTAGGTGTGTAATAGGTCACTAGTATAGTTTAGATGTGTCTTTGACTTTTCTTGTATAGTTTGGGGTGGAAACGATGCCTTTTTCCCATATATAAATATACAAAGTATGTTATATATAAAGTTTATACCATGTATATAGCATATACACACATATATAAATATACAAAGTATTAAGAAACATACTAAGCATATTTATAACATAAATATACAAAGTATGTTATATATGAAGTTTATACCATGTAAATACCATATACACACATATATAAATATATAAAGTATAAAGAAACATACTAAGCATATTTATATATTTATGGTATATGATATAATATACCATAAATATGCAAAGTATGTTTTACATAGAAATAATTTATTCGCACACAGTAAAATCTTTCATGTATAAGAAAATTAAAGAAATAAATTAGCGGTACCCTAAAATTTAATAACAACTCATCATTTCCTATTTTTTAGGAACGAAAAATAAAGGAAATAAATTAAATAAATTCCTAAAAAAATAAATTTGTTTGAAAGATAATATTTGTTACCTAAAAAATAGGAAGCAGTGATCTGTTAATATAACATTCGTATTTAAAATTTTCAAATATGAGAAAACGACTATTAATGTAAATATTATATATGTCATAATTGAAATTCATTAAATATGGCCAAGTATATGTAATTATTTTTATAAAAGTGGCTAATTGTGTTCTTTTTCCGTTAGTAGGTAAATTTTAGTTGAGTGATTTTGATAGTTTGTAAAAGTTGGGGCGTAAAATCATATTTAAAAAAGTTTTTTCAAAAGTAAAAAAAAAAATCAAAAAAGACATGGCCAAACGCAATTTCAGCTCCAATTTCAACTCCAACTCCGGAAATTTTTAGTTTTCATAACCAAAGAGCTACTTAATTTTTCTAATGAGAATGTTGTCAAGAAATCGAAACAACACATGATGTGCGCACAAATGAAATGCATTCACCGCCAATATCTCCCACTGGATTCTGGGTCAATTCAGAATATAAGTTCTATGGGTTCAATTCTTAAAATTTTCAGTATCGATTCAATATTTTTTAAAGAAAATTATGAATTCACGCCAACTATTTTTTTGTAATTTTAGTGTATGTTTGCACATAAATTTATGATCCGCATGAAAGCATTAGGTTCAGGTGAATCCGTTAACGCTACTTTACTTGCACCACTAATTAGCTCGGTCCAATTAAAATTAAATTCACATCGAAGATTATGTGTTTAATATTAATTCTCATCTAAATCAGTCGAGAAATTACTGTATTTTATCCTTCATCTATTGTGTTCTCTTCTGCCACTATATCAATAACATATTTTGTTAATGACTTTTCAAATCATATTTTTTATATATTTAATGAATTTTTCGATACAAATTACAAATACAAATATATGATCTATTGTGTTCTCTTCTGCCACTATATCTATAATCTATATAATAAATTAAAAGTGTGAAGACCTTCAGAAAAGTGATTTGAACTTTTTGCCTTTCATTAAAAGATTCTTTTTTAGACAAAACTGTCTTTTCACTATTTTTTTAATTTATTATTTAATTATTTTTTATTATATTAACTAGACTTCCTAAAATATATGAGACTCCTAAAATATATGGTAAGAGAATTAATTAATAATTTCTTTCTACTAGACTTTCTAAAATATATGAGACTCCTAAAATATATGGTAGGAGAATTAATTAATATTTTTTTTTCTACTGTTTAATTAGAAAAAAACTCCTAAAATAGGACTCTATTAATTAAGGAAAAACTTCTATAAATATTAAGATATACATTAAACTAGAGAACAAATCAGTTCGCCTATTGAGAGAATATGATTGATGTTCATCTAACTTGATTCGATTGCATGTCTCGATTGGTGGATATTTAATTTTCTAACACTCAACTTCTTCACTATTTTTGTCAGCATAATAGAATTCAACATGTGTGTATGTATATATCTTCTTTGTTTTCATTAAAAATCATTCTTTAGCGTCAAAATTTTTGCTCAGACAAGAATTAGTTGGATCAAAATCGAAGCTTTGTGATCACTATTATATTATTCTTTATAGTTTACAGGTAGTAGATGAATGTCAGTTGACTTTGAAGAATTTATTGTGTAAAGGTTAGGTTTAATTGTATTGTTTTGATATCTTTATTATCTTATTAGAGAAAAAATATGTTTTCCCCCCTGAACTTGTCCTCCAAACTCACTGTAGCACTTAAACTTAACTTCCGTTTATTTATCCCCCTTAACATCTTTAAAGTGTATAAATTTCACCCTTCGAAACTGAATACCACTCTCATAACGGAGAGTGTGCACACACACCGACAAATCAGCGCCACGTCACTGCCACGTCGGAGCCACGCAAGAAAAGTATTTTTTAAAAATAATTTCATATATATATATATATATATTAAAAAATATTTTTTTCACATACATTCCCACCCACCCGTCCACCCCCACCCTCCACCCTCACTCATTCCGCCGTCATCTGTCATCTTCAACATTGCCCATGTATGGATTCTTCATTTTTGGGTCTCAAATTTCAACATAAACTAGCTAAATTCATACCAATCAAACTCAAATTTCAACTACAACTTCACAACATCATTAGAAAATCTCAATAATCAATTTGGAATCAACCATGAATTCAATAAACTCATTTTTTTTTGTCTTCAAGCTTTTTAAAGATTCAATAATGGTGGATACAAAATTAAACTAGTAAAATTCATACCAATCAAACTCAAATTTCAAGTACAACTTTACAACATCATCAGAAAACTTCACTAATCAATTTCGACATCAATCTCATCTTGAATTCGCCGAACTCAATTTTTTTTTGTCTTCAAGCTTTTTTAAGCTTCAACAATGACGGATACAAAATTAAAAAAGCAAAATTCATACCAATCAAATTCAAAATTCAAGTACAACTTCACATCATCATCGGAAAACCCTAATAATCAATTTGAACATCAACCATGAATTTGACACTCATTTTTTTTTGTCTTCAAGCTTTTTCAAGGTTCAATAATGGTGGATACAAAAGGCAATCTCATAAATCCAACAACAGATTTCTTGAAAATTCACATAAGTAATTTAGTTCAACAATCATGTATTGAAAGACTTTCTTTTCCAAAATTATTTTCTAACCCATTAAAATTCATAACTTTTCACACACATTTTTTTCTTTCTTGAAGAAATTAATGAAGATAATAGAAGTGGAGATGGAGAGTTAGAAGAAGGAGAAAGGGAATTGGGGTGGGGAGTAAGAAGAAATACAAGAAAACGAAATGGAGTGAGGAGGGGAGGGAGGGGGGCTTATGAAGAAGATGAAGATTAGGTGGGGTGAGAGGTAAGGGGTGAGTTTCTCTTTACATATATATATATATATATATATATATATATAAATAATTAAAAAAAGTGGGACCATATGAATTTTTTAATAGAAAACACACCTTTTTTTTCTTTTTAAAATTTCACGTCAACTTGAGGGGTGAAATTAATACGCTTTAAAGATGTTAAGGGGGTAAATAAATGGAAGTTAAGTTTAAGTGCTAAAGTGAGTTTGGAGGACAAGTTCAGGGGGGAAAACATGTCTTTTCTCTTATTGTTTTATTTTAATTTACAGATGCTAGATGAATGTGGGTCGGCTTTGAATTTTTTTTTTAGGTAAAGGTTAGGTTTAATTGTATTATCGTAGTATCTCTATTAGTTTGTTATATTGTGGTAGTTTACAGTTCGTAGATGAATCTCGATCGGCTTTGAGAAATTTTTGTGTGTAAATTTAATTGTTTTGTTTTGATATCACTTTTATCGTATTATTTTGTTATCGTTTACAGGTGATAGATAAATGTTTGTCGGCTTTGAGGATTTTTTTAATGTAAAGGTTAAGTTTAGTTGTATTATTTTGATATCTCTATTATCGTATTATTTTGATATTGTTTACAGGTGGTAGATAAGTGTCGGACGACTTTAAGAAAATTTTGTGTGTAAAGATTAGATTTAATTGTATTATTTTGATGTCTCTATCATAGCATTGTTTTGTTGCAATTTGCAGATGGTAGATGAATGTCGATCGACTTTTAAAAATATTTTTAGTAAAAATTAAGTTTAATAAATAAATTCTCCATCTTTACGTACTCAAAAGATATTAAATTTAATTATTATACTCATCTTTATTATTTAAACAAATATCTTATTTAATGTAATGTTTGAACTCATTAAAGTAAGGTACACGCGCAAGACGCGTATACCTAAACTAGTATATATATATAACCTAGTGCTCAAGTAAGTTGAGAATTATGAGATTATAAACTTGAATTTCGAATGTTTTCCAATTTTCTAATGTTTGGTTGGCTTAAAGGTTTTAGAAAATGTTTTCCAAATCAACTTATTTTCCTCAATTCTAAGGAAAATGACTTCCCTTCAAAAAGTAGGGAAAACATTTTCCAAAACTCTCTTTCAACCTCACTCTTAAGTTGAAATATTCATACAACTATCAAAATTATCCATCCCTACTCCGATCCTCAATCCCCCTCCCCCGCCCCACCCCCACCCCGCCCCTACCACCCCTATTAAAATAATATTTTAATTTTTTTTCTTACCTCACTCCCACTCAAAACCCAAAACCCTAACCCCCTTCCAAAAAATAATATTAATTTTTTTAAAAAAATCCAAACTTTTTTCTTACCTCCCTTACCCGACCCCTTACCAACCTCCTTCTCGCCCGCCTAAAAAAAATTTAATTTTTTAAAATTAAATTTTTAAAAAATTTCAATTTTTTTCTTACCCCACCCTCACTCCCCTACCCCCACCCCCTAATACTCCCTATTCAAAAAAAATATTTTAAATTTTTTTCTTACCCCACTCTTTCTCCCCTACCCGCACCCCCTACTAGCCCCCCACCCACCCACCCCTAAAAAAAATAATAATAATTTATTTTAAAAAAAATCAAAATTATTTTTTTACCACACCCTTATTACCTATTTTGACAACCCCAACCCCCAACCCCCACATACCAATCCCCTCTCCAAAAAAATTAATATTTTTAATTTATTTTTAAAATAAATTCAAAACTTTTTTCTTCTCCCACCCTTTTTATCCTATTCGTTCTCATTATTTTTGTTAAATATATACAAATACTTTTAAAAAACATATACTTATCCAATTTGCATAACGATCACGCAAATATAAGTAAGAAATAACTTATTTTTCTAGAAACTATTTTTCCTCCTTCATATCGAACGCACCCTTAAAAAATTATTTTTTGAGATCAAAAATTATTTTTCTAAAATGTATTTTTACGCTTTAGCTAAACACTAGAATGTATGTTTTGAAAAATATTTTTTCATTCACTAATCAAACACTATAAAATATTTTTCGAATTTTTTTTTTCATCCACCAACCAAACATAGAAAAATAAGTAAAAAATCAACTTGTTTTCCAACCATGAAAAACATTTTCATTCGTACCAAACACACCCTAGAAGATGTTTCATGCACACAATCATTTTAATATAAATAGCAATTTCAAAATGTTCATAAAAAATATTTTATACCGCTTTGATAGTCTCAGAATTATTTGATAGTGATGTAAAGCGTTTCTAACTCATCAGATATTTTTGTCTATCACGTTCCACCAACCAAGCTAACCTTTGTCGGTCTTAATTCTGAGATTGTGGATATGGAAGTTGTAAGTTGGACAAATGTCTGAAACAGATAAGACTATATATATATATATATATATATATATATATAAAAGAAAAAGATAAGACTATAAATTGACTGATTTAGCAACTTCTTTCTCAAATTTTGTAAAGAGAAAAATGAACTTTCTAAAAGAGGAGACATGAACCTCCTCTGGAGATTGGTAACCCCGAACATCGGTCCACAAGTTTGTAAATTTGCGAAAAGGTCACTCAAATCTGTTAAATTTCCATTTGGGTCCTCAAATTCCCTGTTACATGGCATTCATGTCTTTCATTGCCCAGTAAGTCTTCGATAATATGTAGTGTATGTAACAGCACTACCAGCAATATTCCTAAACATGGGTAATAGTGATCTTTCGGATGTGAGACAAGAATTGAATTCGTTTATTGTGAATAG